>OW285191.1:9227699-10427699 GCA_935421135.1 Bugulina stolonifera
GAAGAATTAATACACAATGTAATAATGATATTTTTCATGTTAGCATAGGCATGGACATGGATATTCTGAATGATCTGGTTTGCTGAGGTGGGCCGTCCAAGTATGCCTAATATTGGTATGTATTAAACTAGTAAACATTTGTCGCAGCTGGATTTGTCTCCAGTGGGGAATTTCCAACAGTATTGAAAAAGATATTGTCTTGAAGGATGGTAAACCGAGGCTTGTAAATGAGTTATGTATAACCTGAGTAAGAGTGTATCTTCCATGGAATAATATGTTTGAATTATGTAAACTTTTTTCAGTAAATGTTGCCCGTTAAAGCTACCCTTCCAGATATTCTCAGGCATTAGGTGTCAGGTGAATTTGCTATGTCTCAAGTTATTAAATGTACATATAACTTGCTGCTTTGTAGCAGCTGGAGAGAAGGTGTTGAAGAAACTTATATGAGGGCAATACCGCATCCAGGGATCTAAAATACATTGTGCAGTAAGAAATGTGTGTAGCTCTATCCTTAATAATATTAGACTATACAGTGGCTATAAGGTTCACTTTTTGTTAAGCTATTTAACGTCCTTTACGATTATATACATTTTAGGAGATATTAAAGCATAAAGTGTACCAATACCACTAATACAAGAGTAACTGCATCCATCTTGCCGTTTCGAATATTATTTGTTTCAATTTCTTCCAAGTAATGTGCTACCATTACAGGGCATAGGCCTACACACTTACATTGCTCTGCCTCCACCTACCAAAATTAAGAAAAATCATGATATTCAAGAATAATCTGTGGCACACAAATAATTTCTCTTGTTTAGTTATCTACATGTATGTCTGAATAATCTGTGTTTTTGTAGGTCTTAGGCAACTTTAGTTGACTTAATCTCCATGTGTGTCAAGAAAGAATTGTAGCCAGCATCAGTGAGTATCATTGTAGTGTTTAAATTCAACTTCGTACTCTATCTCAGTACCCACTACCATTATGCGCCATGGTCTCCATTAATGGAGCAGTATGTTCTTATTATGTTCCAAAACTGAAACTTCTAATTTGGGTTGCGTTTGCTAGTCTGTTGTATAGTACAACCATATTATAATGTTTCTATCGGTATACATGTAAATGGTATTTGCAGGAAACTTACTCTCTGTAGACTTTCTATTGTAGAATGTTTTCTTAATGAAGGGCAGCTTCAATAATTGATGAGTAAGCGGACAGTGCAGGATCTAAGCAACTATTTGTCTATTACTGAAAATAGAAGTTTATTCAGGATAAGCCACATGCACTACATATACAGATACAAATGAGTTGAAAGGTAAGTTGGAGAAAGTACCTTGATACACTTAGAGACCAATCATATGATGCAAGCCAGCATTTAACAAGTACATTGTGTACATTATTCTGATGTGAAAATCAGCTAATTTATTAATTAATATTATAGTTTTCCACAGCAAGTACAACAGCCCTTATTTGAGACTAAATGCGCTAATAGCATCACTTTTGGTTTGGCCAGAGTAACAAGAAATAATCTATGCTCTTCAATTTGCATTGCTTTGTAGCATATGCTTAGCATCTTGTCCTAATACTGCAATTTTACAGCAATCTAAATCTTGCACTATACAATAATTTTATACCGCTACTAACATTATACTGCTTGAAAACTGTAGGTTGTTACATGGATTTTTACCCCTTATTTACATGTACATGTGCATGTAGATTAGCATTCATGTTGAGATGGAACCCTTAGCGCTTTCTGTACTTTCACAGGTCTAATAAGTTGATACTAATTTGTAATGTACATGTATTACATAACAGATAGCTGAAGAGGTGAATGAACTGTAGGGGGAGCAGACAAATTCATAGGCCTAGACTTGATCCAACTGCTATAGACATAACAGCTGGAAGCACATTGTACAATGTAAGTTCAATCCCTTGCATAATTTTCAACAATCTCACAGTTTACCCAGCTATGGTAACTTTTTCACTCTTGACAGCATTTTATGAAGGTTTAAGGAGTGTCGCTAATCTCCCATAGAGATGCTATTTGGACTACTTTATGGAAAAATGTTGCTGCAGCAAAAGACAAGTGAAATGTTCTGTATTTTAGATATATGAAAAGGGAATTCGCTCTGCTCAAGAGAACCGCCACCAGTGATGAAAAAGATGCGGAGGCCATGGGTGAAAGAAATCCAAAACTATGTAATTGTACATTGACTTGGTTATCAAAGCTTTTAACTGGTATTACAAGACAGTGCCTTAAAACTGTTTTAATAAACTGTTTAATGTGGTGACCGGCTGCCCTTGACACTGAGGCCGCCCTTGACACTGAGGCCGCCTTTGACACTAACGCCTTTGACACTAACGCTGCCCTTGACACTGACCGCAGTAGGACCTACCAGACAGCTCTATGTTAATCTGTGTCTGTGACAGGACACTAAGCAGGCCAGGCCAAGTGGTTAGATGGCTATCATCCATATTAATCTATTATGTAATTGTTATGCAATAATCACCCATTATCTTATCCGTGATATTTATATTATTATACTTACTTGTGTATTCTCGTCTCAGTACTACAGAGTATAGAAAAGGACAATTTCATTGTACAGAGGAATCATCATTATACCTAGATAGTGTTTTTCACACAATACACTATTCTACTTAAACTACTAAATACCACTGAATAGTTGATCTGGGAGCACATAGGATAGCAGCAAACCCAGTACCTACTTAGGGTGGCTTGAACCAATAAGAAGTTATCATCTCTCTACTCTTACAAGTTAGCAGTGGCTGGCCTGTGGCGCACAGCCATTACAATAATGTTTTATTATTTCACTTTATGATAATTACATCACCCAATGATGCAATGTTTCCCAACTACAGGTTATAGGGTGCCCAACACTACAACATTAACTAATGCAACAGTATCACTAAAATGCACAATAATTAACATTGCCAAACAGAGTGAATTTTGCTCTTGAACGTAGGCACAATCTCATTCGCTAGCTGTTCATTGTTAGTAGGAAATAGCAGTTCATGTAGTTAGACCTTGGTGTATTAGTAGTTGTCCTCTCTTCACACACTGACCATCAGCAGTACAGAAAACACCCAGCCTTGCATGTGCATTGTCTACTGGGCACTCATTAGCTATTTATTGTAATTATAAATTAGCCTTTCTCAGCCAGTTATGTTCAACTTCTACCAGCAAAACACAAATGGTGAGAGAGAGGACAACTTCTATTTATAACAATTCTCTGATGAATGAACAAAATCTAGGAGTATCAACTTGATATACATGTTGCAATTCTAACTAAATTTGTAATCTAAATAATAATTATTCTTCAGGAGCAAGGGCCTTCATTCGATAATGATCATAGAGAGAAGTTATCCTCTCACTTTCCATCTGTCTCCCACTGGTAGAAATGAAACAAAATAGATTGAGAGAGGACGACTTCCAACTGCAATCAATAGTTTTGTGCCTAGAATTGTATTTCTCCAAAATACATTCAATATTAATAAAGAATCTTCCTGAGAAAGGGTTAAGTTATGATTTCATATTTTTATGTGTAGCCTATTCACAATTCACTGTATTATAAATTATATTCTATAAGTCTGTGTGCATCTAGTATGTACATGTAGGATGTAGCTCCCTGTCTGTATTCTTCAACCAAAACAAGAGCAGCAACATCACAGCAAAACAGGTTAAAATGACAGCTCAAGAACTCTCTGTTTAGGTTTTAGGGCACCACTGTTCATGCTGGGTTTAATGGGCAGTGACTGAAGAGCAGTAGTGAAAATGTGGTGAAACCATACACCACCATTAATAGATGAGAAACAGCTAAGCATGTGATACATGTACATTGTACATCTACCATGTACGTAAATGTACATGTACAATGTATATGAAATGACACAGACTTATTCTGTCCCATCCTTACATTGCACTTGCATGTATTGAGAATATTAGGATTATGACTGTGATGTGCATGTAGACAGGTGTACAATTATACATGTCATATGGAAGTTAATAATATTAAATATTTTAGCTTCTCAAATTGAAGTGTATTGCAATACCTGCTTGAAAGGGCTGCAGTTGCAGTAACACATTTACCTACGTGGTACTATTAGTTAGAGTAGGCTAAGGCATGAAAGTACATGTCATTCCTTTCTCTTGCACTACATGTTGCCTTGCTTGCAAATAATTGAGAACGAGGAAGTACTAACAGCAGTTGGTCTATCAATATTATTACATGTAGTTCAACAAAGGTGGCCAGGGCTGATTCCTGCTCCTCTTTGATATACAGTATATCTACAATTTATTAGCCACAGGGGCCCTTGTGACATGTGTTCTGCACTTTTTCTCTCTGCCTTAGAGATCTTTGTTGTTGTTGAGACAATGAGTTGAAGAATTTCATACCTACATGTTGGATTATAATACTCTTATACATTAAATAACAACACCTGACCTCTCAAAATGTTACATAATATACAATGTGCTGTACATGTACATGTATAACATGTACATGTACATCACATATTGTTCATAATAATGACATGTACTAGCAGTGTACATGCATAATATAAAACATACTGTGTACAATTATCTAACAATCTAACAGACTACCCAAACTTATGTTCCCTGCAGAACCGAAGCAATTAGGGTAGTTAGAATAGACAGACAGAGCCGAATCTATCACACAGATCATAACCATGTAAATGTGAGAGACATACGTACATTGTATATCGGACATAATAATTATTCTAGTGAGACCAGCAGCAGTAGGTCATACATAAACAAAAGATTGAAGGTTCTCTCAGTGTTTATTTTAGCATATTGTATAGCTTCAGGTTGTGTACTACCCATGAACGCAATTTTTAGTACATTCTTCCAGCAGACAACGACTAAAGTAAGCCTAATCTACCAAGAATACCTACATGTACATGTTGATCGATCCATTAAAACAACAGAAAAATAAAATTACAGATGTCACATACATGTAAAGAGAATACAACTTCAGTTCAGAATATACAAATGTACATGTGCATGTATCTTGCTAGCAGCTCTAAGAGGAACACCATGGATGCATGAACGCAATACCATACATGTACATGTATATTATGTAAGTTACAAAAATGTGGTAGGAGATGCACTGTTTTTGTAGCAACTGTGTTTACTCAGCTGTGTAAAAGAGAGGGCAACCATTAGTGTAGATGAGACATACTGAAAACCAGCATCTAATATTATACTTGCTTTCTGTAGGAGGCTTTCAATTATTTCATGTATATATTTAGTAGTTGTCCTCCCTCCTCCACAGCTGAACAATTGCAGTATACATACACGTAGCTGCTGACACGTGCATTGTAAATGATATTCTTACTAATAGTAGTTGGAGCACTTTTGTACTTGGTCAAATATGCATGTTAAATCCACATAATTTAACACTTGGATGTTTTATTCCCTGCATAACATTTGAGAGAGGGGAGACAACCCAGAAACATTGTGAAAAATAGCACATGCGTTAGCCCAGAAGCCTATAGCATTGACACTTGTATCATAGTACTGCTGTGTCATGATATTTAACAACATTATCAACTATGGCTTGGCTTCTGGAGTCTTGTTATGCTCCTACAGTAGAATGAACTTGGTAGAAATACTTTACTTACATGTACATTCAGAAAGATTGATTCTAGAAGCAATTCAAATTTAAATTGGTTATGAACTCATGATCATGACTTGTGAAGAAGTCACTAATGGTTTGGGCTAGGATTGGCATTGTTTGTACACCATAGTAGCGTGAAAAAATAAACTCTGCTATCCTTAATGCTCTTTCACAGAAGGCAACTGTTTTGTACATATTTTCGACACCTGCCTAGTAGTTCCAGCTGTAGTATAAGTCTAACATACATGTACATGTAAATAAACAGAGAAACATAATTTGTATTGAATACTTGTTTTATTACAACCTGTTTATTACAATAATTACATAGATATAATTGAATTATTATACTTCTTTCCTTTTCCCTTCCTCTGTAATCTCTTCTTATTCTGCAAATGAAAATCAGAATTTTATTACTGCAATTTGCAGAAGAAAATCACAACTTTGTAGAGGCTATGTTGATGAATGTTGGTGCAACATTGGCAGAATGACTACTGCTTACCAGCAGAACCCTTTTACTGACACTAAATAATACTAACTAATTACATGACTAATTCTACCAGCTTCTTATTGATTATAACTACATGGGTTGAGGATCAAACAGGTGACTGGGCCCCCAAGCTAGAGGCCAGGTACATAGCGGCCAGGTGCATTGCCAGGTACTAGCGATATTACATGTACATATAATATGGCTGTGTGTTCACATGCATTTCAGTTTGTAAAACTGCATGAAATGTGGTTGAATACGACATTAATGCAGCACAAATGCAGGCATCAGTCGCTGAAATTTTCAGATTGCTGGCCAAGACTATGAATAACAATAAAACACAATAAATGATTGCTAAGCCAGGGACTTGCACATGCATGTACCAAACATACATGTACATTTATTAAAATTTGAATTGAATACCACTGATTTAGGACCTACATTGTACAAATATATCATTTATTTTAATTGTGACATACAGTACCTGTAGTTGAATCCATTAGTAGGAAAGGGAGCATAGGAGTGAAGTATCTTTCTTCTTCGTAAGCCCATCATTACTGAAACATAAAACAACAAAAGGTTGATCATCATTACTTATGCAGACAGTTCACCTGGCCACTAGGATTAAATGTAGAAACAGTAGAAATAAAATTATACAATAGGGCTAGTGCTACCCTCTATCATTACATTAATTAACCCATGCCAATATCTTATAATAAAACCAGGGGTTCTATCAAAATATCTATTTTTAAACTCTGCGGCATCATGGAGCATGGTATCTCATAATTTTGTAGAAAGATACAATATTAATGACTGAACTGACATAAATACTCGATCAGAAATATGTTACACGGGACTGCTTGATTGTTAGAGACTATTTGTACGTGTCAACAGAGATCTATATTATTGTGAATACGTGAGAAAGGCAATCATCTAAGTATGTGTATAAGCTAAGTTGCAACTGTGAGAGGTTGTTGTGCAAACAAGGTGTAGTTGACCTGCAATCTAGACTAATTTTGTGCACCCATAACTATGACAAGAATGGTAAAACAACCGGCTACCATTTTTCTATTAAGTTCATTAGCCAAATTTTCACTTACTAACAAACAACCCTGCGAAGAGCATGATAGACATAGTTAGCTTTTCTCTAAAGTCATTAGAAGATCTCCCATGTATCTAAATAGAATCAGAGTAGTCTCTCCCCCACATGCTTGTGTTACCTAGAAATACATATTATACAAAGACATGTTTACTATGATAGCAGGTTTGACTATTTGATACAATGTACAGCGTGAAAAAGTTGAGAAAATCGGATACAATTTATGCGAATTGACATTATTAGTAAGGGTGGGTAACTCTCACTGCAAACATTATCATGGAAATTTTAACCATTTTTGACTACTTTTCGTGCAGTTTAGCATGAGATAGTTACTCCACTAACAGTTTAGATATGATTATAAAGCTATGACAGCCATGGTGCTAAATAGTGGGTTTGCAAAGAAGGTCAACTTTAACAATCAACTTAATAATCTTAATTTAATTGAGACTGTACACCCCATGACATTGAAAAATCCACTGAAATCAATTAAAGTTAATTCGGAACTGGGAAAGAGGTCTATCTATTTTACTGCCGCTAATCTATTTGGTGAGCATGCGTGGGACCTACGAGGCCTCCGCGGTGGGGTCTATGCGGGACACCTGGCTGCTCATCTCTGGGAGCTTGATGCATAGTGGGTGGGCGCAGCGTGTGTCCCTGGTTGCATGTGTCAGCCTTCTGTGGCTGGCGAACCTCTGGAATGGGGCTGTCACAACTCTAGTTTCGAACTATGTGATTAGCCCCATGTTCTATTTCCTTATTTTAATATCACTACTATTTGAATAATGATGACATAAACTAATATAAATAAATGAAAAAAACATGACTCTGTCAGAAGTGCCATGATGTTCAATCACAACCCAAAGTAGTTTGACAGCATGCATGTTCTTTACAAATATATACTACTAGGTGTAAATTTATACACTTTGTAATACATGTTGGTTAGGGCATTGCATGGCTGAAATGCAGGTCAAGTAGGCCTATCCTGTCTGTTTACCTTAAACAATTTTAGTCATATGTGACACATTTAGCCTACTATTATAGGTTTAATCTAGTTTTGACCAACCAGGCAGGCATCCTAAGTACAATAATACCCTAGGGAATTTTTGCTTACAGCTTCATAGGATTTGCTCCCACATAAGTCTGACTCTTCCTTTGATGTTGGAACCACACTTTCTGGTAGCTGCCAAGTGTCTGCATCTTTCTGTCTTTTCCTTGCATCAAATAAAAATCCTGAAAACAATATGGAATATAATATTATAACTACTAGTTAATGCAATAATGGTTTGAGCAGATGAAGTTTTGATCAATCATTTACATTAATATAAATAATGTTATTTAGGCCTATATCTATAATAAGCACCGGTCTGAATTGATTGTAATAAATTTACTGGGCTGCATTAATTTGGTCTTTTAGTTGGTTATAGTAAAGCACTGCAGCCTACATGGTTTTGACATGTCCAGTTGGTTCAGTTTTGGAGTTCAAATAACCTAGGAAAGCTTAAGTTTTTTCTTCATCCCTTCACCTTTTCTGCAATGGTTTTATCCTTAGCTAACCTACAGCAACAAGCAACCGGGTACAAAGAAACCCTTGTCTTCACTCACCAAAGTTTATGAAGATAAGGGTTGCAGTCTTCTACAAGTCGGCTAGCTACTGTAAATCCGTTTATCCTGCTCGCCAATAGGTGCACAGCTCCTTGGCACAGTCTCCTATGGGATGCGTAGGATAGTTGTAGTTCACTACATAACAAAGCTAAATTTAAACTTCTTATTTCAGTCTCTATCCAACAGAGCTGGATCTAAGTCAACAGGTCGACTCATTGTAAACTTTTGGAGGCAAGCCAAGTTGAAGTCAAGTCAGAGCTGCTTCAAGTCGGTGCACAATGCAAGTCTCAAGTCAAGTGGGAGACAACTTCAAAAAACATTGACAGGTTTTTTTACAAAACATCGCCTTTTTAATAGACATTGCCATCTATTGCATACCAGAGCTGGGTCCAAGTCATAGATTGACTTGCTAAGTCAAGTCATACGTCGACTTGACTTGGACTTGTCAACACGCTGACTTGATTTGAATTTGACTTGCATATCAATGTGACTTGACTTGGACGCAGCAATGACTTGTAATTTTGACTTGGGCAATGTGGAGAATAAAGTAGTGCAAGTAGTATGGTGTAAGTAGTGAATACAATGCACAATGCACAATGCAATAATTAGTCAATTAAACTACAATACGTAGACTGGAATTGCAGGACTGGCCAGTGGACACTCTGTACTGTCCCATGTTCTGTTTATATGCTATGTAACACAGTATCACCGTCACCAATACTGTATATAATACTACATGACCAGTCTCAACTGTAGTGCCAATATTGCTACATACATAGACTAGTTGCCATAATTAATGTCTAGCATACATGCCCATCCAACTACATTTTGGCATGGTTTTTCATGCATTGGAATGTCTACTAAAAGAAAAAAAGTGATGTTTGGAAAGATGTACAATAATCTTGAAGTTTTCTCCCACTTGACTTGCATTTCAACTTGCAAGTAGACAAGCGGCCTTGAACTTGACTTGTGACTTGCATGACAGCTGACTTGACTTAAGGTAGCACTGACTCGACATGGACTTGACTTGCCTCCAAAGTTTTAAAAAATGGCTTGACTTGTTGACTTGCAAGTCGACTGGGACACAACTCTGTTTCAAACCATGCAAAAGTTTAGCCGGGTATGCATGCCATTCAACTATGATAAAGAACCAGTCTATAGATGATGTAATGAATGATATTGGCACTGATATCTAGACTGGTCATGTGGTATTGTACATTAGTAATGGTGATACAGTGTTTAATCGGACGTAAGCAGCACACGATAAGGGGGTGTCAACTAGCTACCCTGTAATTCCAAACTAGTTCATATTGTAGTGCATAGTCTCAAACCCCTAACCCTGATATACTCTGAGGAAAGTGATATGTGGGTAGACAATTAAGACTTGTTTTTTTATGTTGGCTAAACAGTGTACACAATTTTATCCGTCACATTGACTTGGTATACCCCAATTCAAAGTCCTAAGTCACAAGTAATTCAGATTTTCAAATTAAGTCAAGTGAAGTCACATTGATGTGCAAGTCAAAGTCAAGTCACCAAGTTGGCAAGTCCAAATCAAGTCGACTAGTGAATTAAATTCTTGTCAAGTCAAACCTATGACTTGGACCCAGCTCTGCTGCCTTACATGATAAAACTTAGGCCTACTACAACTTGGAAACTTTCAAAAAATTGATTTGCACGATTGGGAGGGATTTTGCGACTGTTTGAAAAGGACAGTTCAAAACAGGACCTTTCGAAACTGGACAGTTCAACACCAGGCAGTTTGAAACCTCTAAACCCTAGACTTCAAATAATTTCTATTTTCAAAATTATCTTTTATTTATTTGAAATTAATTGTATGTAAGTTGTGCTCCTCTAAAAATAACCAAAACAGTTTCGAACAGTCCGGTAGTGAAATGTCCTGTTTTATCTGTCTTTTTGAAATGCCCCTTTACCACTGTAAGGATAGGGCTTACACAGTAAAAGGCCTTATCAAATACTCAATTAATATTACCTTTAAAGTTAGTTTTCAGCATTTATGTTATTAACAGGGTAAACAATTTAATAAAAAATTAAAATTTAATCACATTTTATTATTTACTATAATTTGTTTTTATATAACTATGCTGTAATTAGGCCTATTACCAATAATAATTTAATTTAATTATTTGTTCATACGAGTATTACATTATTAAATTTTATAATACTAATAGTACGCATAGGGACCTATACCATATGCTAGTATAAGAATTTAAGTTAGTAATATAATGTCCGCATTCATATGGAGATTATTGTGTCTGCTTACTTCTTTTCAGTTTTTAGCCATTTACGATGTTGGCAAATGAAAACAATAATAAATTCTAATTCAAAAATAAAATTGGTAGACATTTAGGCCTAAAATATGATTGTTATAATTATACTTATTTTACACTATTTTATATTAATTTAAACAATATCAATATGAATAATTGTTAAAATCATTTAAACTATTGACTATTTATTTAATTATATTATAATGATTATTATTATTATTATATTATTATAAATTTAATTTATATTGAAATTCACGCATTGGATTGATTATCTTAAAGTTATGTAATAATATTGCATAAATTATTCATATGTCATACCACATCATATGGCTTCTATAGCATAATTATATATGATAATGACTATGGGGAATTAAAATCACATGTAGTTTAGTAAAAGTATAGTAATAGTGTAAGTATCGAGTAGGTCTAAAATAAAAATAAAAATACTCAACAGAATAGAATATCAATATTTATATTACTGAATATTATATATAATTATCATTATAAATGATTGCAATTTGCACTAAAGAAATACTACACAGTGATAGTCAGAGTTTGAGAAGTAAGTGATTTGTGAAGCTAATGCTGAACTTCTCCCTTTTCAGCCAACAGCTGGTTCGATTCTAAAGTTCAAGCAGTAGGACAAAGAAACAAACTGAAACTGAAGCAGTCTGCATAATATGCAAGATGGAGGTTGGAAAACTCATTTCAAGAGAAGACAATTACATTATTAATAATAAATAGCCTTTAGGTCCTTTCCACTTATTTATAATGGGCCTCATGGTTGATGCCCTAGTCAAAAGAGCATTGCTTCTAAGAAACCTGAGCTAAAACATGCTTGCTGTTGGGGGTAACATTGACAAAATTAGAAGTTACTGCATAGACTATGGTCAACATACCAAAGGTACTGCAAATGTGAATAAGAAGTAGAAGAACATCAAAACTACTTGTACAAGAAAAATATGAATTAAATTTAGCCATATTATCATTTGAGACCAAATAATCAGTTGTCCACCCCCACTCAAAGCTGATCCAACTGGCCTGCAATCAATAGACCGTTCATTCATGACGCAATGTACTTGTAGCTATATAATAATATAACAGCCACAGTTGTCATTTTACAAAAATGTATTGACACTGTGGTTGTTCTAGGGTACCCCCCTAGAACAACCATATTTTGCATCGCCTTTCAATCCTTCGATAACCTATATGGTAATTTTCCTGAGGGATGTACTGATATATTAACCTCAACGTTTGTCATGCTTTTATACTGAGTTTAACCTGATTGGTCAGTTGTAACTTCTGTATTGTTTTTAGTACTAGCCTTAATTACTTGCACATGTTTTTATTACTTGCCTCTGTCTGTGTTCTAAGTCCATTGTCATGAGTTGACTTTTGTGCTGTTGTTGAATACATAGTGGATACACCAAAAGATCAACTGCTAACACAAGTGACTGCTAACAGGTTCTTGCTAGGAGAATATGACAGCAAGATAAAAAAATGTACATCTAACTGCAATCTCTTTCTATCTTTCTTTGACAGCCCCTACTGACAGGTCATGTGCACCTCGTAGAGGAGTCATGGAAAAGCAATTAGCTGGTATCCTTGTTAAATTTTTAATGTATCTTCTCCAATTTGAGCAATTTTTTCTACTATATTCAGCCTTGACTTGAAACGCGGTGAATACACTGGTGTTAGTGGTTACGCATACATCGGAGGAGCCTGTGGAACCAGCCAAACATCTGTTGTTGAGTTTGGGTCTTCAACGACTATCGCTCACGAAATTGGTCATAAGTATGTTATTGTGTTTCTAAAATTCTCTATCACTGATCTACATGCACTATATCATGCAAGCATAATTTCTCTTTATAATTTAATTTATTTTGCAAGCAGCAGGAAGTTGCTACAAATACAATGAGTAATAAGGCTATACTTTCAGCTTGGGCGCTCAACATGATGGAGAAGGAAACAGCTGTAGCGATGGTGACCAATATATTCTATCGAGTGTGGTTCAACAACCAGATGAACGAACCCAGTGGAACACTCGAAGGTTCTCTACATGTTCAATAGCATCATTTAACACCTTCTTTCAAACGCTTGATCGGTAAGAAAACAAATCTTGATATTAAAGTGACAAATCTAAAATTTGATGGTACCTATTTTGCTAATGCATGTGCGTTCAGTCTGCATGAATTATCCTTTATTATTGGTCATGAATACAGTTTCCACATTCACGGTGAAGCCATTTTTTCCCTCGCAGAGAAAACCGAAACTGTTTGATAAATACCGGAACCGACAATCCTGATTTGTCAGATGTATCCCAAGCCAGAGTTGGACAAGTGCTTTCTGTCCATGAGCAGTGCAAACTATTCTATGGAGAAAGTTACTATTATAGTGTGAGCAAGATAACATTCATCATATTATACGAGGTGTACTTGTAGTCAGGCAATCCAATTAAAATCATATAATCCTATGACCATGCACCCATATAGTAACATAATAATATAGTAATATAATCATATAGTAATATAATAATATAGTAATATAATCATATAATCCTACAGTCATGTAGTCATAAATAGTCATGTGATGATATAAGACATGCACTCACATAGCCGTAATAATATAATCACACAGTAATCATACAGTAATACAATCTGGGAAAAGAGTCGAGCAAAATATATTTACACCAACGGTATAGAAATTATATATACATACAAATGTATGTAGTGTACATGTATCTAGCAGGGACATGAAGCTTTGTTGAGCAAAATTTCTACAGAAGACCGGCGTCATTTTTTTGCGTAAATGTACCTAATATACAACTGTAGACAGCCATTTTTATTATTGGCATTGCAGTCTGTTAACAACACCATGTCTGTACCTTTATAGGGCAATACAGAACAGTATAGAGATATATGTCAGGCTCTCTGGTGCACAGAAACTGGCTCCGTAACCTACTCGAAGCAAGGCGCCATGCAGTACACAAGTTGTGGTAATCGAAAGGTCAGATCTCATCTCAATAAACATCAATGGCATTATTTTTAAGTTGATGTAATTCCCTGGTTTTACACGGTGAAGACACAAACATGTGATTAGTGTTTATTTCAAACCCATGCTACAGTTTAAATAATACAAGAAAAATAAAAATTCTGAAGCTGTCATCATTTCACTATGTAAAAGTAAATATGAACAAAAGTCAATTATGCACCTAATTTTTAAAGGCATTATTTTCTGTAAAGTAAGGTCTGTGAGGTAGTAAGTACTCACCAGAATACAATCTTGCACTGTTGAAGTCTGTTTAGGTTGTATAATTGACTTTGCATAAGAACATACAAGATACTGTGGATGAATTGAAGATGGTAGTTACATACATGTATTATGCATCTTGACTAAATGTTGTAGTGGTGCATTGAGGGAATCTGTGTTGCCGATGAAGATGCTCCAGAAGTAGACGGTAAGAGAATAGCTTTAGAAAAAGTTGAAAGCAGGTCATTTAAAAGACCAAGAATAAAAATATGCATGTATTTTCAACAGTGCATCTCCTGCAATCTCTTCAGCCACCCTGGGTTGTAAATGAAAAATATAAGATGGCCACACTCAGCCTTGGCTGAAAGGGCTATTGACCTGGAACTTTGCTTGTTAGGCGGACGCTAAACCAAGTTCACTGGTACACCCAGGTTTCTTGTCTGAAAATAAGGATTTTGCTTTGGGCCCAGGCCAGTGTGTTCATGAACCTTTGACAGAAGTTGGTGGAAAAAGTTTTGAGCAAGTTGGTTTGTGTCTAAAAATTAGGCTATGATGGACATTTACATGCAATTGATGCAATAGTTGCACTATTATAAAAATATGTTTATGGATAAAAGGTAAGTTTATTGTTGTCGCAAATCTGTTTCATGGTAACATGTCCCAATCGGCAGACAACTTGCGGTGTTTGTACATTGAATGTTTTACTTCAGATCCTAAATAGTTCTACACGTCTTGCACCCTATAATTGTAGAGAGCTGTCCAATAGGAGATACGCCTGGAATAATTTTTACGGGCTCTGACTTGCGTTGTACAATAGTTACTTCTGATGACTGCAATAGCCAACCACATGTTGCTGAACTTTGCTGCCAAACTTGTGCTCAGTACTCGACTCCTGAGCTTGGAGAAGATTGCCCTTTTGGTGACAAAAATAGATTTACATCAATATTTAAAAATGTATATTTAACATGTCAAACTGTAACTGGGGTTGAATGCGGTACACAGCAGGCTGTGAAGGTATCTTGCTGTAAGACTTGCCCTACAATGCTAACACCCTGGCTTGGACCAAACTGTAAATATGGAGATAAAAACAAAGGCTGCTCTGCCATTAACGCATACCAATGTGAAGGTAATGCAGCACTGTGCTGTGCCAGTTGCTGCAAATTTAATGGACCAGACTTTGGATATACTTGTGATCCACCAATTACTGAAATCTCTAGCAGATCAATAACTACCCCCCAAATGACTTTACCTTCTAGTAGTAATTCAACCACTAAAACGTCACAACCGAGTATAATCACTAAGAGGTTGGGTACTCCTACAACCACCCTCACTACACCATCTAGTAATGCTGCAATACAATCAAC
Organism: Bugulina stolonifera; assembly: GCA_935421135.1. Classification (NCBI taxonomy): domain Eukaryota; kingdom Metazoa; phylum Bryozoa; class Gymnolaemata; order Cheilostomatida; family Bugulidae; genus Bugulina; species Bugulina stolonifera. The sequence continues at coordinate 9,243,441 of OW285191.1, forward strand.
AACAAGGACTCCAGTAGTATTAGCTACCTCAACTCTAGACTTTGTTACCGATCAAGAGAAGGAGGGATTTACCACAGCCCACACATTGGATGAGTGTCAAGATGGAGATAGCACAGCTCTACCTTATGCAGAACCTAATATAACATGTGCCTCCATCACATCACTACATTGTGCCTACGACTCCGATGTGGCAGAGGTGTGCTGTTCAACATGTCTGAAATTCAAAAAACCATGGCTAGGGCCATATTGTCTCTATGGAGATAAATTCCTTTTTTGTTCATCATGGCATGAAGAAGAATGTCTACAAGATAACAATGATTCCTGCTGTGAAACTTGTTGCCCTTTCAATGGGTCAGTTGGTGGAACTGGCAGTTGTTATCCTCCAGCTTCTACAGAATCCACTGCTTCTGTGTCAGCATTCAGGACAACTGCACCTACCACTTTCAAGTCGTTTACTGCCCGGCCAATGACCAACACATCAACTGAGACTGCAGAAGACAGAACTGTGTCAATAAGATCTGAATTAGTGACAACCAAACCAACAACAACCGAAATAATGAGGAACAACTGTTCCGATTCTGCAGCAAGTTGCCAGAACAAGACAACTAGCGATTGCGCAAGAGATGATGCTGTTTCAAAAGTGTGTTGCGCAACTTGCAAGAAGTTATCCAAACCTTGGTTAGGACCTGAATGTCTGTATGGTGATAAGGAAGCTACTTGCTCTGAACTTACAACCGAGGAAGAATGCAGGAATAATAGAGCACAGTGTTGTGAGAGCTGCTGCAAGGTGAACGGTCCATTAGATGGCTATAGTTGTGATGAGCAGAATATTATATCAGAGATTGATGAGCAAATAATTGAAAAAATCAAAGAGTCGCTTTCAGAATTGAACAGTACGGGTTCAACGCATCAATCTGTCAATGTGATATTGCTGCCAGTGCTAGGGCTATGGTTCATTTTAAGCAATTAGTGAAGTGACACATAACAGCTTCAATAGGTACAACATGATAATTGTAATTTATGAAGAAGATAGAATAATAAAGGATCTAAAACCCCATAATTTCATGCTATTAGCAGGGAAATATTATATTTGATATGCTAGTAACTGTATGGTTGAAAGTGTATGATTGATTTTGATAATGCAATTAATCAAATGCCTCTTGCAGTTAAAATATGCTTGCAAATAATAATATAAGTACAGGTACAAGCCATGGGGAATGCTTCAGAAATCGACTTCTTGGGCTGTTGAGGACAAACTTTTGGTTAGAGGTTTAGCTTGCAGTAATTTGCTCAGCATGCACAATTGTAATTAAAAATGTAATCCTTTTTTGAAAAATGAGACCAAGTCCTTATTTGTAACTAAACTATTTAAAAATGTTTCAAATCGAAAAAAAACTTTTTGATTTCTCTTTATTAAGGTCAGGTGAGAAAGAAGATACATGTAGGTTGAAGCATTCTGTTTTCTATAAGGGTAGAGAGTTGACTCTTACCATACTGGCAACATTTTAGAAAACTTTTATATTGGGGCACAGGTGCTTGAAGGTAGATTGCTCCTCTTTGAACCACCAATGACTTCACCGTATTTGACATTTGGACTTCAGGCTTGAAGTACAATGTTCTAGCATCTAGCTCATTATAACTATTGATGTAGTTAAGAATCTGAAAGCATATCTGGCATCAAGTAGGAAAACAATATCAATGAATTTATGTACATTTGTACAACTATATATACATTTATAACGACACAAGTATTCCAGTATATTTGCTCTAGTACCACATGATAGGTTTTAGATGATTATAATTATAATGCAATGTTGTAGTTGTGGATCAATATTTTTGGTGTTTTCGTTGTTAATTTGTAAATTCCCTCACTTTGTGCTTTGCGTTGTTGCTGCATGGCATGAGGTTATGCCATTGTTGCGAGTATATGCAAGTACAGTGTACTTCTAACATACATTGTAATTCATTAATAATAATCGCTTGACTTTTCCACATGCAATGTTTTTGATTGCAAAATTCTGGATAATTGCATCTGATTGGCTGTGTGTAGGATTTTGGTTGTAATGAAGAGAAGGGTAAAATATTATCATGGAGTGCTGACCATTTTGGCAACCTTTCTTGATCTCTCTTCACCAGGCAAGTCAAGTTACACACATACGTGATTCAATAGTTGTTAGACTACGTGTGTATTACGAAGTACAAAGCTATACTGTAATGTGTCACTGTGTGGTAAATTTGATCATGTAGGCTCCGTTAGGTAATAATGCTACTGTGGCTTAGGATATATTAGATTGTAATGCCTGGTGAAAGTTTTTCTAGAACTTATTCACTCATTGCGCAGTTAAAATTCCCTTTATTTTCGCAAACTTGTATTTTTGTTTGTACAATTTTTAATGCCAGTAGACTAACTATACTATGAATAGACTAGAGATTATACAGAGCATTAGGCTAATCAAGGTGGTTTCAAAAGCTGAACGAATATGATAGAATATTTTTGTGAATGGTTCAGGAGATATTATTGAGCCTTAACTGTAAGTTGTACTGATAGTCACAACTACCAGTAGCTACGTATAAATCGGCTAAAACTTTTCTGACTACAATTATCGGCAGAACTGGATTTATGTTTAGTTCCATTGTTTTTAGAAGTTGCATAAAAATAAGCCTTTAGTATAGGACCTGCATATGATTCACGATTCGTATGCAGGTCCTATACTAAAGGTTTATTTTTGTGCAACTTCTAAAAACAATCGGAACTAAACATTAATCCAGTCCTGCCGACAATTGCAATCAGAAAAGTTTTAGTTGTTTTTTTATTATCCGTGTGAGAATGAGGTTTACATGTAGAATAATTATTAACGCAGAATGGTTGGCAACAGTGAGTGGTATCCCACCTTACTCTCACAAAGAGCCTGACAATCTCACTGTAAATATAACTTGGCAAGTGGATGAGCTCTCTCAACCTATAAACAAAGTTTTAAGTTTGAAGAAAACTCAAGCTGTGGAAACAGAAATACCTGTCTATAAAAATGATGAAAATGGAAAACCATACCTGGCAGCCATGTCTGACTTAACAGTAAGTTCCGTCTGTGATAATAGCAATGTTAATAAAAACAACATAGATTAAAGTGAAGTACATTATTGTACATATATTATACAATGTATCTTAAAAGTTTATATGTATATGTCACTGTCTGCTTTCAAGCACCATAGAGTGACACATGCCACCGCTGAGTTACTATGCATGTATTTAGAAGTTTGTATAGTACTGTATATAGGCTGAATCTTCTTGGAATATTATTGCAACATATAATGAATTGTTATTATACAGTGGTTGATCTGACTTTATTAAAATAAATGGACTAAACTTTCTTGTAAATCAGTAAAAATCAAGTTTTGCAATATTAAATTTTATAAGATAAATTTAATAAGCATCCACACAGCATCAATAACATTTTACAAAAATAACTAGAGAACTAGACAAATATTAATGATAGGAAATATATAGACTGCCAACCTGTACTTGCAGGCAGGCTCCTAGCTTGATAAGTACTATAGTATTGTAATGGTTTCTGTGATTTGGTGCGGTCGTCCTTGGACGACTACCGACCCAGAAATGAAGTGCCTATGAGTGGTGCTAGGACTTCGCATTACATGAAAGATCCCAGTAGCCCAATAACCAGGGTTGGGAATCGCCAATAGCATTCGATATTCGATGGTGATTTTCTTTGGTCTATTCACCATCGATTCCACCTAATCATTGGTTTCCAACAAAGCCATCGAAATGCATGTATTCGTTGGTTTTATAGGGTTACAGCTGCATTCGATTGTCACTAAGCTGCTAATTAATCTGCTAGTGTTTAGTACAGGAAATAAATGAAAAGCCTTGTAGCTTAGTTCTTATCTTTTTAATAAAAAAAATGATGATGAGCTGTTTTATTTAATAACAAAATAATAGCTTCTATTTGCAAGCTAGGATAAAATGTGAGTGGCTAGCACCAAATAAGAAATAATAGCCTGAAATTTCTGGCTAAGATTTGCAGTGCATATAAATATTTGGAGGCTAAAAAGAAACATAAAGGTAGAGAAGATAACTCTAAACTATGAGAAAATGCAAATAAAACTGGTAATATTAGGCACAGTCGTTATAACATTTTAAAGTAATAGACAGAATTAGTAAAGACAATAAATTTCTCCATTTTTACAAAAATTATACCCATATACATGTGCATTTTCTAAAATCATCATCGATTGTAAAATCGATTGAAGTACAATCATTGATTTGGTAAAGTAACAATCGAATGCTTGTATTCCTTGGTTTAGTCAGCATAATCGAAAATCGGAAATCGAATGCAAAAGTAGATCAAAGTTCCCAACCCTGCCAATAACTACCAGAGACGACCCATCTGGTCCCAAGTCTGACCTTCAGACTATACGTTGAAAGAGAGTGATCCGACCTAGTAGGTGGTTCGCTAAGCGAATGACCTGACAAAAGGAAGTGAAAGTCTCTGTATCAAGTATAGATGTGTCTTTATTGAAAGCCAAGTGAAGACTGAGACAATGAACAGTGAAACAATGCCCTTTATATAGTATAAGGACTTCCGCCCGACGTAGTGTCGGGAAAAGACGACGTAGGGTCGTCTGGAAGTTGCGTAACAACATGGCCGCCGGAAGCCCGACGGCCGACCCAAAATAGGTCGGGTTCTACAAAAGTTGCTTATAATGGTCCAATTCATGTACAAAATGAATATCAATGGATTCTGAGAGGTCGGGCCTCTGTACATGGGTATAAAAGGCATTAAAAGACTTAGTAATAATTATACAAGTATATACAATAACATAGAGTAAAGTACAAGCAGATATATACATGTATGTGCACACAATAATGAGTGTCAGGTGTAGGAGACGACTGTGCGTACCATTACAGTATATACATGTAGCATATAGTCTATAGTACAGTTCTACAGTGTACATGCAAACAACATGTAGATTTTAGAGTTGGACCATTTATATACTTTGTAGCAATGGTCATTGATTATTAACCTACATGTACATATTTATGTACATTATAGTAATTCTATGCTGTTTTAATCTGTGATTTACTGTGTAGATTTTATTTGATCTGAATTATTTACACACATTTTAGGGCACTTTGTTCTACCATGATATTGATATGCTGGCCTCAATCTCCTTGACTAGTGTAAATAACAGATACCAGTTGGTAAGAGTTTATATTTTGTGCAGTATTTTTAATTTTAGTAACTTCTAGCCTAATTACTGATTATTAATAACTGATCTATTTAGCAAAAAAACTGCATTTATTATTAGTAAAACCAGAAAAACTCAGTTCAATTCATCAAAGTAAATTACATGTATTTACACAAATGCACTTTTTTTCACATACAAATGTAAAATCTATTAATTTAGCAAGCAACTGGCTTGCTAAACTGACTGTAAGTGCAGTTGCGTTGCTAACTGCATTGGTTAGGATTTTTATAACAAAACCGCAATGGGACAACTGAGGATATTGTATATTTGTACTATGAATGAGTAAGAAACGCATTGTACATTCTTTTCATTATGTGATTATCAAGAACATTCTGTTGTCTGTTGGATATTACTTCAATACTATGCTGATTATCCATTATGCATGTAAACAGATCTCAAATGGTTTGTAGAAAGGTAGTTTTATGTTGGATAATGTAAAACATGAGATTGATCCTTATCACCATCTTAAACATAAAAGAAGCTTATACGTCACGGATGATCATTACATCATCAGAAGATCTCAAGTTCCAGAACATGACCTTCTTACTGATTACTCTAGTAGGTTATATTATTGACTGCATCTACATGGGATAATTTTTACTTGACCATGCATACTACTGTAGTTAGCTATAACTATCTAATAGTTATTGGTTTCACTAGTTAGCTTGAAGCGGCCATGGTTAAACATTTTAAATAATATGAAAATAATCAAAAGAGAATTTCTGTGCTCTGCGGAGCATTTTTAATATCAAACTCGGATGTACAGCATGTATGGGAGGTAAAGGATATTTTTTCTGACATGAAGTTAAGTTTCTAAAGTTGATTGAAACACAAAAAGTAGGTATACATGAGCTGTATAATGCCTATGAGTTATTACTCTACAAGTGTATGTATATATTATACCCAAAGTGAAGATTATTGTACAAATTTCACATTCATAACTGAGCTAAGCAGGTCTACCTTATTCCGTTTGCAGTACCTGATGGAAATAGATATGGAGCAGAATACGAAGGTGTAGAGTACCTTATGGATGATGAAGTTCCAGTAGATACAGCTCATGGAAGATCTAAAAGACAAGCATTGCCAGACACAACTTACATCATACAATTATATATAGTTGTTGATTTCTATCTCTATCAAGAGTAAGTCATCCCTTATAGAAGTCTTGTGAAACCAAATTTTTTAAAAAATTTCTAAACACTAAAATTAGCGATACAGGTTATGCATTATTTATTATTAATATGATTGCAAGATGTTGGCGTTGGTTAATAATTTTATGGTAAATAATAAAATGAGATCAGAGAAAACATATTTCCTCTGTTGAAATTTTAGGAATAAATTCTAAAATCTAAAGGTGAGTCTCACTTTACTATTTATCATAATATCATTAGAGTACATATTATTATCTTTTCAAATGTGTCCTCCGTTTGAAGTCGTCTTACCTTCTTTGTTTGGTACAGCTGAATGGAAGGTAATTACAAAAACTTAACTCCATTGGTGAAATATTCTTGAATGGGACGGTGTAGTTGCCCCTGACTATACGTACATATTGCTACATTGTGCATGCAGATAAACATGATGAGAAAGGGGTTAGGATGAGCCTATAATAGATGTGATTGCATTTTTACTTCTTCTTCACATAATCTCCAAATCTTTGTATAATGTTACAGCCTAACAGATTCAGCTTCGGCCATTGGTTGGCAGGGGAACACTACTGACTACATTGCATTTGTTATGGGTCATACAGCAAATGAGGTAACCCATTTTTGAAAAAACTACAGTCACTTAATCAAAGTTTATGCTTGATCTTACAAGATAGAATAGATGTCTGAATCTGATAAACTAATACATGCAGTATTAAGTAGTTAGTTGAGGCTGTCACCAGCTGCAAAAATTTATAATATTGTGTCACTGTTTACAGTATTATTAGTAATTCACTTTACACATGTTTTAATACTTCAGTCTAAAATTATTTATTGTCTGTATAGTTAAAAATAATATTTAGTAAATACTTCAATGTTAAATTTTCACTGTGTAGATAGATGTGCGGTTCAGAAATATCAATGCTAGCAGTGTAAACAGTTCATTTACCTGGACTATTGGAACTAAGCTATCTTACCTACATATAGCTGAGGTAAGTTTCATTGTTGGGAAGTTTTAATGGAGCGTCAGCTAACATGTATTCTATTTTTCAATGCCCAATTACACATACATATATGTACCCTACAAACAACTGTATACTTTAAAGATTATGTGGTCTCCTTACAAAGCAATTAATAGAAGCCTTCTATATCTTTCCTCTTTTAAACATGAGTTATGTGGAGCTAGAACTGCTTCCTTACTGTGCAGTTTTTGACAGGATGTATGTACATATAGCACATAATCTGAGTTAAAACCGGATGGCTTTCAAAGTAGAGAATAGCTCATTGCTCTTTAGTCAACACTAAATCTGATAATTGCTATGTTCGATAATAAAACCTGAAACCAATTCATAAGAAATGCAAACACTGGTTTTGATTAAACATTCACTTCTTTTTATTACACGAAAAACACACTGATATATTTACTTATATAAGCTGACAAGTATTATACAATATGTTTAGATTTTGTGACATGCATGTATCAGTGTTTGTTTCTTCATGTTGTTAGACAGGTGCTCAATCACCTTGGACATATCCTAGTACATCAGGTAAACTCGATGCATTGGCTGGCTTAGATAACTTCACGTCGTGGTATCAAAACAATGCTGCCAGTTTACCTTCTGATGCAGATCATCTTCTGCTGCTCACCGGGTACGGGTCAACCTCTGTATGTTTCCTTACCATAAGATACTATATTCCAATATGCAATATTATATGATATAACATGACATAAAATAGTGCAACTTAGTGTAACTACAAGTAACCTGATAATGTCTTTGCTGTAACATGATATACACATAGATGCAGTTACCAACTAAAATTGCATGTATTACTATTATTATATTTAATCAGCAATAGATTTCAATTAGCTTAGAAACTGTATGGTCTAATTCAAAGAACCATGGTCCATATGAGTGAGAGCGCATATTCTCTACATGGATTATTGTACATAATGATGCATTTTTAGCAGGGAACTTGCATCATTTTACAAGTATAAAAAAGATGGCCAAACCCCTTAACATTATTGTACATCTACGTATAATTACAGATTAGACTTGACACTAAATAGCCATTCAGGTACGGTCGGCTATGCTTCATTAAGTGGACTCTGTGATGATAGGAGAGTCTCCATCAATGAACCGTATTCATCCACAGTTCTTGCTCACGAGATCGGACACAAGTATGTAGTTGGTGTTAACAGATATGATTGTATTATTACTCTATGGTATATTTCACAGCTCTCAATAGTATTATGCACTGCACACCTGAATCTCATTTGTACGAGTAATATATATTGTATATTACACTGTATGTTGTTTTTTTAAATACTGTGATAGAGTTAAACCCATTCTTTTTGCTATGGAGAAGCATTGTAGGCCTAACTAAATTCAACACTTTTTAGTATTATTACCATGTATGCTAATCATAAACTGAAACATGAAAAGTGCATGTGTGTCAACTTGTGTCAACTTGTGTCGACACATTTCGACGTGTGTCGACGCGTGTCGACGTTTGTCAATGTGTGTCGACGCGTGTCGACGACGTGTGTCAACTTGCGCCGACGTGTGTTGACCTGTGTCAACGTGTGTCAACGCGTGTCAACAAGTGTGAATGCGTATTTGGTTCACTAAGCTGTGGTTTATAAATGTTAAACAAGAAAATGTAGCAATATGTTTCCTTACACAACAGCACCAATGATGCCATATAATGCAATTTGTACATCACACATGATCAAAAGCAGTAGTATGATTTGTATTAGAAATATACCATATGTTTACTCACAGTCTGGGAGCTCAACATGATGGTGTGAGAAATCAGTGTAATGGAAGCTACAACTATGTCATGGCTCCTTCAAGTGGAATCACTGCTAATGCAACTAGGGGAAATCCCTGGATATTCTCTTCCTGCTCTATAGAATACTTTGACAGCTATATCGGCTCTTTAAACAGGTACCTGCAAACACCGTCTGTAAATTATCAGTTCTCTAAACACGTACCTGCAATTACTGTCTGTAAACTATCAGTTCTCGAAACAGGTACTTGCAAGCCCAATGTTGTGTAAGCTATCAGTTTTCTAGACTGGTACCCACGTGAGCATACATGTAATTTTAGCTGTTAGTCTATAAACGTACTTATACATGTAGGATATTGCACTATATCATAGATGAGAACCAGAATGACCAAGAAAAATCCACTATCAAGTGTAAGTTTTCTTTTCTGGTACATGCTTTGCTACATAGCCTGCTAATGAAGAAAAAACTGAATCAATGAAATCAATTTGCATGCTTCTTGCTCAGATCGCTCACCTTTTATTAGGTACCGGATGGTTAGTCGATTCCCTTCCGACTCATAATCTGTATTATTTTAAAGTGCAGGTAAAAACTGTCTGGAAAATAATGGTTCATACATACCTTCATGGGCTGGCAATTATGATGAATACTTTGGACAGACAATCTCGTTGGACGAGCAATGCAGGCTGACACATGGAGAAGGCTATTATTACTCCTATCAGGTTAGTGCTTGAGGTTATCTGCATGATTACGTAATAATAACAGTATTAATTTTATATGTTTATTTCCAACTACATCCAGGTGCAGACAACTCAAACAACATATTGATGTAGAGCACAAAATCCATGATACCCGCGTTGAGTTTCAAAAGCAATCTATAGTGTGCATGATCATAATTTACTAGAGGAAGAGCCAGGAGATTTACAGATTGTCAAATAATTTGATTGCCATTTCAAACACACCTCTTTAAAAATGAAATAACTACTCTTTAGCCTGACAACTTTCTGAAGATATGCCAGCAATTGGTTTGCACCCAAGACGGAGCCTGGTCAGTATGGAGAAGAGCAGCATATCAATATACATCGTGTGGAAACAAAAAGGTAGGAGTTGGTATGTTACATGAGAAAACTAGTACACACACATTGTATGTAAAGTAATTCATGCCTTAGTAGCAAAGTTGGTTAGCATTAACAGTAGTGGTACAATTGATTGGCAATGCTATAGGTTAACATCAAGCCAATGGCTACAAAAATTTGGAACTTTGCACATGGCTGTAGGACTATTGCTGCTCATTTTTCATAAGAGAGACCAGAATTATACTTGCACTATAAGGCAAGTATGGCATAAAAAATTTGATAGTTCTTTGGTAATGGAGATCACGTTTTTAAACCAAGGAATGGTAGTAACCATGATAATGCTACAGCAGATAGATGAACTACTAGTGGAAGTAGTTGATTGCTCTGAAATTCGGTATCTTTTAATTCGAAACTGCCAGAAAGTAAAGCTGTGTGTGTTTAACATCATTGCTAATCTTATGATTGACGGTTCACAAATTATTAAATCTAACAATTATTTTGTCTGCCTGCTTACCATTCAGGAAGACCAGTTCTAATTCTTTTGAATGGAAGCATTTGTGATGCTCTACAACTCCTAAGGTAGAAATACTGAATTGGGTTTAAGCAGTTTATCGGTTATCATTGCGTTACAGTGTCAGCCATTTCACAATATTTTCCTATCTTTTGTTTTAATTCCAATAGTCATAGATGCATCATTTCTTTTTGTTATAATTATTGCTAGAAAAAAACAGCTTAAACCCAATTAAGTATTTCTACCTTGGAAATTGTAGGTAATCACAAATGCTTCCACTCCCTTTAAGGGAGAAAAGAACACACGCATAAGTCACAGTGCATTGAGAGGTTTACCTTTCTTCCTATATTATTCTTTGGTTGCTAAGAAGCAATGTTTTTGGTCATTTTAGTGGTGTGTAGAGGAACAGTGTGTGGAACACCCCCAAGCACCACCTCTTGATGGTAAGAATTTACAGGCTATAAAACTGTATTGCTGTACCATTATTGTTAGTCTCCGTAACAGATTGGGTTTCATAATTTGACCTTATCATGTCGGGGATAATATTATTGTATATGGTGACGCGTTCTCGACTTACATGTAAATATTACGTTTGTATAATTGATAGATTTTTTGTAGTAACAATTAAGGTACACTAAATGCTACTTCTCTGGTTGACAAATATGTGTCAGTTAAATACGTAATTATAGCTTTATTACCTTTCGCACTATTGCTTGAAGTTTCCGTAGACTTCTTATAATATTACCTAGTTTGTAAATGGAGACTGTTTCAGTATATATTAATAATTATTTCCAGAAACTAACCATGTAATTCTATAAAAGTTGTGCTTAGAATGAAAAGTTGTGATTTTGAAGAATATCCTATACTATTTTATAGTAGAAAAAGTGATATATTTTAGAGCAGTGTCCTGTTGGGGATCGAAGAGGCCAATTGTATACTAACTCAAACGAAACTTGTGCAGACATGACAGCAGTCGAATGCTCCTATTCCAACGACGTTGAGTTGAAGTGTTGCTTTACTTGTGCCAAGTTAGCAAAGCTGTGGCTTGGTCCAAATTGTTCCTACGGTGATAAACATGTCGACTGTCCAACCTACGCTCAGTTTGCCTGTGATTCGCTGAAGGACACGTGTTGTGAGAGCTGCTGTAATGTTACTGGTCCAGAACCAGGGTACAGCTGTGAGCCTCCTTTAATTACCATGACAACATACTCTGCTAACAATAACACACAGGATACAACAGAAATAGGAAATTTCTCCACCACTGGTATCTACACTACTACAGGTGATTTGTTATCTACAAAGTTCAATGAATCATCAGCAAATACGACAACAAACATAATGACAGTCACATCAACTGGTATCCTAAGTACAGATGTATCCACAACTACGGAAGATTCTCTACAGCATGCGACCTCAGGAACTATTATAGCGGGAAAGACCCTTATCACTGGCATCAACTCAACACCAAAATCAACAACTGGCTTAACTACCCCACTTACAACAAAAATTACAACTTCATTCACAACTGCTACCACTACACCATACTCAGCTACTGCTACTCTAACTACTGCCACACCAGCAACTATGCCAACTACTACTACCACTACTAAGACTACTACTACCACACCAACAACTATGCCAACTGCTACTACCACTACTAAGACTACTACTACTACTACCACTACTTCCACTACACCATATCCAACTACTACACCAATTACTAGTCCACACACGGCAATGACTCCAGCTACTACTATTACTACTACTACTTCACCTTACCCAACTATCACCAGCACACCAACTACAGCATCCACTACACCACTTACTACAGTTGCTATGCCAGCAACTACTCCAACAACTACTTCAACAATTCAACCTTCATCAACCAAAATGTCGACTACACTACAGATTATGACTGCTACACCAATTACAACGACCACTGTACCACACACTTCTACAGCTAGCACACCAGCTACAACAACCACACTACCTTCTACAACAACCACACTAGCTTCTACAGCAACCACACTACCTTCTACAACAACTAAACTACCTTCTACAACAACCACACTACCTTCTACAACAATCCCTACAGCTACCACACCAGCTACAGCTACCACACTACAGTCTACTATAGACACCACACCTCGAATCACTACTATCATTGCCTTTCCATCTACAACAACCACTACTCCACATACTACTAACACTACTAATACTGTCTCGGCTACAACAAACGCCATGCCACATGCTAGTACTACTATTGCTATGCCAGTTTCAACCACCACGATACCACATCTAACTACTACTACCACCATACCAGCTACAACAAGCACCACATCACACATTACTGCCACCACTATAACACCAGTTACAGCTACTACACAGTATCTTACTAATACCACCACCAAACCATCTACTATGTCATCTGTCACATTTACATCAGAGGTAGCAAGCTCTACACTGCATGCAATGAGTAACATGTCCTTTAGTACAATAGTGCACTCTTCAACAGCAAACCAAACCAGCGCTGCACCCTCCACACCTATTGCCCCTTCGCTGCCATCAACGTTACCCGCAACGGCTACACCAGTTCAAGTTCCCACAAGTATAGCCAATGCCACAAATGGTTCAACAGCATTCACCATCAAACCAACTATGGCTACTGCATCATTGGCAAAGTTTGTCACAACAAACTCAGTTACAGGAACTGCAATGCAATCTTCAACTGCTGCCATAACATTGTCCAACAAAGCAGGTAGTACACCCGTGGCTGCTCTCACCACTACACCTACTTTGACATCTACAGCTTCAAAAATGAATCAATCAACAGGAGCCATTACTAACACCCCAAATAACCATTCAACCTTAATTTCAGCTACCACTTTAGCAGCTGCTACAAACATTTCACATAAAGGTTCAACTAGCACCTCCAGTACTGATGGTACACAGATGACAACTGCTAATACTACAGCTAAACTCACATCATCTTTGTCTACTTATGTACCATCGGTTTCCATGGTGACCAATACTTTACCAAACACTTCAGTTGGTTCAAATGTTACTGAAACCACTGGAATCACTTCTACAACTGTTGATAACACCAAAAATACAACTGCGAAATTGGTTTCAAAAATGACAACTTGGAGTGCTTTCTCAAGTAATTTCACAAGCACAAAGTCGTCGTCTTTTGACACAACTGCCAGCAGTAAGATAACTCCTTCCATATTCACTACACCAAAAAAGAGTAAACCAACTAGCAAAATGTTTTCCACAGATGCAACTACTAAGCCAGTCATAAGAAAGACATCAATAACAGCAACAAGAAAGGAACCTTTAAATGGTACAATAAGCACGGCAGCAAAAGTATCCAAAGTCACTATGGGATTCAAAACAACAGCAAGTAATACAACAGCGTATCCAACTGTAGTGGAATCTGCAAGCATTCATAGAACTGCATCATCTCATCCTTCATCTTTCAATGTCACCTCAACAGCCGCAGACATTTCTCAAACCACGGGCTATTCATCTACTGGTAATACCAAAGCAGTTTACAACACCTCAACATTATCAACTACTCAGCTAAGCCACTGGGTCACCACCACAAACGACCTTGCTTACATAGCCACGACTAGCAACAGTTTGACTATTACAAAAATACTTTTAAATGAGACTGTAACCACAACAGCCACCCTGAGTACAACCACTGCCAGTAATTCTGATACACCAACATCTTCACCAAGTCATCAACCCACAACCATACCAGTGTTCACAGAAACTACTATGACCTTGAACTATACCACTGAAACAGATGAATCACCAATTCTGATTTCATCTCCCACACCAGTCTCTCTGTCACCTGCACCACCAATTTCTACTCCAGTTTCCACTTCTCTGCAAACAGTACCACCAAGTTCCCCGAAAGTTGTGCCCTCAGTTATCACAGAAGCAACAAAAATTATTGTCACAAGTCAACCAAGCGTAACAAAAATTATATCCAAGGTTCAGCGCAAGTTTCTTAACAATAAGAATACTGATTTGTCAGCAAAGAGGTTAGAAACGAATCCAGGTGTACAGATGAGAATGTTTGCGATAGAAATACGAATAACAGTAATTCGTTCAGGATCTTTTGTTTGTGATGATCCTGACCTGCAAGACAGTGAGACTCGAACATACAGGAAGTTCCATGTAAGACATTTTGGTAAAATAACTTTTACTAGAGACACCACTAAAGAGTCACTAAATATGTGCATTAATACTTCTCTGTGTTTTGCCACACTCATGTATTTTGTGATATTAACGCTTATACACTGTAGATGACCTACAACTACATGTAGATTTGTGCATTTACAATATGATCTTTTGATACAAAGACTATACATAAATTACTGCAGACTTTTGTATCCAAAAAAAATCATTATTAGGTTATCATGAGAAGTACATGCAAGTATTTCTTGTAAATTGGTAACTGTACCGTTAGGTAACTGTATCATTAGGTAACTGTGCCGTTAGGTAACTGTACCGTTAGGTAACTGCACCATTAGGTAACTGTACTTTTAGGATTTAAGAAGTAGTGCTCGATGATGGCAGCTCAGCATAACAGATAATGGTGATAGAGTGTAACTTGGAGTTTAATAGCTTATATTCTGTTATTTCAGAACATAGTTTGTGTTAGTATCAGCTCAGCAGTAAATCAAGTCACTCGCTGCGGGATATTCACCGTATCATGTGGCAGCTTTGTGGTGAGTGGTTTAGTGGAAGTTGCAGAAGATGACAGCGGTGATCCAGCGAATGCGGCTCCAACTAACACGGAAGAATTCATAAGGCAAGCTGCTCGGCTCCTAAACAGCTCTGTACTTGGTAAGCAGTGTGATGGATAAACATAAATAAATATGATATACTATACGTGTATAGTTTACTAGTCTTGTATTGATATTACGTATCTCGCTTTATAAAATACATGCATTACTACATTAAAATGATGTTTATTTATTTTTGAAAAACACATTGTTTTGGCTCCATGCAGAATTGGCCACAGCACCAACAGCAGAGGATGTGAATGAGTGTAGCTATTCAGACCTAAATGGCTGTAGCTCAAATTCTAAATGTTCTAACACAGATGGATACTATTCTTGCAATTGCATTGAAGGTAGCTATGCTCTCTTCTCGAGTTGTGCGCTAAGCACTCTTTTGTTAGTGTTTATATTGTTTTCTGGCAAGGCAAGAAAGAAGTTTCCATCAAATAAGCAATAAATTAAATATTTCAAGTCTTTAGTAGAAGATAATTGTATTGCAGAGTACTCTAAAGATCTCTCAGAATATGAGAAGCTACCAGGAAGAGTCTGTGCCATTCCATGTACTGGCAGCACGTGCTCTGCTAATGAGGAGCAGTGTATAGAGCTACCAGAGTCAGCGCCGAGGTGTGAAGCTCTTCAAGGTTTGTAAGTTTATTAATACTAGGAGCAACAGTTGAAACATTACGTTGCACAACTACAATATTGTGATTTCTACATATTTATGTACATGTAGTTCACAAAAATATCTATAATTAATCGAATTTAGTTATAATTAGTTTTATTATAATTTTTTGCAAAAGACAGATGAATACCAACATTGAGTCTAAGGTAGTACCTCTTTAGGTCCAACATTGAATTTATGTTTGTTATAGTCATGGTGTCTTGGAGGCTGATCACAAGAATTATGTACATACATGTATGAGTTATTTTCATTAAAGAAAATTGCCTTGGCCAAATTTTTTTAGACTACACTTTAGTTTTGTTTGAGGCTGGTCAATATCAGCTAATGATGCAGGAGATCTAATTTCTAAGTTATGAGAAATACAGACTTTACATCTATTATTATATTACAAATATGAGCTTTAGGGGGCTAAAATAATTTTACAGCTATGTATTCATTATGATACAAGAATATATGACAGTAAAATTTTACAGTCATATAATATTAATTTTGATACAAAAGGAGCAGCTGTGGCTGAATGGTTAGGATGCAGCACCTTCAGGCTGAAGGTCTCAGGTTCACCGTGGTGTTAGAAAAAGCATCCAGTCACAACTGTTCCTGTGCGTCATATAAAAGTCTTTAGGGTCATGTAAGCTAGTATGGCTTCAAGGCACTCCTCTACCCCTGCCAAAAAGGCCATGTCATCTGGACCTTTCTCACAGAGAGTTGACCAGCACTCGCACCTGGCAGTGCAAGCTGCAAGGGGCTGGTCATGCAGAGGAGGTTTTTATATTCATTTTGATACAATAATATATTTTTTTTAGATGAGACAGTAACTACCAGTGAAGCGTTAAAATGGCTGAGGAAATTTGAGCCTTTGCTCATTGTCGTTGCCTTGGCAGCCGTCTGTATGTCAGCAACATTAATCTTAGCTGGGGTCGCGTACTATAAGAGGCCAACTAGAAGAATCCATTCTTATCCATCTACTGCAGATATTAGCCTCTCACTAAGTAATGCATAACTCACAGCAGCATGACGTACACAATGATGGTACAGCCATATCAGTTTATAGCCGCACTGCATTCTGAAAACTTACAATATATGCAGAGTTTCGTGAAAAGATAAAGAATGAGTTACAAGAAATATCAATTTACTTACAGTATACTGAATTATTTTTACATGTAATACCATTTGGCATTAAATAAATGATACAAATGTAGAAGTTGTTATATTTTACTTCATTAAACAACTCCTCCATGTTACATATTTCTGTAATAAAATGCATTTAGACCGAAATTGAAAAGAATAATTCATTTCATAGCCATAGCGTGTTGTATAAGGCACAGCAATGTTTTTGCCAGCAATTTTTTGTATAGTGACTAATAGTAGTATTTCCGATAGTCATGGTGGTGAAAACTCAACATTCTTAACATTACAGATATTTAATCAAAAATAGAATCAATTTAACATGACCCGGTGTATTTTAGTTTAATCATAACGTTATAATAATTGCTTTTGAACAACATTTTATACACATGTAGAACAACCTTTTAGATATTTTTCAGTCTTATAGTGTACAAGCTATAGATACATACATACCAAACTGATCTAACACCATGGATCTGATAGTAACTACATGTAGAATACTTTTAGTCCCTCAACTGAAATCTGTTGGAAATATATGTCTGACATGTGTAGCATCCATTGTTATACATTTTTAAATAAATTCATGATAAAAAATAAGTCAAAATAAGAACTTGAATGTGTAATGTAAAACTATCATTGTTCAATCAGTGTACATAATGTAGGTCGTACTACTCTGTGATGAAGTGAAGTAAGTGTACTTTCAGCAGTTTGGAACTAGAATGAAGGTATCAACTTGTAGATGTATGTTATCTATTGTGACGACGCTAACTAAACTCACCTTCTTTGTATCGGGTAAGTTTTACCTGCACTATAATATTGAATGCCCAATAAGTTACTTGCTAAATCTTAAGGCTACATAATTTTAATATCCTAGAGCTTGCTTTGCATATGCATGAAGAAAATGTGTGTGTAGTCTCTACTTTGTTCTACAAAAAAAACATGACGACACAAAAAATATTTTCGAACCATTAAGGGTTAGTATTTATATTGTTGCGAGTTATTATTGAGATTTCTCTGGTAACCTTTCTTTATGATGTGTAACACAAACAATATAGGCTTAGAGGATAGATGTTACGTACAGCCCTAGAGATATTTGTGTGAGTACCCAAGGTAGAGAGCTGGTTGGTGTGTGATGATAGGAGTTACATGTAGATGTAAGCTGTTATTCAGCGTGACTTTTGATGCGTACAGATCATGTGACTGCTCGTGCTCAATCACATGACCTGCAAGCATTCCCTATGTCTTTGTAAAGGCTGTTATATATAATTGTAGTGTTTTACTTTTTTGGTCTCAATGTGTAGATGATGTGTAGTAGAGAATTACTAGACGTTATAAAGTCTCGAACCTAGCCATAATAATTTAAAATTAAACATCCACTTAATATATATAGCCAGTTCAATTTTCCTTTCTGAATTTCACTGCATGGTTAGATGGATTTGGTTGTAGGACAATTCACTTTCTCTATAACCTCACAAGAAATAACGTCAACCAACACTCTAACTGGACATTCAACTAGTGACACACTCAGGACTATATCACACGATGTCACAACAGTTTCTATAGCCAGCACCACCTTATCTAATGAAACTGTAATTGTAACAACTAACATCACTGATACAGTCATAGTTAGCACAACTACAGCTACTGCAACTAATGATCATACAACCACTGCAGACGCAACCACTGCTAACACAACCATTGCCAATGCAACCACTGCCAATGCAACCACTGCTAACGTAACCACCGCTAACGCAACTATCGCCAGCGCAACAACTGCCAACGCAACTACTGCCAACGCAACCACTGCAGATGCAACCACTGCCAATACAACTACTGCTAACGCAACCACCGCCCATGCGATCACTGCTGACGCAACTACTGCCAACGCAACCACTGTCAATGCAACCACCGCTACTACAACTAATGCTACCACAACTGCTGCAAGCCTTAGCGCTAATGAAAGAACCAGCCAGAGTCTTATTAGTTCTACAACCAGAACGGCTGGTGCAGCATCAACAACAGGTTCTGTGACATCTGATATCCTGCCATCTTTACCCAATGCTAGCACCACCCTAACCACAGATAGTTCATTCACGTCGACAATTATCAATATATCTAATACCACAGCCACTTCAAACACATCTTTGATAAAGACTTCAACCAATCAAAACTCAAATATTACATTACCAGCTATAAACTCAACAATAATTGCTAAATTACCAACTATTGGGTCAACTTTGAGTAAAACTCCTGTACCATTTCCATTTAGTTTACCAAAATCAGAAAAGGGAATTCGATATCTGTTGTATGCTATTCAATTACGAATTGCCGAGTTTCGGTTTGAGTGCTTTGCATGTGACGATCCAAACTTGCTGGATTCTCAGACAGAGACATATGAAAAGTTTCATGTGAGTTAAACCAGAAGTTCTTCATTAGACGAATTAACAGTCTGCTAATAGTCTAAATTTTGTAACCACTGCAGCTTCCTCAGGAATCAACTTGGTAGAGAAATTAAAAATAATCTAATATAATCTACTAAGATCACAACCATGAGATAAGCATAAGTACTTACTATACCAAAAGTATATTATGAACACTCAATCAAGACATCATGCTTTTCAGAAGTTTCTATGTTCAACTATTGGACATGCTGTTAACAAAGTCACAAGATGTGGAGAGTTTACCATCTCTTGTGGAAGTTTTCTGGTGAGTGGTATTGTGGAAGTAGCACAAGATGTCAGTGAAGAGACCACAAAACAAGCACCTGCAAGCACCATTGAGTTCATGCAGCAAGCATGTAAACTAGCTGGACATCCATTAATAGGTGAGGATCAGAGTACCAAAAGTTGATAAGCGTGCAGAAATAGTGAGAGATATTATTAAAATAAATATTAATCTTACATTTTTATCAACTGCATTCACTAAAAGTGATAGTATAACACAAGCAGAAGTAATTCACCTGTGGAATTGTATGGTACAGACTTCAAAACATAAAGAGATCCTTCAGCTGTAAACCAGTCTCGTTTTTAACCAGATGTCTATAAAAGACGCTCATCTTTAAAATATATTATGTGCATGACCTTTAAGATTGTTGTGATGTATGATTAATGTAAGCTGTAAAATAAATCATTTTGTTTAGCCATGCAAGGTATACAAAAATTAGAAATTAAAAAACTTTCCCGTGATAGCACAAATAATAAAAGATTGAACAAATTGAACTAATAGACTGTTATATTATCACAGGAGAATGATCTTTGATATTGCAGTGTTGGCAGAAGCACTTGTGGCTGAGGATATAGACGAGTGTAATAATCCATACCTGAATGACTGCAGCCCCAACTCGCATTGCACCAACACTGATGGATATTACAACTGCACTTGCAACCAGGGTAAAATTAACAATAAATGCCTTTATAAGTTATGACTTACCTCTTCTATAACTACAAACAGGATTTATTTAGATTAGATTTTGTACGCATAGTTGACTTCGTGCTTGTTAATGCACTATTTGACATGCTGCAAAGTTTCTGATCAATAGTAACAGGTGATGTTTTAAGACCTGTAGACACATTTAGACACCTATAAACACCTGTAGACATAAGTAGACACATGTAGACATTATGTAGACCTGTTTAAACATTTTTAGAAACCTGTTGACACCGATATATAGCTCTGTTGTACACTTGGTTAGAACTGTTAGAAGTTTAAAATAAAATACGCTCTTCTATTTTGCTTCTGATGAGTACATACTGAAATATATACATGTATATAGACATCTGTATCGTACAATAAAGCTATTATCATTCTGTAAGGAAATGCACCAATATTTGGAGCGTCATGATTTAACAATAAGCTGGTAACAACACGTTCTTACTGTTACTCCGAAGGCGTGCTCTACTACAGAACCACAATCATCTAACGAACGCTTTGCGCTGCTGCTGCTGAAATAGTTGTTTTCCTGCTGTGTTGGCGTTATTTTTAGAGTATTCACAGGATATCTCAGAGTTTGCTGAGCTGCCAGGTCGAGCGTGCGCTGTTCCATGCAATGACAGCATCTGCCCGTCGGAAAACGAAGTGTGTGTAGAGACAGCTGAGTCTACTCCACTCTGTCAACCTAGTGCTGCATGTAAGTATATTATACTGCAATGCTGGCACAGTGACTCCTAGTATGATTTGCAAACATATTTCATAATTTTTCTTAGCTACACAGACATAACTTACACGTATATACATGTAGGTGATGGGAGCGAATTTATGTTATCTATGTGCAAGTACAAGCAACCATTTCAATGAGATCTCTTGATAGATATAATAACAGGAATTAGTTATATTGTGTTTCTTTTTCATTTTGCAGTTTATCGAAGCGAAGAGACGGTGCTGCTAAAAAATTGGACTGCTCTGTTTTTACTCGTTGTCATGGGCGGCATCTTGATGGTTGGTGCTATGACTGTATTACTGTCTATGTATTTTAGACCCAAATCAAAAATTGCTTTTTATCCATGAGCTGATCATATTGTTATTATTTGCAAAAAAATTGTGAACGTTTCTTATAAGTCAGTTTTTAATACCAATTAAAGGCTATATTAATCACTTAAATTTGTGAGAATTGATGGTGTATTATTACCGCAGGAAGAGAAATACCTCAATAATTGAACTAATCTATAATTTACATGTAGATCGATATATTTCAATGTGCCATACCTGTTGCTCGTCTAAAATTAATTATCGCACAATGTGCGCTGTATTCGGGAAATCTTACTGGTTTAATAGAAACTGGGTTCATTCGCTGAATGCAGTGTAAGTTGTCAAATTAATGTTCGCTGTTGCACTAATAAATATTTTCAGGAATAGCTACTATAGGAGATATGTGTGCTGTATAAAATTGGGTATTTCTTCATTTTCATTACAATTTCGAACACGCCTCATATACTGATAGTCCATGATATTGATTAGGCTGACACAATGACAACACAATGTACATCTACATGTAGTAAATGGATAGCATGAACATTTTTATATGAGTAAACCTGTGTGCAGCTTGCTTCTACTGTAAAATATTCATGCTTTATTGTGGAGTTAGGAAAAACTCTTATTATAATTGAAGACCTCGAACTTAGTCACTCACTCTACAAGTGGTAAAGAATTAGCCTTAGGCCTTAGGATACCTTTTACTTTGCTGACTGTGTTTACTCATGTATACCTTTATGTTCCGAATGCAGAATCAAATAGAATTAACCTGGTAACAAAACTAAAGTGAACAATCAATATGGCAGCACAGAGCACGGGCAGCACTTAATCACAATTAGAATATTATGATATCCTAAATATTTTATTCAATATCTTTTGTTACATAATAATCACAATACAGATACAATACAATACAAGTCATAAAATGCAATCATATAATATTAAGTACTACACATGTATGTGTTAATGGAGAATATGATAATATTACTGAATTAGTTGCAGTCTTTGTTTACGAAATATACACATTATAAGGATAATATGCTTATGTGAGAGAAATTTAATTTTACATGATGTTTACTGTAAATATTGGTACTGCTTAGTTACACGTGCACATGTTAAATATTTAGACAAAACTATATTACTTAAGTGTATCCAGAAAGTGGGTCAACTTTCGGTGTTTGTTTAAAGTAAACTACAATTGCGGCTACTATTGTGACAGTCATAACTCCCCCTGCAAGAACGGCAAGCAATATGAGAGGACTGAATCCATTCGTTGGTTTTACATCATCTGCTTGATTCTCTACCAAAAAAAACTGTTAGTAATGTTATCTCGCTCATAATACTTTCTCTCTTTGTAGACTAAGTGATCTACACTGTATATGTAGGATTTTGGTAGGGCTCCCGAGACATCACCCCGTAAAAAAGTACCTCCGCTAAATTAGTCATAGCAAACAACTGCCTACATAGTCCACATTCTGCATGAACATCCATGTATAAAGCATACAGTAACCACAACAGTGAAAATTCTACATACACCAATTAAATTTGGAAGCAAGGTGTACAAAAGCGATTTAGTATACTGTATGTATTGTATGTTTGTCATTGTCTTAGTGCAACACCACAGTATATATGCAGCTGTGAAGCATACAAGACATCTCTGTACTAATAACTATCATAATGCTGTATTGTGAAGGAGCAGCTCCATACCACACAACATAATCTACGCTATATTTCATTGTATTGAATTTGGGTTTTATTTTATTGTGATGATTTTTACTGCTCTGTTCAATTCTCTGACCAACCAGGTTGTACTTGTAGTCAATTCTGTTGTTATGTGAAAAACACCCTAACTAAATTTGTGTTGTCAGGATAAGCAGCCCCATAACATGAAGTAATTGTTATAATAACATGCTTACCTGGTACAGGTTGACAACGTGGCATAGATTCTGCCCTTTCTAGACACACTTCAGCATAGGGAAGGCAGGTGTCCGGTGTGCATGGCGCAGCACAAACTCTCCCTGTATACTCAGATAGATCTTTGGAATACTCTGAAAGTACACGTAAGACATTCCCATATCATGAAGTTGAGCATATTACCCAAACATGACAAATCTCACTGCTGACCTATATAATATCATATAGTCACGTTGCATACTTTTGCAAGAGTCACAACTAGAAGTACAGAAATAGATCCTCTTCAGTGGTTTGATCCGCATTATATAGTCACCCTGAGACACAACTGAGATAAATGTAGAGACAAGGATGGAAATACAGTGAAACTTGCTTAATTCCAACTCCAAGGGGCCTCTATCATTAGTTTGAATTAGGCCTGAGTTTGAATTGTAAGATCACTTCACTTAATTGAAGTCATTTATATAGTGCTCAGCAGGACCCAAGGCTAATAGTTTGAGCTAACCAAGTTATGGAATTATCCGAGGCTGAATTAAGCAAGTTCCACTGTAGTTCATAAGGGTTGTATGAGCATTATACATTGTACATTGTATGTATTACTAATCAATGACACTACCTTGTTTGCAAGTGCAAGAATAGTGACCATCGGTATTTGAACAGTTTGAGTTTGGACTGCAGTCGTTCAAGTCAGGGATGGCACATTCATTCACATCCTCTGCTGTTGGCGCCTCTGCTAACTCTGTAAATTTTAGCAATATGTTTTTTATTGTTAGATATTTTATATAATGACAATATTGAACAGTCTATAGCCAGTGCCAACAATATTTTGTTTTGTTTATTTGTTGTTGCTTGGGTAACACTTCCATACAGGTGTAGGTCATGCGGCTACCAAGTTAGGTTTTAGTACAAAGCATAGAATGATACTATTGGTTAGATAAAAAAAATTGAAAAGTTTTGTCTGACAGAGTTTGGTCCATGGCTGAATTATTTTAATTCAGTATATGCAGCAACACATAGCAAGTAGTGTAAATTGTTTACCCAATTCAGAACTGTCATTGAGTCTTGCAGCTTGCCGAATAAACTCCTCCGTGTTCCCAGGAGCAGCGTTAGATGTGTTATCACTGTCATCTTCTGCTACCTCCACTATTCCCCTAGCTACCAAACTACCACATGTTACATTGAACATTCCACACTGTGTCACCTTATTTACAGCCTGACTGATAGCTGTGCATAGCAGACTCTAAGGACAAGAAATAACATACATGTATACATGTGCATGTAAATCAATTCTAGAATGTAAATAAGAACATTGAGGATATTGTTCGTACACGTAGAGAAGTGTATAGTATACTTGGTCGAATCGGAAAGCAGTGAGAAGACTTGCAGTACCAAAGGATATCATAGTAACTTACATGAAACTCTTTGTATGTTTCGGTTTGCTTGCTTTGCAGATCAGGGTCGTCACATGTAAATGATCTGGAATGGATATTTTCTAACTTCAACTCAATAGAATAGAGCTTATAGCGTCTAATTCTCCCATTGTTTACTGATTTAGAGGGAAAGTTATCGTTTAGCGTTTTCAAAGATAGTCTCCGGGTAGATGAAGTTGTGAGCTGTGTAGTTGGAGGGGTTGCCGACACAGATGTAGTTTCATTAGCGAACCTTTTAGTGGTCATTACAAATGGTGTAGTGGACCGAGTGGTCACCGTAGACCGCCCTATTTCAGCCCTAGTAAACACGGTTGATGCAATGGTAGTATGAGATTTAGTAGTTGGAGGTGTGGTGGAAGAGTGTACAGAAGTGGAAACAGTAGTTGTAGGTGCTGTAGAGGTAGAGATTGTAGTCAGCAAGTGCGTTGAGATAGTGGTAGTTGAAGTTGTTGCTGTAGATGGGGTAATTGTGGTAACTGTGGTAGTTGGAGTAATTGTAGTAGATGGGGCAGCTGTGACAGTCCTTGATGGGGTTGTAGCTGCTACAACTCGTGTTGGCACTGTGGAGAGATTGGTAGATGGAGCTCTAGATGATGCAGGAAGGGAAGTGAGTGGAGTTGAGCTGGTAGTGAAAGGGCTTGTAGGTAATATGGAAGGGGTGAACCTTTGGAACAAAGTTGACGTAGGTGGATTGCAGCTGTATCCTGTAGCTGGCCCATTGACATTGCAACAGCTTAAGCAGCAGGTTTCCCCATTAGAACGACAATTAGCGGAGTTCAGTCCAGAACAGCCTGGGTCCTTATCTCCATATGGACAAGTTGGCCCTAGCCAAGGAGTTTTAAATTTTGCACAGGCTTCACAGCACAACTTTGGGAGATTTTGATCGTTAGCACAGTCATATGAAGTGACAGTCTGACAGGTGGTGTCTGAATTGGTGTATACCTCTCCCTTTTTATCACCAACTGGGCAGCTTTCTGTGAAGACATAGACATTGAATATACTGGACCAGGACATACTACTCATTTTATGATATACATGTAGGTACCACTGATCTACTACATATTGTAGACTTTTAAGTCACAGATAGCTTCATTACCAAAATGCTTACATGCGCATGGAAAGTATTCAAACTTCATTCATATTTCTTGCAAGTAAATAAAAGTGAACATTGAGTATTGTCTTGTTGTGAGTGCATACAAATGCTAAGCTTGTGGTAAAAATTGAAGAATAATGCAGACAAACACTGACATCTTCAAAACATTCTGACAACAGCATGTATTGTGTTAAGTTTTTAGCCACTTGCATATGTATAAACATTCCTGGTCAAGTACACCCACTGCACATGCATAATAATATAGTGTAATTGGTCACCATATGAAATTAATTCACAATCATCGATTTCCAGTATGAAGTCTGATGGCTTAACATAATTGTACGTACGATATCAGAAATTCAAAGCAGACAAAACTTGTAGTTCAATATCATGTCTAAATATAAAACACAAGTCATGTAGATGTACGTAAGTACAGGAAATCTGCTAACAGAATGTTCACCAATATAGTTGTGGATTGCAGCACAACGTTTGTTTAATAAGACTTGTTTGTTACTAGGTAATGAATTCTTACCGTCGACCTCTGGCGCTCTAGTATCACTAACACAATGCTCCTTCACACACCACTGTAACAGTTACAACGTAATGCTTATAAGTTGTAAAATATCATTATTAGCATCATCTATTTTAAATGTGTACAGGTAAATGTATACATGCATGGTAATCCTCTGCTATAAATAAAATGAAGCTAGATGAAATAAAATTTCATCTTTTCTAATGATGCATTCAACACTGATTAACATCTCATCAAAAGAATAAAATTTAGTGACTTTATGGTTGAACACATGATTATACGGTTTTATATAATTATACAGTGTAATCAGACAAGCAAATGCCCACATGTTTAAATCTCTAGTGTAAAATATGCACATTTACTTCTATAGAAGGCAAAGGAAAGCTACATTTACATGTACATATATGTATCACCTTTTTATTTCCACAAGATGTGTATGACAGTGCTGCCCTGCTGTAAAAGACTCTAGAATCATCCTGAGTACAAGTTAACAGCTGACACAGCGTAGAGTAAGGATCTTGCTGTAATAGACACATAATTGTAAGGTGCAACCAAAAGCATGTTACCAAACGCAGGCACTCTGTTGTTTAGCCTCAAGCTCTGAGATGATATTAGGCATATTCGGATATTGCTCATGAAGGCTAGTTAAATAGCAATATGCAGCAATAATAATTAATTTTATTTCGTATTACATAGTACACAGCCTAGGTGTGCCTCTTGTGAACCAGTACCATTTCGAACCAGTACCATTTCAAACCAGTACTATTTCGAACCAGTACTATTTCGAACCAGTACTATTTTGGAATAACCTATTATCAGTCAAGTAGTGTTACAGAACAATTGCTAAAACTCAAGTTCCAGGTGACAAAATTTAAAACAAATCTAAATTTAGGATGAGGTAGAATTTAGAACGGGTGATTATCATTAATATTTAACATTTGCTGCTATATCTTTATTTACCCCGCCTATGGTCATTTGACCTGTATGGGAGTAGTAGAAGTAGTATCCGTCACCATGTGCCAGTCTACACTGCTCATCTAGTGGAATCGTCTGTCCAATGAATACATTTTTGTCATCTTCCCAGGAAGATATATAGGACCCATCGTTCTCCAAGCAATTTGTACCCATGCTATAAAAGCACATCAACTTAATGTACATGTCGAAGACACATTGTACAATCTGCATGGGATAAAGGATGTGAAACTGCGATAAAAACATATCACTGGTAATTATGATAGTGTACCACTACATGTGACTACATATACATAAAATAATGTACTGCTGTACTTTTACAACTATAATAATATAAAACTTGCCTATCCAGTCGCTGAATGTTGTTGTTGAAGTACTCGATGGAACAGGATGAAAATATCCAGGAGTTACCTCTCCACATCTCTGAATTATTAGCAATTTGACTGGCTGACATAATGTAGTGGTTGTCATTGTCACAATTGTTCTCAAACCCATCGTGTTCAGCACCCAGACTACAGATAGAAATGAAAACTTAAGTAATATGTGAATTACTTAAGCTTGCATGATATAGCGCAAATAAAATTTAAGCCAGTCACACATTTGTCAATATGCAAAAAATACAGGAATACCAAAATAATGACTTTTCAATAACCTGTTAAGTCAGGTTTAATTGTTATAGATCAACTGTTAATATAACTGTAATCAAAATGCCAGAAAAACTTCTTTGTTTAAATATTGTTATAACAGATAATTACAGTATTTTTTGCTGCATTAGGTTGAAAATTTTCAGCTGTTTCCTGAAAGTCTCATCAATACTACCATATGATGCACCCTACATGACATATATAAGATTATGCATGTATCAAAGAGTTTACTATTAGAGAACGTACTTGTGGCCCAACTCATGTGCCAATACTGTAGATGAATGCATTTCATTAACTGAGGTCCTTGTCCCTCCACAGATTCCATTCGTCCAAGCAAAGCCAACGAGGCTGGGATTTCCATCATTTCTCGTCAGGTCTAAACTGGAATATTTAAAACAACTGACTTCAATATTTCACATACTCTACTATTTCAGTCCAGGTTTTGATATCCGACCCCTCTCAAAATGGATGCCCAACTTTGGGTTAAGCCTCGGCTCTTTGTTATTATCGTACAACGCTTGTAACACCGTGTGTCGGTCGTCCTTTTACTGGAAGCTACCGGAAATAGATTTTGTATAAAAGGCGAACAATTTTCTATTTTACTAGTTCAATTGTCTGTTGGAGTTCAATAAAGTCAAATCTACATTATAATTTATAAACAAAAATGCTGGAGTTATCTCTTCTAGACTATCATACTCTCAGCTGAGGTCGCTCTGGACTAAAAGCCCAGAGCCCTATGATAGGCTAGATGTACACAGTACAATGCACATGTTAGGACCACTTGGACCTACATTGTATGTGTCAGCACTCACACATAGCATAGCCAGTCAACTAGGTTATCCTATACTCAGTTTATGTAGTTAAGAGAGTTTAAACATGGGAACTGAATAGGATTTAAAGAAATGTGCCGGCAAGTTATATGAAAATTGTTATGGTTTCCAACCGTGAGGGAAATTATTAGTGGGCGACATGAAATAGTCCTTTCTCTTGAATCATCCTCATAAAGTTTATGTCACTATGTCTCTTTTAGAGGTGGCTATAACTAGTAGCTACTGGATTTGGTCATTAGCCAGTCGTATCTGATATTTGCTTTAGACCATTCTTGAACCTCTCCTGTGCTCGGACTCGCACCGGCACGAAAAGAAAACTTTACAATATTACTGCATTCCTACAGTCTATTATTCACTGTAGTAAGCTGTGCCGTACCTTGTGATTAGCATAACGTGGTCTGCTTGTGGTGATATATCAGCAGAATTGGTTTCATACCATGACGTAAAGTTGGAGATTAGAACAGTCGAGTTAATTTTACCAGAGGGAGATGGGTAGGTCCATGGAGACTCACTTCCTGTCTGAGAATAAAATTACAGATATTATGAGTTGTATGTTGTGAGTTGAGTTTATGGAGAATAAATTTATTGGTCAAAATCAGGAAGTGCTGGTAGATAACAATGCTACAACTGTGCGATTTCATTTTAAATCAAACATTATGTTTTGCGCTCAATTTGAGGATATTATTAGTTTTTGACTATTTGGCAATAGAAATTCAGAGCTACGGTACAAAGCATTGCAAATATTAGACTAGTCTATGTGCTATATGAGTCATGTACACTTGTACAGGTAATTAAATTCTTCGTACTTCACTTCGTACTATACTTCGTAGCGGAATTAAAATTGTTCATATCAAACTTAGGGACAAATGACTGAATGTAAAGAGTTACCGTAGCTATGAGCATAGAGGTCAGTTTGGTTCCAATAGACCAAGTATATGAACTGTTTACACTACTAGAGTTAATGCTCCTGTATCTCACATCAACCTGCATATTATATACATATATATTACAAATGATTTACTCTGAGACTATTTCAACAATAGTTTGATATGGGTAAATGTTTTTCTACCGATAATAAACCTTCTCTTGAACGAAGGCCACTGTCACTTGTGAGGGCTGCTTAAATTGTACTATTAACATAACATAATATTATGTAAATAGTAAATAGAGAATTGATAGCCAAATACATAAAATCTTATGCATATTTAATAGAGTCAGGGCCGGGAGAAGGTACATGTAGTTTGCATGTCAATTGTGACTTAGATTTAAAACCATTACTGGTAGGTATTTTCTGTATTGCAGTTTTAATAATCGAAAAATCAGTGCACGGATTAAAGCGGGAGTGGGGGGGGGGGGGGGTGGGGGTAGTATCTCCATGTACATGCATAGAAATAAAGTTAGTTTGTATCAGTTTAAACTGCTTCCCTTTCCTAAGATATTTGTGTTATAATACAAAAAATAATTTTTGAGCTGTTTCTTGCAAAAGCCTTTTTAAAAGTTGCTGATCCCTTGTTCTATTCTTACCCTTACTGATACTAGAATATTACTGTCCTCCTTGGAATAGTCTCCACATGAGCAAAAATTAAACTAGAAACATGGTGGCTCATATGAAGTTAGCTCCATAAGGGTTTGTAGAAATATTTATAGTAATATCACATCTCTGATAATCCAATGAATGGTTTAGATAGAAGTAAATTGTAATTAGGGCTATCATTGAAGGACTCCTAAATTGGATGGGAGTAGAGTTTTCTCTAGATTTTGGATTATTGATGTAAAGCGGAAATTGCTTAATTTAAACCTCATATAATTCAAAAACTTTGTTAGCTCAAGCAACTAGCATTGGTCCTTGCTGAGCACTGTATAAATGGCTTCAAATAAATCAAACTTATCATCTGTAATTCAACCTTCACACTGCTGAGGTTCATATTCTAGATTTTGGATTAGTAATATACATGTGCATGTACATGCCTTACTTTTTATGATCCAGGTTAATGATGTGTATGATAGAACTAAACTGTATGTAGCTGACAAGTATATTGTATATTCACAGTTACAGGATGTATGATATTTGTAACAAGTTACCTCATTGGCTGTATGGCTGATGTAGTATGTTATATAATCTTCAAGAGAGTCTTCCCAGCCAATGACATTAGCCGATTCACTTAACCTATTGTGTAGAAGAAGAAACAAGTATATGTCAATGTTATATTAAATGGAGAACAGCAACATCCCATTGGTTGAATGGGTATGCTATACCAAAAGTTTTGCTTAGGAATAGTATTGACTGAAGGTCTTACATGTTTTTATATTGTCACACTTTCAGATCAGATATAAAGTGTTGTAGAGTGACTCACTTTCTGTAGAGGTAAAAGTCGACGACTATATATAACTCTATGATGTAAGTAGTATCTGGTAAAGTCTGTCTTTTAAATCTTCTGTAAGCCTCTTCCACATTTTCATGTTTCTGTGTTTCCTCTTCAGCTGTTGATTTCAGGTCTTTAAGCTTTATCAAACTGCTCTCAGTGTGAGGTGCTATTATTAGAAAGCAAAACATTGTAGCATAGAACACTGTAGCATAGCACACTGTAGCATTGAACACTATGGCATAGAACACTGTAGCATAGCACACTGTAGCATAGCACACTGTAGCATAGACCAATGTAGCATGAAACAATGTAGCATTGAACAATGTAGCATAGCACACTGTAGCATAGCACACTGTAGCATAGACCAATGTAGCATGAAACACTGTAGCATTGAACAATGTAGCATAGCACACTGTAGCATAGATCAATGTGGCATAGAACACCGTAGCACAGAATACTGTAGTATAGAACGCTACACCATTAGTATGCAGTAGGTCTTTCTTCTACCCTAACATTCCACCAGTCTTTATTTTAAACTGTTTCAATGCTATTGGCATTGGGTAAAACTTCAAACACACTTACATTTACATGTATACCTATTTGAAAGCACGGCATACATAACAAGAGTATAACAGCCTTATCAGTTCCAATCTTCCATTTAGCAATACCCAAATTAGTTATTCCTTATTACCAAATATAGTTTTAGAAAGACATGCAGGCATGCAGTTTGAAACAAAATTTGATGGCACATCTTTGTTAATGACTGTCTGCCATTTTCACCCAACAACAACTTTTTTAAAATTTCCTCACTAGAAAGCAGTGCTGTTGTAAAGTGATTAAAAACATGCAGAGCAATGGCCATGTAACTTTTTATCAAGAAAAGATAACTGCAACTAAGTTGGCAACACCAGCCCTGGAACTTACCGATCACCCCTCATACATACTGTGTAAAATATGCACCTGTGGCCTGCTCTATGGATCGTACGGCTGCTAGTTTAGTTAGGAGAGAGGAGAGTGGGTCGGGGAGAAAGTGAGTGGGAGTAATAGAGTGATTTAGTTGTACGCATGTTACCTCCAATAGAATCATTCAATGTGCTGTAACCACTATCGCTCTTCTTTGTTATGATGTAACTTCCTGGTCCTTGGTTTAGACTTCTCTTATGCTTGATTGGTCGATAGATTTCTAACTCGTGTATTTCACCATCAAACATAAAACTTCCTTTCTACAGTAAAAAGGAGTAAGTGTCGTTAGAATACCTTTGGCTGACTGGATGGTCAAGGTCATTGCAATATATACTGATGACCAGTCTTAAGGTCACCTGCTGCTTCCTGTTAAGGTCGTTTGTTACAAAAGTAGGAACATACCAACTCATATGTCTGATTTCCAACACTCTTTAGTGAAACAGCCGCCATCTGACCTATGTCCTGATAATACTTTATATCCTGAAATAGTAGATAACGCTTGTGATATAGAAAATATAAAAGAACAGTGATGTTGAAGATGATATACATGTTGTATGAAAGTATAAATGGGGCATGAGCAGCCACTAGTAGTTAGTCAGCCTGTATGTACATTATATGTGTATTGCTAAACCTAGTAGTTTTCACAGAAAGCTGATGATATTAGACCCTGTTCTATGTGAAATTACAAAGTGTGTGTGTGTGGGGGGGGGGGGGGGGGTTCCATTGTAGTTTGTTTGAAAGAAGCTTGTAAACTTAAAGTTTCAGAGAATTGAACCTAAGTATTTATCAGTTGCTATGTTCAATACCATTTGATAATAGAATTCTACTGACCCTGAGGCTAGCTATGGTGGTAATGTATGGTTTCCCATTAAGATCGTTCTTATAAATTGATATAGATATTCCGACTGCTTCACTTTTCTTAAAATTCAGCACTGTTTTGATCGGCTGAGAAAAGTCCTTCGTCTTCCAAGTAACGTTTAGTGAGAAATTATCTGGTTTCTCCATGGAATGTGATGGTATACCTTCCAGTTGAGCTGGCCATTCTATAAAAATATGGTAAGAAGTTGACACACATCGTATCCTGACACATCAAAGGTTCAAAACATTATTGTTAGAACAAAGAGCTAATAAACGTACCCCACTAGAAATTTAGCTAAAGTCAGCTTACCCGGGTTAAAGAATTTAGATGGAGTGAATCAAGAAACTGTGAACCTGAGCTCTGGATATGGAATACTCTTGCAAAGCTTTGCACTTTAAACATGGATATGGATTGTCTCCTGTTAAATAGAAACTACATACCTGATGTTACCACATGGAAAAGTACAGGTCCAATGAGGGTTAAATGGACTACCAGATACATGAGTTGATCCATCTTGGCTGATGTTACGATTGATAGCAAATAGCATAATGTTGCAAAGTTATGAACAACAATGAAAATGCCCATCAAAAATGGAAAATATGTGAATTAAATATTAATTAAATAAATGCACAGTCATGTACCACATAAAGTATCAATATTGACATTCTTTCATTGAGTGAAAAAATGTTGCATAGTATAATTACTAACGTGATGGAATTTGGGAATTTCTCACCAGGTCATCCATGGAGGCGGTCAGAAACGAGTATTTTTATGGATGTGAAATCAAGTCCGCGGCTGATCCATGACGAATTAAAAATTTCTTGCATTGACCTATTCATAATCTTGATGCTCTACTTACACTATAATCACATGTCTGATGTGACTACATTGTTACTTGGAGTTGTGTGCTCTCTTTGATTTGCACATGTACATATTCGTTTTTGCAACATCACACTGTTGCATAATAATCCCTTTGAGAGTTTGTACCGATATTATTCTAACATGAGTTTGTTCTTACCTGAGACTCCCCAGACTCAACCATGAGGGAATGGAGCAAATTTACTGTATAAGGTGATCAATTTTGCTACGCATGTCAGTTACCTGCAGGCATCTATAACAACTTACAAGTGATCCTACCATAATTGTGTAATCTTATGATGGTGACTGCAAAAAACATAAATCGTAAGTGTTAATTCTCTATTGGATGTGGGTCTTTGGTCCATTCTTGTGGTCTTCTCAAGACTACAACAACAAGATTGACTGTGCTGTATCTTTTATGCCTATGTTAGTAGACACTGGTGTATATATACCCATCGCTACTCTGCTATATAAGGCTGTTCAAGAGTTAAGCCTTACCCATCAAAGCATCTTAAATTTATAACACCTGTATATAGCAAGGTAGTCACAGAAGAGTGGCTTACTATGGCCTCTTTCATAATATATGTATAAGAGGTGTGAGACTGGCTAAACCACAATAAGCCTACCATCTTTATTATAGTTAGCTGTTGTTTTAATTCAAAACTTTCTAAATCATAAATTTATATGTCAAATAAATAATGCACAAACTTTACTAACTTTGTGTGGGGGATTATATTGTTGTTTCAACGATTTGCAGATAGGTGCAAATCAACTTTTGCTAGTTTGTAGACTTGTCACAATGTCTATAAATGGGGTAGTTAGCCTATTACATAAGTTCACCAAGATGCCACAAAACATCATTCAACCTTCTGTGCTAATTAATACTGAGTATAAGTAATACACTTGTATTCAGTTAAACCATTGGTTGACTTTATTTGCTTATTTGGATAGTACATGTACCTCTTGAAAGCACCAGGGTTCCATAAATTATGGAATAACAGCGATTTTCAGATGTGAATTTTTGAGCATTGTGAGGGCACAATGTTCATAGGTTTTTCGGAGTATAATAACACACATAAAGAAATACTAAAAGTGAAAAATTTCTCATCATTATGTTCTACACATCTGGTATGGTAAAATCCCTAGTGAGGTACATGTTTAAGAAAACCAATTAATGTTAAAGATGCTTCTGTAGATCAGAGAGTTTTGTTGACCATTGTTTAAAGTGAGTATATCCATCTAAATTTACTGGTCACATGACCAGAAAGCGTATATCCTTATTTAGATAGCTTCACTGAAGCGAAGCAAATTGTTCATTGACACATTATTAGATAACAACATATAGTATATTTAGGAGTTGTCCACTGTTCACACTTAGTAGCAGGAGAATATAACTCCTGACTAGACTTGATTGGTTGAATGAACTAGATAGTAGAGTTAGTAACAGATAGGACAGGCCTTTTTAGAGAGACAGTACCTAGAGCAGACGTTGAGACAGACACACATAGTGTAGACTACACTAGAGTTAGTATACAGATAAGTGAGAATGAGGAATGAAGGGACAGCAGTATAGACTGTTTACATATTATATTATATGTAATATATCCACACAGCGGCCAGAGTGGACAACGACATAGATGTTAGACATTCATATTATACAAATGTATTAGCTAGTAGAAAACAAGAAAATGATAAAAAAACTACAAAATGTAAAACAGAAAAAAACTGATAAAACGCTAAAACACTAGAGGTAAACTAAACTACAGTACAACAGTGTGGAATGTAAGTGAATGTATGCTACCCAGTAACTCTTATTAGTGCGTACTAAGGAGCAAGAATATATGCGGAACAACTGTCTTGTGGTAGACCTCGAAATAGAGCCGACACCGCCATATCCCAGACCACAGAACCTACTCCACACAGCTTACTACATTAGAAATCGAGGTGCTGGCAAAAGAACCTACAGACAGCATACTACCACAACAAACGGCAAACAACTGGTAAGTCCTAAGTACTTTGATTCCAATTAAATGTTATAACTGGCAATACCAAAACCCCCAATTTTAGTTATAACAGGATGTGACAATTGTTTTAAATGCAATTATCCAATCTCGGTACCCATTTTGTAGTACTCCAGCAAAGACCCTACTGCAGTGGTACAAACGCTGATCATTCTAATTGTATTGCATTGTGGGTCCATTATTACGAAACTAGTCTTCCATCTACACGGTCATGTACATTTACATCTATGCAAAAACTAAGAATTGAGGTAAAGCATATCTGAATTAGATGCTAAAAGTGTAGGAAGCCATCCATTATATATTTTATTCACTTCAAGAGTCTTACACATGTACATGTGTATGTGCTAACATACATCGTACAATATGGTGTATGGTTATATAATTTGATACTAGTAATACTGCGTTGAGTAATTTATGTGATCTCAAGAGTCTTCCATCACTTGGTGAGTTTATATAATAGCACTATCACCATATACAGCCTTCAGTATGTCCAGTGCTTTAGTGTAGTATTCTACTGCTTTACTATGTTCACCCATAGCCTTGTACACTAGACCAATGTTATTGTAGCTGATAGCTATATCAGGATGACTAGCACCATCACCATATGTCCAGTGCTTTAGTGTAGTATTCTAATGCTTTACTATGTTCACCCATGTCATCATACACACTACCAATGTTATTGTAGCTGGTAGCTATTTCAGGATGATTAGCACTATCACCATTTACAGCCTTCTTTATGTCTAGTGCTTTAGTGTAGTATTCTAATGCTTTACTATGTTCACCCCTAGCATTGTACACTAGACCAATGTTATTGTAGCTGGTGGCTATTTCAGGATGATTAGCAGTGTCACCATATACTGCCTTCTGTATTTCTAGTGCTTTAGTGTAGTATTCTAATGCTTTACTATGTTCAACCATAGCATTGTACACTAGACCAATGTTATTGTAGCTGCTAGCTATTTCAGGATGATTAGCACCATCACCATATACAGCCTTCTGTACGTCTAGTGCTTTAGTGGAGTATTCTAGAGCTTTACTATGTTCACCCATAGCATAGTACACACTACCAATGTTATTGTAGCTGGTAGCTATATCAGGATGACTAGCACTATCACCATATACAGCCTTCTGTATGTCCAGTGCTTTAGTGTAGTATTCTACTGCTTTACTATGTTCACCCATAGCCTTGTACACTAGACCAATGTTATTGTAGCTGATAGCTATATCAGGATGACTAGCACCATCACCATATACAACCTTCTCTATGTCCAGTGCTTTAGTGTAGTATTCTAATGCTTTACTATGTTCACCCATGTCATCATACACACTACCAATGTTATTGTAGCTGGTAGCTATTTCAGGATGATTAGCACTATCACCATTTACAGCCTTCTTTATGTCTAGTGCTTTAGTGTAGTATTCTAATGCTTTACTATGTTCACCCCTAGCATTGTACACTAGACCAATGTTATTGTAGCTGGTGGCTATTTCAGGATGATTAGCAGTGTCACCATATACTGCCTTCTGTATTTCTAGTGCTTTAGTGTAGTATTCTAATGCTTTACTATGTTCAACCATAGCATTGTACACTAGACCAATGTTATTGTAGCTGCTAGCTATTTCAGGATGATTAGCACCATCACCATATACAGCCTTCTGTACGTCTAGTGCTTTAGTGGAGTATTCTAGAGCTTTACTATGTTCACCCATGTCATCATACACACTACCAATGTTATTGTAGCTGGTAGCTATAGCAGGATGACTAGCACTATCACCATATACAGCCTTCTTTATGTCTAGTGCTTTAGTGTAGTATTCTAATGCTTTACTATGTTCACCCCTAGCATTGTACACTAGACCAATGTTATTGTAGCTGGTAGCTATTTCAGGATGATTAGCAGTGTCACCATATACTGCCTTCTGTATTTCTAGTGCTTTAGTGTAGTATTCTAATGCTTTACTATGTTCAACCATAGCATTGTACACTAGACCAATGTTATTGTAGCTGCTAGCTATTTCAGGATGATTAGCACCATCACCATATACAGCCTTCTGTACGTCTAGTGCTTTAGTGGAGTATTCTAGAGCTTTACTATGTTCACCCATAGCATAGTACACACTACCAATGTTATTGTAGCTGGTAGCTATATCAGGATGACTAGCACTATCACCATATACAGCCTTCTGTATGTCCAGTGCTTTAGTGTAGTATTCTAGAGCTTTACTATGTTCACCCATAGCATAGTACACACTACCAATGTTATTGTAGCTGGTAGCTATATCAGGATGACTAGCACCATCACCATATACAACCTTCTCTATGTCCAGTGCTTTAGTGTAGTATTCTAATGCTTTACTATGTTCACCCATGTCATCATACACACTACCAATGTTATTGTAGCTGGTAGCTATTTCAGGATGATTAGCACTATCACCATTTACAGCCTTCTTTATGTCTAGTGCTTTAGTGTAGTATTCTAATGCTTTACTATGTTCACCCCTAGCATTGTACACTAGACCAATGTTATTGTAGCTGGTGGCTATTTCAGGATGATTAGCAGTGTCACCATATACTGCCTTCTGTATTTCTAGTGCTTTAGTGTAGTATTCTAATGCTTTACTATGTTCAACCATAGTATTGTACACTAGACCAATGTTATTGTAGCTGCTAGCTATTTCAGGATGATTAGCACCATCACCATATACAGCCTTCTGTACGTCTAGTGCTTTAGTGGAGTATTCTAGAGCTTTACTATGTTCACCCATGTCATCATACACACTACCAATGTTATTGTAGCTGGTAGCTATAGCAGGATGACTAGCACTATCACCATATACAGCCTTCTTTATGTCTAGTGCTTTAGTGTAGTATTCTAATGCTTTACTATGTTCACCCCTAGCATTGTACACTAGACCAATGTTATTGTAGCTGGTAGCTATTTCAGGATGATTAGCAGTGTCACCATATACTGCCTTCTGTATTTCTAGTGCTTTAGTGTAGTATTCTAATGCTTTACTATGTTCAACCATAGCATTGTACACTAGACCAATGTTATTGTAGCTGCTAGCTATTTCAGGATGATTAGCACCATCACCATATACAGCCTTCTGTACGTCTAGTGCTTTAGTGGAGTATTCTAGAGCTTTACTATGTTCACCCATAGCATAGTACACACTACCAATGTTATTGTAGCTGGTAGCTATATCAGGATGACTAGCACTATCACCATATACAGCCTTCTGTATGTCCAGTGCTTTAGTGTAGTATTCTACTGCTTTACTATGTTCACCCATAGCCTTGTACACTAGACCAATGTTATTGTAGCTGATAGCTATATCAGGATGACTAGCACCATCACCATATACAACCTTCTCTATGTCCAGTGCTTTAGTGTAGTATTCTAATGCTTTACTATGTTCACCCATGTCATCATACACACTACCAATGTTATTGTAGCTGGTAGCTATTTCAGGATGATTAGCACTATCACCATTTACAGCCTTCTTTATGTCTAGTGCTTTAGTGTAGTATTCTAATGCTTTACTATGTTCAACCATAGCATTGTACACTAGACCAATGTTATTGTAGCTGCTAGCTATTTCAGGATGATTAGCATCATCACCATATACAGCCTTCTGTATGTCTAGTGCTTTAGTGTAGTATTCTAATGCTTTACTATGTTCACCCATGGCATCATACACACTACCAATGTTACCATACAAATTAGCTGCATCAACATGGATACAGGAGTCATCTCCACTTTCTACTTGCATCAGATTCAACTTGTTAGTGTAGGTCTCTAAAGTGTTAGTGAATTCTCCCATATCGGAGTAAAGGTTTATAATTGCATCCTTTTGCACATCAACTTCAGCATATACTGCTTTTACCATTTGCAAGGATTTAGTGTGATAGCTGAGAGCTTTGCTATGCTCACCAATATTAGAGTGAACTCTACCAATATCGGAGAGTAGATTGGACACCAATGGGTGATTGTCCTCTGCACCGGTTGAGGGCTGAACTATGCTAAGCCCTCTTTTGTAGAACTCTAGAGCTGATGAATAGTCCTTCATCCTGGAATAAACATTACCGATGACTTTGTAGATAGTCACCAACTCCATAGCGTTATTGTTTTCATCATAAATAGTCTTGACGATATTCAGAGCCTTTCTATAAAACTCTAGTGATTCACTGTAATCACCCATCTCTAGGCTCAGGTTTCCAAGATTACTGTAGGAAGTAGCTACATCTAGACTAATCCCTTCATCTCCAACAAGAGCTAAGGCTATGTCTAAAGACATTTTACAGTAATCGTGTGAAATTTCGTATTGCCCTTTTTTCAGGTACAGTTGAGCTAAGTTTCGGTATGTAGATGCAATATCTGGGTGGTTACTGTGTTTACCGTGTATGGAAACTAATCTTTCTAGCGCACTATGGAAGTTGTGCTCTGCTTTCATCATGTCTCCCAAATCAAGCCATACACAGCCTAATGTATCAAATACATTTGAGGAAGGCTGCTCCACATCGATTTTATTGTTAATTAAAGAATCGTACAAACGTTGTGCCAATTTTAAAGCATCTGCTGACTGTACAAAGAACTTGAGGTGTTGA
Organism: Bugulina stolonifera; assembly: GCA_935421135.1. Lineage (NCBI taxonomy): Eukaryota > Metazoa > Bryozoa > Gymnolaemata > Cheilostomatida > Bugulidae > Bugulina > Bugulina stolonifera. The sequence continues at coordinate 9,284,381 of OW285191.1, forward strand.
TAAGTCTCGCCTACTACCTTGTAGGTGTGTGCTGTTAACTCAAACAGCTTCAACTCCACCTCAGATTGTTTGGTTCCCTTGCTAAACTCTCGAAGAACATATTTTGGTAAAGATGTATCGCATTCGACTTCAAGGTGTGTTCTAAGTGCAGATATAACTTCGGACAGCACACTGTTTGCTTTGACATAGCTACCTGTACGATTTAAACAATCCGCTAATAGAAGTTTCCACCGAAGTACTTTTACCACAGAGCCGTCATTGCTACTAAGCCAGTTGAAAAAGTTTAAAGCATATTTATAATTCCTAGTAGAGTAGAAGAGAAAACCACAAATTTCCATGAAATGAATGTCAGATTTGACCTTAGTAGTAGCGGTAGCAACTTTGAGCAATTTAGATGATCCGTCATGCAGTAGTTGTGTTCCAAACTGGAGGTAAAGAAGGTTAAGAGCACTATCATAATCGCCAGAGTAAACCAAAACTTCAACCTTTGGAAATATACCCGGGGTTACAACAGAAATGCTACCGAATAGCTCTCTAATTACAGACTCCATGTTCCCGCTGTTCCAATCTTCCTGTTGACAAAAATTATTCAAACTCGAACTGATGGCGTCTTTAAGTGGTATAAGTAAGCATCCAATCATAACGAAAATGTTTTTGGAGAGCCGGTAAACCCTCCCATCTTCCCCTTTAGCAGCAGTATAGAGTGATATCTGACCAGACTGAGATTTCAGTGTCAAGTAGGCACTGGTGCGAACATAGATGCAGAGAGCCAGGAAAAGCTTTAGCAACACCCAGTTGCGTTCCAACAACCATTTTCTATTTTTCAATTCATCAATGGTGACCCATGAAAAACAGGAGTCTAGTGACAGTGCAAGTCTGATATGATTGGCTAGCAGTGTTGGGTACCTGAATATGTCCGTCTTTACTTTGATGTTGTAGTTGTCAGGGGGGCCAAAGGAATCAAACTTGGGGACAAAAGTGTATCGATTAACATCAATGGAAATCATCTCCACTCTCTTCTCAACAGCGTCATCGGTTTTGTTGTATTGTTCGAGGGTTTGTCTAAGCCGTTCAACAAATTCTTCATAAAGTAATTCTCCTTCATTACTGTATACCAACTTAGCCGAAGATAAGAGGTCAGACAAGGGAGCAAGATCGGTCACCGATGAAGAAAGAGAACCAGTGTAAACAGTGACATATTGATCAACAGTTAGGATAAGGCTTTGACTTACACCATTTCCTGTTGGAATGTTACCAGCATCTCTACTAATTCCATCAAATCTGAAGCCTGCTTCAGGGAAGTTGCGGTTGCTATCATTCAACTCTGCTATAGCGAAAGCTTTCAGGGGGGTCTCCCCAAGATTTGTCAACTGAAAGTAGCTTTCCATAGCCAACCTCTCAAAATATTTTGAATGAGAAGAACGTTCGACGATGAATGCATACTCCAGATCAGAGTAGGGAGTGGCCTCTCCTCGAGCAACCGAACCCAGGCCAATCACAGCAAATGAACAAGGAGGATTTAGACCAACCCTAGTCAACACCTCAACACTACTTTCTATAATGCTACGGCTAACTTCCACAAAGTCTTCACTGCACAACCTACTCATTTCAAACAAATTTGAACAAAATTCTTTTACTGGTTCTTGGTTGCTTTCCCTGAACACTCCATCGACATCCAAACATTCTGCCTGAGTCGCTAGGTTGTCAAAATTGCGTTTGGTCTTTTTCCTGTAATCTATCAACAATTGCTTGTGTCTATGAGTTACATGTTGATGATCGGTGAATGAAAGAGGGTGGTGGCCATTATGCCAACTTTCTTCTAAATTGTAGATCAGTCTCTGTTTGTCTTCTGAAGGATTTGCACAGAAAGCAGCATTGGCCAGACCATGAGCCTGTAAAAAGTCACCCAAACTTAGCAAAAGACTCTTAACACTGCAAGCAACTGTATTAAGTACTACAAGTGTTGACTCTCCCACTGGAGTGCCCAAAGATCATGCCACGGATTGTAGAGTTCATTTTTATACATTTCATAGAGTTGGGTCCAAATCGGACTTCAAGTCAACAAGTTAAGTCATTTCTAAAATTTTGAAGTCAAGTCGAAGTCAAGTCAGTGCAGCCTCAATTCAAGTCAAGTCAGCACGAATACAAGTCACAAGTCATGTCAAGTAGATAATGCAAGTCAAGTGGGAGACAACCTCAAAAAACATCACCTTTTTCTTTTAGTAGACATCCCAATCCATGTAAAACCATGCCAAGGTGTAGTTGGGTATGTATTTTATGCACTTATTAATAGTCATGTAAAGAGCTTTCACCACTTTTGTGGTGTGTGCTGATAGGGGCATTACCGTAGTTACTGTACAGTAGAAAGTAGGATATTACTATATTGCTACTCTGTTGGACTTTTATACATGTATGTGGTAGTGTATATATTAATATCACTAACCTTGAGATAGTCTACCCAGTGACCAGTTGTCAAGGCCTTTTTTCTGTACACAGCAGCTAGTTCTTCAATCTGATCTGCCATCTTTTAGTGGATAGCCCTGTAGCCTTCCCGTATGTGCTGTATAATAGATGGAACACACTGTAAGAGTTTTACCTGCTAACATGACCGGTGTACAGCATTAGATGTAGCTGACAATAATGTATTTGTTTGTTTATACCTGCACCATTATAACAATAACACACTTTTGTATGCTACTGTCCTAGCTACACAAGCTACTGGTCATTTGCTAGCTACATAACTAAATAGCCTCCATACATGTAGCTCTATTTAAATATTATTAAGTCTTGCATGTTTTCATTATGACATGGGAGGTTATGAGGGTGGCCTATTGTCCCTCATTCATTTAAATGCACTGAGAAAGAGGTGTGACCAGCTGTCAATACTGTAGTACTTGTAATTATATCGACCAGACAGGTCCGAGCTGGGATGTGCGCATAACTGCATAACTGCAACTTGCCCAGCTACCCTTGTTGTTGCTCTGGCTTTCGGTTCGGTGAGGTATGGTAATGGAAGATTTAAAAAAAATAGTTCGAAACAGGACGTTCACAACCGGACAGTTGTTAACCGGACAATTTGAAACTGTGTAGGTTACATTTAGGAGAACACAACTTCACAGATAACTAATTTTTAATAATTAATTGAAAAAAATAATATTAAAAATAGAAATTAGTTGAAATTTGGTGGTTGGGGTTTAGCATTTCGAACTGTCCGCTGTTGAACTGTTCGATTGTGAAACTTCCTGTTTCGAACTATCTTTTTCGAACAGTCGCAAATTTGTGAGGTACATAGGTTGAGAGATTCTTAGACTAGGTTGCAGCAGGACAAAGTTGATATATATAAAAGAAAATTGCCCTTATTAGAGTCTAAGCAACAACACTAATAAACTTAGCAAACTGTCTCAGCTTGTATACAAAAGTAACTTCTGCCTAAATCCAGTGAGGGCCAATAGGCGGTCAGTCTACATAAAATAGCTCAGAAAATAATAATCCAATTATTTACAAGGTGCGACTTAGAGGCGGAACAAGATAGCATTTTTGGATTTGAGACATACCTCTCAAAAATTTTAAACGAGGCGAGACTGGATTATAGGAGTCAAGTGATTTTCCCTACAAAGTTTGCCAAGTTTTATAAATTTTCATGTTAAAATTCCAATAGTTTCAATCGTTGCTCTGTAAATTATTTGTAGGCCTATTTCAATTGTATAGCATCATATCATTGTGTATTTCAGTAAAAGATGAACAGAAATCTATGAAGAGCATTGCCTATGTACATGTACTGAATGAACAATACATGGATACAATAGTGTAATCCCATGAGTAGACAACTTTTACTAAGGACATCAAATTGCATTATGGGAGAGTTGATTGACATACATTAGTTAGTAGTTCTGTATGTAGTGATCGACTAGTAGCTTAATGTTAGCTGCACTGCTATGACTAGTAAATCAGTGCTGGGAATGTACATGTAGTTAGTGTTACTAAGAAATTTGAATAATAATTTTCTATCTTCTAGATTTATTGCTGATTAGCAATGAATTACATGTATATTACATTTGTATAAAATAAAAACTACTAGGTTTGGTATTTCTTTTCCAGTCTCGGACTCTAATTGCCATCTTGAGACAACTTTCGAGACAAGAGAATGAGACTCGAGATTTCTCGAGTCTCGTTCAACCTCTGGTACGACAAGGCATGGGGGAGGGGGGAGGAGGGGTATGACTATGACTTGTATACTATTTAGTCATACTGATCTACAACATAGTAAGATCTCAGCCTGTTGAAATATGAGTGTACGTAAGTCCCGTGTGATATAATTATATAATGATGTTAGTACATTTGGAGCCGAACTGGTGCTACGTTCCAGCAAATCAGCATCAAGAAAATGCCCAATTACAATACGTTGTATTGCCAACCTCTGGTGCTCTGCCAAGGCTGTAAATGAAATTGCTACCATCACGGCTACCCCAAAAAAGGAAGCCACGAAGATTGCATCTATAGTGTCACACACATGGCTGGACAGTTTCACTATGTTGTGTGAGCTGACTGCCACGATACATGCTGCTATTGAAGCTTCCTTTTATGGGGCTGAGGGGTGGTAGCGGCTTCAGTCACATGCTAGACGGAGCGCCGAAGGTCGGCAGCCTGAGACCATGTTACGGCAGAAGAAAAATATGCAAAAATATTCTGGTTGGTTGCCCTAAATAGTGGCTGGATCACCAAAGAATTCAACATTAACATTACTAACATCTACATGACCTACCTTCTAAAATCTAGTTGTGTTGTGTTGCATGTAATTTCCCGTCTATAAATGCTATTTTTAATGTGCAGTGTATCTGAATATTGGATCTTAAACTATACATGTATCTATTAAATACACCATTACTTCTACCGAGAGATATGCTGCTCTGACTCACACTTATACTTACATCCTTGCTTCGGTCTAGACTAGCATAAACTCATATACTCACCGTATACATGTAGTTTGTTGCATCAGAGGTATATCACTTGGGAGTTGTCCTATTAGGGGGTACATAAGGAAGAAGGAGAGCACTGGAGAAATACCTGTGAATACACAAAACTTACAATAATATATTATACACTGTAAATGTGATCTAGTGTAATTTGCAACTGTGTATAGCTTACAGCATCATTCACTTCACCTCATACATTGGTGTATATAGTTAAATATCTTACCAATTAATAGGAAGCCAATATAGACTGTGTATATACACTGTGGTCAAAGGATCTATCTTATTACATGTACGTATATACATGTACAATCTCTAATAATGCAAAACATAAGTATAAGTAGGTGTTGTTCGAAATTGAATTCATAATAATATAGTTTTGGACTACTAATGAATCTGGTGTAGTGTATAACATCTACATGTACATGTATCTGCATTAGTTGGAGTTGTGTGATCAGATTTAGATAATACAAGAGAGGGCAACTTCTAAAGGGTAGTTTGCGAGTCGAACTGCATTAGCCTAAACAATATTGATTAATAATGCATCAGAAGTGTCAACACAGGAAACATCAAAATCCACATGTATGTAAGCAACACCAATTATAGTCATAGGCCATAAAACATATCTGCTGTATGCAAAATACTTGAAATAATAATAGTTTTCAATACAATATTATAAAATATTATTTTATGGTCATGTCACACCAGTGACACGGTGAAATAAGCATAACTTCATGATGTACAGTAACTAGCTATGACACGCGGAACAAAGCATTAGAGTTTACGACTGCTCTGGGCCCTGAGGCTATGGTTCCCCTATGTCATATTTACCACAATATTGCCCCATGTTTTCTTAAACCGTTCTGTGGCGACATAGTAATCTATAATATTAGATTGAGGTCATAGTTCACAGCTTAGTCGCTCCCTGAACTTATATTGGCCAATTATTACTGTGCATATACATGTGCATTATAATAATATAATTCAATGTGATGTATTTCAACTGACGCACCCCTTGGACCTTGGTCTATACAAACACCACTATCTTACACCTGTTTGCGATCGCCTCATGGAGTGGAATTTAACTGACTGGTAAACTGGTCTATATACCCCAGATAACAGTGGTTTGCTGGAAGTTTACAGCCAAGTGGCTCATGTGATGTGCATGTCACTTGTCTAGTGCTATGAAACCTTGTATTACATGATGTATGCCATATACAACTAGCTCTCATTACATGTAGTTTATTGTGGTGGCTCGGGCACTTCATCTCTTGTATTTCCTATATCTCGTTATACTTGTATTAGTGTATAATGCCGAGGCGCTGTAAACTTTTAGCAAAAGTAATGCATCATTTTGTTTTTGTTGTAATTTTATGCCTGATTTATGAGGCCGACCGTTTTTATCAGACCTTGCTGGCCATCTTTCATGTCCTAGTCATCACTGCCAATGCCCGGTTGTACCTGATAATATTTTTGCAATTCTATTTTTCTGAGCTATTATGTGTAGACCAACCGCTCATTGACCCTCACCGGCTGTAACTAGAAATTGATTTGGTATACAAGTGAGAGAATTTTACTGTAGTAGTTACAGTTGTTCCTTGGATAGCAATAAAGACACTTCTATAAAATACTTAAATGCAACTATGTGGTGCTTACTAGTCTAGGAATCCCTTAGCCTAGGTTCCTTACGGAACCGAAAACCAGACCAACTAGGGTAGGGTGGTACATATGAAATAACAAATACAAAGACGAACAACTTATAAGGTCCCAACAATAAGTAACACACAGCTAGCACAAGTCACTGCATTAACCTAAAAATTTGATTAATAAGGAACCAGTATTGTCAACACGGGAAATGTCATAACCTATATGTATGTGAGCAACATCAATAATTAAAGGCCATAAAAAATGTCTACTTTGCACAAACTACTTGAAACAATAATATTTTCAATATAAAATTATAAAAATTTGCTGCATATTAACTGCCAATAATAATATAGTCAGGTCACACCAGTTACAAGGTGAAGTAGGCACAATTTCATGATATACAGTAACTAGCTATGACACACAGAACGTAGCATTAGAGTCTACGACTGTCCTGGGCCCTGAGGCTATGCTCCCCTCCCCCCCCCCCCCATATCATATTCACCACAATATTGCCCCATGTTTTCTTAGACGTCTCTGTGGCGACATAGCAATCTATAAAATTAGATTGAGGTCATAGTTCACAGTTTAGTCGCTCCCTGAACTTATATTGGCCAATTATTACTGTGCATATACATGTGCATTACAATAATATAATTCAATGTGATGTATTTCAACTGACGCACCCCTTGGACCTTGGTCTATACAAACACCACTATCTTACACCTGTTTGCGATCGCCTCATGGAGTGGAATTTAACTGACTGGTAAACTGGTCTATATACCCCAGATAACAGTGGTTTGCTGGAAGTTTACAGCCAAGTGGCTCATGTGATGTGCATGTCACTTGTCTAGTGCTATGAAACCTTGTATTACATGATGTATGCCATATACAACTAGCTCTCATTACATGTAGTTTATTGTGGTGGCTCGGGCACTTCATCTCTTGTATTTCCTATATCTCGTTATACTTGTATTAGTGTATAATGCCGAGGCGCTGTAAACTTTTAGCAAAAGTAATGCATCATTTTGTTTTTGTTGTAATTTTATGCCTGATTTATGAGGCCGACCGTTTTTATCAGACCTTGATGGCCATCTTTCATGTCCTAGTCATCACTGCCAATGCCCGGTTGTACCTGATAATATTTTTGCAATTCTATTTTTCTGAGCTATTATGTGTAGACCAACCGCTCATTGACCCTCACCGGCTGTAACTAGAAATTGATTTGGTATACAAGTGAGAGAATTTTACTGTAGTAGTTACAGTTGTTCCTTGGATAGCAATAAAGACACTTCTATAAAATACTTAAATGCAACTATGTGGTGCTTACTAGTCTAGGAATCCCTTAGCCTAGGTTCCTTACGGAACCGAAAACCAGACCAACTAGGGTAGGGTGGTACATATGAAATAACAAATACAAAGACGAACAACTTATAAGGTCCCAACAATAAGTAACACACAGCTAGCACAAGTCACTGCATTAACCTAAAAATTTGATTAATAAGGAACCAGTATTGTCAACACGGGAAATGTCATAACCTATATGTATGTGAGCAACATCAATAATTAAAGGCCATAAAAAATGTCTACTTTGCACAAACTACTTGAAACAATAATATTTTCAATATAAAATTATAAAAATTTGCTGCATATTAACTGCCAATAATAATATAGTCAGGTCACACCAGTTACAAGGTGAAGTAGGCACAATTTCATGATATACAGTAACTAGCTATGACACACAGAACGTAGCATTAGAGTCTACGACTGTCCTGGGCCCTGAGGCTATGCTCCCCTCCCCCCCCCCCCCCATATCATATTCACCACAATATTGCCCCATGTTTTCTTAGACGTCTCTGTGGCGACATAGCAATCTATAAAATTAGATTGAGGTCATAGTTCACAGTTTAGTCGCTCCCTGAACTTATATTGGCCAATTATTACTGTGCATATACATGTGCATTACAATAATATAATTCAATGTGATGTATTTCAACTGACGCACCCCTTGGACCTTGGTCTATACAAACACCACTATCTTACACCTGTTTGCGATCGCCTCATGGAGTGGAATTTAACTGACTGGTAAACTGGTCTATATACCCCAGATAACAGTGGTTTGCTGGAAGTTTACAGCCAAGTGGCTCATGTGATGTGCATGTCACTTGTCTAGTGCTATGAAACCTTGTATTACATGATGTATGCCATATACAACTAGCTCTCATTACATGTAGTTTATTGTGGTGGCTCGGGCACTTCATCTCTTGTATTTCCTATATCTCGTTATACTTGTATTAGTGTATAATGCCGAGGCGCTGTAAACTTTTAGCAAAAGTAATGCATCATTTTGTTTTTGTTGTAATTTTATGCCTGATTTATGAGGCCGACCGTTTTTATCAGACCTTGATGGCCATCTTTCATGTCCTAGTCATCACTGCCAATGCCCGGTTGTACCTGATAATATTTTTGCAATTCTATTTTTCTGAGCTATTATGTGTAGACCAACCGCTCATTGACCCTCACCGGCTGTAACTAGAAATTGATTTGGTATACAAGTGAGAGAATTTTACTGTAGTAGTTACAGTTGTTCCTTGGATAGCAATAAAGACACTTCTATAAAATACTTAAATGCAACTATGTGGTGCTTACTAGTCTAGGAATCCCTTAGCCTAGGTTCCTTACGGAACCGAAAACCAGACCAACTAGGGTAGGGTGGTACATATGAAATAACAAATACAAAGACGAACAACTTATAAGGTCCCAACAATAAGTAACACACAGCTAGCACAAGTCACTGCATTAACCTAAAAATTTGATTAATAAGGAACCAGTATTGTCAACACGGGAAATGTCATAACCTATATGTATGTGAGCAACATCAATAATTAAAGGCCATAAAAAATGTCTACTTTGCACAAACTACTTGAAACAATAATATTTTCAATATAAAATTATAAAAATTTGCTGCATATTAACTGCCAATAATAATATAGTCAGGTCACACCAGTTACAAGGTGAAGTAGGCACAATTTCATGATATACAGTAACTAGCTATGACACACAGAACGTAGCATTAGAGTCTACGACTGTCCTGGGCCCTGAGGCTATGCTCCCCTCCCCCCCCCCATATCATATTCACCACAATATTGCCCCATGTTTTCTTAGACGTCTCTGTGGCGACATAGCAATCTATAAAATTAGATTGAGGTCATAGTTCACAGTTTAGTCGCTCCCTGGACTTATACTGGCCAATTATTACTGTGCATATACATGTGCATTACAATAATATAATTCAGTGTGATTATTATTGCAACTGACACACCCCTTGGACCTTGGTCTATGCAAACACTATTATCTTATACCTGTTTACTTTGCCTCATGGAGTAGAATTTAACTCACTGATAAACTGGTCCATATACCCCAGACAACAGTTTTAGTTTGCTGCAAGTTTACAGTCAAGTGACTCGATATAATGTGATGTATATGTCACCTCTAGTACTATGAACGCTCATTACATGATGTATGCCATATACAACTAGCTCTCACTACATTCGGTGTGCGGATAGTTAAGCCAGGTTTCATAGAATGCAAAACGAAGAAGACTACTGTAGTATATCTAGTATTTGCTGTAAGGTATTACTGAATAACTTGTGTATAGTTATCTCCCCTGACCATCTACCTAACTAGACATTATTTATAAAGTTATTGGGTGTGGGATGAATGAATACCCTACCCTTAGTAGTGAGTCTGTTTGGACATGTTACGGAGGTGAATACTAAGTTAATTGGCTATCTACATGTAAATAGACAGATACATGTAAATAGACAGATACATGTAAATAGACAGATACATGTAGATAGACAGATACATGTAAATAGACAGATACATGTAAATAGACAGATACATGTAAATAGACAGATACATGTAAATAGACAGATACATGTAAATAGACAGATACATGTAGATAGACAGATACATGTAAATAGACAGATACATGTAAATAGACAGATACATGTAAATAGACAGATACATGTAAATAGACAGATACATGTAAATAGACAGATACATGTAGATAGACAGATACATGTAAATAGACAGATACATGTAAATAGACAGATACATGTAAATAGACAGATACATGTAAATAGACAGATACATGTAAATAGACAGATACATGTAAATAGACAGATACATGTAAATAGACAGATACATGTAGATAGACAGATACATGTAAATAGACAGATACATGTAAATAGACAGATACATGTAAATAGACAGATACATGTAAATAGACAGATACATGTAAATAGACAGATACATGTAGATAGACAGATACATGTAAATAGACAGATACATGTAAATAGACAGATACATGTAAATAGACAGATACATGTAAATAGACAGATACATGTAGATAGACAGATACATGTAAATAGACAGATACATGTAAATAGACAGATACATGTAAATAGACAGATACATGTAAATAGACAGATACATGTAAATAGACAGATACATGTAAATAGACAGATACATGTAAATAGACAGATACATGTAGATAGACAGATACATGTAAATAGACAGATACATGTAAATAGACAGATACATGTAAATAGACAGATACATGTAAATAGACAGATACATGTAAATAGACAGATACATGTAAATAGACAGATACATGTAAATAGACAGATACATGTAAATAGACAGATACATGTAAATAGACAGATACATGTAAATAGACAGATACATGTAAATAGACAGATACATGTAAATAGACAGATACATGTAAATAGACAGATACATGTAAATAGACAGATACATGTAAATAGACAGATACATGTAAATAGACAGATACATGTAAATAGACAGATACATGTAAATAGACAGATACATGTAAATAGACAGATACATGTAAATAGACAGATACATGTAAATAGACAGATACATGTAAATAGACAGATACATGTAAATGGACAGATACATGTAGATAGACAGATACATGTAAATAGACAGATACATGTAAATAGACAGATACATGTAAATAGACAGATACATGTAGATAGACAGATACATGTAAATAGACAGATACATGTAAATAGACAGATACATGTAAATAGACAGATACATGTAAATAGACAGATACATGTAGATAGACAGATACATGTAAATAGACAGATACATGTAAATAGACAGATACATGTAAATAGACAGATACATGTAAATAGACAGATACATGTAAATAGACAGATACATGTAAATAGACAGATACATGTAAATAGACAGATACATGTAAATAGACAGATACATGTAAATAGACAGATACATGTAAATAGACAGATACATGTAAATAGACAGATACATGTAAATAGACAGATACATGTAAATAGACAGATACATGTAAATAGACTCATTGTGGTGCGGTGGTTAAAGTTTAACACATTCAAGTCATACTTTGTTAGTCTACAATCTTTTACCAAAAGAGAGCCATTCCCTTCATCACTAAATGGAGGTCATATTGTTACAGATTTTAGTACTTGCGTTCTCTTCCCTTTTTATGGTTTAGATCTAAATAGTAATGGACAACTGTTTTATAACAGTAATCATTCCCCCCATTACTGGCATCTTATAATTTTCTGCCATGATGAGTCTCATATGCATATCTTACCTCACAAAGTCATTATCCTATTTAGTATTATTATGTTATTCACTTACCTCACAAAGTCAGCTTTTCCAACTTCTTGTTAATCAATGATTGTAGCTTTTCTGTTGGTTTCGTTATGTCGCCGAAAGTCCTGTATCAATCTCATTGGTCCATCTGCAACATGTTATAGTTTGTAAGTGCTTCTGTTGTGGTACTATTGTGTGAATCTACTGGAATCTGTCTTAACAGGAGTACCAGCTACGAGATTAAATAATCTGGAGTAATGCTAGAATAACTTAGGATCACAGACACACTTGGAACAGAGTGTGTACATGTACCATAAATCATTCACAAGTAGTTTGAGAGAAAATGATAGTCTCTGTTGTTGCAAGCTCTCATGAACTTCGTGGGAAGTTGCTCTCTTTGAAAAATCTGAAGATAAAGACGCTATCAAACATCAGTCGTTGAACATCCTAATCACTGAATACCGAGTCGCTGTATGTCAATTCGCTGTATGTCAATTCGCTGTATGTCAATTCGCTGTATGCCAATTCGCTGGATGTCGAGTCGCTGTATGTCAAGTTACTGTATATGTCGACTCACTGTATGTCAAGTCATTATATGTCAAGTTACTGTATGTCGAGTAATTGGGTCTAGACTACTTGAGATCATATACGTTACCTGGTTAAAACGAGGAAGTTAAGATCTCAAAATAAATTGATGGATATTTTCAGGTGAAGATTATGTATAAAAATGTAAATCATAATTATGATTTACATTTTTGTGAATAAAATGCTAAAATTATCAAATATGTGATGTTGTTTATAATTATAAACAACATCACATATTTTACATGGTATTAGATGTCAATGTCAATGTTTTAAAAAATAGCAGATTATAGTTTTGAAAGAGTAAAGCTATTAGTAGCATGTCCTTCCTACCTGTAATCACTGTGATACTGTGGAGGTTGAGCCTTAGAAAATAGAATGCTGTCAGTTAGTTCTTCTGCATCCTTTGTATGATGTACATTTATGGCCTTCCTAACTAGTACTCTTCTGTGAATTAGTCTACAAGTATAACAATGCATTTAATACACCTCTTTAGGCCTGCATGGCCTTTCTTCATCATGAACACTTAGTCCGGCCTCCGTTGGACAATTCAGCCAATTTGTAGACATTTCTTTTGGCTCAAACAAGCTGTTCCATAAGCATTTAACACCCTGCTAAATATTTCTCTTGATTTCCATTCTTCAGTTACCAAAACAATTATTGCTGACCTCTGTTCAACGCTGGAGCGGTTTTCTTGGTCGCCCAGATTGAATAATCTCAAAAAAACAAAACGAGGAAGTTAGGATCTCAAAATAAATTGTTGGATATTTTCAGGTGAAGATCATGTATAAAAATGAAAAACACAATTATGTTCCTATGTACACAGGCTTGCCAAGTTCGACTGACGAGAATCAGGGAGTTTCAGTATTTGGGTGGGGACTGGGGATGTCCATCTTGGGTGGGTACCAAAATTTGAGTTGAAAATCAAGGAGTCTCCTGCGGAATCAGGGAGCCTTGGTAAGCCTGTATATACAATACAAGTCCTTATATGAAAAAATTCACCTTAATTAATGAATGACCCTTGTATATAATTATTGCATAATATTTTAAGGGTATGTAGAACACTCTTTGAGGTAAGTAAAGTCTAAATTGAAGTATAACTTACTTATAATAAGAACAAGGTTGCCAGGAATGACCAGAATATGTCAAGCTTATGCTCTGTCTGATGTACAACACTGTATGTGTCCACAATATTAGGGCCAGCTGTTCACAGGCTATTTATGTGCTTAGTAGTTTAATGCCTCCATGTGCTCTTTGTTATTGTATTGTAAGCCCCTCCCCTCTAACTACTATCATCGAAGGTAGGGGTTAGCCAATTCATTTACTGCCCATAATACATGTAGTAATTACACGCATAACAATCATAGACCATCATTATTTTGTGTTATCTATGGCAATTGCAATTGGCTGGTGACAGTTAGATGTTGGTTAGTAGAAACAGTGTTATCATTTGAACGCACTCTTTGTGATAAAGAGGCAGGAATGTACACCAATCTTATTACCATGATCCATGAATATACTTTGAAGTATCTATCTTGTCTGGCAAGTACTCAACAGATTAGACCACTAATTCCAGTTAACTATATGGGCAGAGTGGGACAACTCCCACCATGTCCATGCTATCACAGAGATAAGACAAATCCAAAACTGTAATGTGGTGATTGCATCTAATATGTCATGTATTTACATAGTTTATAGTTTATACCATGGTATCTACATATTGTATAATAAGTCCAGGTATGATAGGAATTAATGGGATGTAAACTGGACGCTGAATAATAACACATAGTACATACAAGTGCTCACGAAGTGCACTCATCATAACACTGTACGTCTCACACGTTACATAGAATGTTATATGGAGGCTACCAGAGTTGATTACCAAATTGTCTCATATGGACAGGTAAATTAAATGTAATGCCCAGTATACATTGTACATGTACATGCACATGTATAATATCATATTATGCTTGAAAGTAAACCTGCAGCATAAGTAGTAAGTACATGTAATGTATAATGCAATTCAATATGTATGACATGATAATACAGTCGATTATGTTATTTAAATGGAGGCAATTTTAAGTTCTGAAATTCAATTTAATGCAACATAATTATTATAATTCAATGTAATACAATAATATTGTAAAATATGCATGCAATGTGGGTACTCTGCTGCATTTGTTTATAATGTTCCAAAATGAAATAAATCATTAACTATAAGACAGGCCAATACGTCCGTCTGCCTTTACATGTACATGTATATGACTGCATTATACAGGTTGATGTATCCTAGTACATAGTGCATAAGGTGTTGGCTACGGGTCCAGATTTAAACAAGATGGATACTTCAGAGCATATCCAAGGATCATGATAACAGGGTGAGAGCACATTCCTGCCTCCTTATCACAAAGAGTATGTTCAATTGACAACTGAAGGAAACCACTGTGGATATACACTACCAGTATTTGAACAAACTCCAGAATATTGTCGGTGGTTTTCCGGCCAATGGAAGATTTGAATCAGCCAGTTCTATGCCTCGTTCAACACAGCATAGCTCTGAAAGATATGAAAAAATGACAACATTGCAACACATTACGAGAAGAGCTTTGAATACAGTGAACTATACAATTACTATACAATTGTAAATTTAATTCATTTCAAAATTGTGGTAGAACTAATAAAAGTGAACTGTATTATATTTCTATAATTGTAAAGGTAGGATTATATATATACATTTTGTATATACATATTATATATAGGCTATGTATGTATATGTAAATCAAAGTAATAGCGTAGAATTTTACAGATTTTATGTCATCTGCTAATAATGTAATTCTCAGTGCTCAAATCTAACAAATTTTAGAGCAAAATTAATTTTCCTTGAACAAAGAGAAACTTTTTCAAACTATGGCATTTTAAAATCATCCAAAGTATGCATATTTTAAATAATTCAAATCCTACTGAATGTCGTGAGATGTGCGGCTAGTTTAAACAACTATAATGATGGAACCTATTCTTCATTGTCTGAATCCATGCATTTTCTGTAGAAATCTGTCTTAGCGCTGGGCTCAATAAAACAGGTAGTTGTTTTTAACACAAAATACACCATGTTGCAATGTATCTTGTTTTGGGATACTACAGTACTTTCTATACAGAATAATACCAATTAAGACTCAATACTATTCTCCAGATTAATATTTTGCTCCTACTTTGGATGATTGAGCTCAACCTGAGTCAACCAATACTACAGTTTATCCTAAATAACCATACTCAGTCATTAGTACACTCTTTCTACCTTTCTTTCTACCTAGCTGAGTGCTCTAATAATATAATATTGTCTCTTTTCACACGGCAAAGTCGAACCTAGGATTGATCTAGAGGATCAAATTGTTACACTTGATAAAGAGCATTATACAAAGAAAAACCTCATAACATCACATTACAATTATTTTTGCATGTTTTTTAAATTAGGAATTTGAAGAATAGTTAATAATGTAGAACAGTTTTCTGGTGTTTCTAAGCAATAGCACAGAGTAATGGAACCATTGTTATTAGAGTATGATAATTGTCTCCACTAGTAGGCTGCTAGTAACATATGACTCTATCTTTGGTAGAATAAAATGAACTGTTTAGTTGAATTGATGATTGTGGGCTGCTGCCTACCTGTCATCACTACAGTTCTTGGATATTTAGGTAAGTTGGCATCGTTAAATTTATGCCTCATTTTACTCAAGTAAACCTTATGCAGTGTAAGTCAGCTTTGTCTTTATCAGCATCAAATAGGCTACTGTTGTTACTACACTGCTTCAGTATTGATATGGTAATGATTTAGGAAGTCGAAAGAGAGAGTATTTCAGTTCTTGTTTTGTTAATACAACAGCTTGTGGCATAATAAGGGAAAAATATAATATTAGAAGAAAACAGTAAAGTAGTAGAATTATTGCAGACCCTATTAATACTAACAATAGTACAAGCTAAAACAAGCAGATGTAAAATAACACAAACAATTTTACGTTAAGTACATACGTACAGGTGAATTATTGCCTGATAATTCTTACTCAATGTCTATGAATAATCACCATTGTTCCCATAAAAATGTATGCAGAAAAAAATTAAGTAGCTACAAGTAAGTTAGTACTTACTTTGCACTACTTAGGGCAGTTGATAGAGGACTGACAGAGGTTCCACATATATAATGAAGTTTGACATAATCCATGTACATGTATAAAGTGTACATGCACTCTTTACAACATGATATACATTGTATATTGTATTTTAATTTACTTTTATATCAAGTTCTGAAAAAACACCTGGTAATTGAAATACAAAGTAATATTGTAATGGTTTCTGTGTTTTGGTGCGGTCGTCCTTGGACGACTATCGACCCAGAAATGAAGTGCCTATGAGTGGTGCTAGGACTTCGCATTACATGAAAGATCGAGCGGTCTCAGTAGCCCAAATACTACCAGAGACGACCCATCTGATCCCAAGTCCGACCTTCAGACTATACAATGAAAGAGAGTGATCCGACCTAGTAGGCAGTTCGCTATGCGAATGACCTGGCAAAAGGAAGTGAAAGTCTCTGTATCAAGTATAGATGTGTCTTTATTGAAAGCCAAGTGAAGACTGAGACAATGAACAGTAAAACAATGCCCTTTATATAGTATAAGAACGTGTGGTCGTCCGGAAGTTGCGCAACAAGATGGCCGCCGGAAGCCCGACGGCCGACCCAAAATAGGTCGGGTTCTACAAAAGTTGCTTATAATGGTCCAATTCATGTACAAAATGAATATCAATGGATTCTGAGAGGTCGGGCCTCTGTACATGGGTATAAAAGGCATTAAAAGACTTAGATATAATCATGTAGCTATATACAACAATATATGAGTAAGGTACATGAACAAGTAATGAGTATAAACACATGGAGACATGTACATAGACAGTAATTAAGTGGTTTGAACATGCAATGCAGTTGAAGGTAAGTATACGAACAGCTAATTATGAGAGTGTGAGTGTCAGATGAGTAGCGCTGTAACAACTACTAGGCACTTAGGGTGCAGTGGAGCTTTGTCCGGGAGTTGGAGTCGTATACAATGTCCTGTACCATCACAATATTCACTGTATTATCTTTTGAGTTAGCATGTATTAATCCCATGTATTTATATAAAGTAGGTTTACATCTTGTACTTTACAACCTAGAGCTGTTCACATGTACCTTTAACGGAAGGCATTTCTGTGAGATGGAACAGGAGTTGCTTCCCTCCAGCACCTTAAATTGGACATTGAATTCTACTGCACGAGATTTGGTTTTTGCAAATCGCAACGTACATATATATGCCTACGTGTACTTGGATAGCTCTACACCAGAAGTAAGTTAATCAAATTTAATACTAAATACTAGTTACTAACAACAACAAGGATTGTGATACACGTAGTATGAATACTCACCAAGATAATATCATGAAGATAAGGATCGTCCTTCGGTCCGTCAGTTCCTATATATATCTCATGCTCTGATCAGCCAATCCCCAGTCCCTTGGCGTTCACATCTTTCCTAGATTTTTACAATGCTCATTACGCGTTAGCTTTATACGACAGGATATTTCTAGTTTTTCACTTTTACTAAGCGAGTGCTAGTTTTAGTAAAGTTAAAGGTGTATCTATTCCATCAAAAATATACACCGTAAACAAACTAATAAATAACTTTTAGAAATACTCGCATATCTATGATGACTTTTGGCAGCACAACTGAAGTAGTAGCGCTTTCTAATTTATATTTAGATAGTTTGAGAAAGCAATGACTGTCTGTATGCTCATTAACTAATTTAACTAGTTAGTATATATCAATTGAATTCAATTAATCGATACAACGCTACCATGAATCTTTAGATAGATGTTTGTATTGTAATGGATTTTGGTTTCTGGTGTGGTCGTCCTAAGATGACTCCCGAGTCCAAAGTGAAGTGCCTATGAGTGGTGCCAGGCCTTCTCATTACATGAAAGATTGATCGGTGTCAGTAGTCAAAGGACTACCAAAGACGACCCATAT
Organism: Bugulina stolonifera; assembly: GCA_935421135.1. Taxonomy (NCBI): domain Eukaryota; kingdom Metazoa; phylum Bryozoa; class Gymnolaemata; order Cheilostomatida; family Bugulidae; genus Bugulina; species Bugulina stolonifera. The sequence goes on from OW285191.1 coordinate 9,303,296, forward strand.
GATCCCAATTCAATGCTTGTTTACTACACTGAAAAAGAGAATGATCCGACTTAGTAGGCAGTTCGTGTTGCAAGGTCGAGGACCTTAACAACTAGAATGACCTATCTACGAAATGAAAGTCTCTGTATATAAGTATAGATGTGTCTTTATTGAGATCCAAGCAAGAACTGAGACAACAAAGGTGAAAACAATGCCCTTTATATAGAAAGAGAACTTCCGGAGGAAGTTCAGGTAAAGAGGCCGATGTAGTGTCGGGAAAAGATGACGTAGGGTCGTCCGGAAATTGCGCAACAACATGGCAGCCGGAAGCCCGATGCCCGACCCAAAATGGGTCGGGTTATTGCAAAAGATGCTTAGAATCATCTAGTTCATATACAAATTGAGTATCAAGTAATTCTGAGAGGTCGGGCCTCTTTACATGGGTATAAAAACAGTACAATGTCTTAGTAATGCTAGATACAGGTATGTAATTATCAAATGTATGGTTAGACATGCAATACAAGGCAAGTATGAGTATAGAAACAGCTAAGTGCAAGAGAATAAGTGTTAGATGAGTAGTCCTGTGGCAACTACTAGGCACTTAGGGTGCTATAAGGTCCATCAGGGTGGCTGGAGTCGTATTTACAAATGTCCTGAACCATTACAATATTCTATACTTGTTATATAGGAATCGTGAGTTATGCATTTTATACAGGATTTTTTTTAACAATAAGATCTGGACTGATGGATATCGAAGCACAGGTTTTAAATTTAAATATGCAATAAAATAAAGATAATTTGGTTATTGTAACCGAACGTCTAACTTCTCCCAGTTGCTCGATGACAAGGCAAGACTTGTCACCCCTTGGCTCCAAAGTGGATCATTTGACATAGAGTTCTGGTATTATACTCGAGGTGATCAAATTGCAAACATGGCTGCCTATGCAAGAGCTGAAGGCTCAGAGTACTACAGGATGCTGTGGAACTCAAAAAGTGAATTGAACTCAGCAAACATGAATTGGACTAAGATCTATTTTGTTATGTTTGAACCACAAAACTTTCAGGTAAATCGACTTATTGTCAAGATTTATTGCAGCAATACACATGCATGTGTGAAGGTATTATTTTCCCGTTTCTCCCTACACTACTTCTTAACAATAATTTACATGTACATGTATGTCAGCAGACGTACACACTCAAATAAATTCCGATCTGTTTCTGAACCTGTTCATTTACACAACCAACAAACTCCAAAGCTGAAGCTGTCAGACCTAAGACCAATAGGTTGAAATTTTAAAATCGGTGTTTCCCCTATTATCACTTTTATCATATATATTATCATAATATTGTCAATTGTCTCAACATTAGAATGTTGAATATCATTCTTTAGTTTTAAGATTAATTTCCTACCATATATACCTACACTGTAACTCCTATTAATTCACTATGATAAAAACACGTGAAAAGTTGTCAAAGGCTATAGATCTACATGTACCTCTCCTTCATAGTGGATTGTTTTAGGTTGTGTTTGAGGCTGTAGCTAGTAGAGGATCTGAAGGAGAGATTGGTCTAGATGATATTGCTATAATCAGAAATGGTGACTATTCTGCACCTCCACCACCTCCCCCTTATGGATTACCACAAGTTTGTGACTTTGATGTAAGCATTGAATTAGCCTACATCTACATCTACTTCAGTCATGCTGCATATAATTATTCACTTATTCTATACTTTCACTGTATTTAAGAGTCAAACAATTTTACTTCTAGTATATTTACCATTAATTATAAGGATAGAGTTCTTCACAACACCATGATGCATGTACACATATACAAATACAAAGACATTCCAAAGTAGATAGTGATAGTCATGTAATAATTAACTTTTAAGCTCTCAGATGGTTTTCTTTTAGCTAAATAACTTCTGTGAGTTTGAACACTACAATTATTCCTCTCAGTGCTATTGGAAGCTAAGCAATGATAACATACCCAGTCGGGGTCATTACCTCTACATGGAGGCTTCATCCACTGAGGTATGATGCAAAAATAAACTATGATCTGTTTCAAATTTTTGTTGAGCTAAAGTTCAAAAATTTAAAAAAAAATGGCTAGAGTAAATTTGATATGCAATAGGACATTAGCACAACAAACAATTTGAAATGCTTAATAATACATTCTTGTGGTGAAAATTATAAAATCCGTTGTGCCAAACACCAAATTTTTTAACGAGGCTGGCCAATAGCAAAACTAATCAAGGGGCCACCTCAGCTCCTAGAGCTTGATACTATTATAGTCTGATATGGTACAGAGGAAAACCTTCTTCGAGATAAAAACCTCCAGGTCATTTGTTGGAATCGAACCCACTACCTTGCAGATAGCTTGCATCATTGCTGAAAGACCAGAGTGACTACTAGACCACTCGGCCACCAACACCTTACCTAATTAAGAAGTCAATTGAATGTTCAAAGAGAAATACAATATGTACAAGCATACATACACACATACTTTATACCAATGTCCAGCCCAAATGAATGTCAGCCAAAGTTTGGCTACTTTTACTTGTTACTCTGTTATTGGATGATACCGATCTATCTCAGATTAACATGTGAAGAAATAACCATATTTCAGATCTGCTGGAAGAGTGTGCTATCAACCAGAGAATTCTGGCCAAATAGCAGTTGCTATCAAGTCAGCTTCCTGTATCACACCTATGGATCTGACGCTAACAAGTTGACTGTGATTCAAGAAGGTTATGATGAACCATTATGGCAGACCACTTTATCTGACAGAGATGACTGGGTTTCTGTTGAACTTCAGTTTAACACCTCAAACCCGACTCGAGTAAGTAGTTAGTAGTTAGTTATAGTAGTTATTTTATTTCTGTACTAAATGTTACTAATAGTTTATTTGAAAAACTAAAAAGTTTTAAAAACGATTTGAGTTTTGAGATGGAATAATTCCGTAAAGAGTGAATAGGCTTCAAGCATAGTAGCTTACATTGTGTAATGTAGGAGTGACGCATACCCATATAAAAATAATCTGTGTGATGCATTTGAGTTTTGATTAGTATTGCTAAGTGTGTAAATACCTGTAGTTAACTGTTAAACTGTTCATGTATTACGCTTACACTTTATGCCAAAATCTTTATGAGTACAAGGGAATTACAGGTGCTTTTTATTGGAGAGCGGGCCAACAGTTCTGCAACTGCCCTCGGTCTTGATGAGATTGAGATTAATAACTGTGGTGAACGTGTTTTTACTACTCAAAGTCCTGAAGAAAATAACCTGACCACCAGTCAACCAGGTATATTTTAAATTAATACTTTTACATAGCCATATTACTGCTAATTTTAATTAAAAACTGGGTCATAAATCAGCAGTGTCACTTTTTAAACCACTAAATACTACTAGCAATATACAGTAGACATCATGGTAACAACAATGTGGCTATGTGTTGAATTTTATAGTAAAACACCAAAATATGAATATATTGTTAATATTTGGTCATTCTATTGATGACAACCTGATCTATAAAATGGTAAAAGTCTCCAGACCTGAGTGATGAAGTGTTCAAAGTTGTATTATCCTGAAGGGGAGGCATCCAAAAGAGATGAAAGAAAGTACAATAGTTCCATTTTACTAACGTTGATTGGCCAATCAGTGTTTAGGGGTTTATTAGTAGATTATGCCTAGTAAAATGAGTACTAGAGATGAAAGTCATCTAACATTAGATGATTGGAATTGGGTAATAAAAGTTATATTATATTCATCATTAGAGTTTTCATCTGGTGATTTTCATATATTGGGAAGGTAAGTAACTCTGCTATTAGTTCTTTATAAAATGTGTAGGTGTGTTGACTGCATTTTAGCCTCAGAGTAGTCTGATTGGCTAATGCTGGTATGAATAAACTCAATTCATACCTAGGGAAGCCTTTCTTAAACCACTACTGTCTCACCATTCAATATTTGCAAAGAATACTGGTCATCTTATTTCATGAAGATTGATGTGCTGTTTGTCTTTGTAAACCTAGTGGCAGCCAAGATAAACTCATTTGAATATTGGCTATTATGACCTCCATTCAGCATTGAGACCTGTTAAGTTCCTATGGCTATGCCTGTTCTAAGTCTATACTTGTAACTTATGTACATAGGTAAGCTACTAACATCAAATAGCCCAGTAATCTTATTGAGCCAACACTAACTGTCATTCTATAAATAACTCTTGTTCACAGTGATGAATAAGTAAGCTAGAGTCATGCCCACAAAAAACGATGCAATGCATTGCAAGTCCTATGGCTATCTCTGCAGCACAGTTTTATATTAACTGCTTGAGAGCTTCCAAAATTCCCAGCATAGGCTGATTGAAGGTGAAATCAGCCAATATTAAAATAGGGTTTTCTTGGCAGCTGCTAGGTTACCAAAGACAAACAACACATCAATCTTACTGAAAAAGGATGAACAAGATTATTTGAAAATATTGAATGGTGCGACAGTAGTGGTTTAAATAGGAGACGTAATTATCAAAAATGTTGCAAAACTGATATTATTTTTGCATGTCTTTAACTTTACTTCAGGAATTTGAGGAATTATTGATATGTGACAGGCTTCTTAATAATAGCACAGAGTAATTGAACCCATTGTTATTAGAGTGTGATTGTCTCAGCTAGTAGACTGCTAGTAACATGTAACTCAGTGGTTGGTAGAATAAAATGAAGTGTTTAATTGAATTGTTAATTGCAGGCTGCTGCCTACCTATTATCACTACAGTTCTTGGATATTCAGGTAAGTTAGCATAATCATGTTACATTTCACTCAAGTACATGTAAATCTTATATTCAACATTTTTTTCTTTTTAGTTTTTGGCTTAATAGAACATAATATACATTATAATGCACTTGTACATGTACATGCATATTATATAAATATACTCTAACACATACCCAAGCAATAGGAATGCGTGCTTGGAGTCTAATTTATGAACATAGTTGTAAACTATAATAATTGTACATGTATGTGCATATGCATGCGTACACAATTATACATTAGTTTAAGTTCTCGAACAAGAAATTAAGGGTACATTCAGCAACGTCGCATTACATTCATTTAATGGATTATAATTGATTAGACGATGGATTATACGGGGCTGTCCGGTAATGGATCACATTGTAATAAAAAATGCGATGGTGTTCGGTAATGGATCGCATAATAATAACAAATGCGATGGCGTTCGCGAATGCATCGACTAAATTATTAAAATAATAATATTTTATTATTATTTTTATTAAATTTATTATTCTCCCCAATGCGACGATCCTTCTCATTTGGAGTCAAAGAAAATATTATTTTAATATAAATTCGCCCAGTCTGCTGTGTCTGTTATGCCATCAGTTGTTAATAGTAACCTACTACAGCAATTGTACATACCTTGTCTGCAAATGCAGACTACTAATTTGTTTTCTTCATTCAATGGAAATAAAAGAGTTTACATGTTACTTGTACTGTACTGTGTTTGTTATCAATGTACTAACTCAACTGTCTTTGTTATCAATAACCAATGCCGAAAGCAATTGAAACCAGTATCATTGCTCTCTTCAGCCTATTAGATAATGATAGGGGTAGGAGATAGGGGGTAGGATATTGAGTTGTGCCTGAATGTAACGGCTTGCAGATCAAAGATTACTTTTGATACCTGGTGCTAATATCAACAAGCTGCTGATATTCCTGTAACATTCAAATAGAATTTTAAAATACTGAGTAGTGAGCTATGTAGGATTATTTTGAAAGATTTGTTCTCTAACTGATTGTAATCTAAAGTAATCTGATTGACTTTATTATTGAGCTCATTTGGAAATTCCCAGCCTAGCCTTTCTCATAATTAAGGGGTGTTCGGCAATAATACGTGAAATATACCAATATCCATCGCATTAATGTGTGACTTTTATTTAAATTAATGTGTTGAAAGTACGATAAATATTCAATAATGCGATATTATTTTTATTATTTTTTTATTATTATTTCCATCGCATTATTGGAAAATTTATTCCATCGTATTCCATCATATTCCATCGTATTATTTGCTCTTCCATCGCATTGATGTCGAAAGTGCCCTAAAATAAAACTAGTAATTAAAATACAAAGTAATTTCTGCTGTAGGATAGTTTACTATCCTTGAATTAGTATGTAATTTTACACCTGAATATGCATGTAAAAGTAGTTTTACATCATGTAATTCTTGAATTTAGAGCAGTTCCTCTGTACCTTCAATGGAAGGCACTTCTGTGCCATGGAACAGGAGTCATATCCTTCTAGCACTTTAAATTGGACATTGAACTCTTACGCACCAGATTTGTATTTCTATGCTCATGTTTATCTAAACAATACTACACCTGCAGTAAGTTGATTTACTTTAAAACTTAGTATACATAAGATACAAGAATTACAATGTTTTTATTGCTATGCACGCCGTTTTTATTATGTGTGTGATTGATCTAGTAAAATTGAAGGTTTGTCCATTCATACAAAAATGTAGTTAAAACTAGCCAAATAATTTCAGAAATACTTTAGTAGACACTTTGGCAGCTTGCATAAAGTAACAATATATTCCTCAATATGGTCAAGTCAAATTTAAGAAGGACATGGCTACGTGTGCATTTAACAATTTTTGATATAAGTAATATAGTATTACCATACATGATTGCTATACACCAGATTATATTATGGAATATATTTATTATAGTAGAAGCCATGAGCATTTGATTTTATAATAAAATTTGTTTGGTGTAAGATCTAGATTCTTGACTGATAAATATATTTGCATTATTATAATATATTTATTTTCCCCAGCTTCTTGGTAACAAAGCAAGACTAGTCACACCACTACTCCAAAGTGGATCATTTAATATAGAGTTCTGGCATTACGCTCGGGGTGATCAAGTTGGAAACATGGCTGCCTATGCAAGAGCTGAAGGATCAGAGTACTACAGGATGCTGTGGAACTTGAATAGTGGATTGAACTCAACAAACATGAATTGGACTAAGATCTATTTTGTTATGTCTGAACCACAAAACTTTCAGGTAAATCGACTTATTAATGTCAATATCAATACGACTATACACATGCATGTGAGTTTACCACTATTTTGAGTTCCTTACTACTCTTTGTTGAACTAGACATTGATGTCCACTACTACAATAATGTATCAGTTACCACACTCTCAAGCCTATGAGGTCTATGTTTGAACTTGTTGAGTTTACATAGCCAACAACATCTGCAGCTGAGGTTGCCAGACCTAACAACTAGAGATTAGTATTTTAAAGTCGATTTTCACCAAATAAACATATCAATCTTCTCAAAGGTTGCAACTTTAGTATTCTTCATAGTGTATTGTTTTAGATTGTGTTTGAGGCTGTAGTCAGTGGACTCTCTGAAGGAGAGATTGGCTTAGATAGTATTGCTATGATCAGAAATGGTGACTATGTTACATCTCCACCACCTTCCCCTTATGGTTTACCACAAGTTTGTGATTTTGATGTAAGCATTGAATCAGCCTACGCAAGGAGTAAAAGAGGAAGGAGGCTCGTCTATGAAAACCTGTATATATGTTACAATGGGCTTCCGGTGTTCGATGTGCACCTCGGGTAATTGGTTAAGTCAGAAGAAAAGATGATGAATATTTTGAAAAAAGTAAAATTCACACATCAACTAAAATTAAAATATAAACAATGTCAACAATTGGTAACACTCTAATGAACAGGCTGACTATATACACACTACACATTTCAATGGGATACGATAGATATCGGCAAGTAAACTCGCCAGATTTGAAGAAAATTGCGTATCTGAAAATAAAATGACATTTTTTGCAAATACCGACATGCTCAACAAAATAAGCAAAAATAACACTAATAGATTCAAACTTGCTGCAATTGGTGAAGTGAAATTTAAACTTTGCTCCTTCATAATAAAAAAACGTACAAACGCTGAAATCGCGGTTAAAATGAGCCAACTTGTGCAACACGTTTCTCTAACATCAGGACTCCATATACTTAATTTGATTTATGGTGTATAATTCAGACACCTTTTTAGTTGGTAGGCTAGTTTGTGGCCCCTGCAACATGCCCACACTAAATGAAAATAGTGCTCAAACTATATAGGCTATGTCAATAAACAATAACGGTTATCTCTCCATAGAAAATATTTTTATTGGATGCTATAACTGTGACGTAATAAGCGCCAGAGCCGTGCACATGTGCATTGCTTTTATACCTGTTTAGCAATGAGTGGAGGCATCACAATTCAACGGAGTTGTCTACTCGCTTAATGCCAGCGACTCATGTGCTCATATTTGTAAACCGAGGAGCACATCGAACACAAAATTCTCATAGACGAGCCTCCTTCCCTCTCTTACTCCTTGGCCTACGAGTCTCCAGTATTATTTACCTTATTGCTTGACTGATATTGATAGTAAAGTATATATGTGAGGCCATTGTACTGGAAATATGTCAATGTGGAAAGTTTGGTAACATAGTAGGCTACAAAAGCCTCCTTTGCTCAAATTTGAAAGAATCATGGCTTGCTGAATAACTTACATTGTACATACCAATCTATCTACATTGTACATGTACATGTACATGTACATGTAGATTACAATCATGTACATGTACATGTAATCTACATGTACATGATTGTAATCTACATGTACATGTACGTGTAATTATTAATTTTATTTGTCAACAGTTTAATACTCAAGCTCATGTGTCTATTAAAAAATTCATACTTATTATGTTTATAGTCAATTGTTCTACACTTATTTGAGAACCCAGACTTTTTACTTGTAACTAATAGACTCCTGTCCTGTTTACCATTCATTATGCAGATAGGTTTTGTCACAACAAGCTGTTACACATGTACACATGCACAAATGGGTAGGCATGGCACGTTAGACGCACATGTAGATAATAATAATCATAATAAATTATTATCTTTTAACATTTTGTATGATTTTCTTTTAGCTAAATGACTTCTGTGAGTTTGAGCACTACAATTATTCCTCTCAGTGCTATTGGAAGCTGAGCAATGATAACATACCAAGTCGAGGTCATCACCTCTCCATGGAGGCTTCATCCACTGAGGTATGATGCAGTATATAAAATATTATCTGCTTCTAATTTTTGTTACACTAAAATTCGCATATAACTGCTACAGCAAATTGATATGTAATAGGACACTAGCAAGACAAAAATTTGCAATGGTTACTAATAAGTTCTTGTGGTGAAAATATAGAAGTCAAATAAACAAGGATGAGCAAGCAAACTATTGGTGTCTATGGGACACTTTAGGTTACAGATAAAACTGGCAAGATGGTTCAATGACCAAAACCAAAAGAGCTAGCTGTTTGTATCATCCTTAACCAAAGAAAATCATCCTTGGCTCATCAGCGAACTCAAGTTTCTGGGAATGATTTTACAGTTGAGTTAAAAGTGGGTCATTGTACCATTGTCAGGTATAAGATAACCGAAGTTGGGCCACTTTTACTTTATGTTATTCTGCTACTTGATGAAAACTGCCTAGCGTAGATTAACATGTAATGAGATGAAAACATTTCAGATTTGCTGGAAGAGTGTGCTATCAACCAGAGAATTCTGGCCCAATAGCAGTTGCTATCAAGTCAACTTCCTGTATCACACTTATGGTTCTAAAGCTAACATGCTGACTGTGGTTCAAGAAGGTTATGATGAACCATTATGGAAGACCACTTTATCTGAGAGAGATGAGTGGATTCCAGTTGAACTTCAATTTAACACCTCACATCCGACTCGAGTAAGTTATGTTTACTAGGACATAGTAGTTATTTTATTTCTGCACTAAATCTGACTATTAATTAATTTAAAAAACAAAATAGTTTTAAAAACGATTTGAGTTTTGAGATTAAATAATTCCGTAAAGAGTAAATACATGTAGGCTTCAAGCATAGTAGCTTACATTGTGTGATGTAGGAGTGACGCATGCCCATGTAAGAATAATCTGTGAGATGCATTTGAGTTTTGATTAGTATTGTGATGGTACAGGACATTTGTATACGACCCCAACTCCCGGACGAAGCTCCACCGCACCCTAAGTGCCTAGTAGTTGTTACAGCGCTACTCACCTGACACTAACATTCTCACAATTAGTGTTCGTATACTTACCTTTAACTGCATTGCATGTTCAAACTACTTAATTACCGTCTATATACATGTCTCCATGTGTTTATGCTCATTTCTTATTCATGTATCTTACTATATGTTATTGTACATAGCCACATGAATGTTACTAAGTCCTTTTTGTGCCTTTTATACCCATGTACAGAGGCCCGACCTCTCAGAATCCATTGATATTCATTTTGTACATGAATTGGACTATTATAAGCAACTTTTGTAGAACCCGACCTATTTTGGGTCGGCCGTCGGGCTTCCGGCGGCCATCTTGTTGCGCAACTTCCGGACGACCACACGTCGTCTTTTCCCGACGTCACGTCGGCCGGAAGTCCTTATACTATATAAAGGGCATTGTTTTACTGTTCATTGTCTCAGTCTTCACTTGGCTTTCAATAAAGACACATCTATACTTGATACAGAGGCTTTCTCTTCCTTTTACTAGGTCATTCGCTTTGCGAACCGCCTACTAGGTCGAACTACTCTCTTTCATTGTATAGTCTGAAGGTCGGACTTGAGATCAGATGGGTCGTCTTTGGTAGTATTTGGGCTACTGAGACCGCTCGATCTTTCATGTAATGCGAAGTCCTATTACCACTCATAGGCACTTCATTTCTGGGTCGATAGTCGTCCAAGGACGACCGCACCAAAACACAGAAACCATTACAGTATTGTGATGGTACAGAACATTTGTATACGACCCCAACTCCCGGACGAAGCTCCACCGCACCCTAAGTGCTTAGTAGTTGTTACAGCACTACTCATCTGACACTAACATTCTCACAATTAGTGTTCGTATACTTACCTTTAACTGCATTGCATGTTCAAACCACTTAATTACCGTCTATATACCTGTCTCCATGTGTTTATGCTCATTTCTTATTCATGTATTTTACTATATGTTATTGTACATAGTTACGTGAATGTTACTAAGTCCTTTTTGTGCCTTTTATACCCATGTACAGAGGCCCGACCTCTCAGAATTCATTGATATTCATTTTGTACATGAATTGGACCATTATAAGCAACTTTTGTAGAACCCGACCTATTTTGGGTCGGCCGTCGGGCTTCCGGCGGCCATCTTGTTGCGCAACTTCCGGACGACCACACGTCGTCTTTTCCCGACGTCACGTCGGCCGGAAGTCTTTATACTATATAAAGGGCATTGTTTTACTGTTCATTGTCTCAGTCTTCACTTGGCTTTCAATAAAGACACATCTATACTTGATACAGAGATCTTCACTTCCTTTTGCCAGGTCATTCGCTTAGCGAACTGCCTACTAGGTCGGATCTTTCTCTTTCATTGTATAGTCTGAAGGTTGGACTTGAGATCAGATGGGTCGTCTTTGGTAGTATTTGGGCTACTGAGACCGCTCGATCTTTCATGTAATGCGAAGTCCTATTACCACTCATAGGCGCTTCATTTCTGGGTCGATAGTCGTCCAAGGACGACCGCACCAAAAACACAGAAACCATTACAGTATTGCTAAGTGTGTAAATACCTGTAGCTGACTGTTAAACTCTACATGTATTACGCTTACAATTTTTTCATCCCAATATTTTTATGAGCGTAGGAGAATTATACATTGTAGGTGCTTTTTATTGGAGAACGGGCCAACAGTTCTACAACTGCTCACGGTCTTGATGAGATTGAGATTAATGACTGCGGTGAACGTGTTTTCACTACGCAAAAGCCAAAAGAAAGTAACCTGACCATCAATCAATCAGGTATATTTTAAACTAATACTTGTACATAGCCATATTAATGTTAATGGTAATTACACACTGGATCATAAATCAGCAGCGTCACTCTTTAAACTACTAACACTACTGACAATCTAGACATCAAAGTAACTGCAATGTGGCTTATGTGTTGAATTTCATAGTAAAGCACTAGAATATGAATATGAATATGAATATGAATATGAATATGAATATGAATATGAATATGAATATGAATATGAATATGAATATGAATATGAATATGAATATGAATATGAATATGAATATGAATATGAATATGAATATGAATATGAATATGAATATGAATATGAATATGAATATGAATATGAATATGAATATGAATATGAATATGAATATGAATATGAATATGAATATGAATATGAATATGAATATGAATATGAATATGAATATGAATATGAATATGAATATGAATATGAATATGAATATGAATATGAATATGAATATGAATATGAATATGAATATGAATATGAATATGAATATGAATATGAATATGAATATGAATATGAATATGAATATGAATATGAATATGAATATGAATATGAATATGAATATGAATATGAATATGAATATGAATATGAATATGAATATGAATATGAATATGAATATGAATATGAATATGAATATGAATATGAATATGAATATGAATATGAATATGAATATGAATATGAATATGAATATGAATATGAATATGAATATGAATATGAATATGAATATGAATATGAATATGAATATGAATATGAATATGAATATGAATATGAATATGAATATGAATATGAATATGAATATGAATATGAATATGAATATGAATATGAATATGAATATGAATATGAATATGAATATGAATATGAATATGAATATGAATATGAATATGAATATGAATATGAATATGAATATGAATATGAATATGAATATGAATATGAATATGAATATGAATATGAATATGAATATGAATATGAATATGAATATGAATATGAATATGAATATGAATATGAATATGAATATGAATATGAATATGAATATGAATATGAATATGAATATGAATATGAATATGAATATGAATATGAATATGAATATGAATATGAATATGAATATGAATATGAATATGAATATGAATATGAATATGAATATGAATATGAATATGAATATGAATATGAATATGAATATGAATATGAATATGAATATGAATATGAATATGAATATGAATATGAATATGAATATGAATATGAATATGAATATGAATATGAATATGAATATGAATATGAATATGTATATGAATATGAATATGAATATGAATATGAATATGAATATGAATATGAATATGAATATGAATATGAATATGAATTTGATCGTCTAAACTCTAAAACATAAGACACTGATTTTAGCTGGTTCATATACATGTACATTGTATTTAGGATAATCAGTTGATGATTTTTTACAATCTTTTATGCAGGAGAAGTATTATCTTTTGGCCACTTTACAAGAAAGTCAAGTATTAAAAATAAAATATAATTTAGTGGGTTGTAGAAAATTTGTTATAGGTATATGTATCCATCAAAAGCAGTGTTCGAAGTCGAACGAATGAGGTGGGTACACGGTGCATGCAGAAAATGTTGGAGAAATTTAGACGTGTCTCCCTTGTTTTTCTGTCAATGCCTAAAATGTTATATATTTGTGGGTAAACAGTAGTACTTAGGACTTGCGAATATAAAACTGTTTGCCACACACATTTTCACCATTTCTCATATGTTATTTTGTAAAACCTCTTAAGATCGAAATGGAAGAAACTTTAAAAGTCAATTTGATCAAAATATTAAATTGGCTAGGCTATCGACTTCTTGATGACTGCATTCAGTGAGCGACTAGCTAAGTAATGTATTAATGGGCTTCAAATAAAAGCAGATTAGCTCAACTGCTATGGAAAGAAGCCTTAACATTTCCACCGCTAGTCCTCGCACAAGGGTGCACGCCAAGGCCGTATACGCACTAAAATTGAAGTGGGTACTCGCCGTATACTCCCGTATAACCACACTTTGAACACTGATTAAAAGACAACAATAAATCTGTTGTTCAACTAAGTTTTGTGAAAATGTTTTATTAAAAGATGACAGTGAAGTGTGCTAACACTGTTTGATTAGACTTGCCTTCTAATTCTTACTTGGTCAGCTGTTTCAAACCCTCTCTCTTGTGAATGTGGTCTGGATGTTGCACGTCTTCACCTCAGCTACCTAGCAAAAGACAACACTGGTGGCAGTAGTGAGATCACATGGATTCCTTAAGCAGACCAGAGAAGTTGGAGAACAAGTAGATCCAAGATGAATAGTCTTGCAGAATAGTACTAGAGAAGTTCACGCTTGAACCTCAACCCAGATCAGTCATGCTCATGACCCCATGGTTTGGCAGTCGTGGAGACGTGGAATTCTTCATAGAGCCCTCTGCTTCATTAGTCGATTCCAATCCTCTTCCTTTGCGGCTCTGACTGGTATACCGTACAGTTGCACTTCAACTACCCAGCCATACACAAATATTTAAGGCCTACACACAAAATTTTGAGTATGAAGACAGCGATCAGTTTAGTTTGACTTGTTTAAATTAGATTGTGATATGTAATAAATTCATAATCAAGGATTGCACACTTTTGAATCTTAAAAGTTTATGCGACTTTTCAGGGCCAAATTAAAAATGTTGTGGAGCTACCTAGAAAATTTACTGAATTCACTCACCATCTAGGAGCTGTTGATTGTCTTCTCCTGCCTTTCTTGAGCTCTGAAAGAGTGCTAAAGCCTAGCAGCTTTTTATGGCATTCACTAAAAGAGTAATAAGTCATGAAGCTCATTTAAGGCTTACCATTGTTCGGCTAGTTATAAATTAGAAGAAAGTTTTACAGATACTTTGAACTTATATTTTAGCTTTATCCATGCTTTGTGCACATAACTAAAATATCTTAATGACCCACTCTTTAGTTGGAAACAGTAAGATTAAAAGTTGAAAGTTAATTTCTAAGTCTTCTCGCTGAATTCAAATTAGCTTAGTGCTGAATGACCTTTACCTTCAGTGCCCATTAACCAATGTTAACCTTGTCCACCGAGAACATAACTCAAAATATTAACTCCTTTTGGATTTTACTAGTTCAAGGGAAGAAAACTAAAAGTGCACATTCCAGATTTAAAATTGCTTTGCTTTTTATGTCTTTCTTGAATTATAGGAGAGATGTTCTTATGCACTTTTAATGAAAATCATATGTGTAACATGGAGCAAGAAGGGCCTCCTTCTGACACTCTCAATTGGACATTGGATTATGATACAACCAACAGTAAAGGGCATTTGTTATTAGACAAGTTTCCACCCAACTCTCCACCAGCAGTAAGTCGATTATTTACCACACTTCATAACCGGGTACTAATAGATTAGGAGAGATTTGAGTACCATTGTTTACATTATATAAAAAATATCAGATTTTAGAGGGCAAAAAATATGTATGACAAACCTATAGACCATTCCCTTGGGTTCAACTCACAATAATATATTTACATGTACAATTGTTACGATATTAATCCTTAGCAAATAAATATTATGTAGAGTCCTAGCAGCCTTTTGCATAAAGACCACTTGTGATTTTACTGCTTGCATACATATACATGTATGTGTTTGAATTGTCCAGATTAGTTAACATGTTCATGAATTATATTAACAGTTTTTCATTTTTAAATCTTACATGCGAAAGGTTGAATTATTAGTAACATGTGTGTTATACCCATAGTAATGCTACAATGTGTTAGGCCTATACTATCCAGATGTATTTGTGTTCAAAATTGTAAAATTTAATAATTGTATAGTTTGATCCATGAACTAACTTGATGGTTATTCAGATATTTGGTGAAAAGGCAAGACTAGTCACTCCATTACTCCAAAATGGATCATTTGATATAAAGTTCAGGTATTATGCTAGAGGTGATAAAGTAGGGAAAATAGCTGCCTATGCAAGAGCTGAAGGATCAAAGTACTACAGAATACTGTGGCACCTCAACAGTGACTTTGATTTACTAAGTGAAAGCTGGACTAATATTTCTGTTTCTCTACTAGAGCCTAGAGGTTTTCAGGTAGATGCTCATCTAGCTTATGCGTGGTTAACATAAGTAGAAACTAAGCAATTTGGTAGTAAATATATATAACACTATATGCATTACTTTTCTTGCAAGAAATTTTTTTCAAAGCAGCTGAGGACTTGGTTCTACATCTGTGAGAATAACCCATTCCTGACTGAGGCTTGAACCAGTTATACTGCATCATCAGACATCAGCTAGCCACTAAAAATTTTCACTCATTTTGAATTTAAAACAAAATTGAAAGTAATGTTTTCTATACACAACATACGACATGATTAGACACAGGTACTAACTGGTTGCTACAACTTGCTCCAAACTAAATACTACTAGAGTCTTACTGACAACTTTAATATGATGACGAGACAGCATTTCAAACAGCTAAAGGTATGGTTGACAGTGTGTAGGCAATGTAGGCAATCAGATAAATAATAACATGCTATATTACTCCAACTATACAGTATTTTTGGGTTGAGATAACAGCATCCTTGCTCTATCAACTGGCATTGTATCTATCCCAAGTGCAAACACTAAGCAAACAGCCAAATGACTAGGACCCTCTTTAGACATAGGCCTACAACATCTCCAATATTTTTAATATTTGTTTTGACTTCAAACATTTCGAAAGGAAATGAGCTCCTGCTCGGTTTCTCACCATGTGGACCAAGTTCTTTAATGTGCCAGCAATTTCTTATTATGACAGTGTCTGCTTTTAGATTGTGTTTGAAGCTGTGGTTGGCAGCGGTTTTGGTGGTGACATTGGTCTCGATGATATTACTATCGAAAGAATTGGTGATTACATAGGAACTTCATCCTCTCTCTCTTACGGATTACCACAAGCCTGTGATTTTGATGTAAGCCAAGAAATGAATGGCTTGTATTCAAAATAAAAATTTCATTTGTCTGCTGGCGCAGTTTATCTATTAACCGTGTAATGATCAAACATCAAAATCTGGACTATACAAGCATGAACACCATCTTTGTGTAAATATTACTTGTATGACTATAATGTACTGTGAGTAGACTACATGACTGTATACAGCGTATTTCGGATTAGAACTACACTACTCCACAATAGCTTTGTACATATTATCAGCTTACATAACTAGAAGTCTATGCCATGGTGAGCAGTTTTACTTATCATAATAAAACTTTTAGGTTCCAGCTTATTGAATTTTAGGAAAATAACTTCTGTGAGTTTGAACACAATAGCTACTCTTCTCAATGCTATTGGAAGCTGAGCAATGAGCAGACATCTAATGCAGACAACAGAACTTCAGGTAGAGGTTACTACCTTCATATGGAGACTTCGTCAACAGAGGTAAGATATTCTTATCTAGTTTTTTACTTTTCAAACTTTTATTCTGCTCACTGAAATAGTGGTTTAACTCATTACAAGAAATTATATGGACATGCAGTAAAATGAATTTTAATGCTCAACATTATTTTGTTGCAACAGATTTAATGTACAATGTAAGGTGGTCTAATTCATTGTTTGGGGAGGTGCAACTATGGTGAGGTGGAGTAACCAAGTCCACATGGGAAGGGAAGAAACTACAGTCTTTGTATTAAATAGCACAGGATTTAGAATGAACAATAAAAGCACATTATGGTGTCAAAAATCCTATAACTTTTAAAGTATAAACCAGGCGATATTAAACATAATGGACTTAGACAGTGCACTGTTCTGCTACACTTAGCACACAATACTATGCAACCAAGGGAAGTGAGTGCAATAGTTTTCTATCATTATTGAATAGAGTCTTAAATATATTATACTATTTCAATTTATATCAATGGAAAGAGAATAGTGCAGGTCTTAAAGAAGTACTAAAGTGTACTAAAGCACAAAGGTGTATAATACTAGTGAAATATTAGGAATAAGTCATAAAATCTCAAAAAATTTTTATTGTTAAGTTATTAACACACACTAGCATCTTCCAATAATGCTATTAAATTACCCTATCGCGTGTAACTCATATTGGCATGTTATGGAATAAACATATTTCAGATTTGCTGGAAAAGTGTTCTGTCAACTAAAGAATTTTGGCCAAATAGCAGTTGCTCTCAAGTCAATTTCCTGTATCACACCTATGGATCTGAAGCTAATGCGCTGACTGTGGTCCAACAAGGTTATGATGAACCATTGTGGCAGACCACTTTATCTGAGAGAGATGAGTGGATTCCAGTTGAACTTCAGTTTAACACCTCACATCCAACTCGAGTAAGTTATTGAGAATCTATTGTATAATCAGATTTATCCTACATGGTTAGAGTTGATATGAAGAAAACTTTTAGTGTCCATCTCTCTGCAATGTTATGGATTTCTATTCACACACTTCATAAACCTTTTCAGGGTTCGTCTAAACACTTGTAGATCTAACTTTATTAACACTTCATGACAACTTCAACTTCACTTCGACTTCACTTCGACTTCACTTCGACTTCACTTCGACTTCACTTCGACTTCACTTCGACTTCACTTCGACTTCACTTCGACTTCACTTCGACTTCACTTCGACTTCACTTCGACTTCACTTCGACTTCACTTCGACTTCACTTCGACTTCACTTCGACTTCACTTCGACTTCACTTCGACTTCACTTCGACTTCACTTCGACTTCACTTCGACTTCACTTCGACTTCACTTCGACTTCACTTCGACTTCACTTCGACTTCACTTCGACTTCACTTCGACTTCACTTCGACTTCACTTCGACTTCACTTCGACTTCACTTCGACTTCACTTCGACTTCACTTCGACTTCACTTCGACTTCACTTCGACTTCACTTCGACTTCACTTCGACTTCACTTCGACTTCACTTCGACTTCACTTCGACTTCACTTCGACTTCACTTCGACTTCACTTCGACTTCACTTCGACTTCACTTCGACTTCACTTCGACTTCACTTCGACTTCACTTCGACTCCACTTCGACTTCACTTCGACTTCGACTTCACTTCAACTTACTTGCTGTATGCAGAAATCCATTATATATCTATCTAAAACAGCTATATGCAGCTAGAGCTACATGTAGCTAACTCATATAATATATGTAAAAGAAGCAACAGCTTCCCTAGCCTAGCTTTTTACACCAGCTTGCAAAAAGACATCAACACTTCTAAAATCCACTACAGCATATACAACATGAACATTCATGTAGACTGAGACATCATTGTTAAATGTAGTTTGCTTGAAAATATCTCCAGACCTTCTATGTTTACACTCTACAGTTACGTCATCTAGTCATTGCACTGCCATTTCATATCATTGGTGAGATATATTGAGGTGTAGATCACATTGTAATATACTATATTAATTCGTTACTCACTCGCCGTTGATAGAACATTCTATTATCACATATTGTGCAAGTTGAATGCCTCATTACTAACAGTGTGCTACAGTGAAAAGGTCAATACTACAGCATATCGCTGATTTACTTTTACTCGGGATAGCCAATTCTTATATCTCGGATTGTTCGAGGGAGGAAACTATTATGGTATACATTGGTTGTGGCAGAAATTGATGTTAGTTCGCCTCTGGCTGCAGCTCTGGTTGTCATAGTTGTTTGCGAGCGGCTTTCAACAATTTCATCGTAACTAGAGGATAGTGTATTGTGGCTCTCTTCATCTTGGAGAATTTTGTGAAGTGAGGTTATTCGATGATTTCGTCTCCTACACTCGAGGGGTACTAGTCCAAGAAGATTTTTGGCTGCAGTGACACTTTCACGTCCCTTTAGATTACTGATGA
Source organism: Bugulina stolonifera (assembly GCA_935421135.1). Taxonomy (NCBI): domain Eukaryota; kingdom Metazoa; phylum Bryozoa; class Gymnolaemata; order Cheilostomatida; family Bugulidae; genus Bugulina; species Bugulina stolonifera. Next base: position 9,323,083 of record OW285191.1, read on the forward strand.
AGCAAACTGCTTTACACTGAATCCTTTCTATGTATTCAATGGCCTGCTTACTTGTTGGATCCCACACGGTGTCTGCATACTCCAGGATTGGTCTGCACAAACTAGTGTATGCAAGTAATCGACTTTTGGTCGGTGCACAGTGTAGAGTATGTTTAATAGCTCCCAGTATTCTAATAGACTCATGTTCCAGGACACCACTCCATGATGTCAGTTAATACTTTACAAAGCATTTAAACCTGGTACTCAGTCTATTTAAAGTGTAATTACAGGTTCTGTTTATGGGGACACGAGGTGACAGTGCTGCTAGAGCTCATGGTGTTGATGAGATTGTGATTAGTGACTGTAGTTATCCTACTACTACTATCACAGGTGCAGTAGCTACAGTAATTACTAAAACAGTGGGTAATGCAGCTACAGTATTGTACAGTATTAATTCCAAGTCAACTTATGTATACAAGTCATTTACTATATTATTCATGTTAAAACCATGTTAGAACCATGTAGAACCATGTAGAACCATGTAGAACCATAAAATGCATTAAAATGTATATTGCATAACCAAAATAGCAATTATTGTAACTTTACACAAATATAACTAGTGCTAGAAGTGAGGGTACACTGGACTATACAAGTGTACTTACCTTTTTTTGCTGGGTACACAGTAATCAAGTAGTGCATATCCTATTGTTATTGTTAGTTTTACTATCAATACATATACTATGCTAGGCTGTTGGCCAACTAGGGTTATAGCATTCAATAAGTGTAAGATTTTTATTAGATGTGTTGATATAACAAGCAGTCTAAGAGCTTCAAATACTAATCTAACACTAAGCTGTTTTGAGCTTTAGGTCTGTTGCCACCACAACTAGTTCACTTTTAATACTAGTTGTAATGGTTCATAATAATGTGGTGCAGCGACCCTGCTCTAAGTACCTGTATGTGAAATGGTTGTATCGCATTGAGACTGATACTGCTTTACATGTAAACCTTACAGCAACAACACCCAATAATGGGAATGAGACTAAAAATGGAGCTGCTACACCAGAGAATACGACATCAGTTCGGATTAATCTGGGAATTCCAGGAATAAATCTAAACATTTCAGAGATAGAATTTACATCTTCCACAACAAGACTTTCCACTTTTCTTGCTGGAGTCTTCATAGACACAACATCTGGTAAAATAAGAAAGACTAACCTTCTTCCTACAGTTAGAGAGACATCTACTGTCATCATGCTAATCGACAATAAAGATCCTTCAGAAACTCTGGCCATGAACTTGAAAAGCATTGCGATTGAATTAGACAGGACAGATGTAAACCCTTATTGTATTACTAAAGCATCAAACTTGATTCTCCCATACCTAATTCTGACCATTGCACTAACATACATTTAATTGAATCATGAGTTTATAGCCAAGAACTATGTGATCGTACCTTACAATATGTTATGTGGAATAGTCTACAGCACAAGTCATTCCAATGTCTGACAATTAGTGTGTAATTTAGCTTTGTGTAAACAATGATTACTTTTAGTTGTGATTTTAAAAGCAGTAAAAGAGAGGAAAATTATTTCGTGTGACAAGTTGTTAATTTAAAAAAATACTTTAGTGTATAAAAGTATACCATTGATGCAAGACTAAATATATTATAATATGTCTGTAACGGCTACACTGCAAAATCTGCCTTATATAAACAGACTACAACTATTTTTCTAACTACATGTAAGTGTACATCAAAATATTTAAATTATGGCTAGATTAGAATATTTACTAGATGAAAGAGTCACTAATAATAAGTTCATTAGACTTAGTTCCACTGCTATATTAGTTTGAGGGGATGATCTACGTCTACTCTACTTTGACTAATAGTTCACCAACGTTTTGGTGTGTTTTGAGAGAAACTTTATTAAATGTTAAATAATAGTTATGTATAATAAAGCTGCTGCCTATGTCAGACACTTCAATATATTATTTAATATTAGAAACTATGTTTAGATAATTGTATGATAGTAGAAGATGTCGCAATGTCAAACTCGGCTGTAATAATGTCACTGAGTAAATGTTGTATGCATGCTTTAAACTAGAGTAATGGTTATATTGCATCTCTATACAAATATTTTAGATTGTCCTTGATATTACTTTAGTAGACTATGTCATCAATTCTTTTAGACCTTCAACTACTCCAGATGTTACACAGTGCCAAACAATCAGGAAAATTAGTATAATCGATCCAACTCCTGCCATAACTACTGATGCCAGAAGAGATTCAGGAAATGTCTCTGGAATCTAAAATGCAATTGTATTATCAATTTCATAAACTGAATCTGCCAACTATCTACCAGTACATGTAGTTAACTTGATTAACTGTGTTATGTGTAGTTATACAAGGCAATGCACAGCAATATGAAGCAATACAAAGCCCTATAAAGCAATACCAAACAATATAAAGCAATTCTAAACAATACAAAGCAATACCAAACAATACAAGACAACGCAAAGCAATACAAAACAATATAAAGCAGTAAAAAGCTATACAAGGCAATGCACAGCAATACAAAGCAATGCAATACAAAATGATGCAAAAGTGTTGTTTTATGCACATTTCATGTTTGCAAAAGCAACACACTTTTACCCAACGACAAGTTGGCCAAGGCTTGGTACGGTCAGTGTGAAAAATATTCTTTTGGTCTCATTGTCTTATAAAAGTCAAAATCATTCAAGTTTGATATTCTAAACTTCTGCAGACATAGTTACATAAAATTTGGATTTTCAAGATATAAACTTTTATATCAAATATTAATCATCACCGACCAATAACAATAACGAATTGCATTAAGATGTGGTTCTGAAGTAAAAGATTAAATATTTAAACAATTTGCCCTGCAAGGATTTTCACTGAACTGCATTGAGTTATGGTGTAATATTGACAATTATGAGATCAAGATTTTTGCATACCTTAGTTGTTTCACTGAGAGAATCATCACCAGTCCTAAAAATAATAAATAATCATACTAATACCAACCTAGATGATTTTATGTCGGTATTTCTATATTTTGTCCATGTATGTTTTTGCTGCCTGGTGCTCTTTTATATTTAACCGCCTTACCTAAAATTGGTGTTTTATACGCAATCACAATTGTTAAAAGAAGTTACACTCATTCTTATGCAGTAGGCAACTGTAGAATCTTGGGTTATACGACATGTTATGAATATAAGACATATAATCTGAGGCTATACCCATTTTGAATGAAGGTGAAGAGCTCTTTAGTTAGTGTTATACTTTCATTACGTTCATAATTTCCCAGACCATTTGTAACAACACAAGTATAAGTTCCCAGTCCTCGTTGTCGGGTCGTAACCTGTTCTGCTCCTTTAAAGCTTGCAACCATCTGGATAAATTCAGCAGATAACTAAGCTAACTTCATACCTTTGGCAGTGCACAATATTTTTATATCGTACATGTGATATTGTAAAAGTAATGCATCTACATGACTGTATATCATAGATGTTCCTTTTCCCGGCATATCCTTCATGTAAGACACTCACGAAAAGATAACTAGCCTACTATATAACTATACTACAATATAGAATACTTTTATATTGCAAAGTGTGCCGGTTATATATTGACAAAGGCAAGAGCTATGCTATTCTCTGATTTGCCAATTCTAAATTAGGCATTTACACATACAGACAGACTTGCAACTATATATTAACATTATTATTCTTACATTTTCTTCAAAGTATATGGTTGTTGTAGGTGCAGGGGAAGATCCATTATTCTTACATTCCAAAATTACTTGTTTCCTTTCAGATAGATAAAATCTCATCACTATCTCAGATGCCCCATCTTATAAGAAAAATTGACCTCATTGTTATACATTTTCCTTTGCTCAAGCAGTGATACATGTACGTATATCAGAAGATCATGGGAACTCTAAGCAGCACAACCGATATCCCTTAAAGGTATGGTTGTCCAATATTGGTGCCTATATTGTACAACCCTAGATATGCCAGTACTGTCGGTAGCAAACTTTATGTACTGTATGTTCTTTTAAAGCTTGTTTCTTCAGTGCATGCAGCGCAATAAGAAAATAAGTATACAACTCAGTGATAAGTAACTAGTGCAAGACCAACAATCAAATGATATTCTTTGTCAGAATTGAAGCAGGGTAAGTTACTTTTCATTTTTTTGGGGGTAAATACCTCTAATTTAATATTTGATATCAGAATATTGGGTATACCAACAACTACTGCCCAGTAGGCCTGTAAAACCTAAATATGTTATCAGAATGTGCATGAATTGATCAACCAAAAGCAAAGTTCGTCAAAATATTGATCTGATATGATTATATATTGATGTGATATGATTATATATTGATATGGTATGATTATATATTGATGTGATATGATTATATATTGATGTAATATGATTATATATTGATGCGATATAATTATAATACTTACACTCAAGAGAGAGATAGTATTTTCTGTCCGACAGGTAATCATCTGGTAGGTTGAATATGGTGTCATAATTATGAATAATACATTCTAATTTACCTCTGTGCAGATATCGATGAGCCACTGACTGTTCTATACTGTCTAAAATATGAATCACAATGAAGATGTATTGCACTAGGTTATTCTACAAGACTGCTAGACGTCTATGACCACCCTAATATTGGATACTGGTGCCGCATTGTGGGAACTTCAGCATTAGATATTACTTGATATCTGCTACTGGATCTTAAAATTTTCATCAATGAATAAATATAGATTGATCGTGATTTTTAAGATTGAATATATTAATTCCGAAACTATGGCATTGAGTGACGGTATAAGATAATGAACTTTTAGTATTTATCACTAAAATTCAGAACTAGATAGAAAAAGCCTTAGTATTGGCATATGCTTTTGTAAAAATTGAGTACTGTAAATTAACTATGCGAGGAAGACATTGGAGTTGGTATTGGGATTTGGGGTTAATGTCAATGTCTGTCATTTTAGGTTAGCACATGTCAATGCCTGCAATCTTAGGTTCGCACGTGTCAATGCCTGCCATTTAAGGTTAGCACATGCTAATACCTCAGCTCCATCATAATTGTACACTTGTCATCATCTGCCAAATTTCCAGCAACCATTCATAAAATGAAATTATGAACCACCACCTAGATATACAGTGTATATATACATGTATATTATTGCAGTGGTCTAGTTTAGTTTCAATCAAAAACTTTTTTGTCATATAAGGAAAAGAGTTCTAGGTTTTTATAACCTACAGAGCGTAGACAATTGATGTGATTTCACAACACAAAACAAATATCAAACAGTGAGCGACTAAGAGCTCTAGCCCAGCTAATAAATCTTAGTTAAGCAAGTTAGAACTTGAGTATAAATGTATGTATGTGTAACTTTACTCGACAGAATTGATGGAAATGAAAACATGCAGTACCAAACTGCTTTACGATGACTCTCCAACCTCCCCTTAGCCACCACCTTCACCACCTACGTGTTGGCTACCAGAGCACCACACGATTAGCAAAAGAGAATGACCTCACAGGGTTCAACGCACGATTAATAATGATAATAGTCATACAACACAAGCGACCGTGCCATCTACTTCACGTTATTTTTCCAGTCCAACTGCCGAACATGCGTACTCGCTGCTTCCCCACAAACCGCGCATGCAGCCCAAAAGGAAACGATCTCCGCGTGACCATCAGAAACTCTCACAGTATGTTAAAAGAATAAAAAAAATGAAATGAAACTACCATGTAAACTACCATTAGATTCAAGTTGCAGATAAAAGACCAGACAACCCAACAGTCATCGTATTGTAGTTGTAGTGGACAAAGGTGAACAGTCCTTGCTTCATAGTAACACTACATGTAGTTGCCTAAATAGGGTTGTATACCCATAGTTGCCTACATGGTTTTATACCCATAGTTAGCAAAAATTGAGTGCTTTGTACTTCATCTACATGCATCTTTTACAAGTTGTGCAACTATTGCAAATAATATCCTAAGACTGTCCAGCCTAGACATGGAACCGGAGGCTAATTTGACTATAAATAGAGCCTCATTTACTATAATGTAGATTAACTACGATATAGTACATGATAGCTAGTCTACAATCTACTAATACTTATTGTGGCATTAACAATAAAATTACAGCTGTGCATCTACCAACTAATTACCTGGTAGTGAGGAGATCTCTAAGCTAATATTCATCTTTACCACTGATCCGGCAAAAGTAACTCTTGGTGTCGAGGCATGCATCTTCCATCCAGGTATTCCAGGAGCTAGTATTATATTGTCACCAGATGTAGTATTTACCTTAAAAACATATATATCGACATTTACACAGCCATTAATACATGTAAATCTGCAGCAATGAGCCAATATCTATATTATGTACTCTACATGTATGTACTCTATGCATGTACTCTGCCTTCTAAATTGATACTTGTAATTTTTTTGCAAATCATCGGCACGATGTTAATACATTACTTCGCAATACATACAAGTATAAAAATAAATATTTATTTCTTAAATAAGATATAAATGTAGCATATCTCACAGTGTGAATTAATACACTAACCTTCCAAAACAGAAAAGGTGCGGGGTATACCTTCTCTACAGAACATTCATATCTATTCGAACTTGGTGATGTGAACTGTATCAAACTTTTTCTTCTGTCCGCTGTAAATAGGTTATAAGTATCGCAGCCTGTGATTACCAATAGTTTACACCTGGATGTTACTATCTCCGTTAGAACTTGCTTATTCTGATTAGCAATAATTCTTTGTGGCATTTGCAGCTGCCACCAAGTTGGGTCAATGCCAGTCTATGATAGACTAATTTCCTACTTTTTAGACTTCCACAAAGAGTCCCTTTACTGAACACCCGCAATGTACACCCGCATTGTACACCCACAATGTGCACCCGCAATGTGCACCCGCATTGTACACCCACAATGTGCACCCACAATGTACACCCACATTGACACCCACAATGTGCACCCGCAATGTGCACCCGCATTGTACACCCACAATGTGCACCCGCAATGTGCACCCGCACTGTACACCCACAATGTGCACCCGCAATGTACACCCACATTGACACCCACAATGTGCACCCGCAATGTGCACCCACAATGTACATCCGCAATGAACGCTTGCCACTAACACTTGTGATACAACCTACTACCACATCATTCTAGCAGATATTAGCTTGAAGAGCAATGCTGTAGTGAAGTTCAATGTGAGAATCTTAGAACCAGGATAACAGGACTTCATACCTGATAACTAAAAGGTTTTATATGTGTCATTATAGGCATTATTATCCTCAACAAAGTGATAGCCAGCTCCGCCTATGGGCCATTAGTTAGTCCATATTTCACAACACTATGGTAAGGAGATAAAAAGTAACTCTTAAACTATAAAATTAACTCTATAGTATTTTATAAAGGTCATATACATGTACATACACTCATAGCTATACTTCCTGATCCTTATATAGTTTTGTTCACTAGCATTAATCACCATATTTTTGAAAAATCCATCGCTTGGTAGGCTGTTGAACACACTGCCTGTAAAATTAAAGTAAACTATCACAAATTTTAAACTGTCTACTAAATACAAGCTATAAGCTATACTGGAAATGTTACTCAATGTGTAGAGCATCTACACCACTCTAAATTGTATATGTGTGTAAGATCAACCTGATCCTGTAGTGGAATTAGAGGTTGGAAAGAACTCAACATAAAAAGCTTAGAAGAAAGATAGACAATATATCGCTTCAGTAAGGAAGTGCAACAAAACAAGACTTGAGAGTCCAAAGCCTTTATAATATGTAGCAAATATGAGTTACATGTGAGACCATTTTACAGAGGTTACCTCATTACGCATCTAAAGCTCATTCAAAAACAACATGACCATTTTCCGATGCCTAAAAACCCTCCCTTTTTGCTGAAAAATGGTCTCACTTCAACACAGATTTTAACCTGCTACCTCATAAGAGTGGGACACTCTACACCCCCCCCCCCCCCAAAAGTATCAGACTAACCAGCAGTTTTATACCATCTTCAACTGATTAAAAAATACATACTGTGATTTCACATGACTAAGGTCGGATCGGCGGAGACAGGTATAGTTAGTAGGCAGATAAAATCACTGCTCATGTTTTGTATACAATTTTGCAAGTACTGCAAGGATCTGTTACCTAGAGAGCCGCATATATTGTTGTATAGTTCCTTTACTTGATCAAGTGAGAGATCGCTGTCAAAGGATTTGAAGGATGCTATAATCAGGTTGGTCGGCCTCACCAACCTACTTGCTAGGTCTGTAGCTAAGGCTTGACCACTCCTTAGTATCCCATATACATTACCTGGATAATTCACATGAAGTCGTATATGTACATGTACTTGTATTATGTACCATTTATATGTATTATGTACTATGTACCGTGTATACATGTATATGATGTACCATGAACATACATTTACATGTAAGTGTCATGATTTCCTGAGATGAAACCTCAGTTAAAGGAATATTCTAAATTATCATATTAAATTTGGTGAATGCATGGTATATTGGTAATACTATAGGTTGCTACTCGAATATAAAACTATCCCTAGTATATTAACTCATAGGCTCATGTAATCGAAAAATTTCATTTGTTTCCATTAATGAAATAATCTCATGAGTAGACAACTTTTGGTAAGGACACAGCATTGCATTATGTGAGTGGTGATTGACAATCGTTACTGTATGACCTGTAGTGATCGACTAGTAGCTCAGCGTTAGCTGCAATGCTATTGCTAGGAAATCATTGCTGGAAATGTAAATGTAGGTAGTATTACTAAATAATTTGAATAATAATTTTCTATTTGATAGATTTATTGTTGATTCGTAATGAATTGTATTATAATCACCAATTTATTATAAATGAAAATCATTAGGTGTTATTTGTTTTCAAGTCTCGAACACTAATTGCCATCTAGAGATGACTTTCGAGACAAGACAAGTCGATACGACACTGGAGAAATCTCGGGTCTCATTCCACCTCTATTGGTTCCATGTCTACAGTTTGACTTTGACATAGCTAAGTTTTCCTTTGCTCCATTTGATAAGTAAAGGTAAGCTATTATGGAATATGTTTTTATACAATTTATGCGCTCTTACCTACTCTACCAACACCATAGCTGCTAATATTAAAAGCAGTTCTAGTGTAGTGAGCATCAACATCATCACGGTCAGCCAGAACTGGTATTGTACCAGTGTTTATCAATCTTCCATCAAAGTAAGCAGTCACCTAAAAGTCACACAATGTTTAATAGAATCAGCTGGATTAATTAGACAGCTTTTCAGTTGAGTACACTCATTTGCTGACTATAAGGTTGTGAACTCCGTCTATTACTAACAGCACAACTCTCAGATATAACACAGCTGAGGCCCCAAGTTTGAAACCCAGTCAGGAACAAGATGTAGGATCAAGTCTTTGACTGCTCAAATGAAAAATTGAAAGTTCTTGCACAAAATACCATTGCAAATGAAGCCTGATGTCAACTAAAAGTCAAGTCAAAATAATAGTTCAATTTTTTTCTCATTAAAATTTCAATCCAAACAACACAAAGGAATAACTGGCCCTGTATATTTTGCAATTGTAGTGAACAAATAATATCAAAAATGTGTACTAAAATCGGAGAGATAATCTAGATTGGTCATCTTGTGGTATGGTGTATCAGCAACAGTGGTACAGTGTTGCATTGTATATAAACAGTACATGTTATGCAGTAATGTTTTATGGGTTATAACACACGAGTGTCGATGTGGGCATAGGTGTGGGAAGTGCTTGAGAGTGGTCGACCAAGTTTTACTTCCACCATTACATAAAGAGTGAACAGTTGTGCAGCTTTTAGTGCTGAATAGTGGACGTAAGCCCGATGTTTATACTCATGAGAAAGTGTTGAATCGTAGACATAGGTCCGATGTTTATACTCATGAGTAAATATTGAAAGTGTCTTAAGCGAGTACGAGGACAAGTTCGGGTGCTAAAGTCCAAGGGGACCAAGGCTGGAACTGCTTCCCCGCAAGAATAAGACTCTGAAGGGTTGAATTGAGAGATGTTGCTTTATTAGAGCGTGATCAACAACTCACTAGCATAAAAAATGTGCTTGCTTACATAATACTAAATCAGTATTCGGCGGAAGTTCCGGTATAAAGCCCGATAGAGCATCGGCTCCGGAAATTGCATAACAATATGGCAGGAAAAAGGCCGAGGTCTGACTAAAAAAGGGTCGGCCATTATGAAAAAACTTATAATCATGATTATAAGCTTTTTCCGTAATGGGCGACCATTTTTTTGGTCGAACCTCTTTCTCTACTCATTTGAGCCCTCCAAACCTGAGGACTACATGCCTAGGCCACATATGTGAAAATCAGCATGTTCTGACCATCGGCCATAAATTACAGTAGTTAGGTAGGAAAGACTTAGTAATTTATAATGCTAATATGTGCGTCTACATTGGATAATAATAATAATAATAATAATAATAATAATATGAGGGATTGTAAACAGCGGAAAACAGGACTTGCAACGGGGTGGATACAGATTACAGATTTCAGATTACATCAGGTGTGAAGAGAAAGGATATAATAGATTCTTGAAAAAATTGATGAAGGAGAAAACGAAGAGAGAATACCAGGACAGTCAAAGAGAAACCAGCGAGAAGGAATGGAAAGAGAAGGCACTACACGGACAGTATACAAAAATAGCAGACAAGACAGACGGAAAGAAGACATATAAGTGGATGAAAAATGGATATATGAAAAAAGAGACCGAAGGACTGATCACAGCAGCACAAGACCAGGCATTACCAACACGATGGAGAAAAGTGAATATAGAAAAGCAATCTGGAACACCTCTGTGCAGAATGTGTAATGAAAGAAATGAAACAGTTTTTCACATTCTAAGCAAGTGTTCTAATATGGCTCAAACAGATTATAAAAAGAGACATGACAAGGTCGCGCAATTAGTGCATTGGAATCTGTGCAGGAGATATGAACTTCCGCATGCTAAGAACTGGTATGAACATAATACAGAAAAGGTGACAAAGAATGACAAAGCAAAGATTTTGTGGGATTTTAACATTCAGACTGATCATGTGATACAAGCCCGCAGACCAGACATCGTCGTGAAAGACAAGGATATGGACCACACGTGGATTATTGACATCGCAGTGCCTGGGGATGCTAGAGTAGAAGAGAAGGAAAGAGAAAAGGTTGAGAAATATCAAGATTTGGCGAGAGAGTTACGAAGACTTTGGGAAACATCTGTAAATGTGATCCCTGTTGTCGTAGGAGCACTTGGAGCAGTGGTGAAGTTAGAAGAATATCTGGGGATGATTGATATACAGCGGAAGGAAGTAGACAGGATTCAATTTTCTGCTCTACTAGGAACGGCAACTATACTGAGGAAAGTGTTGGATGTCTCAGGTTAGGGGTTGTAACCAGACACCAATTCACACCGGCTGCAGAGCTGAGGAAATCAACATGAGCAATAATAATAATAATAATAATGCCCGGGGTGAAGTCTTGGCTGTGCTTGCCTTAGATGGCTGGCGTGGGTACGGGCATTTATGTCACTGCAGAACACCAACAAAGGCGAGATCAAATAGCTAGTTATGCCAAAAGCATTTCATATGCTAAGGCTCAAGCATATGGTCCTGAGGCAATGTGGAGAGGGGTGTCATGTGCTCTCAGTGAAGAGTGCTGCTCTGCAAGGGGCGGTGTTCTGATCTGGGGGCACAGTAGCTTGCCTTGATCGGCTGGCTGGCATCGCGCAATGATTCACCTTAACAGCGCAGGTACCAGCTTGGCTAGTGAGTATCAGGAGAGTGCCATGGCCAACCTGCTCTTTGGAGACACCACTTGACTGCCGTGTCCTTACCTTTTCCAGTGATTGGTTGGCTTGGTGTGAGGTGTTGGGGTGCAACCAATTTTCAAATTGATTTCTAAACCTTCCCCCACAGGTACCTTGGCACATGTACCTGCTTTCCTCCCACCTGGCTGGATTGCTAGGCGAGGGTTGCAGGGTAGACACCCCTACCACCTCTCTGAAGGTGTGTAATTACTCAATAATAATAATAATAATTCATAAGCCAGGCAGTTAATTAATAACATCCATATCAAAACATCAAAGACAATGCAACTGTGGGCAAGGATATAGTGTAATGTTTTAGTGCTTGTTTACATGCGGGTGCCGAGGGCATGAGTATGCGAAGGGCTTGGAAGTTGGTAGAGGATGACCAAGTGACCTTTCACACATCACATAAAAGAGTGAACAGTTATTAGGTGCTCTTGTTATTATGTATCTTGATGTAGGCCAAGGCTGAGACTCATTAAAGAGTCAAGTCAAATCGCTTTGATGATACAACTTTAAGTTAAGTCAATCTAGGAAGGAGCGAAGTCTAAATCCTAATTGACCTACAGTATCACTTGACTCGACTTGGCAAATTAAGTTGACAAAGTAGTAGGTTCCATTATTACACCACAGTGTTGATTGAATACTTACAGAACATCTACAGTAGGTGTTATATCATGCTACAATGATTATAATTACAATATAGCGTAGAGCAATTTTTTCTAGTATCGAGACTTAAAATCAACTTAGAACTAACTACCTTAATTTTGTAGGAAACTTCTACTTCTGTTGAAACACACAGAAAGTGCCAGTCCATATCTGCATCTAGTGATTGCCATTGATATTGACCCGTTTCGTCCAACTCAACCTCATTTATGAACAACTCACTCAGAAACACACTCACTATTAAGGCTCTGAAATCATTCTTGAGCCGAATCATTATCTCATAGCTTTTCATGCCACCTCTATAAAGTCATGAGAAACTAGAGTATAGAAAGATTTTGGCTTACCATATACATTATACAATACTCTGGAAATCTACATGTACATTTGTGAAAGCAGTAATTATGTTTGAATTTGAGGGCAGCACCTTTAACACAAGTATTTGGATTGAAACTTACGATCTTAGTTATAATAATAAGGTTATTATTTAGCTACTGCCTAAAGTAGGTTTTTACCAGGGTTGGGAACTTTGATCTACTTTTGCATTCGATTTCCGATTTTCGATTATGCTGACTAAACCAAAGAATACAAGCATTCGATTGTTACTTTACCAAACCAATGATTGTACTGTAATGGTTTCTGTGTTTTGGTGCGGTCGTCCTTGGACGACTATCGACCCAGAAATGAAGTGCCTATGAGTGGTAATAGGACTTCGCATTACATGAAAGATCGAGCGGTCTCAGTAGCCCAAATACTACCAAAGACGACCCATCTGATCTCAAGTCCGACCTTCAGACTATACAATGAAAGAGAGTGATCCGGCCTAGTAGGCAGTTTGCTAAGCGAATGACCTGGCAAAAGGAAGTGAAAGTCTCTGTATCAAGTATAGATGTGTCTTTATTGAAAGCCAAGTGAAGACTGAGACAATGAACAGTAAAACAATGCCCTTTATATAGTATAAGGACTTCCGGCCAACGTGACGTCGGGAAAAGACGACGTGTGGTCGTCCGGAAGTTGCGCAACAAGATGGCCGCCGCAAGCCCGACGGCCGACCCAAAATAGGTCGGGTTCTACAAAAGTTGCTTATAATGGTCCAATTCATGTACAAAATGAATATCAATGGATTCTGAGAGGTCGGGCCTCTGTACATGGGTATAAAAGGCATTAAAAGACTTAGATATAATCATGTAACTATATACAACAATATAGGAGTAAGGTACATGAATAAGTAATGAGTATAAACACATAGAGACATGTACATAGACAGTAATTAAGTGGTTTAACATGCAATGCAGTTGAAGGCAAGTATACGAACAGCCAATTATGAGAGTGTGAGTGTCAGATGAGTAGCGCTGTAACAACCACTAGGCACTTAGGGTGCAGTGGAGCTTCGTCCGGGAGTTGGAGTCGTATACAATGTCCTGTACCATCACAGTACTTCAATCGATTTTACAATCGATGACGATTTTAGAAAATGCACATGTACAGTATATGAGTATAATTTTTGTAAAAATGGAGAAATTTATTGTCTTTACTAATTTTGTCTATTACTTTAAAATGTTATAACAACTGTGCCTAATATTACCAGTTTTATTTGCATTCTCTCATAGTTTAGAGTTATCTCCTCTACCTTTATGTTTCTTTTTAGCCTCCAAATATTTATATGTACAGCAAATCTTAGCCAGAAATTCCAGGCTATTATTTCTTATTTGTTGCTAGCCACTCACATTTTATCCTAGCTTGCAAATAGAAGCTATTATTTTATTATTAAATAAAACAGCTAATCATCATTTTTTTTATTAAAAAGATTAGAACTAAGCTACGAGGCTTTTCATTTGTTTCCTGTACTAAACACTAGCAGATTAATTAGCAGCTTAGTGACAATCGAATGCAGCTGTAACCCTATAAAACCAACAAATACATGCATTTTGATGGCTTTGTTGGAAACCATCGATTAGGTGGAATCGATGGTGAATAGACCAAAGAAAATCGCCATCGAATATCGAATGCTATTGGCGATTCCCAACCCTGGTTTTTACTAAACTGCGTTTACCAGACCTAGTTAGTTTAAACTAAATCGGTTTCTGTAGCAACTCAAACTCAGCTCAAATTCAGCTCAAACTCAGCTCAAACTCAGCTCAAACTCAGCTCAAACTCAGCTCAAACTCAGCTCAAATTCAGCTCAAACTCAGCTCAAACTCAACTCAAACTCAGCTCAAACTCAGCTCAAACTCAGCTCAAACTCAGCTCAAACTCAGCTCAAAAGTGAAAGCGTAAAACTGTTGCATGAAAGAACTGTGCCTGATAGAGCATAAACATGTCCTTCTGACTTACGTAGAAATATCAACACCAACAACATTGGTTCTCATAAGCACCATACTTTTTTCTTCTATATTTCTGTCTGTTGTTGTACTTTTCATCCACATACAGACGGTAGAACGAGGGTGCCACTTTAGAGTCTAAAAATATCCCAAAAATTATATTTTGTGTCATGAGTGCCTTAGTTCTAATGCCTTTAATAGACTTTCTTTCTGAATCTGCAGCAGCTGTACCTCTACTACGAACAGAGAAGCTGATGACACCTGGTTATTGAGGATCCACATGTTATTTTGGTTTATCCTATCTCACTCATTTCTTTGAACATACTACTCACGCGTGTTTGTCATGCAAACTATGTTTGTTTACACCTAGGTGGAATGTATGATAACCTACTCCTCCTACTGACTCCTTTATATATTCTTTGTCTGAAGTTGCACCAAACGCTATTCCATCAAAATGTGCTAGACAGAACTCTACAACATATAAAATAAGTAACCAATAACATACACTGTGTCTGATACTAGACCGTAAAGTACTATGGTAACAGATTACAAAACGCTTTCTCTTTGTATAGTTTTTCAAGTCAAAAAATCGTTTCAGCTTCATTGTGATATTTTAGCCGTAAACGTGTTTTATCAAGCACTTTTACGTGTACCATTGATGCAATTTTATATTATATTATAATATTTACGTAGGTTGCTAACTCACCGCTTTTCCGTATTTTAAATATTTCGTTACTCGAGTAGCGATATTCATTATCTACATAAAAATCTGCCTTGTAACCTCTGCGAGCTCTGAAACTTGGATTAACGAAATTTCGCACACCTGCTTGATGACTAATTTCATTGGCAATGGTGAGAATAACAACACTACCATAGCACTTTGTGTACCACCAGCAATTTGAGATCCTTCCTCTCTACAATTAGCAAGAAGCAAAATGTGATTGTACCACCTAGTTGTATGTGTCAGGTTAGTCTAGACCTGTTCACTTTCTAGCAATAGGCCCCTCTTGCTTGGTCAGCTGGTTCTGACTCCATCTCACCTGTACTCTAGCTTGCATATTGTGCTCAGCTACCCAGCGAGCCACAGCAATATGTTTGCGGGGTGACTTCTGCAAAAAGTATTTTGACTTACATGTAGGTGAGCTGACCTATACAAATTTTTACAATCCCTCCGTGGTGATATTGATATGGAAAGTAGAAAAAATATGATTTGTGTCTCCATTCAAACAGTGACCGATGATTTTACTGCTTTAGTATTCACCTACCTCCATTATTCTCTCTAAGTTAAAGTGGTTTGGGCATGCAGAAGACGTTGTAGAATCCTGGCATGAGAGTGTTCCTTGGAAGAACGTCAGTTCAGTAAGAATCAGAAAGTTAAAACTGTTCAGCCTCACAACAAGTCTGAAAATATGAGGAAAAGTAGCGTTAGGATGGGTATTCAGTTTTACTCAACTAGTATAACTAGAGTGGGTAGCAAGCGTACCAGTCCATTGTAATGCTATTGCTTAGAAACCAAGCTACCATGGCCACAGTCATGTAATTTGTAACACAAGAATTTATAACATAACAATTCATCACAATATTATGTCAGAATATTACTTTCAAAACACATACAAGTATTTTTCATTGTAAGTAAAAAAATAAAAGTTGCTTTTGTCTTGAAGCAGAACTATCTCCTACTTTCAAAACTAGCGGATTCAAAACATGCCAAATTTTCAACAAAAATTAAAACTACAACTCAAAAAGTTGTTAGGCCTATAATAGTTGACATGCTGTAATAAAATATTACACGTAGGTTTTGATTAGTCAATAGCACAATTCCAAATCTGTAAACCTGGGATATCTAAGTTGTACCTAAGTTAAATGTGAACTATAAATTGGGGTTCAGTGGATATCTATTTTGATTGCTAGTAAAAAAGGTATAATTATACGTATCTCATAAAGAAATGTTCATGTATACATTGTAAATGTCTGAATCATATTTCGTAATGAATCAGATACTAAACTTAACACTCCAGGATTGTACTGATACCTTTTGCCATTTCTAGACCAAGCCTTAGGATAGCTCACTTGGAACACTAAATTGGTGGAAGATGAGGGTGTCTCAGTAAAAAGAGCTGTTAATTCTGCTTCTTTCGAATACCAGCGGCTATCTAAAACAAAGTGACTAGCCTAAAATTTATGAAACGCATATATCGACACCTTTATGTGGTTGAGAATTGAGATACCTGCAAACAAATCAAGCCCGTATTACATGTTTCGACAGAACAGCCATGGTTTAATACTCAGTAAGAACAGAAGGTTAGAATGTGTAAATTACTGTGAAACCAAAGGGGTATCTTGACCTACTACTGCACAGCTTAGTTTATAATAATTTTACATATAAAATAATATATGACCATTTTTTTTAAATTAAACAATAAATAAGTTGTTGTAAACAATTTTCACTTGTTTTTACTGAAACCATAAAATTACCCAAGCCCTAATAATAAGGCATGCGTGCTATTTTATAATGGAAAAATTAAGAAAAAATAAATGGTTTAATAGGTTTACAATATAATATCTGGTGTGTGGCAAACTACATGTTGTACAAACACCTAAGGCTCAGCTAACCAGAACCCAGGCAGTTGACCTCCAGCGAGTTTCACGAGCTCATCTTATAACTGACATTTTTGTGCAACTCCAACACATGATCATACTCACACACCTGCTGTACTGAATGTAGCTAGACACAGAAGCACCTTCTTATACAACTTAATGATGTCATACGTAGCTGGCATCGTGGAACTGATCAGCTTTCATTGGAGTTATCTGTTATTTCTAACACAGTTGACTAGACATTGTAGCCTCACAGTTCGATGATAAACAATTACAAACAAAAAAGTTATTCTACTAAATAAATATTTTAAATAATTGGTGCGATTTTTTGATTGTTAAAAATAATTATGTACACAGAATATTGTGATGGTTGAGTGCGTGTGTGTAAGGACGCGCATGTGCGAGGGAACTGAGAGAGTGGTCTATCAATCGCCTCTTTATTGCATGTACTGAGTGAGGTGCAGACTTACGTGTGGTGATCAGATTGCTTGTACTTACTGTGCGGACTCATAGGTCTGAGTGTTCTAGCGTGATTATTGAGCCAGCATGACTGTGTCCTATCTGGCTGTCAGTCCTGAGGGACCTAGGCTAAGAGTACATCAGTCTAAAATAGCAACTCCGATCTAGTATAGATAAAATAGATGTGACTGTGTTGGACTCCAATGATTGACCGATTGACTGACTGATCAATCCGGGCTTTTAGAAAACGTAACTTTTCATTTTTAATTTCATGTAAAAGGTAATATTCCAAAGACATCTGCATTCTTCTACTTCAGGGGTGGGTAATACTCTTCCTTAATGGCAAAATAACTAATTTAGCACAGGTGCATTACCAGGTTGGATGTCTTTACTGAAATTTAACTTATGTTTTCCACATAGGAAGGAAGAACTCTAACACCAGGCTAAGGCTGCATTCACAGAGCAGGTACTGCAACATTAACAAAAGGCATGTATACTTTTATAATGCAATCTAGTGGCTCAAAACTTTGTACATGTCACTTTGTAAGTAATACTAATGAACCAAGTAGAACTGTTTATTTAAAATATATTTGAGGAATTCCTCATAATTTGGAAATATTTGAACAGTAATTCTTGGGACCAATAATTGTTTGAGGTGAATCCATTGTTATCAGAATGTATCAGCACTGCTAATCCTCAAGGATAGATAGCAGTTTAGGATGGTGTATTTACACGTAGTTCAACTGTTACTTACCTCTCATCACTACAGTTCATGAATACTCAGGTGAGATGTTAGTAATAATAGTTCACTCAACAACTGAATCCTATAGAAAACTTTTTTGCAGCTTTCACCTTAAACTTAACTGTCACCTACTGATATATTATATAAACAATATTGTTATCACTTTATACTGTAACTTTTGCTGGACTACTGTTACCAGCATTATATTATGCTCATCGATCAGTAATCCTATTTAGAACCAGAGTCTTTTAACTGTGATTTCAATAGAGGTACTTGCTATGGCTTGAGACAGAAATAACCACCCTTTGACACACTGAACTGGATATGGGGTAATTGGTATCCTCATCTAACTGGACATGTCTTTCTAAGTAGTCTTCCACCATCGGTAGGTTAACCGTAATTGCAAAAATTGTTTTATGTGTATCAGTAGATAGTCTGCTTACAATACCTTTTAGACAGCACGAATTTGGTATGTTTGGGGTTGAGTCGATGTTAACGGAGGCCAAATGTCAAACTTGATCCCTGGATGTTATTTCTTTGCCAACAATTCCAACATCATGGTGTTCGTTTGGAAATTTTAGGAAATTGGTGAAAAAGCCAGTCTGGTCACCCCCCCCCCCCACATACTCCTAAATAAAACATATAATATAGAGTTCATGGTAAAAAATGTTGAATGATGAAGAAAAAATCACGTGGCCACAGCAGCCATTTTATTCCCATGACTTAGTCCAGTTAGCGGCACAGTGTAGCAGATCCTGTTTCCATGTACTTAACCTATCGGATAATTAGTCGACTTGATTCTATACACAATATTACTTATACTCGTACATTGTAATGATTTCTGTGTTACAGATACTATTTATTGGAGAGCAAAGTGGTAGCCATACTAGTACTCATGGTCTTGACGATAATGCGATTACTAATTGCTATACTTGTGCTGCATTCAGCACCTCCAAAGCCACAAGTAAAGACGCTGGAATAGTTCTAAGCTGACAGTGAAACTATGAATATTCCAGATAAGACTTCAATTTATAAAAGTTACTTAGCAAAGTAACATTTTGCAAATGGCAGTTCAAAACAGGACGTTTCAATAACGGTGTAAACGCCCGTTTGAAAAGAATTCAGTAATATAAAATGAACATTATTGGAATGCCTTGTTGCAAACTGACACCACAGAAAAGTTGGATTTTCCAATTACAATGTAATATTATGTTTTGTATCAGGTATCTGATTGGATTCGTGTTAAACATAACAGACGGACATCTGAATGAGTTTGGTATGAATTTGAAATCAAACATAAGGCTTCTGCTTCACATTTCAAGATTTCTTCAAATTTGCTAACTTTTACAGAAGAAACTCTTGTCATTGCTATGATCCAAATAGTAAACTACAAATTATTCTAGAACCTACAACTTTGACTCACCCCCAAAGTCTAAATTCTCAAGATGCAAATTGCTGCTACCAAGGTCAAGGCTGTCATGACATGATTTTTTTACGTCCTTTGCAAGAGACACACAAACCAGTTTTTTCAAGTTGAAGAAATAAATTATTAGTCAGCAAGTTACATGTCTGTCATACCTATGCAAGTGCAGATGTAAGCAGTCAGCATACTCAAACCTCAAGTCACCGCATAAGAACAAGTATTAAGTGCATCTCTATTCAGTGCATGTAATAAGGAGGTAGATAGACCACTCTCATCCTTCCCTCAGTGTACGCAGGCTGGGTGCATTGCCGCAAAGCATTACAAAATTATGTTATAGCTGCTCTATAATACTGTATAATGTAATTATTCTACATGTACATGCATTGAATGTAGTAAACCAACATTTTAACCTATATTATTCTTGGAATATTATTTGAGGAGTTAACAGCTTGCCATTGTATAATGCCGTATATTGAAAGTAAAATATGAAGCTACAGTCTGAATTTCTGAGGAGTTTTACCAAATGAAAGAGAGTGAACACGATCACATCATTTCATGAATAGTCATCGTTTGTGTTTGGGGGCAGCACCATATCTAATGGAACCTCATCAGCTCGAGAGTTGCAAAAACTCGGAATGTGTTATATTTCTCTTGTAAGGGATTATTTATGAGACGTTAGTGCCTGGGACATAGTTCCACATCTATAGATTTTGACAGGGTTGTACAATTTACTCTTTCATTAGCCTTCACTTTATTTTATATGAAGTTGTCCTCTCCCAAAATGTTTAATTCAAGTAGGGAGAGGTGCTATATACAATGTATAACAGAACTTATCGGTGTGAGGTTATTCGTTATATCACTTAATTGGAGTTAGCGTAGTTAGGACTCACCAGCTGTACATAGTCTGTAACAGTAGTAGTACCCTGTCTGTAGGTCCTGCTGTCAGCACCTTGATCTCTCAATGCTAGTGAGCTCTGTGGGGTAGATACTGTTTCTCTGATCAATTTGGTGTGTTGTCTACCATGAGATAGTTATTCTGCATATCTGTGTTTGTTTCTTAGAACACATTGTTAGTTTGAGTTACTAAGTATAGCGGACTATATCCATCTACATTCCACACACTGCATGCTTGCAGTTTACATGTAGTTTGGTCTTAGTGTTTTATTAGTTCTATATTTGGTTTCTTGTCTTGGTCATTTTCTTGCTTTCTGGTAGCTTACGTATGTTATAGAGCCAGAAAAGATCGAATACTCAGGCCAAAAGCTGTCCATCCCACGCCTCCAAACACAGTCCGGATTAAGCAAGGAGTTGTGACACCTTGTGTACAAATCCGCTTTGACTATACTATTGGTGTTCCACCGGCCAATCGGATAATATTTCTAACAGCGGCACCGAATATACGGTTTACTTATATACATATACAATATCTTATTACAGAGTACTCAATATTTAAGCCGTGAAACCGTGATGCTAATCTAACGGCTACCTGAAAGCTCAGCATATTTGTGGCGGAAAAGTGAATCGCGAACGTCAGGACCACAAATTGGGCGTATTTGGTGGGACAGGGTATCATCATTGAGTGTTCGACCTTTTCTTCCACTATCTTTGTACATGTACATTGCATACACATGTAATTATCATAGCGCCACTACTAGCTGGTGTATTTAACCAATCATAATTTCATATTACATTGATTACAACATGACATTCATCATTGACCGGATTGACTGTGCTTAATATTATGCAGTATTATTGAATTTGTTTAGGGGTTATGTTCTCACTGCTACCAGTGTGCAAGAGTGGGCAACCCCTATTTATTCGAATCACCGCTAGCCAATCGTGACTGTTCAATGAGTTACAAGTCGCTAAATCTGTCGTTATTTATTTGTTTTTTGCACGGTGACTATCTAGAACCACCTGTAGGCTAAAGCATAAAACTTACAAAACATTGCTGGTGTGACTTCATCTTCAGTCTCACTTCATGATCATGATGTAATTTTTATAGCAGAGAGTGAGGGTTTGTAAACAAAAACCTTAACTCTTCTGTCATTTTATTTTATTAATGTCCTAATACTATTGCTATTTATTGTTTGCAAACCATCTTCGTTATAGCTTCTGAATTAGATATTTTAATTCTTATAAATTTTAATCTAAATTAAAATAAAAATTTAATATTCTATTCACTATTGAATTGTATTGTTTTTAATTTTATTATAATAATATAATTAACAAGGGTAGTAGAAAATAATAATAAATTGTCATCTTGTTAGCATAAATATTGATTAAGTATAACTATATAAATAATTTGATATTAACACATATTTACATATTATTATTATATCCAAATTCAAATTGGTTGATGCCAATAGACTATAGAGAGATAGTTATAGGCCTATAATTAATAAAAATAAATCGGCCTAATAGAAAACTAGAATAACGATACAATCTCAATTGTAAAATGATCTAATTTAATCCGTCTTGATAGGTTTAACTAATAACTAGTTTATCATTTGGTGATGGTCTAGTAACAGTCCAAAGTCGCACTATTTATAGTTAGTAAAAGTATTTGACTATTTTGTTATAAATAATCATTTTAGTTGTCATAAATTATTATTATTATTAAATGGATAATGATTAATAATCATTACACTTGATTACAATAACCATAATGAGGCACTTTCCAATCTCAAATTTTGGAAGATTTCTGTAACACAACAGTAGCCTACTAGTTAAATTGATTTCATTAGATTGCAACGTTGATCAGTTTACTTATAGGCCTAGGCTATTCTAGTGCAAGATGATTGCTGAATATTGAAATATGGCCTCAATAAATTAAAAATTTATCTAGTAATCAAGTTGCTTGGTATCAAAATTAAACTAAAACTTTTCAAATGTTTCTCAAGTGAGATGTGTGGAAATAGCAAAGCTGCAAACCAAGATTTAGTCGATGTGTTCTGCACAATATTGTATATGTTGAGCTAAATGAACTTATGAATAAATGGTTGTATCGCTAAATTTGTATTTTTGTTTGGACAACATTTTTATGTTTACCTAGGTTTACTCAATTCCCATTGCATCTCTAATTACTTTTAGAAAAGATATCCATTCATGGCTCTTCTCAACACAACACCCCAGGTAAGGCTAAAGTTAAATTGTTTCCAGTAGGCCTAACTCGCATTCTTTTTTTCGTAGAACATACAATATGGTCACCTATGTTCACTTTGCGTAACTAAACTATTATCCAATAATTACTTGTGGTCTGTGTGGTATTTGGTTTTAATTTTATGTTTGGCTAACATCTCAGGCTCAGCTCACTTCAATGTGGAATGGATTACGTCACTTAACTGCTGGTCATGTTCGACTTCCTACTTCTCAAACAAGAAAAGAAGATGTTCAATGCTCCACTCGCGAATCAGTGGAGAAAACACAGGTGTGTTATGTTAGGTTTATTTAACATGTAACTATCTACATGCACTAATAGACCTACAAATTGACAACGCTATAATAAAACAAAACTTGGTTTTTGTACCATAGTAAATTATTTTAACTTTCTTTCATTGGTAACACTATTGAAAGTAGTGGAGGCTGAGAATTCTGTCATTTACATGTAGGTACAATACAATCACCATATTCTTCCACTTGATTCTTTACTTGTGCCTGGAAATTTATTAATTTACAAATAAAAACAGTCATCAAGGTAAATAGTTGTTGAGATAGTTGTATCATCAACTGCAAATACACAATATTATATTGGTCATATGTAATTTTGTATATATGGAGACACAGTCAGCGTAAAACGGAATATTGTCAGTTCAATAATTATGTTGAAACTCCCAACTTCAGATTCTCGTGTGCTTCGTAGTCAAGTATTTGCATCGGCATATTGTTGTGTTATTTGTTACAGAGCTCTATTCCATCCTGTGTCACATTACTGAGTGAAATGGAGTTTGATCCAGTCACTCTTTCTGTTGTAAAATCCCCAAGACAGTCACTAAAACCACATTGGCGTGTATCCCACAGATCCAATGACTCATTTCAACAGAATATCCAAGGTAAAATATGGATATATCTTTGACAATATTCTAAATATTATCATTAACACGTATTGGAGTGAAGCACTGCATTTATTCAGAATCGGTTCCGTAACTCTCTAACTCTCTGATAGCCTTCGCTATAATCGTAGCAGTGGAGATTCTCATTAAAATGAACATAGTTTTAGTAGTTATTTAAATGACGACCCTTGCTTACTTCCCTCTCCCTCTACCTCCCCACTTTAATACAGTCCAGCTCCTGGTGCTTACTCTGGCAGCTGAGTGCACATAGAACTTTTTGAACTTATTACTATCATCTGTTATCCACCAATTTCTAGCAAATAGTGAAGAGATGGAATACAAGATCCAAGAGGTTTGCTCTGCTGTGTTTGATAGACATCCACTCTCCTTCAATCCCTCTTCAGTAAATAGTGAGTTACTAGTAATACCAGCTCATATCAGGCCACAGTTTTGGTGGTAATTAGGCTACAGTTTTGGTGGTAGTTAGGCTACTGTGAAGAATTAAATTCATTCAAGTCTATTTTATGCTCAGAGACCAGTTAGTGAGTGATGCGACCTGTTGCTATTTTATACTTATGTGTACATTTGGGTTTGCACTACCACAATTAGACATATTTTATGTACATGTAGGTCTATGTTACTACTATTAGACATATGTACATGTAGGTGTATATTACTGCTATTACAGATGTAATGTACCAACAGATACGTGGCTTCAAAACCAGACGCAGTGAATCATCAGGACTCAGTGGTGCAAAGAGAATCGGTAGAATTGATACAATAAAAGTGCCCGCTGGCGGTCCAAATTTTGTAAGTTTACAAACTGAAGTGAAAAAACTCCAGAATACTCATCATATTAGCCTATGTACATGAATCTCTTAGCTGGCTATCTGTATAGATTGCCTCTAAATTGTAATTAGAATCGGTGTGATTCTTTGATATCAGCTGTTAACTCTTTCATTGTCATACATTGCAACCAGTGTATCTTTATTGGTGTATCTGGGTCAGGTGAATGGCCTATGACACGCCATAATGCTGCTTATACTCTGATTATGCAAGTAAACATGCTTATGCAAGTAAACTGATTCCGCTAGTCTGCACTCATCAATCTTTTCATTCAGGATGCAGAGCTGTTTAACCAGGCTACTCGGAACTCTGCTGATGAGGAAAAGTTTGGGTTTGGCAAATTTCAATCTAAGTTCAACGTCTCTGCAGAGAATCAGGAAGATCTAAAGATGTCATTTGCCGACGGTAAGGCTAGTGGATCTAATATCCTTCATCAATTTTTTGTAATCTATGATGAGTGGAACACCTCGCTCTTTGGTCTGTAGGACCAAGTTATATTTTGCTCAAATAATAAAATAATTTAGCAAATAGGACAAGTGGTGAGAGATCAGGATTTGTACAGGACACATAGGCAGCACACGCAGCCCTTACCTCTGTAACTGTGTTTTCTACCACTGTCTCACATTTTAGTAAAGTCCTGGTCTCTCTATACATAACAAGGCAGCAACTGTACTTCACAATAATTATATTCTTGATTCTCAAGAGTCGAATCCTTGCACTTTGTCATGACTGTGCCTTTTGTGTGCAGGTTTTCATGCTGGTGGGGATTGGAAGGCTATCTCACCCGGCCTCAAGAAAGCGGGCGGCAATCTACAGAGAACTCAGGCATTCCTAGAGGGATACAAGTGCTACGTTGTATCAAACCTGGTAGGTTTTTCTTATAAATGTCTGTCACTTCAGTTCTCATCAACGACAGGTTTAATGTCTCTGTTGTTGTGGTGCAATGGGGGACGACTCCTCTACAGTTACTTAATCTCGTAAACCAAGTTAGTAGACATCTTGTTCAATAGTAGATGTTAGCTTCACGTTGAATAACTGATGAACACTGTATAGCGAAAAATATTAGTGAATAGGAAACAGTAGCCTCACAATGCTATACTTATATTCGGATACATGTATGTGATTACATGATTACATAATTTAATACATTATGATTGTATAACTGTGTGTTCGCAGCCTCAAGGTGATCCCAAGCAGAGTTTATGGGGGAAGTTGACTTCCAGGTTGTGGAAAGTCCTTGCACTGAGTCTTATCATAGCATTTGTGGTAGTTGGTGTTTCCCCTAGAATTTCAGGTAATGCCTCCTCTCTATTACCCGAGGTAAATCATTACATAATATATGTAGGCCTATATGTAATGTAATAAAGGTTTGGTTCCTTTGTACAACGTATGAATAGGATATGCTAATAGTAACAGTCGCTAAGACTACCTACTGTTGCCAAGTTTTGTTATCAGTTTGGAGATTTTTTATATGTAATAATAACACAGGGCAAGATTAGTTCTGCTATCAAATGATTTCTATTTGGTCTATGAAAATAATATTTTCTGCAATGTTGAATATTTGAGATGTTGTCAGTGGTTATACGACTATAATAATTTGAGTCAAAATTCATAACCAGATGCTAGACTGTGTGGTTTAGTTATGACCTGGCGACTATGTAACAGATATATGAGTCACCATGTCTTACCATCATAATATCATAATATTATATATTCAGTTAAGAAAGTGTCACTCTTCAATGGTGAAGACTTTGAAGTCAACCCGGAGACTGTAACAATAACATTTAATGACGTCAGAGGTTCATCAGAAGCTAAGGCTGAGCTCGCTAATATAGTAGACTTCCTCAAGCACCCAGAGAAATACACAAACCTTGGCGCCAAACTCCCAAATGGATGTTTATTGGTTGGACCACCAGGAGTTGGTAAAACTCTACTAGCTAAAGCGGTGGCTGGTAAGCGTTTACATGTGTGTCATCCCGATTGGCTGTATTCCATATTTTAGTGGTTAATGCCTTATTTGCTTTCTTTCAGCAGCTGTAAACTTGTCAGATCATAGACTTAGAGTTATACATGGATAATGAACTCCAATACAGTGTTAATTATGCTGTGTCATTGGTTAATATAATTATTATACTTATTGGCAAGTAATAATATAGCGTGATGTGCGGTTGTCTTTGCAGGGGAAGCTGGAGTACCTTTTTTTCAAGCCTCAGGCGCTGAGTTTGATGAGGTGTACGTAGGAACTGGGGCTAAGAGAGTCCGACAACTCTTTCAGGTATGCAGACCATATTATACATGTATATCGTCTGCCAAATCATAGTAGCAGCTAAAACATTATTTTAGTTATTCCAGTGGGACAGTAGAGCATATGGCTAAAATAGGTTTGATTTTTGTATGGTTGAAAATGAGGCATGTAAATGATAGTGACAGGCCTAATGAAATATGACATCAGGTTCTGGCAACTGGGAATCTTTGGATTGCAAGTAGGAAATCCACCATTGCACCAGCACTGCTTTAGTATCAAGGAACACCATCATTGTTGATATAGCGTTATCTCGTTTGTAGTTGTCTTCCCTCTTACATTCTTATCCTGATATTTCATGTGTATGTTCTGTATCTTTCATTCAGGCTGCTAAAGCAAAAGCCCCCTGTGTTATATTTATTGATGAGATAGACTCTGTGGGCAGCAAGAGGACCTCATCTGAACTCCATCCCTATGCCAATCAGACGGTGAACCAACTTCTCACAGAAATGGATGGGTAGGTAGATTTACATGTACTTTTAATCGGCAAGTTTTAAATTACTAATGAAAATCAGATACCATGTAGAGGTGTATAATTATTTTTTCATTTCATGATTAGGTAACAGAAGTGCTACTCGAAATCCACTTGGATTATTTATAAATAGCGTTAGTTAGTTAGTTAGCGTTAGTAGATCAATATTGGTTTGTAGCTGAACTGCACCTTCTATATTTTATAGATTTCAACCAAATGAAGGAGTCATTGTTCTTGGTGCCACAAATAAGAGGAACAACTTAGACAAGTAAGTACATGTAGGATATAACTCTTTTGTTGTGATGTGAACACTAGGCAAGAACAATCTTCAGGCGTTGTAGTTGTCCTCCCCTTGCCTGGTGCCAAAATCAAGTTTAGGTTGTAATTTATCAATGCTATTTTTATGGTAGTTGTTCTGTATTATTGTTGATAATCTAAACAGACTTTGTAAAAGTATGTGACACGATTAACGATTGACTTGTTTGAATATTTTCACAGGGCATTGCTGAGACCTGGAAGGTTTGATGTAGAAGTACCTATCAGAGTCCCAGATCTAAAGGAAAGGATAGATATACTAGACTTGTATTTACCAAAGCTAGTAACTGACAGCACAGTAGATGTTTCAACAGTTGCTAAACGTACCACTGGGTATGTATCTTACTCTGAGTAGAAAATCTGCATAAACTGAACTCCAGCTGTTAGTGGAGTTGCTGGATTTGAAAATTTATTAAATGTTTGCAAATTTGAACTGTGGGTTTGTTAGTTTACCCTCACCTTGTCTCGACAAACAGCCTTCAGACCAATGCGTTTACATGTATTTTAGGTCAATGTTTTTATTTTGGAATTGTCTTTTCTTGCTCAAGTAAAATTTTTCAATTTGTCAAAAACAACATTCCAAACAGAAATTGAAGAGTCTCTTATCACAAATTCTTATGGCATCCTACATTTGGCCTGGTTAACTTTTGCAGAAGAACATTGGTGTGTTGAAAGAATGCAGCTTGCAATCTGATATAATCTCAGCTCACACTACATATAATATCATTGTTACTAGGTGTACTGGAGCTGACCTTAATAACATCTGTAACCATGCTGCCATACAAGCTGCCATAGTTGGTAGCCCTGTTGTTACAATGGAACACATAGAGTTTGCTATTGATAAGGTACGTACCAGTATTTAAGCCTATCCAAACCGCATCATATAAACTAAGTCCCTATGTGCAGGTAGATATTATATTGTACGTTCATGTATAATATGACTATGTGCAGGTACTGATATTATAATCATATGTACATTGTATGTCTATATGCAGGTACTGATATTATCATCATATGTATGTCTATATGCAGGTACTGATATTATCATCATATGTACATTGTATGTCTATATGCAGGTACTGATATTATAATCATATGTATGTCTATATGCAGGTACTGATATTATAATCATATGTATGTCTATATGCAGGTACTGATATTATTATCGTATGTATGTCTATATGCAGGTACTGATATTATAATCATATGTATGTCTATATGCAGGTACTGATATTATCATCATATGTATGTCTATATGCAGGTACTGATATTATTATCATATGTATGTCTATACACAGGTACTGATATTATCATCATATTATGTATGTCTATATGCAGGTACTGATATTATAATCATATGCATGTCTATATGCAGGTACTGATATTATTATCATATGTATGTCTATACACAGGTACTGATATTATCATCATATTATGTATGTCTATATGCAGGTACTGATATTATAATCATACGCATGTCTATATGCAGGTACTGATATTATTATCATATGTATGTCTATATGCAGGTACTGATATTATCACCATATGTATGTCTATATGCAGGTACTGATATTATCATCATATGTATGTCTATATGCAGGTACTGATATTATTATCATATGTATGTCTATATGCAGGTACTGATATTATTATCATATGTATGTCTATATGCAGGTACTGATATTATCATCATATGTATGTCTATATGCATGTACTGATATTATAATCATATGTATGTCTATATGCAGGTACTGATATTATAATCATATGTATGTCTACATGCAGGTACTGATATTATCATCATATGTATGTCTATATGCAGGTACTGATATTATTATCATATGTATGTCTATATGCAGGTACTGATATTATAATCATATGTATGTCTATATGCAGGTACTGATATTATAATCATATGTATGTCTATATGCAGGTACTGATATTATCACCATATGTATGTCTATATGCAGGTGCAAATGGGTCCACAGAAGAAAAGGATCCAGTCAGATAAAGTAAATCAATGCACAGCTTACCACGAGGCTGGTCATGCTATTGTTCAGTACTTCTGCCATAACAACGCTAAAAAGCTACACAAAATAACCATTCTACCGCGTGGGCAATCTCTAGGCATGGTTAGTGTTTGTAGACCCTACGGCTAAGGCGACATGAAATTCAACTCGTTTTCTAGTCATAGCCCTGTGTTGTTTTCTAGTATTTCAAAAGCTCTGGTTACTCTGAAATTGCTGTCTATTTCGAGAAATGTAATCTTTACATGTTAAGTTCTGAATTGGTCTTTGGTTTTCATTGACACAGTAGCACTTGTTAATTCTCTGTTTAGACTCATTTCCTGCTCGACGAGACGAGTGAGTTCCAGGAAACAAGAGAAGCCATGTTGGGTGACCTTGATGCCTTGATGGGAGGTCGTATCGCTGAGGAACTAATATTTGGTGAGAATAAGGTGACAACAGGTGCCTCAAGTGACATGAGCCGTGCCACTGGTATTGCTACCAGAATGGTTAGGATGTTTGGTTTCTCTGATAAGGTATTTATTGTTCAATATAACATATAAGTATGCCATGTACACAAATAATGTGCAGGAATTGTGCAGCTGAGAAATTAATTGAACTTTAATTAATCCTGTGATTTTGAGGCTAGTTAATATTTAACTGCAAACAACAAAAGCGTATTCAACATACATTGACCTGATAAAAAGTAGTACTAGATGCATTTCTCTTGGCTCAGTCTAGTACAAGTCATGTATTATTTTTCATCAGTAAATTATTCGCCCACACAAACGACTTACAACGCATCAACCATAGAGAAATTCCGCTCAGTTTTATGTTTTGACAGGTAGAGTCATAAATACATGACAGATGAGTAGTTATGTAAACTTTATGACAAGTGTATCTACAGAATAATGTAATGGTCATGCACACGTACTCATACGTATATTCAATATTTAGTTAATCAATCGTGTGCATTCCATAATATATCATGTAACGTTTCAGATGGGTCTGAGAGTCTACTCGTCAAATGATGATATAGTCAGTGAGAAAATTAAAGAAGAAATGGACCAGGAAATCAAACTTATCCTGAAGGTAACGTATTTATTGTGTTGGTCAGAGAATACTTCACAGCATCACTAGTCTAGTTGATAATATAATGTACAACATGTCCTGTGATCGTCTCGTCAGAACTACTTCTGAGGCAACTCTTTATTGAGCCATGAACAAATCACTCCAGTCATTAATACAGTCTCAATAGACGAATATTGGAGGATTGAATTTGTTTGAATTCCTATAAATAAAATAATATACCCAATTAATCATGCAAATATAAAGCTTCCATTTTTGCTCTATTTCCTCTGTACAATTGGAGTTGCCTGCTCTACCTGACATGGAGAACATAAATCCCACCATTTCATGGAATTCATTTAGCTACTGTAGTTCATTGGAAATGCATTTTATGTTGTTAGTAAACTAACATATATTCAGAGTTACATGTACATATATTATGTAAATGTTAGATTACTTAGTCTTACCATATATTATATTAGATTAACTGGCAATGGAGTTGTTTGTGTTTCAGGAGTCATATGATCGGGCCAAGAAGTTGCTAAGTTCCAAACAGAAAGAGCTGGGATGGTTGGCTAACGCCCTGCTGGAATATGAAGAGCTCTCTTTTGAAGAAGCAAAGATTATAATCGAAGGGGGAAAGCTGAATAAAACTGTTAAATCTAAACCTCCGCCGCCATCAAAAAGTGGGCCTCCTCAGCCCAAGTCATCTGACGTTGGCCCTACTAAACCAATTACTCCTGTCAAGTTGTGAAATATACTTATAAACAATTTACTGGACTTTAACTGCATCAACTTTGTAACTGAAACTCTACTCCGCCAAGATGCAACTCATGGAAGCAATACGTATAAGGTGGTGAAAGGGGGCATCTATATAACTTTTATGAAACGAGGGTTCTTTGCAATCTGATGCGGGTCAGACATCACAGACATGAAAACTGTAGAGTTTGGTGCCTAACTGTGGTGAATCACATTGGAAGAGTTTGCTCAAGATAAGTCTATTACATTGCACAACTGACTAAATATCGAGTTGCTTCTATGTTACTGAAGCCAATGACCTGTATTCGATGTATTTTTTAAATGTGGACAAATATGTCTACCTTTAGGGTAATTGCAACAGCAATATTATATTTTCTTCTGTTCTACACATTGTGGTATAGACATAGTTATGCAGTTACTGATATCAATAATGAAGTAACTTATTATTGTCAGGTTTCCATACACTAGTTTTTGAGGATGGGTACCTGAGATGGAGATTTTAGTCCCCTTACATCAAAGATATGAAGTTTTCTGTCAGTTTTAAGATAAAAATCCCTGTAAATCTAAATGGTATAAAATTTAGCAATAAAAGTCTACATCACACGATTAGTTGTCAGTATAATATTGTAGGTTGGGTACATTATAAATATACATTGTGCATGAGTGTGCAGGAAGTAATGTAATCATCTCAGAATACCATACATGTAATGTACAGTGTACACTGTTGTAAATGCAACATATAAATTAGTGGGGATTACTAGCTTGTATTATTCATGAAGGAATCCCTTTTGTCAATTATTTTCTAGAAAGGGCAATTTCAGTTAGATAATGGGTGACAAATTACTACAGCCCTATCATTTATTTACATGTACATTCAATTAGTTATCTTGAAACATGATTTTTAAAACTTTGCATTTCTGTCTATAGACTATAAACTAAACTATCAGATTTCCACAAAATACATCATTTTTAGCATCACATTCTTTCAACCTGTCAGCTGACATGGAGTCATCCATTGCCCTGTATTTTACAAGGTTTTTTAGTTTTGAAACATTGCATTGGAGAAGCAAGAAAAGTTTAACATGCTGCACAAGGAGTATTACAGCTACTGGTAGTAATATATAGTTACTTTGTACAGTATTGCTATATTCAAGAATAATATTATACTGTAGTATAATTCTTATTCAAGACTTTCAATATTTAGTGGGTTTTAGTTGTTTATTTTCCTCCTGTTCCAATATAAATCACTCATAAAAGATCATCTTTTATTTACACTTGTATATAGATGTGTATTGGAAGTTACACTGGCATCAATTAGATGACTTATCTCTAATATACACATAGACAGCTCACATTGAACATATACCCATTATACGTACAGCAACATAGTATGATTCGTTGCTATTATTATCACATACACATACTGTACGTGCTGCCATAACTAGTAATACTCAAACCATTAATAACTAAATATTCTAAGAAAGTCTTCTATTTACATCTGTTTCATGTGTGGTCATCTGTAGTTACGTCGCCTTCCTGGTGATCGACTACGCGACCGGTGTCTACAAAAAATGCCATGCTATGTTCTGCAGTGTTACCAGTGAAATACAGACACCTTACGCGTGCATAATATCTGACTGCACTAACAGATATCCACCAATCACGATAAACTCTCAGATTAGCCACCTGCATATAGTGTACACTGTAGGCTATACATAACATGTACTTGTACATAAATGGAATAACTGAACGAGCTCCTCTTACCTAGAGTCACGTGATCTGTCCCATGATTCTTTGGATCCAGTAGAGTGTCTATCATATGCCCTGTCACGTTGATCTCTGTCGCTAGGTCTGTATCCACCCCTACTGCCACTACTGCGGTGTGAAGAACTCCCTCTATCTCTGTCATCTCTACTTCCTGCGCACATATTCATTTAGTTTAGTGCATAATAAACAGCAGTATAATCTAGACAACAACTTGACACAAATGCATCCAAAAAATGTGTTACATATTTACTTATATGCAATACAATATACAATAATAATATAGAAATCTTGTTCAGTAATATTAAACTGTATCTAAATCTAGAGTTGTCCTCTCTATGAACTATAAAATCAAAGAGAAGACAACTTTGCAGAGCACCCAGTAAGATAGCAGCATTGCAAAGGGATGAGTATCCATGCACATGTCACCAATGCAATTATTTTATTTTAATTGGAAATATACATTGTTATTATTGAATCAACTTTGGCAAGCTGGCTACCGGTAGAAATAAGCACTCTACAATATACATGTAAGTCATATGACTGTATAAGTCACACGACTGTACAAGTCACACGGCTGTACAAGTCACACGATTGTATAAGTCATGTGACTGTATAAGTCATATGACTGTGTAAGTCACACGACTGTATGAGTCACAAAGTGTCGAAGAATTATTTATGTTACCTGAATACTCTGACCGGCTGCTGCGTTGAGGTGACCTTTCTCGTGACCTTGACCTACTAGAGGAAGAGCTGTGCCTACGCCGTAAATATTCTCTCCGTCTCAATTCCTCTGCCTGATTTCTAATTTCTTCAGCTCTTTCCTGAAAGATATAATGGAGATACAGAACAGTAAAATAACAGGAAATGTTACAATGTACATAGCCACATGTACGTAGCCACATGTACGTAGCCACATGTACGTAGTCACATGTACATAGCCACATGTACATAGCCACATGTACGTAGCCGCATGTACGTAGCCGCATGTACGTAGCCACATGTACGTAGTCACATGTACATAGTCACATGTACATAGTCACATGTACATAGTCACATGTACATAGTCACATGCATATAGTCACATGTATATAGTCACATGTATATAGGATGTACTGCAAGAACATGAATTCCACTATGAATTAAAATTACTGAATCGCCACTCCAGTAGCAAAACTTAAAATTTATCAGAACTATTGAAATTTAGCCATCACTTGAAATTTTTCCTCTAATAGTTTAGCGTTCAAGTATATCGAACATAAGTATAATACAATACTGTATTCTGGAACATTCCATCTTACCTGCTGTTCCTTCCTCACTTGATCTTTCTTCTCCTCAAGAGTTTTCTTATCTGCTTTATCTACAAGAATAAAGCAGATATGACATCAGTATCACGCTTGAAACTAACTACACGTCAACATTACTTCCAATTAACCTGTAGTCCTGTACATAGCATGGCTATTAAAACAGTCATGAAGCTGCCAAGGACGGCAGGATGGCGTAGTGGTTAACTTGTTGATATGTAGACCTTAGGGTCAAAGGTTCAAGTCCCATGCATTAAAGTTGAGCTCTTCCACTGCAGCTCATGTCAACTTCAGTTTGCGAGGTCCATTAAATAGGATGGTTAAATACTGGGTAGTAAAGAAAATACCAAAATACTAGTACCCGCTGCCTCAATTTCCCTGGTTATCATCAAGTCAGCAATAAGCTGCCCACCATGTTTAGTAACGGCACCATAATTCATAGTAAGCCGTAGAATCCACAGTTCTTGATACATACATGTTTTATTTATTGCTGACTTCATACGCCTCTTCATTCTTTCCTGCACCGTTAGTTTGCTGCTGCTACTGCTGCTGTTAAATGACGATGATAACTACAAGAAGAACAAGTTCACTGTTAATAACCGAGTGCAAGAAGACTGTAATGTATGCAAACAGGAAGTAAGCAAATAAAATCGAAACATGAAGCCTTGGTCCCACAACTATGCTCAGTTCTGCATGCATTATCTCTCGCCAACAACCCTTATATAAGTATACAATCTGTTAAGTAGATCTCCAAAAGCAATACAGACTCCGTAGCTTACTACATAACACTTGTTTATGTTAGTGTAATAAAGTATAAGACGGTGTCTGGCAATACATTGCAGAGTGTAACAGGGTATGGCAGTGTGTGACAGGGTATTGCAGTGTGTAACAGGGTATGGCTGTATGCAGTAGTATAACAGATGAATATCTTACTGACTTTGGATCCGCTATCTAGATTACTTGAGCCTTTAAACTTGCTACTCTGCACTCTAAAATAACAGAAGAAAGCAGTGACTTTCCCAAATAGACGAGATTACCACCATTCTTTAGCACATGATGATTGCTGTCAAAATTGTTTGTACATCAACAAACAAAACAGAAATCGTAATCTTCATTCAGGCTAATCCCTCAATCAATCAGAAGCAAACACAGTATATAATGACTCATGCTTCAGATTATAGGTAGATGCAGGTACAAACACCCAAATAACACAATAAGATGCCTGTTATATATTATGCGTTATTAATTAGTACATGCAATTATGCACCCTAATATAGAGTCATACATCCTATATGGCCTCCACTGCGGACAGGGAAAAGTTTATTCGAAATTGACAGTAAAACAAATCCAAATAACAAAACACTGGGGGTATGTAGTTATCAATGGATACTGGTTACTAGGAAGTCTGCTCTGGCCGGAACTAAAACTACGATATACATGATATACCATGAATGTATACAATATATAACATATCATAATGTAGTGTGTACTTGTAAGAGTGCTGATTATGACTGGTCTGTTCATCCTCTGAATATACATCACTATCTGATTTCTCTAGACTTGCTCTGCGATACTTCTTAACTGGAGGAGGGGGAGATAACTGCTTCCTACATGCATATAGTGATGAAAATCGTATTTATCAACTAGACAGCTACATGTAGTAGAGTCAGCTAAATGTCATGACACACAGTCTAATATATTCAATTTACACAGTTGAGTGTGAATGAAAAATAACCCTTTTACAATTAACCTGAATTCTCACAACAAATCTTGGATATAAAGTAGATTATAATCAATGAGTACTGCTATTTAACTACCATGTACCACACTCACATACTACTAAGCAAGCGGAACAAGTCACATTTACCTTGGAATAAAATCAGTGGATCCTTTCCGTAACAAATTCATTTCTGGTGATTCACTTCTCATTCTTCGCTGTTTCCTAAAAACATTGATATTCCACACAATCACGTCTACTATGCATATGAAGTAGAGTGTATATTCAACATAAAATATCAGCACTATTAATATGCATACAATGATATACTGTCTACACTCAACAGAAGACATTATGCACAAGGAAAAAGTTTCACATTTTAATAGAACATGTGTTAATGGAATTACCATGCAGCTGCAGATGAGGTTGCTCCTAGTTGTAGGTGTGGTGGAAGATTGTCATTAGATTGTGATTTATATGGAACGTCTTCAGTGTCACCATCACCAAGGTTTGTGATGAACTCTAGGGTATCTGTGACAGGACTGGGTGATCTGGATGAGTCACTGTCTGCAGTAGATCTACCCCTATTGTATGTAGGGCTGTCTCTATAGCTCTGGTCTGGTGGGCGATACCTACAAGTAACCACGCAGACCATGATTACACTAACAGTGGTAGAGAGGTGTCTAGAGAAGAGTATTGAATATGAAAACAAAACTCATGAACTTTGTATACGAAAAATTTTGAAACTATGTCTGTTCTATACCTTCAAAAAGAATCATTTTAATGTAGACGCTGCAAGTCTATATTACATGTGCAAAAGGAATACCACTGTAATTATTGAAAATAGGGTACCACTGTCACCAAATGCTGGCGCAATATTAGATCAGTTGGCTTCTCTGACAGCACAGCGTTGTGGTATTACTTACTTGGGTGGGCTGGCACCTCGCAACCTCAGCATAGTCTCTTTATAAAGTCGTCTCTCTTTGCGAGATTTACGTCCCTATAAGATAAGATAATATACATGTATAATAATGATGTTGAAAGCCGACTCCTGTACATATGCATGTACATGTGGAATCATAAAAAAATTGTATTCAATTTTAGTTTTTTTATTAAAATTTCAGTTACAGGAAAATCAGTACTAACCTAAATCCAAGCTATCACATACATTTACAGTAATTATTAAACACACAGATTGTCTAACTGCCAACCACATTTATAACAGTCATGCGCAAAGTTATTCTGTTGTGAATATTATTAGCCAACTGTGAATGTCACCTACCGACATGGCTGCCTTCTCCTGCTCGGCTATTTTAGCTTCACGTAGTTCCTTTTCATCTTCCTTATCCTTGGTTAGTTGCTCAGCAAACTCGCCGATAGCCATACCATAAGTGATAGCCACGACATCTAACTGCTGTTTCAGCTCACTGTTTATCTCATCAATATCAAATGCTATATCTGTGTACGATAGAATAAACAACTTAGAAAACTACCAAGAGTTCATCAACATTGCAAACATATAGTGTATCAATTTATAGGCCAACAACACTAGTTGCAGTTACAGTAATTGGTTCAATTTGCATCAGAGCAAAGTAACTTTGTTGCCGATTAATGTTGCTGCATTAAATATCTCAAACTTTGGAAAGTATAGCCAAGTTCAGAACCATCCAACTAACTCTTGACTACCATTTATTTGTTTACTATACAGAGCCAACCATTCAAGATAAAAAATTACATTGAACGTAATTTGGTTTTGTGTAGTTGAGCCCAAGTCACTGACACTACTGTATGATCAAAGCATAACAGCTTACCGAGGTCAACGTCCTCAAAATCTTCCTCCATATCGTCATCACTTGACTCCTCCTTAACCTTACTGGAGGCCGTGTGAGCCGAGTCTGATGTGCTGTCATAGCTGAACCCTATTGCGGCTTTCTTCGATGCTAGCGACCTGCATACAGTATGTCACAGTAGCACATATCATTCAACTTAAGTCTTACAGATCCATGTACATGTATTTGAGTAAACAAAGTATTGTATTCACGGTTAGCCTGCTATGAGAAGCAAACACCATCCTATTTTAGCGTAGATATGCACCAGTTATATAAGCTACATGTATCAGCTATACCTTGTATTTATATATACACAGTGCATATATATATTAGATAAGGTACTGAAATAGTAGTTTCCACTAATACTGATTGAGTACTATTTAGTATTAGTACTAGTATTAGTATAAGTACTTGTATAAGTATTAGTGGAAACTACTATTTCAGCGCCTTAGCTAATATATTTACTTACTCTATGTTATAATATGAAATATTGAGTTTTTTATTAGTTTTCATTTAATTTAAAACCAATTTTAATTTTAAGCTATATATAGATATAGGCTATTAACATACACTTTCTATTTACGTTTGTACCTATTACACACATATTCTACACATACTTTTTCTTCTCCTCTTGATCACTGTTTTTGGTAACATCACCGTACTTCTCATCCACTTCAATCTGTCTGAGAGCCGCTTCCTCCGTAATCCTAGCACAGTCATTCTGGACTATAATACGATACCTGTCATAGTTGCACCTCATGTCATCCTCTACCTCTAAAGCATCAGGTCTGTAAACATAGACAAGTTCATACAAATACAACAAAAGTCCTGCAATGACAAGATACAGACTACTATCATAAAAAATTTTCCTTATCATTTACATGAAATGAATATAATATAGGTCTATATGATGAAAATATCCAAGGGAACCGAAAACACCCAATAGTCCATGTTCATCGAAATACATGCGAGTTCGTAACACTATTCGGATGCAAATGTATAGATTGGGAAACCTACAAGCTAGATCCTGGTTTGTAATCAGGAATATTGTCCATATGAGCTCTTACGTCAAATCTATCTATCATGATGTCGGGGTCACTGTTCCATGCCATCCTACAATCCCAAACAAAGACATGCAGCTGGCTTACTGCTAATACTCATGTTCTATGTGCAGCAAATCTCACATGCAAATAGTAATGATAGTGCGCCTGTTAGCTGAGAAAATTATTTTCACTCAATTCCACGTACAATTGCACGTGGTATCTTGGGGAGACCATCGTTATTCAAGGGTTTTTGAAGAGATTGAGCAGCTGAAATGCACCAGCAGTATTAGGAACACTGCATGTATAGTAACTTAATTTTACACCAACAAGACTAGTAATATATTAAAGCATTTAAATCATACATGCTACGTGGTCCTTCGGCAGCGGCAGCCACTGCAGGATCAATGTGAATCTTCATCGAAGCACCTTGAAGTCGGAGGAAGCTACACGGATCCTTTTTCTACACAGGAAATAAAAATCAAGTGATTAAGAAACACCAGGAACAGTATGTAGTTCTCTAAACCGCAATTAGTCGTTTACTACATATACCGATATTTAGCATCAAGTGAACTGGATAACCACAGAGACTTAGGTGTATGATACAAGGGTTGATCTCCACTTACACATAGTTCATAATAGTTTCTACGGCGCTCAGCTCTCTTTTTGTAATCCACCATCAAACATCTCAGCTTTTTCTCCTGCTTTCTAGCCTGATGCCACATCTCCGGAATTGATTGCTTTCACAATTTATCTGTTAAAACAACAAACAGTTATCAAATGTAATACAAACTGTGAGAAAAGTTGGAGTTAGCAGTTTCACAATGATTAGATCAAGGTGTGTTGCTGGATCGCCACATCTACTAACCAGTCATTAAAACCACCTGAACATTACTCAAGTTCCTATATGGGCTTGGTATTGTAAACATTGGTTTAGGCCTATTATAAATGACTAACAACAATCAAAAAATATACTTTATAATAATAATAATAAATTTATAAAATATTAATTATCAAAGTTAATACTATAGTATACTTAGTATATTTAATGATCCTCACTGCTTGAATCCACATTAATGACTGCACTGAATAATAACAATCTGGTACTATGAGGCATTACTGTAATTGCTTTAGATATAATAAAGGCGTTAACAGCAGTATAAAACAACCTTATAAATTAACATAATTAACCTGACGACCTTAAGGGTCGTCCATTACAACATTATAATAATAATTAATTTAATAATTGATAAATAATATTAAATTATATATACAATTTAAACAAAACTCATTTTTCTTACTTTTTTATCTAATTTAGAATTATTGTTATATTGTAATTTAACAATATAATTATAAAATACAATAAGATTAGGATAAAAAATGTCATAAATTTAAATTAAATTAAAATAAAATTACAATAAAAATTGACTCACTATCACTAAATAAATTGCCTTGAGAATAAAAAAGTGAAAATTGAGTTTAAAAATTGATGTTTAAATTAATCACAGGTTAATCAGCAGTTATAGTATATTTATATTTGATTACTTTTATGTCAAATGTAGAAATTAAATGAAAATCAAATTTAAAATACAAAATTTAAAATTAAAATTAAAATTAAATTTAACAAAAAGCCATCACACCAGTAGGGTATTAAAACTTCCACCAACTCAGCTGAATGGTTAATACATCATCATCAGAAGTTTTTGGTCATAGTGATTTTAATGTATACTCGATGACATAAATTTAAATATGGATTGCTACTACTACTGCTACTTTTGCTTGAACTTGGGCCTAGCCGAAAGTAGCAGCCATTGCTTTCATACTCAGCCCTGGTAATGTGGCTGCTTACAGACTAGGACTGGGTTTTGTAAGCCAATAGGAACGCAGAGCTGAGAATGTCGACTTGCTGGTTGGGTGTTGAGCATCAATTCTTGTCTGTGATGAGACTAATGTTGAAATATTATCTGGCAGACAAGTTTTCCACTCAAGTTGTCCTCTCCTGCGCTCCCATTTACTACCGTAAAAGCCTACAATACCCCCACTGTTTTCAGCAACTGGCGAAAGAACCAGTTTTGTAAAAAGAATCACTGAGTGTAAACTTATTTCCGGGTTTTCTCCCACAATGCCCTGCTCAGCCATCTTGATGGCGAATTACACAGTTAATTAAAGTTCCTGCGACGACAACACTCTAATTAATATATTTTTCAGAAGGTTTATGCAGTTATATTCATTGCGTGTGTGTGCTGTAGCGTACTGTTTCAATAAATAATACTAATAACATTTTGGGTTCGTTAGAAAATATATCTTGTCTTTGGAGGCTCCACTCACCACTGGTAATTCAATTTCATTTGAGTTTATGAATTTTTAATAAAACGATTTATGATTTTTTTTAATTTTGATTTTTATCTCATATTTCCGAACATGATACTCATAGTTTTATTCATTTAGTAGTGATAATAGTCATAGTGAATTGGTAATCTTGTATGGTTTTCGTTTAGATAAAAACCGAAGTCATGCATCTGAGGTAAAAATTCTGAGGTAAATTTTGATACAACAGAACAATAACAAGTGATGTCATATTGATATTCATCCTTAGTCTTATACTAGTGTATAGATAATAGTTTTAGTAGTCTAGTGTAGTGTATGTGTGACTCAACAGTATTGATTATTTCATAATGGTTATAGTGATTGTTGTGAGAATACCTGATCCTCACTCTCCTGTTTTTCCTGTATTCATACGATAGTCATATTCTGTTGATATCCACTCAGTGTACTACGGGCTCACTCAATTCTACTCAGTAAGTCTATGCTGCTTTACCCTAATTCACTAAATTTTAATTGATCTCATCTTCGGTGGGGAGATTATGTATAACACCCATGTCTTATCGGCATGTCAATGTGATTGGTGCTTTTGTGGGTGACTATCACTAGGCCTATATGGTGATTGTGGTTTATTAATTTAGATTTTTAATGTTGCTGGATAAAGCTGAGTAAAGCACGAATACGAAGGAAATACTATCAATTGTA
Organism: Bugulina stolonifera; assembly: GCA_935421135.1. NCBI lineage: Eukaryota > Metazoa > Bryozoa > Gymnolaemata > Cheilostomatida > Bugulidae > Bugulina > Bugulina stolonifera. The sequence goes on from OW285191.1 coordinate 9,365,711, forward strand.
AACTCATGATTGATGTTGAATTGAATGAATGACCATTATCATTGTACATGTAAGTCTACAATGTTAAACTTGGTCAACTTGATACTAGGCTCCTGATTTGGTTTTTACCCAAATTTCTCACTTATCTATATCTTCCTTAATTTATTTGGTTATTTTATTACAGGCCTATATATCTTATTAATTTATTTTTACCCAAAGGCAAACCGTAATTGTGTTAGTTTCTACGCCTATAATGATTTGGTCACTCTAATACATAGGCTATGTTAATTCATGTAGGCCTAATTTTCAAGAAATTTTAATGTATATGCTATTATTGCTGTGGCCGGTGTTCTGGAAAGCAAAACTTCAACGTTTGATTCAAGCATACATAGGGCCTATGTCAGTTTTTTCTAACTAATAGGCTATAGGCCTCGTACATGCATTATGGCAATAATATGGTATAACATGTCATTTAGACATAAACAATCAGAATGTTGCATAATAAAAAATTAGACCTAGTTTTGCATTACCAAACTGCAACAATGTAACGTCTATTTAAGATATTTAGTCAACCGAACGTCACCATACTGATGACTATCTGCACTTTCAAAATTTCTTCCCTGGGTTTCCAATTGTTATAAGATGATGGTGTCCCTTTTCTTCAACCAGCGCATTTAATATGCAAAATGGACATGCACTGCAATAAAAAACAGTCTTTGGAGGCTCCACTCACATTTTCTAATATCAAATACATAAAAATATATTTTATGATTGCCGTTAAAAGATCTAAATTGTGAAATGAATAGCTTCCTAATGCTTTACTGTCATGTGCTCTAAATCTTGCCAATAAAAAGCTATCATTTTCTCCTTGATACACTAGGTGTCCTATTTTGTTCCGATGTTATCAACTGTTTCCAAATCTGCTTTTAAAAAATGTGAAGGCCTAGCAACAAAATACATGCTCATGGGTCACAACTAACCATGAGCAGTTCGCTTAATATAAATTCCTACAGTATCTGTACTTTTCAGTATTAGGATGCTATTATAACTCGGTAGTAGACAAGGGAACTGTTGTAATGCTAGTCAGCAGGGTTGCTCTGCAATTAGCTCAATTCTGTTGCCAACCATTGAGTGAGCCAACTATCAAAATGTCATTATAATAATAACAACTATACTAGATCAGTATCCAGTCTGCATAGTGCCTACTAATAGGGTCTGAAGATGCTATTCGTAGGCTTCTATCTTACACATAATCAGATGTCCAACCTTTGTACCTTAGCCTACCTTCTTTTGTACTACTCCATGGATAAGATGGGCTCTATGCAATCTTCGCTGACTAAATATCCTAATTGGATCATAGGTACTTTGCCAAGATCAAAATCAGTCTTTCTGTAGCTGCTTTAATACTTTATTTATCAATGTTCGCTCTATACACCATGTTCATATTGCCTCTAGTTTAATGCCACCAATCAAAATTTGCAACATTTATATAATATGATCGTATAAGTCATGTTTGTTTCACTGCTGTTTCATTTACATAAGCCTGGTTTCGAATAAATAACAAGGTATTGGTAGCATAATCATGTCTATTGGATTGGATGGTCTGATGATATTGTTGCTGCTAATATTTCATGTAGGTAACTGATCACAGGAACCCATTATTTAACTGTTTGTGGTCATCTCAGCTGCCATCGTTTATACCAGATTTCAATAAAAGCTGCAAGACATTTTAAATTCAAGTGACTTCAACTGCTGATTTTGCATTTGGTGGAGAGCCCGGCATCTTGACAGTTCAAATATACATACTTATCAATGAATGTTGTAAGCCATTATGGAAGTGTGCTGAGAAGAAATGTGTATTACTAGACAACTTGAAGGTTGAATAGTCCTACTTATGAGGGTAATGATTGACAGCAATCATCTAATTACAGCACAAAGTACTAAAAGGTTACCTTCTCAATCATTTTACTATCAGAAATAATATATCATTACATAGTTAATTACTGTCCTGCAACTTATCACACAAAGCTTTGTTCATCTCTATCGTCCTCTGTCACCTGACAATCACCTTACCTAACTTGTCACATCTGATTGACATTGTCCAGGCTCCAATCAAACCTGCCACTGCTTTCTAAGCAGGGAACACCTAGCTAGTTTAGAGTATTTTAAAACAAACACTGATTATTATTTTAACCTTTAAACTTGAAGATTCTTTTGTGACAGCAAGATCAGTGTAGGCAATTTGCTAAATGGTGTTTGTAACTGATCCTTGGAATAATTGATCTACATGTACATTATGTATGAAATATAATAAATCAAAGCCCCAATTTGTGTTCCCAGAACAGCAACTTCAACTCTTCATTGCAAATTACTGGTCCTAAATTGTATATTGAAAGTTAGTAGAAGAAAATGACCTGCTTCTACATTTACAGTTTTGTGCATGTCTTCAGCCTCGCATTGACCTGTTCATCTTTTCATAAAAATTACACATTTGTAAGGCTATTGTCTTCTTTGATGGTTAGTTTTTCATAGTTATTCCAACTAAAATGAGTTTTGTTGCTACAAGGCATTATTGTTTATATTTCAACTAGCAGTTTCAAATATCAGATTGTCAGGGCCAGTCTATTCCTTTAGTTGACTGTAAACTATAAATAGTTTGAATCTAGGTTAGCGGGATGCTGTGGGGTCTGATATAATCCTAGTGAGTCGAATATGTTCTCTGATATAAATGCAATACTCAGATAACAAACTGCTGGGCCTATGTATATGTACATGTATATACATAACAACGACTATGACTATGATTAGTATCAACCTACAACTAGTAACTTGCTTCCCAAGATATACATGGAGGAGTGTAAGCCACCTCTAACACTCCTTTACTCCTATTCCCTATTATGATACAACAATACTAAACTTTAGAATTTGAGTTTCATAGAAAGAGAGTCATAATTGAACCTTGTATAATACTTGTAAGATATAGAAAATGTTGATTCATGCAACAAAGCCAAGTACTCTGTCAATATAGAACTAGCAAGCCATAATTTATTACATTTACTTGAACAGGCAATATTCAATTATAGATTGCACAACTTTTTAGTTGCAAAGTTAGTTAGCCACTAACTATCATTTGCAGCCTGCTTGGGGTTTCTGGGTTCCTTTTTTAAATATTTAGAAGTTGAAAAATTTGGTTCTAATCATCGATAAATCAATGGATCTATTTCTTGTGTGATTCCCTCATATTTGATTCTACTTTAAGCTGTTTCAAAGCCAATTGAACTGGTAGCCTCGAGTAACATGGCTATAATGTACCAAGCTCTTCCCATGTCTTCCGACAGTTTACTCTTTGTTATGAGCCGCAGGTCTTCAACAGCATGCTTCAACTATAATTATGCTGTAACTAGATAGTAGAAGTAGTAAAGTTACTACAGACCATAGTTGAGAATAACGGCCGAAAATCTAGTTTTGACCATGAACTAACATACCAGAAATAGACTCGGTTCATACGAAATGCATCTCAATAGGCTACTAAAAGATCATGGCAACAGCTACAAAAGCAGTCTACAAGTAGACTATTCTGTCCTTAGTCCTGTTCTTATGTTACGCTATCTTCTGCAGGTTACAATCTCAAAGGTGGTATGATATCTGGGAGCAAAGACCTGGAGATGGTGAACCGATAGCAGCAATAGTGTAAGCTGTGTATACACCATCAGTATCCACAGTGGTGTTCCTTCACAAACATGCCTCCTCCAGATGTATCCCAGAGGATCAAGGAATTGGAGGATCTGTACATTGGAGGAGTGGTCAATGCTGATAACCACTCTCTTAGCATAGAAACCTTGCTTGACATCCTCCTTGTACTATATGATGAATGTCAAGGTTCTACTCTCCGCAGGGAAAGAAATATCAGTGGTTTCGTCAACTATGGTACGACTATGTCTGTAATTTTCCTTATATGCCGCATATAATATGGTTTGTTTGACGATTGTTACATTTTACACATGCACATAAATGATGGATATTTTCATACGTATGCAAGGAGAATGTCAATGGGTTGAATCCATGAGCAGTAACTACTATTCTGTGTGCTCCAATTCACAAATGCCCAAACATTCCTAGTAACTTCACTGCCCCTAATAATGTCATTTGATGCCCATCCCTATAAGTACACTAAAGGCATGCAAGTAATTGCATACAGTCTAACATCAAGCATATTATAGCAGTTAGTCGTAAATTTATTCATTGGAACTCCTGGGGTTATGTAAATTACAATGTATTTGTGTTAGTAATTTGGGGAGCTGTGTAAAGTCCTGCTCAACACTGTTGATAATTCTATTTGTTTTTGTATTAGAAAGAGCAGCTAATCCTACTTGTAGATAACTTGTCACGAACTTTGGACAAATTCACCCCCCAGCCTTTCTGATATTGTTATAATTGTCACTTTTGTAGCTAAAAAAATTGTTGAAAAGGTAAAACAATATCGACTCTCAAGAGATGATTTTGACACAATTAAGATTATCGGTAAAGGGGCTTTTGGAGAGGTGGCCGTCGTGAGAGCAAAGGCGACTGGTAGAATATATGCCATGAAGATCCTGAATAAGTGGGAAATGCTGAAGAGAGCTGAGGTAGGTCGGCAGGTTTACACGCATATTCCTTATTTTTAGTCGGCCAAACGAAAAAACTAATAGTTGTGGTCTCATGACTGTCTTTGCACACTGTGATTCTTCCTAATAGGCTCTGATGCAACCTGTTGTGGAATAGGGTCTACGTAGGCTTGTAATAATGACAAGTGCATCTACACCTGATGCACACTAAACACTGATAGAAAGGGTGCTATGAACACTGATACTTCTACTTGTCTGGGTTTTGAGGTGTTGTTTGTCATGTTGTAGACTGCCTGTTTCATGGAAGAGAGAGATGTGCTCGTGTTTGGAGACAGGCGATGGATAACCAACTTACATTATGCCTATCAAGACGAAAACTATCTAGTGAGTCACTATTCCGCATTATCATTCTATAGTTAGGTCTACTCTACTCTACTATACTCTACCATACTCTACTCTACTCTACCCTACTGTACCCTACTCTACTCTACTCTACTCTAGGCCTACCCTACTCTACTCTACTCTACTCTACTCTACTCTACTCTACTCTACTCTACTCTACTCTACTCTACCATCTACTACCATATACTTGTCACTTCAGTTCAGCCAGCCAGACTTTGGTAGAAGACCAGTTATTGTAGAGGATGAATGGGATTCAGCTGGTTATGTAGTGAATAACATTGCTTGAGCTAGGTTAGAATTCAGGCAGGGTTGCCCTAGTTGGCCCACAGCTAGTAGCCAGTCCAGTCCTACACAGCTGTAGCCTACACTAGATCATTTGTATTCATTCACTAATTATAATTGGACATGTTAATTGATGATGAGCCAGTCTCAACAGATCTGTTTGGTTGAACTGAGCAAATGTTTTCTAATTACTGGTCAGAGATTCTAAAATGTTTGGTTTTGCTTTCCCTTGTGACCAGGAGGTTTGTGGCCTGTGTGCCAGTGTAATAGACATTTACTGCTGCTTCTTGCTATCTTATTTATTCTCCATCTGTTCATGTAGTACTGACTGATTATCATCTACATAGTATCTTGTATGCAGTCCCACCCCACCAATGATCATATGAGATTGGAATCAGTACTAGACCTTGTGTACATACATAATATCGTATAGTGTAAATCATAATTGCTATCTACCTCATTGTCAAACTTTTATTACCATGTTATGTAGATATACCTCTATGTAGACCAGACTTACTTAATGACCTATTTACTAATGAACATGTAAGTCTGTTCTATGCAGTTCTTTTCCATTGTTGTGTAGATACTGTATAAAGGCTGTATGACTTCTGGACTAGCCCATGTTGTATATTATAATGTACTACTAGTATGTATAATACTATTGTATACATTTAGGCCTATATAATATAGATATCATGAAGGAAGATACTGTGGAATAATTATACAAGTAGATACATACATGTAGTATCAACTATCAAACAGTCTGCTCTTCTTAATGATGATTACATAATTGCATAGATATATGAAATGATTCTATCCTGCTTTGATTGCAGTTTTCCTAGACCTCCCCTTTACACTACTACATGTAGTATAATTATACTACTTAGTGTTATTACACTTGTAACATCCATCTATATATACATAGTATATAGTAGGTAGTAACTACTAACAGTCGGTAACTCAGTAGCTTTAATGGGTGTCAACTGGTTATGTAAATGAGACTCCAGGACATTGAAATAATAAATAGACTCACCCTCTGGGCACCTCATCCAGTCTACTACACATTGTATGTGATGTATAAGTCCAGGAGTGGTGCTAAGGTCATGACTGCTGATGGAACAACGGCACCTACTCCCTCAGACCGGAGCAGCAAACTACATACAAATTAAAAGATCATATTCTCTCAGCTCTGCTTACACCTCGTCTTTCCTCATCAAGGGATGTTTATCAGAAAGTAGTCCATTTAAATATTGACCACTACATAGTGAAGGATTTGGGACTGCCCATTCCCAAAGATACACTATGCTGTCCTGTAATCTACATACATTTACCTGCATATATCTACATTGTATGCAACATGTACATTGTATACATATATATTTACAGTACCTCTTGATGGACTATTATGTGGGAGGTGATCTCCTAACTCTACTCAGTAAGTTTGATGATCGACTACCAGAGGAGATGTGTGTGTTCTACATTGCTGAGATGGTCTGTGCTATCGACTCTCTCCATAAACTGAGATATGTGCATCGAGATATAAAGGTGAGTTTCTATTACTGGTCTGTTCACTGAGCATGTGACTGTTGGAAAATCAACTGTACAGTTTGTGATGTTTGCCGATGCAAAATCTCGTTCCTGGCTATTTTAGTATCATTTCGTGGACCGAGAACTGGTCTTCCTCCAAATGTTTCCACCTGCAAATCTATGTATAGCGCAGGTAGTTCCTTGTTGTTACATAGTATATTGTGTAGATTTAGATAAACATCTGGCTGGTCTTCAGGGAATAGTTATTTCGTAGCATAAATTGGTTTGACTTTTAACATTGTCTGCTGGGGAAATTGATGTTGAAGTGGAGGGTTGGTTATGGTGGATAAGCATGGATGTCCATTTGAGTGTGCGCAGCCTGGTTGAGTCTGGCTACCTATACCTCTCCTCCCCTTGATACTGTCTGTGTTAGGTCACAGTCTAAATGGTTGGCTGATCTCCGATATTGATTATTGGAATGTTTTAGTGTTAGTCACTTCCTGTACCTACCTACCACTTACATGCTGTACATTGTACAAGCATAGGTGGTCTAGGTAGCTGACTACGCTGTCAGTATGATGTATATGCACTATAACCATTCTATGATATATACAATCATAATGCTAAGTGTACCGGATGTCTGTTATGTCAATTCCATATACATAGTAATGTAGTATAAATACACAGTTATTAGAGTTGTTAGAGTTGGCATGAGTCTGTATGATTTATAATACAAGTCTAATTTCCATTATAATACCTACATCCACATCTAATGGCAATCTACAGCACAGACATACAAATGTAGATAGGCATACTCATCTGTATAATATAAACACATTCATCAGTATTAGCTCTTCTATCCTGCTACTTTCATTACCTTGAGTGATATACATGTAGTACTGCAGTAGTAGTGATAACTGGTAGTGGTAGCAGCAGCAGCGGTAGTAGTAGTAGTAGTAGTGGTGTAGTAGCGGTAGTAGTAGTAGTAGTAGTAGTATTGGCAACGTAGCGGGTTGCCCCAGCCACTACTACTTATGAAACAGTCATGATTAGGCCTACTAGTACCACAATTACTAGCAGGATGCTAGTTAAAACTTGGTCAGCTACCGCTACCCAGGCCCAGTGACCAGTATCATATGCTGCAATGTAGGTAGTTGGAACATTGTGGATGAGCATGACTTGACAACTCCTGTTCACAAAAATGTCACTGTCAGTCATAATGAACACTTACGCGCCCTAAGCCTTTACATAGCTCAAGGCTAATTGATGCAATCAATGGTATGCTAAGTCCAACACAAGCCCTCATTTTTCTTATACGACCTGAATACGACCTTTACTGTTTGTGAAATCATCCACCTTAATAGTGTTTATCAAGGGATTTAGCAAATGATGAAACATGAAAGTGAAATTCCAGCTGCTTAATTGGCTCAGTGGTGAATGTGACATTCATTGATGGTATTAGTTTCCAATGCCAGTTGTAGTGAAAGCTAACTAGACAGGTTCCACACACTTCTCTAGTACCTGATCTTTGACCCACCATGTCACATGGTCGGCCAGACCTGGTGTTGTATTTCATTGCTTTTATATTGGTGACCATCAAGATGGTTTGCTGTTTCGGAGAATAGGCTAGTAGTCATACACTCAGCATACATTGCAGGCCAAATAAGATAGACATTACATGTCTAATACTGAACTGTGTTAACTCACAGAGCTCTATTGATTACACTGTATATAGTACAGTCTTATATGCCACTATTACATTCAAGATATTAGTGTTGACACCCACTCCACTGGATGTACATTGTTATGTAATTGATTTACAGTTGATTGGCACTTCTAGATCATGACTTTGGGAATACAGGAAACTATTAATGGTTTTTGTCTCTAAATTTTTTGAACTTGTCACATAATGGCTTGGAGAACGTGATTAATCTTTTGACGTCATACTTCCTACTCCTCACTCTTTTGTCAGTCAGAGCAAGATAGAATCTGTACTTTACCTACCAGTTATATTATGTGATACTACCACTTTCTCCTACATGCTTATGTTATGCATATACATGTATATACAAGTCATGTATGTTTTATATTTTTAGCCCGATAACGTTTTAATAAATAAATCCGGCCACATAGTTCTAGCGGATTTTGGGAGTTGTCTAAAGCTTAGAGATGACGGGACGATACAGTCTAAAATAACTGTAGGAACCCCAGACTATATTTCACCGGAGATCTTGAGGGTGAGTACGCTATAATAGTGAGTGGGTGACCTTGACCTGGAGTTTGTTACTGTTTGGAATACTCTACTCCTTGTATTCCCCCTCATAGCCCCCCCCCCCCACCCCCCCCCCCCTTCTGGACTGGTCGTGCTTGTGGGATGCCTTTCCTGGTGTCACTATCAGTTATTACCAATCCATCTCTCTATCTACACTGAGCCTATCTCATGGTTTATAGACCTATAAGTAGATGTATATACAGTTTAGTGATAGCAGGTTGGTCTAACTAGAGCTATTACTCACTTACTCACTGATAAGACAGCCCTTATCACACACACATACCCTTGAGTATAAACAAGAGAGATGGAGATAGCTGACTAATTATTTGTGTAAATACAATGTGGGATGTGGTAGACCTAGTCACAGTGGCATCTCTGACATCAGCTGCTCGTGTATCTACTAGTGGGATGAGTCAATGTATCACCATGGTTACCACAGCCCTTACCTACCCATCTGTTCTGTATTCACATCTGGTGAGGTAATGGTTTCCCTTGTACAAGTCTGACTTTCTATAACTGGAAAAATGTTAATAGAAACTCCCTGCTCAGTCTTGGCTATTTTTCAAGCTGGCCATTATTACATGTAAAACCATGTTGTAGCCATTTCATCTTCTCTCATGTTTTTATTCGCATATAGGCCTATAATTCGCCCTGTTTTGCTTGTAGACCAGCACTGTACCTTTTTCGTTTCATGTTGTTATATTTCGATATACCTAGGGTACAAGTAGTCAGGTACTAGGTAGATCAGTCACTTATTCTGTGAGTATATCTTATTTGATGTGCAGGCAATGGAAGATGGTCATGGTATATACGGGAAGGAGTGTGACTGGTGGTCGCTGGGCATCTGTATGTACGAGATGCTGTATGGTGTGACACCTTTCTATGCAGAGTCACTCATGGAAACCTACGGAAAGATTATGCACCACAATGTACGTTGTCAAATACTGCATCCACCTACCTACCTATGTATATCTGTGGAATTATGTTATATATTTAGTTTGAATTGTTACCACGGTAACTGGACTTTTTTTGTGGAACTTATGGGTCGGATATCAAGTTCTCCCACTTTTCTAAAGTTAGTGTGGGTTTCTAGTGTATGTGCATGTCATGATGCACTGTTAGTATGCTTGCACTCTAGTTCAAGTGCTGGTGATATGAAGTCAACTATAGATTAGCTACCATCATTGACCCTGAGGGAATTCACACTGTAGACTGGTTGGACACTAGAGCAGTGCCCTTTGGCTATGTATACCCTTTATAATACTAGTAGGCTGTAATGTTACATGAAACATTGTGCTTCAAATCCTGAAAATTCATAGAAATTTAGCATGAAATTATTCGCTACAGTAAGCACTAATTGTAGAGCTAAACTATGTTATGTTATACTTGATAACTGACTGCATGTTTACTAAGAATTAGATTTCTGGGTAGGCTTAGGAATTCATTTAGGCTCTATTTTGCCAAGTTATTACAATCATCGCATCTTATTACCTACTTGATGGCCTGCCAGTGCTATCAGTTGAATGAACATGACAATATCAATATAAATAATATTGTGATGTCATCGGCTGTACATACGCTGTGTACTGTACAACCTAGATATTTCCCAGGAGCTGCTGATCTCTTGAGTTTTATTACATTACACAGATTGTGCAGTGTTTGTTTAGAGAACGCTAATTGGGTGATAAGGGGATATTACACAACTTATACTTTATTGAATTACTTGTAAATCAATTCATGGTTATGCCTATCCTGTGCTCACCATCTCTGCTCCACTTGTCTCATTACATCACAAAACCAATAAAATAACTGATAACTGATGCTATAAAACAATCCTTTGTCTGCTGGGAGGGTATGTCAAAATATTTGGAGTTACTTTCCCTTTTAGAGGGACAGCCTGTTAAGAAAATTGACTAAAAGAAATGTATTTTTCCTAGTCAGTTCTCTGTAGCTACATCGTGAAAACTCATACATACGTTGGTAGCAGCTTTCATAAAATGTCGGATACTGGCAGTTATAGGCTCAGTGTGTATTTACCATGAGCAGTGGGTTGTCTGTGTGTTTATATAACCTTGGATATAACGGCTTGTTATATATTCTTGTTTATAGGAGGGTCTGTTTGACTTCCCCAATGACCAGGATATTGGAGATGAGGCTAAGGATCTTATGAGAAGGTTAATATGCAGCCGGAACGTGAGGTTTGGTCAGAATGGAATCGAGGACTTCAAGTCGCACCCCTTCTTTAAATCAATAGACTGGGAGAATCTCCAGTCTGCTGAGCCACCCTACATACCAGAGGTAGTGGACGACGCGGACACCAGCAACTTTGACGTGGAAGATGAAGAGTATTCTATCAGGGTGAGCGCTTACCTGCCACTGGCGGTGACAACTATTAATGGTATTGCCTAGCAGTGGTAGAGGCATCTTACATTACAGTAATGTTTACCTGCCAGTGGTAGAGGTATATATTGTTATCTTTCATCGGTAAAGGTGTACAGTTTTGCCCCACCATGTTATGGCTATTACCAGTCTACTTTTGTAGATGGTGCTTGTCTACATTGCAAGCATCTAACTGGAACTCTGCTTCTAGTTGTACTAACTAACCAATGTCTCCATGTGTGTTTTCCAGGATAGATTATCTAGCACTGTTCTATTGATGATTTTTGTCTCAATGTAACACTGTCTCTACCCTATGTTTGCAGGAAGTAGCCCCTCCTTCCAACCACTCTGCGTTCTCTGGCCACCATCTCCCATTTGTTGGTTTCACATTCAGTAAGGACTGTGCCTTGTCAGACGTGGCCATACTAAAGGAGTTGTCAGAGGCTGCTGCTGCCGCTACTGCTGACGAGGTGGACTCACTCGCTGCCAGGGCCTACGAGAAAAGAATACTCAAACTTGAGCAGGAGAACAGCGAGATCTCTAGGAAGCTGAAAGGTTAGTTACTGTTACATTATTGGTTGCTTGTAGCTAACGGAGTGTGTAGAAACTGTTTAGAAAGTTGAATCTCGTCCTGTACTTTGGGTTTGTCATGGTGAAACCATTTGTGACCTCCATGAATTCTAAACTCCTATCCTATTCCACATTGTGTGCTATCTATCAGGTATGTTTGAATGTAAGGTTTCGAAATTGACATTTTATACTCCAAGCATAGTCAGCACATTGCTAGAATGTATGACATGTGTACAGCACAATGCAGACCGAATCCCACGTTAGTTTCACTATATAAATATGGGAATTATCTCCCTTAGTGTATGGTGACTACATCAAACACATACACATACACATACACATATTTATAAACCCAGTAAGTAAGTAGGCAAGTTTATCACAGTGAACTGGGGAGGGCCATACCACATTATCACTGCTTACTGAAGGTGCATAGTTTAGTATTATTAATGAGTTCTTACTAGGTATTATGTCACAATATACATTATTAATGATGCATTAGTAGCTATGGTACTGTGTAAGCTAGTTCACATGAATCCTTCCCATCCATTCCTCCATGTACTAGGGTTGCACTAAATAGAGATCATTCCCAGTTATCCATTTAAAATCAATAGTCTTATGTAATGCTTTTGAAATAGAACTCAGTTTTTAGATAATGCTTTGTTTAGCTGTGTAGTTGCTATCAGCTGCTCCATTTTTGACCAATCAAGGCAGAACTACTCTGTATAACTCAATAGAGGTAGCTCGTGTACATTCACCTAAATTATCTAGTATTATCGTAGCAGGCTACTGTTGCACTCATACATTCAGTAGACATGTGCATGTATATTATTGCCATCGCTTTAGACAACCCTGGAAATTCACATACCAATTTTTAGGCTAGGATGTCCATCTAACTAATGTATCTATGCGATATGTTGCACAAAATGGCATAGATATGCCGTTCGTATAATTTATACATATGTTAGGAATGGCTATGTGTATTCGGCCAATGCACCAGACTGAAATAAGGTTACTATCCATTGATGTTCTTTATTTTCAGAGGCAAACAATACTATACAGTCCATACACCATAAAGACGGGGGCGTGTCGTTGGCCACCCCTTCTTCTGATGCCTCCGGTTTAGAGAAGGAGCTGCTGGAACTGAGGGAGAGAGTGGCAGACTTACAGAGTGACAAGGTGCTAATAGAAGAAGAACTGAAAGAAGCTCTGGCTGGCAGGGATGAGGTGGAAGTGAAATCAGCAAAGGTGGGAGTTGTGTCATCCTGTGCCTTCCTCTTTACTGTTAGCACAGTCAATACATCTATTATATACACATGTGGTACCTACTGTGTGTGTTACTGGGGTCAGTGTAGATGTTGGATCATCAATAGATGTTAGGATGGCGCTGTAGTAATAGCTGACTGTGTTATAATTATTCCACTCTAGATCAACAGAGTCGGTATTTACATGTACATACAGAGAATTATATGCATAGTCAGCGAAATGTGTAGGTCCTACGTGTGTCTACGGATGTGTCCTCTAACTACATATTGGTATATGGCTGAAATGCATGTGTAGGCTAACTAAATGTGGATGTAGATAGTGAAACAGTTCTTTCTCTGCCCACGCAGGTGCTACAATTAGAAAAGAGTAACAAAACAATGTCCAAGGAGCTGACCGACATCAAGTCAGAGTTAGACAGCCAGCAGGCGAAGATAAGGCAGCAAACCAAAGAGTTGAAGGACGCTGTGACGGCGAAGAAATTGGCCATGGAGGAGTTCACTCAGCTCAACGAGAAGGTAAGCTTCTCCTTCGAATATTTCTACTCCTACGTCACAATAGCAAAAACACAGGGTTACATTGCACTTACATTTGGCTCATAATTCTGTTGGACAGGTATATACAATGTATGTATTCCCCTTCACTCCGCTATTGATAAGACCCCGTATACCATAACATGAGCCCTGCAAAAAATTGCAAGAAAACGAGGGAAATGAGTCTGTTCACAAATTTACAAAAGCATTGAGCAAGCTACACCTCTTCTTAGACACTTTTTGCCTAAAAAATATTTTTGCTCAGACTTGACCAATGTGCGTCCAAGTACGAAAGCACCAATGCTGTGTGTTGGGGAAAGTGGATGTCTTGCGGATAACGGGTGTCCAGTTTTGAGTTTAGTGCATCAGGAAAGTCTAATAATATCTCACATCCTGTTGACTCTTTGATATTACCTGTGGCTACTAGCATTTCGATGTATAGTGTAGTGCAAATGGTTTGTAGTCTAGTCCTTGCACAATGAGAAGAGTTACTGATATTGCACAGCACCTAGAGTTATAAAATTGCTAGTAAATCACTGAGAATTAACTGTAGGCTTTGTAGACTTTAGGTCAGAATCTGATGTTTGATGTGACTCGTGACTCGTTCACCATGTTGCTAGGACATAGCTCAGTATAGATTTGACTCCCTTCATACAGTTTATTATTCTTGTATTCAACTTCAGCGGTTTGAGGTCCCTGCTGCCTATCCTACATGTATATCACAGGTGAAATTTGCAGGCCAGGAGTTGCGTTCTCTTTGTCTCACTAATTTTCCTTGTTATGTGCATTCGTCTTGCATCAATAACTTCACCATCTTATGCGAGGGCTGTTGAATAGTTGAAACACTGCATGCTTTCTACCGTATCTTGTTGTCCAGCCGTTTGAATAGTTGCCTTTTGTTTTGATTGTGGTTTGTTCTTATAAATGGTATTTATTATGTAGAATTTGTAGTCATGTAAAGGAATAGGCCAATATTACTCAAATTAAAAATTTAAACATGCAACTTTTGTCACATTACACGTGCGTGGTTTATATTTCGGAGTTGTCTGTCCTTGTTATAGCTCCCTTCATTGAGGTCATAATTACAAAGTACACAGTGCATGTAAATGTACATCATATTACTTAAGTGCTAGATATGAACACCAAGGACTAGCTGTTTCACACATTCTTATCGGTTGTCAAACTGTACACTGTTGTTGTAGTTTGCTGAAGCTCGATCTCAGAAGCAGAAGTTGGGAAGACAGCTGAGGGAGAGGGAAGAGGAGCTGGAAGAGATCAAAACTAAACACTTCTCATTGAAGACAGAATCTAGAAATAATGAGAAGTTAAACAGAGAGGTGAGTGGGGCATGTAGTCTCTGTGTCGTCTCTGGTGGCTCCTATAGCTTCTACCATGACCTTCTAACGTACAAGTTGGAGATTCGCATTCCATAATTCAACTGGATAAACACCTCTAAACCTGATTAGAAACTACATCAGTGATGTAAATACATGCAGTACAACACTTGGTTGTTACTTACTAGTGAATGCTCATCATATAACATATATACAGTTAATTTACCTCACTCGGCTAGAAGTGTGGTAGGCCTATGTGGGGATCATGTCTGCCAGAGTTCAGTTGTAGGTAGATTACATGATGTATGGGTATGATAGTGTATAAACTGACCAATCTCTAATTGATTGTAGCTACAAGCCAAAGTTGAGGAGGCGGAGAGTAATATAAACAAACAGGTTAAACTCAGGGAACGTGCAGAGAATTACACAAAGGAGCTCGAGATTGAGCTGGAGTCTGTAAGGCAGGCTCGAGTTAATGTCTCGTCTGTAGCAGCTGTAGACAACTCGGCAGAACTACAGAGACTCAAACAGGAACTGGAGAACGTGAGGCTAGAGTGAGTACTAGAGTGTTATTAGTCGGACGCAAATAATGGTGGGATATATAATGGAATACATATGAGAATGACTGTCTATCTATACTAGGCTTGTGCCGTAGCTTGTCATATGTGTGAAGAACGCCAATGTTAGTCTATAGAAGTAGCTCGCTTGCAGCATCGGGAGTAGAACAGTGTACATGTATATGTGAGAGTACTACTAGGGTTCTATTACACTACTATATTGGGTGATACTTGATACGTATCTAGATTGCACCAATTACTATATTATACATGTATTATATGTTTAGATATGATGAACAGTTGGAGATAGCCGGTCACAAGTACAGAAAGGAAGTGAAGGATTTGAACTACCAGCTACAAGAGGCTGAGACTAGACTGGGTGACATGCAGGAACAGGTGTGCTATATATACATCTTGTGTGCGCTACGTTATATACAATGTATATGTACATATATAGTAATTATTGTCATGTATGGGAGTTGTTCTCTCTCTGTGACAGCTACATGTATGTACTACATTGACATGAGAGAATAATTCTAATGATCTATACATGTACATTGCATATCGATGCCTTATGTTGAACACAGTTGCACGCATCAATGTCTATCTATATCTATGTGTCCCTCCGCGCAATCATGGCGCCACTTTAGTTCATGGATACCCTCGTCAAATATTGAGATTGTCTGATAACATTGTTTAGGTGACGACATTACGAGGTCGGCTGCGAGCAGGAGAGACTTCTAGCTCTGCAGAGGAGAGTGAGTTAGTGAAAGAACTGAAGGAGGAGAGCGAGAAGAACCGTCTAGTTCTGGAATCTCAGAATGAGACTCTGACAGAGGAGATCTCCCAACTCAAGAACTATGTCAATGAGTTACAGGTGTGTGTCTTGGACGACTATTATAGAGACACGGAGTTGGTCATCTGTAGAAATATGTCGTCGTATACTAAAATAGGAAGTGTCAGCTCACCATTTTAATTTAGACTCCTTCGTTGTATGCCAGTGATGTTCTACTCGTTTCAGTCAGCAGTGTGGAATAGTCTTTGATTGATTGCCATCCAATCACATTTGATTTGTATTCTCCCATGTACTATGGTCCTACCTATAGTGCTAGTAGACTAGTAGAGGTATGTGTGCATATTCTACTCTTACTGTACTTGTAGAGTACAAACAAGAGGTTACAAGAAGAACTTGATACTCTCTCTGCCGGTGAGACTGTAGCTAATTGGGAGACTCAGATATCAGACATAATACAATGGTTAGTCACTGATGATAGCCTGCTCTGGTAATGGTGGTCAACTTAACCATCCAGCCACTAGAATTATTGCACATGTTGCATATGTGTACACAGCACTGTATATACATGTAATAAGGTTTGGCAGAATGTGGCAAGGCTTTGATGTGCACCAACTAGTGTCTACATAAGTTCTTTCAGTTATCTTCACCTTTGTTACTGCCAGTCCATCTCTCTGTAGTCGCAAGGGGCATACTATTATCTTGTGGCAATGTTGAGATATTTGAGAGTGGAAAGCATCAACTATTTAATAAAAACATTATGTTATATTATCAAGCACCAAGTAGGGTTGTATTGCATGTATATTACCATTAGTAGATAGATAGAGCTGGCAACATAAGTCAGTTGTGATATGCAGAACTGTAATGTAATGTCTGCTAATAGTGTCATTCTATAAGAAATGTTATTTCAACTCTGATTGTCAGTGTTATTGACTTACTACAGGGTAGGCGATGAAAAGGATGCCAGGGGATACCTGCAAGCACTTGCTAACAAGATGTCAGAAGAGCTGGAGACATTAAAATCTACCAGTGTTGGCTCGAACAATCAGAGGTGGCAGGCTAGACGCTCACAGAGACTGGACAAGATGGAGCTACTTAACCTGCAATCCAGGTGAACTATAATGTTGAATATAGTTCATATACATGTGGTATATAGTATGTACACTGTGTAACGTGCATATGACACGGTAGTATTATGTCTTATAAGGTTTTTGTTAAATTGAACGTGCCAATTTAGCGCCATGTTATGGTAGCCTACTTGCAGTGCTAGCTGATGGTTGAACTATTTGTTATAAGATGTATGACTGATGCATGTGCTGGGTGGGTATTGATTGGTTCTTGGACACCTTGTGGACACCTTGTGTTACCTGTTAGCTAATGGTTCATGTATATATACTCACTCGGCTGGTGATTGTGTCTGGAGTTGTCCCCCTTACTACCATTGTCTATGTGTATATGCCAGCCTGAAGAGTGAGATAGAGGCTAAACAGCTGATATCAGAACAACTGAGTCAGGCTAAACAGGCGCAAGTGGAGACGGAGCAAAAACTCAATATTGAGAAACAGAGCAATGCTACCCTTACTGAGGAGCTGCAGAGTCTTAGACTGAAGATGGAGCAGTTGGAAGCCAAGAGTGCACCTTCTCGCACTAGAGGTACGTACAGAGCACTTGTTGTTAGTAGACGTAGGCACAGAGCACCTGTTACTACTAGATATAGGTATAGAGCACTTGTAAGAGCACCTGCTCACACTAGAGGTAGGTACAGAGCACCTGCTCACAATAGAGTGAGAGGTAGTGGCAGAGCACACCTGCTTTTGTGCTAGAAACTAAATTAGACCAAACTGTAAGTCACTGTTCCTACAAATACTTTAGTACCAGGACATTGTAGGGTTTGTGTATATGTGCTTTCCATGTTATATGGCTGTTATTAGACGAATATGGTATTTATACAGTTCTTGTAACATAATATTATGTCCTTGTTATAATTATTACATTATGTTGTTACTTGCTATAGCATTTATATGACGTTGTGTTTGTCTTGTAGATGACTCTAACACACCGGAGTCTCAGCTCTCTTTCATGTCTTTCCTTACCAAACAGCTGGTGAGTTTTTCTCTCTTTTACATTACTGGTTTAGTTTACCTTATGGTACGTGCAGTTTACCTTATGGTACCTGTAGTTTACCTTATGGTACGTGTAGTTTACCTTATGGTACGTGTAGTTTACCTTATGGTACGTGTAGTTTACCTTATGGTAGGTGTAGTTTACCTTATAGTAGGTGTAGTTTAGGTTATGGTAGGTGATGGATCATGTTAGGTCCTGAACTAATGGATCAACACATTTGGGCAATACCTCAACTTTCCGCTCGATTACAATGTAATGTTATGTTGTTTTATTCACGATGGAACAAGTGCAAGTGCACTTGCCAACTTGATATAACAATACTATTGAGTAAATGTACATGTTTGTGCAGTTATTCGCTCTATTGGCTGTGGCAGCATGTCAACACCTACACCATTATGTTACAGCACTGTAGAGTTAGAGCATGACCTACATTATTCTTTAGTTATTCGTTTCACTGCTGATTAGGAGTATACTTTGGAATGTTTTAACAACTGCATTGTGTCTGTCTGTTTGGTGTTAGTCAACTAGTATAACAGTCCCGACAACTGCCGAGTATTTTGGTGACGAGGATACGGATGGGGCGTCGCTCACTAACGGCACATTCATCTCAAATAACCAAGTATCTATAGTTGGCGGAGGAACTGCTAAGCCAAATGTGTCTAGTCTGAAAACCCCTTCTAACCACTCTACTCTACAAGCCGGGCCGCCCTCAACCCGCCCCGCAAACACATATGAAAATACACCAGTGTCTCCGTCTCTCCTGCCTCCTGGTGCAAATATAGTGAGTTGTAGTTTGTTTAGCATGTCATGTCCAGTACTGCTTGTAATATGCATAAATAGCTTTCCTGACTGTATGGACAAGGTAGATAACTCCTCGTTCCATGATATACAGTTACATGTATATAAGACTAGTAGCGGGTAGCAGCATGCTAGCGACTTTGAAGCATGTTTTACTATAAATATTTGTTAGTTGAGTTGCATGCAAATTGTAGGGTATTATTTAACCCTTTCATCATCACGAGAATATGTGCATACTTGATACTATATGTATCACTCATTAGCCTCTACTCCATTCAATAGCCCCTGCTCCATTCACTAGCCTCTTCTCCACTCCATAGCCTCTGCTCCACTCACTAGCCTTTGCTCCACTCACTAGTCTCTGCTCTTGTGTCTTTTAGCCGGATAAGAGAAGGTCATCTCACGGCAAAGTAAACACTGTAATGTCAACTGAGGGAAGAAGTAATACTGAACCACAGGCTCACAATTTTCGAGTTACAACTTTTAACTTGCCCTTGAAATGTCACCACTGTACCTCATTGATGGTTGGACTCAACAGGCAAGGTATGCCTTTCCTTTTATAGTCGTCTCTTGTAAATTATATAACACTTCCAAGGTTCTGGTTTATGATATACAGTGTCGCCTCACTTCGCGCTTGTCTTCTGATGCACTTCATTGTGGTCGTAGTCGGTATTTTCTTGCCAAATTGTTAGGTAATATTGTTTATTATATGATCAGATAGCTATCTATTCTCTTGATACCGTGTCAAATCAATACACATCAAGTTTCCACTTACAGGGACAGTATGTGAGAAGTGTAAATACACGTGCCATGTGGGCTGTAAGGAAAAAGCTCCGGCTGTCTGTCCGGTACCAGCTGATCAAACCAAGAGACCGCTTGGCATTGACCCTCATAAGGGTATAGGAACTGCATATGAAGGTTTCGTCAAGGTATGTAACTATTGGTCTAGCTAAATGTTATATAAGTCACTTTTCCACAAGTTATAATTCTACTGCCATGGGTAATATGTTTAGTTATAGCCAAAATGATATGTGGAAGCCTGCAAGGATATGAATGGAGTTTTTATTCAATAACTGGAATACATGTGTGTAGACAATATTGGCATCTGGATACTATATTTATATTAATTATGGTGTAATACTGACTGACTATTGTGATATTGAATATTCCAGGTGCCAAGGGTTGGTGGTATTAAGAAGGGTTGGGTAAAACAGTTTGTGGTTGTCTGCGACTTCAAACTCTTCCTCTACGATATCAGAGAGGAGAGGAATAACGTTACGGCAAGCATAGTAGTGAACCAGGTGCTGGACATGAGGTAATTGTCTGCCCTTATTTCATTTACAGTATTTATTTATAGGCTACAGTGCCTATTAGTAGACTAGGTGCGGAGGGAGAGTACAATGTGGTGTGATAACCTGGACTGAATGAGCAGCATGTCTAATAGATATTAACAGAATGTGAACAGACCAATTACTTTTCAGAACGTTCAATTCATCTTCTTACGGAACCTCTCATGGATGTCCAGGCTGTCACGCACACCATGATACATGTATATCAATCAGTCACTGTTGCTTTACATGTGACTGCAACACTCAACGTATTTTACTGTTGCCACCTCACCGCCCCGGCTGGCTATTCAGTAGTATATTGTCCTTATATCTGTTGTTGTCTACCCAGCCAATTATTTTCTGTGTATAATATGATCTCTAGATGATTGATTCATTTGATCTCTATGGTATTTTGGTAAATCTAATCAGTGTGTTAGGTAGACAGACCACTACTGATTTCTTTTATGTATTTAATTTTGAAACAGAAACATCCCTCGGTCAATAGACTTAAACAGACCTCGGCGCTGCCGTTCTTTACCTTGCTTGGCGACAGTCTTGTCACGGCAAGGTGAACGGCGCTGCCGTAGTCTGCCACCATCATCGCCCAGGTGACTTTGGTTATACATGTGCCACTGTTATGATGTTTTGCCATAGTATAACCTGCTTTCATTGTCACTTTTCCTCCCACCGTACTACGAGTATATTTTTTAGTTTTAGTCTTATATCTACTCACCAAACTAGTCGAATGAGCGTGTATGATTGGTCAATCAATAGTCGTTGTACATACCTGATATCTAACATGTTGTCGTAAACTTTCATACTACAAGTCGTGCTCCTTTAGTCTAACTTCTATTTGGGAATGCAGTGTAACTCTGTCTGTATATCTCTACCCAATCATACGCGCTCTTACATCGTCTTGTCACGTACTCTCTAAACTCTAATGTATACACTACATACAAACACTCTACTACTATCAGTACTGCATACTTAGAAAATATAAAACTTTACCAGCACTTGTTACCATCTCACTACACAGTTAGGCTCCTCCAAGACAATGCTGATGGTAGAGCTAGCGTCTAGGTATAATATGGTCGGTGCTGCCGTCTGGTGGTAGAGTAGTCTGTACTCTTACTCTTTACATAGCAAACCATCACTATACCCTTGGTTGTTTCTAGATGTGCATTTTATGTTGTCTTAACTAAACTTTATTGGCTAGCTACGCCAGTAACTATGCTCAGCATTGTTTTGGAGAGTTTATTAAACTAGTCTAGTCCCGCATTCACACACACTCTCTCTGTCGGGTCTGAGATACTGAACTCTCCAGTTATGTTCACACATTGGTGGACAGCTTAGATAAAGAATATCTACCTGTCCAGTTCAAGTACTATGGTAACACATCGCTTGTACTGTGCATTGTAACTAGCCCTGACATGGAGTATACTGTCCCGACATTGTACTGAATTGTTGGTATGTTTCAGAGATGACGATTTCTCCGTGAGTTCGGTTCTGGAGCTTGACGTCATCCATGCCAGTAAGAAGGATATCCCTTGCATATTCAGGGTAGGTGTATATTCTGTGGATAAACACAGTTTACACGTGTGCATACATCATGTATACATATACAGTCATGTACATGTACATACACTGTGTTGTCAATGTTTGGCTGACAACACAGGGTAGTAGGCCTAGTATCATGTTAGAACAGTTGTGTTGCACTGATTTACATAGTACAAGTATGGCATCTGCTATTGCTTGTGATATCACTACAAGTTGAAACGTCACAGCAATACATCATCGCACCATAACAGCAGCTGCCTCCCTTTGCAGGTAACCACTTCACAACTGGCAGACCCTGGTACCAAACACTCTGTGCTCATGCTAGCCGAGTCTCCTCAGGAGAAACAGAGGTGGGTCGGTGCCCTCACTGAACTGCACAAGATACTTAAAAAGAATGAGCTGCCAAACTTAGCTTCTTACCAATGCAAGGAACTGTATGATAGTTCACTGTTACTGCTCAAGAACCCTCTATCAGCCTGTATATATGGTAGGTACACTTTACTTCAGTGACTAGCAGTGGTAATACTCGTATATATGGAGCTTTCTAGTGTGGCATACATCGGCCTACGTACATTTACTACCTGTATATCTTGGTACCTATCATCTGCTCTAAGAGAGTCTGATTTCCATGGTCAACATATACATTAAAAGGGTTGATATACATGTAGCTGCGTATCGTATTCTTACCTGATTTTGATTGGTTGTTTGTATCCTTGTAGATCAGGAGAGGATACTCTTAGGCACAGAAGACGGGCTACACGTCGTGGAAACTGGTAGAGATGGTATGTAGTGTATCCCTAATACTGTATATACATCAGTACATGCTATTACTATATCCAATGGCTCTACAGGACTCTCCACTCAATGGTCATAATAATAATATACAATGTATCACTACTGCAATGGCTCTGGAGTGTCACTCCATGCCTAGTTAATTGATGAGAATAAGAGAGCTGACAACTCTGGATATATGACTTTTGTTACTATAGTATAGACTATGGTCTCACTACCATTGTAGACTGTATGGTGTGAATTATTAATAAGGCTGCATGAAATTTCCGTTTGGTCACCACTAGCCTATTAAATGTTTTTTAATGTCTCTCTGTTTTGGCATGCTTTTACCTATACTTGGAGATACAATAAACCTTCCATAAATACAGAAATTGACTGCAAGGAAAGTCGCTCAGAAATAAAAATTATGGTAAACAACTAGCGAAAACCCAAACAATTGGAACCCACAAGCACGATCTTCTTTTAAGCTAACAAATAGTTGCACTAACTCCATTGATGACTGTTGTGTTTGTTTGCTTGTTACAGAGATAGCTCGAGTTCACGGAGAAAAGAAACCTGTCTACACTGTACAGTTGATACAGAGTGAGCAGTTAGTTCTCATCGTCAGCGGGAAACAGCGACATGTAAGACTTGTCCCATTCCTCGCACTGGAAGGCCACGAGATAGAGGGAGTCAAGGTGACGGACAGTAAGGGCTGTACAACGACGTGTGTAGGCCTGATTCGTCAGGGTAGTAGCTCATGCCTCTGCATAGCTGTCAAACGAACAGTACAGATATACGAGCTCACTCGTACTCGGTTACGTCATAGGTGGGTACAGCCATCAGTGTATATACACAGTGTTACATCATAGGTGGGTACAGCCATCAGTGTCTATATACACAGTGTTACATCATAGGTGGGTACAGCCATCAGTGTATATATACAGTGTTACATCATAGGTGGATATAGCCATCAGTGTATATATACAGTGTTACGTCATAGGTGGGTACAGTCATCAGTGTATATACACAGTGTTACATCATAGGTGGGTACAGCCATCAGTGTATATATACTGTGTTACATCATAGGTGGGTACAGCCATCAGTGTATATACACAGTGTTACATCATAGGCGGGTACAGCCATCAGTGTATATACACAGTGTTACATCATAGGTGGGTACAGCCATCAGTGTATATATACAGTGTTACATCATAGGTGGATACAGCCATCAGTGTATATATACAGTGTTACGTCATAGGTGGGTACAGTCATTAGTGTATATACACAGTGTTACATCATAGGTGGGTACAGCCATCAGTGTATATACACAGTGTTACATCATAGGTGGGTACAGCCATCAGTGTATATACACAGTGTTACATCATAGGTGGGTACAGCCATCAGTGTATATATACAGTGTTACATCATAGGTGGGTACAGCCATCAGTGTATATACACAGTGTTACGTCATAGGTGGGTACAGCCATCAGTGTATATATACACAGTACCTACTGATACTAATTGTTCACTAGTTATCCATAGGGGTAGTTAGACAACCATACTAGAAGCGTAGAGCAGATAGAAAACTAGACCCTCTCTTTCCCATCGTAGTGTCAACTGCAGAACTATTCGCATTAATAAAGAAGGCTTTTGAGTCATCTTTAGATAACATTCATTCATACCAGGGAATTTTCAAACTGTCAGTTTGAAACCAAGGAGTTCCTCATCCCACTTCTGCCCACTTCTCTACCCGTCATGTTCTATAATGTTGATTTCACAATAACTCACTATGTCTCTCTCTGTTCACATGTAGGATGAGACACCTCGTGTGGTAGGTGACCTTTTACTGACCTCTCTCTCTCTCTCGACCACATACTGACTTACCACCTTCACTTGGTTCTACTTCATCTATATTACACTGTTCTGTATCTATCAACTCTGCATATAGCTAAACGCTCTGTCTTTCTCTGGTTATTTTCTCATCTACTCTCTAGTTGGTACCACAGCAAGTAGTAGTACACCTAAATGATACCAATATGTGCTATTTACAGACATAGTTCTATATCTAGGTAGCCACGAATTTGTCAGATGGGCAACATTTATCCCAATGCAGTTTGCCAAAACAAGGGTTCAGATATAACTATGGTTTACAGCCATGAAGTGCAAAATATTGGATTTCTAGTCTGGATATTATTTTGGAGTTGTCTGCCTTCATCCTTCTATCTGTTTATATGCTCAGTAGTTGTTTATTTACAATCTACTCTAATTCTATGTCTCTGTTTTCAGGAAAGTCAAGGATATACAAGTCCCTGGACAAATACAATACTTATCTCTAACAAACGAAAGGTTGATAGTTGGCTACCCCTCTGTGTTTGCTCTATATACTGTGCAGGGGTCAGGAGCCCCCTTAGGTACGTCTGCTGGTGTACACACTCCCTGGTTATATCATTAGTATTCAGTGATAAACTTGCAAAACCTTTATTCTCTCAACGAATGAAGCATATTCAGCTTACTGCTATAGCCTTAGTGTACTGATGTAACTGTATAACCATAGCCTTAAGTGTACTGATGTAACTGTATAACCATAGCCTTAGTGTACTCATGTAACTGTATAACCATAGCCTTAGTGTACCCATGTAACTGTATAACCATAGCCTTAGTGTACTCATGTAACTGTATAACCATAGCCTTAGTGTACTAATGTAACTGTATAACCATAGCCTTAGTGTACTCATGTAACTGTATAATCATAGCCTAGTTTACTACTGATTATAGCACTCATAAACAATGAGGACCAGTCTCTCAGCTTCCTCACTCAGGCTCCTGTGGAGGCCATGTGTGCCGTGGAGCTGTCTGACCGAGAGTTCCTGCTGGTGTTCGCTAGTCTAGCCGTCTATGTGGACACGAGGGGCAGGCGTTCTCGTACTCAAGAAATAATGTGGCCCAGCGTACCCAACTTTGTCAGTGAGTATCTGCATAGCCACCCTTTCTTCTATCCCTTTTACTAGCGAATGTATAGGACATGCTCAGCAACTATTTCTGTTGTCGTATCAATATTATTATTTTTGTATTCAGTTTATTGTAGTTTGCTTCTCCGCTGAAATGTTATATTCAGTAAGCTGCCACAGTCGCACATTTCTTAAAAAGAATTCTGCCTGAACAATTCATTTTCAGTAATGAACCATTGATGAAAAATACCTTCATATTATTGTATGGATATACATGTATCTCCAATGTAGAATCTATATCAAGTTACAGCGATTACCCAATGGATTGGCACTACATAGCACACTGCATTAACATTGTATCCACTACAATATCTGATCTTTCTATCACAGCATATATAGAACCACACCTTCTCTGCTACTCCGAGGAAGCTATCTATGTCTTCAACTGTCAATCATCAGAGTGGGTACAGACAATCTGCCTGAAGAAGCCACGCCCACTCAGTCATGACGGCTCTCTAAGTCTAGCGTTTGTTAGCGATGAGCCAAGGCTGGTCTATATTAAACCAAAATCAGGTGAGGGTTCGACCAAGTGGATAAACTATCACAGAGCATCACGTTTAATGTATTATTTTTATCGTATCTGCATTCAGTGACCTTGTAACTGTGTGGAATGTAGATGGGGTACAGTTTTATCCACATTATACATGTTTTGTTATTTGTATGCAGGTGCGGATATGGTGAACCTACCAAACCACCAAATAAGAGGCAAGAGAAAATTTTCGATAAAAACAGTTTCAGAACAAGCACGTAACTCCGTAGCTTCGTAAGTACTGTTCGTTTATATGTACCATAACAATGTCATATTCAGCTACTGTTATTTTGTCATATTTAAACTTTACTTGCCTCTCAATGTCTACTAGAGTATCCTGTTGTTTATCACCTTGTTCCATTGAGGTTGATGTAGTAGACTAACTAGATAGTGATAGTATCTTTCTCTTATCTCCTCTCATATATTTTCCCACCACAATCTCCACTTACCTTTGTAGAACCGACAGAAGGTCTAAACTGATATCTGGACCTACTAACTTCTCTCATGTAGAGCACATGGGACCCCATCAAGGTCTACAAGTGCTCATTGACCTGCCACAAGCTCAGGCTAAGGCTGGTATGAGACACAGTCTAGTAACAGGACCTGGTTCTAGCATTAGTAGCTCTAGCCTCAGACAACATAATGGTTCTGGTAGGTGCATACCAGTAATCTAGTAGTAGCAATAGCGGTGGTAGTAGTAGTAGTAGTATTAGTAGTAGTAGTATTAGTAGTAGTAGTATTAGTAGTAGTAGTATTAGTAGTAGTAGTAGCAGTAGTAGTAGTAGCAGTAGTAGTAGTAGCAGCAGCAGTAGTAGTAGCAGTAGCAGTAGTAGTAGCAGTAGTAGTAGTAGTAGCAGCGGCGGTAGTAGTAGCAGTAGCGGTGGTAGTAGTAGTAGTATTAGTAGTAGTAGCGGTAGTAGTAGCAGTAGTAGTAGCAGTAGTAGTAGCAGTAGTAGTAGCAGTAGTAGTAGCAGTAGTAGTAGCAGCAACGGTAGTAGTAGCAGTAGTAGTAGTAGCAGCAGCAGCAGCAGTAGTAGCAGCAGCAGTAGTAGTAGTAGCAGTAGTAGTATTGTAATGTGTTCTGTTCACTGTGAGAGGCATTAGGTGCTACAGAGGTCCGGGTTCAAACCCCAGTCATGGACTGGTACTTTCGTGAATGTAAAACGAGTCTCTCAGTATACTAATTGCTTGCATAAAAACATCAAATATACACATGCTTTGTATAGTATTGTACTGTATGTGGCTGGTTAGTCAGGTGTACTAATGTGCATACTACTCTAATATGTTTACTGTCTATTGTTATAGGGTTATCCTCCTCTGTGGTCACTCGCTCCCACTCTGGTCTGAGGGACAGACCCACCTCTTATTCTTATGGCTACCAGGACTCCTCCTCCTCTAGTTTAGACAGCTCTGTGGGCCGCAGTGTGAATAGCCGTGGTAATAATATCATAGCAGAGGTTAGTACTCAGGCTTTCTGTATATATGTGTACAGGGAACACAGTTCTATTATTAGGGTTTGGCTAGCTTGTGTTAGTATAAATAGCAGTTATTTGGTGAATTGTGTAAAACCTGATTCATTTGGACTACTCCGATTCTTTAATAGATTGAGTGTAAATCTTCTCTGCTCCTATCAGTGGTATTTGATATATTTGAGACACTGTAATATACATGTGTATTATGGCCATGCTGATGGACAGATATCCAACAACAGTCTTAATCAATTCAAACTATTTGGGATATTTAAAAGATGTTCTGTTTTTTCTTTATTTATCATTACCAAGTTATATCTAAAATTGGTTGCTAGTTTTCACTTGTTTAGTAGTTATGGTTACTGATCTTTCATTTGGCCTTAGAATATCTGTCTGTATGTAAATTATTTAATATACTGTTTATTACTGGTTATCTCTGCCAATAATCGACCAATCACAGCGCTTACTCCCAGCAGCACCTGTCACTTAGTAATCAACAGCCAATCACACTGCCAGCATAATAATGTGCGTGTATGTCGGCTGAACTTGTTTGCACTGCACCGCAAATTATTCTCCCAAGATATTGATGACGCTCACGTCAGTCATTGCTGTCTCTCCTGTATATCCGGTATTGCTTTGTCCAAACTGCATTGTCTTCTCCTATTTGTTACAACTGTCAGGTATGGGTGAATTTGCTTTGCCACACAGTTGGTATGGAAAGTGGTGTAGTGTGATGAACTGAACACGCTAGTCATTTATCTATATAGGCTAACTGTGTAAGTGTATGTACTCCTTATTTAGGTGGCAAGACACGAGTTCGAGACTGACGTTTGGCTAGTATGAGTATCTGAACATTCTACGGCAATGTTAGTCTGGCTTCTTTACCACCCACCTTGTACATCTTGTATAGCTGTAGCCTTAGTCTAACTCATCTGTGTACCACAATGCCCTGTAATGGCATGGCTGTTTGTTTGTATTCACTGCATGATTAGCTCGGGCTTTGTGACCTATCGGGTCAGGGTGGCAGTGCTGTTAAACCTCATCTCATTGGCTCATTCCCGTCTGTCTGCTGAGGATTACTCATCTATGCTCATACCCTGATGGACAATGTGATACGTTGTTATAGCAACAAGAGGGGCAGCAGCTGCAAGTTCCACTCCACCACAAGAGGCAGTTGAGCTCTCCGGCCTTGCTCCAAAATCTGGACTTGTCTCTCTCCTCTGACTCAGTCGATGGGTTTGTATGATCAGTTGGTTTGTGTCTCACAACCTGTGACACTGCTAAGCAGATCTTGCAGGTCTCTCTGTCCGTTTCCCCAGGGTTGTTTATAAATTTGTCTTCATATTACACGTCACGTTACATTTGTGGTTGGTCCGGTTTGCTGTTGTTGTTAAGCTTGTAGTTGCTTGACTTGAGACGACTGATTTGGGTGGTCCATATGCTATCCTGGCAGCTACATGAAATGTGAATTATCCGGAGTTGCCAAAGCATGTTTTTCATCACACCATCTACAGGTGCTTTGAGGTGTTCTCTTTTAGACCACATGTGAAATATGCAAGTTGCCCTTTTATCAAAGTTGGTGTGACATTCGACATCCAGTCAACTGCTGTCCAGTGGTGACCAACTGGTGTTCAGTAGTGACTAACCGCTGTCCAGTGGTGGTCAATCGCTCTCCAGTGGTGGTCAATCGCTCTTCAGTGGTGGTGGTCAATCGCTGTCCAGTGGTGACCAACCGGTGTCCAGAGGTTGTCAACTGCTGTACAATGGTGGCCAACAGCTGTCCAATGGTGGTCAACCAGTGTCCAGTGGTGGTCAACCAATGGTCAGTGATTATCTGTCATCCAGTATTTTAGTCAACCAATTACTGATGAACTGATCTCAGATTCGTATGGGATGGCTGACCTCATGTTGCCATGGTTACCTTGAATGCAAACTTTAGCCACTGCTCACAGCATGTGTATGCCTTCACTGTGGGGTATTAACTAATAGCCTTGGCATACTAATAGTATAAAACTATGTGCTATAACGCATTCAACTACTGTAGCAGCTTGCCTCCTGATCATTAACATATCACAGCTGACTTGGTCTAACCTTGCACTCCCTAACGCTGACACGTGGTGTCATACGTTGTGTCATACGGTGTACGTATAGGTGCAGTACTCTTCTATCTGATTAATCACTTCAAAGGTTATCAGACCTGACTCGCGTTTATTTGCCGTTGTTTGTAGAGACATGGTGGTGTGCGAGAGCCCAACTCAGTGTTGCCACCCTTTTATTGATAGAGGTTGGTTAGTATACATTGTACCTTATGGTCAGTCACTCATAATTACTCAAGCATCACAACAAGTCTATATGCAATAGTTGTAGCTATAGGCTATCACTCTCACACTCTGTGGTTATATCTCTCTGACTGCCATGGCTGCATGTTTTTGGCCCGCATTCCATGGTAGTTGTTGGTAATATAGTCCACCAGGCTTGACGGGATAGTAAGAGAGGATAACTACCATCTCATTGTACTGATACATGCATGTAGTTTGATATCATCATCATATTACCCTTTGTTCTATCATTTGTTCAGTGTATACGACGGTAACTGACTAAAACTGTGTGTGTATTAACTCTGCTGTGTATGTTTTAGGAACAGGAGATTAACTCACTAGGATCTAGTAACAGTACAAGTACAGGAAGCAGACAGAGTTTTGTTAGTGAGGACAACTAGTAAATATCTCAGTATATGAACACTCATCCCTATTCTACTCCCTAGTATAGCGGCAGTATGGTCAGCGGCAGCATAGTAATTCTAAGAGACAAACAGATAGACACATTGCATTACATCCACATTCTAAACTCTTTATCTTAACTTATTGTTATACTTTCACCAACACACACCAAGACGGAGAGAAATAGAGGTTGAATATTTAGCCCAGTTATTAGTTACAGCACTCTGTCTCTGTGCAAAATATATCTTGTTTATTCCAGCAGCAGATAACCTTTATAATTATTACAATATTGTAAGCAGCGGCTGCCTGGTGGAATCTTCGTTCATATTTTTCCATGTTCATCAGATACGCTGGGATTTGTCCACTCTTATTTATCTGATATTGTAATGTATAGTACATAATGAGATTGGCTTATATGGTGCGTGGCCAGGACTGTCTTCTTAGCTTATCCCCAACTCCTTGGGCGGTCGGGAGATTCACTCCCTACTACCTGGAATTAGTTTAGGGGGCACACTCATCAGGCTTCCATTAATTTATGGTGTATATTATATAATATTATATGATATTTTTTAATTTAAATAAAACTCAAAAGATGCCATTTGAGTTTATCTATTGGAACCAAATTGCATTTCCAAACTGTGATGTTTAAACATACTATTACTACTACTATTACTGCTACTATTGCTACTACTATTACTGCAACTACTACTGCAACTACTACTGCTACTATTACTACTACTATTACTGCAACTACTACCACTACTTTCACTACAAATAATCCATTTAAACCACTGTTACTACTACCACTACTACACATACTGGAACTGGTGTTACTACCACCTCTGCGTTATTATCACTATGACTACTACAACCAATACTACCAACACTACCACTACTATTACTGCCTACTAAATACACTTACTATACCAACACTCTTATTGCAGCATTAGACCCGAACTTGGCATTACCAGTCAAGCACTGCCAGTCTAGAATCTATTTATATCTTCTTTTTACTGAAGGGTATTCAAGGTCATCCTTCAGTTTAAATGTAAATGATTTACTGCTCTCAACCAGTTAACATAGTATTTTAGATAATAGGAATATTGTTGATTATTATTATTACAACATAATTATATGAATTAGCACACACTAATTATGTTTTAGTACTATTAATATTTAAGTTGTACATGTTTATTTCTGGTATTATACTGAGCATCGTTATACTTTACATATAGAGATGTGCAAGCAACATGATGCCCTCTTTATCTTACACATAAATGCCCAGTCTCCTAAATAATTACTATTGATTTTAAATGGTTTTGCTAATAAACCTGGAATCTATTGAAAAATTAACTTTTGTACTGTTACATGCATCATCTAACAGTGTGGTTGCAAAACCTTGCCTTAGCTGCGTTCACCTACATAGAACTGAGTTTATTGGTACAGTACAGTGTACACA
Organism: Bugulina stolonifera; assembly: GCA_935421135.1. Taxonomy (NCBI): domain Eukaryota; kingdom Metazoa; phylum Bryozoa; class Gymnolaemata; order Cheilostomatida; family Bugulidae; genus Bugulina; species Bugulina stolonifera. The sequence goes on from OW285191.1 coordinate 9,397,969, forward strand.
CTGTTGGGTGTATTCAAAATGATAAAATCCTTGTGGTTGCTTTCAGAGACCTACTGCTATAACTGTTCTTGCAAATTCTGTGATTGTTGTACACTAACTTTCTGGATATGCAAATAAAATACATTCCTAATACTATTATGTGGATGCAGTAGGACTCTCAGCATTGCAGCCAATGGGCTGTTATCTTTAATGAAAGTTGTCTGCTCTTTGTTTGCTTTCATTGAGAAGACAACACTATGTATTGAAAATAACTAAAACTATTATTTTTATTAATGCCTGTCCAGTTACATGTAGTTTAGAAATATGTACATGTATATATTATACATTGCATATACGTACATGTATATACACTGCACTTTTATAATAAGAAGTTTGGCATAATTTTAAACGCAGGACTCAGAATTCTACCCCTGCCAGCAACTCAATTTATTTGGTTACAATGTTATATGATATTATTTATAATATATCTATTCATTACTTACACAGGTTACATATTCATATTATTTAACCTTGTAACCAAGTTGAGTTGCTGGCAAAGGTAGGATTCCGAGTCAAGAAATTAATAAGGTGTATTATTTTAATCGATTTTTTTTACCTGGTGAATTTCTTAAAAAGTATGCTGAAAGTTTTAGTCTCTGGTCACTTGAAAGGTATGCCATGAAGTCCTACATGTACATGCATGCACACATGTAAATATTAACTAAATGACTAAATATTCACCAAATTTTTTCCTATCACAAGTCATGTGCATTGGCATACATACAATGTGTTACAAGTTCTATAATAGCCATAGCCAAATTATAAAAATTTTAGCAGCAAATATATGAGAAAATTGAGAGATTGTAGTCAATACAGGTTCTTCAACATGGGATTTTAGTAGATAGATACTATGCAATATAAAATCACAATCCCAGCTCATGGTTGCCAAAGTAAGCATTATAAAATAGCAACCATATTTGCGATTAATAATTTCAGTTGCTAACACAATCCATAGACTTAGCATATTCATGAGCCGGTTTATACTATTCAAGTATCTAGTCTCTACAACGAAATGATTGAATGGAACTTGACTAATTGGCAGCAACAAGCAGGTTTGTTATACTTGACTCTTGAAACACATCATTATCATTGGCAGCTTACATGCATTATTAAATATCATCTATCTTAAAAATGTAGTTGATGGGGATTACTATGAGACAAATTCTTCTTCAGGGTATATACATGTATGTTTAGATAAATTTCTGATAGTAACATAAATAATAATATTGATATAGCCACTTGTGTAGAGAAAATCCAATAAGCTGACGTCAAATTAGTAACAATAAAGCAAAGATAACTCTGCTACTGTTTGCTCAGGGATATCTTCAGCATCCCAATATGGTTATTTAGCATTTTAACTATCTGGGAAAATAATATGCTTCAGTTGGAAACCAGCTGTTCTGTCACCTAAATAAGGCTGTGGATGCTTTAGCTTGACTGCACAGATGTGGAACCGAAATTCAATCACATAATAATGTAGACTTTCAATTTTTCTTTCTGTTGAAGAGTAAGTCCAGGGGACTTTTATCCAGAAAACAAGAACACAGTATTACTGTTTTATGATGAAAATTATAGGAGACATGAGAAGGGAGATAATTTGATACTACTTTATTTGGTCATTTAGCAGACTATGACAATAGTACCCTTACATGTCTTCGTGACCATAGGTGATTTTTAAAAAAATTATATATATTTTTGGACAGAAGCTACATTAGGAAACGCTTCTAATACTTGTCTGCTAGCCAGCCTATACATTATAATCAACTTGATGTGAACTGGCCTGAGAGGATGGAGAGACGAGTACCCTGGCGTGCAGAGCATTTAGCTACTTTTATTCTAACTGAGAGAGTGACTAATATCTAGTGAAAACATGACAAAGTCCTTTCTTGTGAATAAAAGTTTTTCTGTGAAATAAGAATAGCGATAAAGATTGGAGATGTGTATAAGCAACACGACATACATTTACTTGTACATATACATGTAGTTTATATGGTTCTTGTTATCTTATTGTAATTATTGTGTTAAGCATGCAGTTCTGAATAATAATAACATTAAAGAATTATGCATTTTCTTCTTATGATGCAGTACGAGTATAATAAAGGTCTACAGCTGCTATGGTCATACATTATGTTTTCTGTTATAAAGTAAACTTAATCTCAATAATTTAAATGCCGCAAAAATTATATTATAAAGTGTATGTGTGTATTCTGTTTGCATTTTATGTGAATGTAGCGTGAAGTATGACTGTGTATAATTGTAATGCATACCCTCCTGTATGCAATGTGGGGAAGCATGCATGGTTTGCTTAGACTATAAAAGCAATCTAATGGATATGTTTATAGACAGCTACTTTCTAGGAAGTGTAGCCTAGTTTCTCAGTGGGAAGTGTAGCCTAGTTTCTCAGTGGGAAGTGTAGCCTAGTTTCTCAGTAGGAAGTGTAGCCTAGTTTCTCAGTGGGAAGTGTAGCCTAGTTTCTCAGTGGGAAGTGTAGCCTAGTTCCTCGGTGTCACAGTAGATTAGAGTTTGGTGCGTTGATACAAGTTATCTGTTGCCTCTGCAAGGACCGGGAATCCAGTCCCATGAATGTCTACAGAGGCTTTAACCTAAAGAAGCCTCATCTGTGTAATGGTCAAAAGTCCACTGCGAACATCTATGCGAAAGTACTTGATGAAAAACATGCTATCCTGTGCAAATTAGAGATATAATAATACAGTGTATATAATTAATATAATATAATACAAAACATTTGCAGACTACGTGTGTATGTGTGTCATCACCAGTACGGTAATTTTGAGTTCTTCGGCTAGTTGAATCAGTACTTTGGGAATTCCAACTTTGATAACCAACAATAAGATTTACTCCAAGTACATGACTGTACCATGTTTTATAATATTTCCTCTAATTATTAATAAAATATTCATTTCCCTATAGATATAGATTAGACCTAATTAATGGTCTTTAGGGTTCACATTGTGTTGGGTTATACTTGTTTGAAATTTCTCGGAAAGTGGAATTAATAAAATACAATAAGAGATTATTATATTAACTCTCTGTTTGTTAGTTACTATGTTGTTTTGGTCTCCAAAGCCTACTGCTTATACTAATACACTCATAAGTGTCATCAATGCATTTAATCAATTTAATCAATGGCTACTGTAGCCTCAACTATTACAACAAACCCTAAAGAAAATAATAATTTATTTGTCTTTGTCAAAACTATCACTAAATTATTATTAACACTTCATTGATCTGCTTTACATTGTATTTATGGGATTAGTATTTCACTTCCATTGCATTGAATGTTTTTGTTTGATAGTACATTTATATAGCGATTATTATCAAGCTAACCTTTGCAATGGTATGTCAATTGGTTCTTTTCAACTGTTGATAAACTATGTTTACTCATGATATTGCATTCACCTTATAGGTAGTATTGGATTTTTTTGTATATCGGGTCGTACAATTATGTAGCAGTACAATCTATGCTCTCCACTTGTATAAAGAGTGTTTGTACAGTTTTAAATCGAAAGAGCTAGGAGACTCATTGGCTGGTTACTACATATACATATACATAGTCGTACTGAGTGTAGGGTGTAGATAGTGTGCTGTGTCAGAGTATAGTGGATGTGTTAGTGATTGTCAACCACAACACTAGCGGACTAACTTTACTCACTAAGGTATATATTACTATTATTTTTATAAATTACACTGTGTACTGTACTACATACAGACTGTATATTACCATGTTAGGCCTACTTGTACATGCAATTTTAACCATTCTATACAACATTAATGGTAATGCGATATACAATATAGATAGAAAATCAGCTTGCTGGTATGTATACTTCTTGCTCTTTGCTTAAATACATCTTTCAGCTCAAATTTAATTACGGAATGGAATATTGGATTAGATGATTATATAAGATTGTCTCTCTTAGAAACCAAAGTTGTTGACAAAACCGTTTCAGTGATCACCGGAGTCTGGGGATAGTCGCTTGTTGTTAAGCAACGTTAAGCAACGTTCTTGTCCTATTTTACAGAATTATTATCTGCGGTAGATCATTATGTTATCATCAAGCTTCTTCTTTCTTCCCGACCTTTAGAAAACGACCTTGACTTTGATCCTGAGTTCAACCAGATTGCAAAAGAAAAGACTCACAACAAATTTTTAAAGGATAATTACGCTAAGTAGTATTCTACAGAAATACCAATAAGTTAAAGTGTTAGGTTAACCATTGCCGATGGATAAATACGAGAAGATAGTGAAGATAGGTGAAGGTTCGTATGGTGTCGTATTCAAGTGTCGAAACAGAGACAATGGGCAGCTTGTTGCCATCAAGAAATTTGTAGAAAGCGATGAAGATCCACTTATTAAAAAGATTGCCATGAGGGAAATTAGAATGCTAAAGGTGAGTTTGCTAACAAATTTCTACAGTAATGTACTGCCCTTGCGAATAAAATGGGTTTCGGCTGCGTCACTTCACATTTAAGGGATCTCTATGAATAGACTTCTGCATCTCATAGGCAAGAGTCTTTGAACACAAAGTTGCCGCCTTGGTGATGCTCTCTGAGAAGTAAGGTCAGGTAGGGAATCCAGGCACTTGGAGTAAATACTCCTCTGGGTATGCTCAAAACTTTGGCGCAGCTTTATTTTAAATGTGTGCACCATTAACATCCTTTCACCGCAACACTATTGCTATTAGCGGTTTCGTTTAAGTTTAACAACGTACAATTTTTTCAGATTTTTGACATCTTGACTTGAAATAACTCAATAGAAATTTTCTACTAAGGTCTTGCCGTTTACTTGGCATTCTTCAGCACTGGATAAATTGAACGAAAAACACATAGAATTTAAGGTTGTTAGTCTTATAGTAAGAATCATTGTTTTGTTTAGGAATACAGGCTATGTTTTGCACATGGTACAATACCGTAAAATGCTGCCTTATATAGAACACGGTTGAGTAGCTTGAATTCACAAGGTGTTGTATTCAATATCCGTAGTATGACCATTGAAATTAATTAAAATATCAATTGACACCTCCTCAGCAAGGAATTATTTATAGAACAATTACAGTCATATGTTGACCGTTGTATGGCCTTTATTGTATACAGCAGTATTATAGTCTAAAGTCACGTAATAATAGCTTCAGTCCCTAGTAAAAAGTGTTTAGCCTCCATTATTAAATTCACAAGCAGTAATAAAATTATTTGGATTAAAAGTCAGCGAATAAATTTCAATGAGTGAGCCTACTTTTGCAAGACTTGATGCTATTGATGCACTTACCATAAATTGGATATAAAACTTGACACAGAATTTTACTATCACCAGAGTTCTAAAGATTAGTTTGTGTGCAAAATAGAGGTAGTTAATGGACCAATATTTTCAACGTATAATCATATAGCAGGACAGTGAAGCTCATATCTGCAATTAGTTCATTACTTGTGATTTATAATAGGCCTTTGTGTACTCCCTAATTATAATTCTTGTTAAATAGGCTTTCAATTAAATTTACCACTTTGGAAATTTATATAAGATATCTTAGGTAAATGGCAAACCTATGATACAGCGCTTTGTTTGTGTAAACCAAGCCTGAACATTGATTCTACTAATTATTATTTTTATCTTGCCTATTTAACCATGCAAGTATTTAAACAAATGTTGCATGGTGCAAAGTATATAGCTCTGTATTACAAAATATTATTTGGCATTTTATGCACAAAGCAATTCTTATCTTGATACAAAAATTTCATTCATCTGTATTCCCTCAAACCTGTTGAACATAGTCTAAACTTCTGTGCTGTACATGTACTTAGCCTGGGAAACAATGACCAATTGAAAAAATAGACTGAGTTCTGAACATTTGACTTTTTTTAACAATAAATATTTAGACATTTTCTATTCGCTTGAAGCTGCTGTCTATAATATGGCTGACAGTAGCCTGAGACAAGTGAACAGCTGAATGCTACTATCACAATAGGAAAAAATGGTAGAAAATACACAAAACTTTCATGTGATATCAGAGCTGTTGGCCCATTTTATACTTGGGTCTATATCATACTGGCTGGGCCTGGCTTGGCCGAGCCTACACCATAATTGGATAACTTCTAGGCCCACTGATAATTGCATTACAGAAACAATCTAGTTACATAGACTCTTGAACGTACGACATTTTCCTGTCATGCATGTAAGCCACAATACTTGGTGCTTATACAAAGAACATATCACTAGATACCAATCTTTGCTAAAGACCATTGGATCAAGATGGCTTCCATATGCTTCATGAATTCAATATTCCATAAAAAAGTTTGCTTGGAAGGGGTTTCATCAATGGTTGCGTTGGCAACTGACAGCGGGTAGTAGGTTGAGAACGATGTAGCTTGGCAAGACATTCTGAATACGGTATGTCTGCACAAAGCGTAAGAAGAACCCTTTTTGAGCCGAGACAGTAGTCTATAGAAGAGAGTAATGATACATGAACATGTGAACGTGTTTATGAGGTTGTTGTATCATTATATAAAATATTTCTACTTGTAGCAACTGAAACATCCAAACTTAGTGAACCTGTTGGAGGTATTTAAAAGAAGAAAGAGACTCCATCTTGTATTTGAATACGTTGATCATACGGTGCTTAATGAACTTGACAATAATCCTGGAGGGTAAGACAAAACTACCACAGTCCATAATTATCATGTACACATACATGTAAACATACATGTACACATACATGTACACATACATGTACACATACATGTACACATACATGTACACATACATGTACACATACATGTACACATTCATGTACACATACATGTACACATACATGTACACATACATGTACACATACATGTACACATACATGTACACATACATGTACACATACATGTACACATACATGTACACATACATGTACACATACATGTACACATACATGTACACATACATGTACACATACATGTACACATACATGTACATATTGTACATATTGCATATAGTCTAGGTATACATGATATAGTAGGTACATAAAGATTTGTATGTGATAAGCAGGATATAAGATTTCCTATTAAAATATCAAAATTGTTATGTTCATTAGTATGTAGGAGATTATTTTCCCTTCACTGGCAGTAATGTTGTCGTCATATTGTATTACGAAACTCACACTTTGTTTGTATCAAAGTCACAGTTGTCAAGTGTAGGCGATATTGCACTGTATTACGTGAGCTTTCTACTACTGTACACACATGAACATCTAAATGGCTGTCAAAACATACAAGTATTCCATAGCTACATGTATTATTAGCTTAATCTCATTGTTAACTAATAGTGAGAACGTACTCCCAGCTGACTGTTTCTACCGTCAACATTCACTCATGGAAACCCATTGATTTACACTATACGTTATCCATTAGGCCGCTCTTTGTTTTCCCATAATCATGACCGCATTAAAATAATTATTTTTTATAGAACTTGATCTGTTAATTTATTTCATCACACTTTAGAATGCTTTGTGACGAAACAAGATATCGCACAACACCTTAAAACGCCTTTAAATGATATGATCTATATGTCTATGACATACAACATTGTTAATTGATTTATATTAACTTCGTAAATGGCAAACACCATGGTTAGAATTTCATTTTAGCGCAAAGAAAATGATGTTTGTAGAAGGGGACCATGTGTTGCTCAATTGCAACTCATAATATCAAATTTTGACACTATTTACTTTCTTAAAAGTTTAGATTATAATCCATCAGATGAAATTAATGTGTTTCAACCTAAGCTAATGCGCAACGGCAAAGAGTGACCTTGAAGTTAATGATTGATTATCACACTCTGCCGTGCTCCCTCAGTTTCTCTTCGTCTGAATAATACATAACATTGTCAAAGTATTAAGTTATTCGTTATTTTTGTAACGGGATAATTTTTTGTTGCAATAGTTTTCCATTACACTTGAGAATACATGAAGTTGCAGATACACAAAGTACAATTAATTTGCAGCACTTTGATAACTGACAGTGAAAAGACCAAATCTCTAGGAAGCATATATACAAGAAATAACAAATAATGATGTGCAAAAATGTGCAATTACATGTATAAGCTTAGGTGTACTATTTACAGCACTGTTGTAGTTACCATAATGAATATTTAATATATTTGGGGAATTGAAATTTTATGTTTTCAATGTTTTTGGACAAATGTTGCAAATGGGTTGTGAGGTACACAAATATAGGCTTTATAACATACAGATAGGCCTGCATGTACATTAAATACAAGAATGAGCAAAGTTCCAGTTCTTGTACATTTGAATAAGATTTTTGTACTAAAGAATATAAAGCAAATTCAGCCACGGTACAGAGAGAGTGTATAAAATAAATCCAAATGATTCCTGAACATCAGCAGACCATAAGATTCCATGAGACAATGGCTACATCTACTTGTGTGTACTATTGTGTCTTGCAAAGTGTGGTTGTCATAATATTTACTGATACAGCAAACATTCTATTGGGGATACTGGGATGGATGGCGCCCCCTGCCCCTATCTGGTCCAACTATTGTGTTTTCCTAATTGTATTATACTAATGGTAATCACTGTTTATATTTGAACACTTTCTTTCTTAGTTATAATCTTTTGTTTAACAACATATTTTCTATATAAACAAAGCAACCAATATATCGCCATGTTTCTTTGACAAATAGAATGCCGGCAGCTTTCTCAAATATTATTATGATCATATGAAACATTCAATACAGTGTTTGCCAGTAACCAGCAAGTGGGGCACTGTACAGGGTTGTCAAATATTGTTTTTCTTTCGTTTTACGCAACTGACAGTTTATTTAAAGAAGATACTTTGCTCTATCAATATAACACTTTGTATCTATTTGCTTGGAAATTTGTTAGTAGTTGATTGAGCACACACCTCCTTATTGGCAAACAGAGACTTATTATACAATAGAAGCTGAAATTGATCGGATCAATCTGTAAAAATATTAGCTCTAGCCAAAAAACAACATCTCTGGGTGACAAGTATTTGCAAGGTGTTTGTGACAAGTATTTGCAAGGTGTTGTAACAAGTGTTTGTAAGGTGCTTGTGACGAATATCTCTAGGGTGCCGTTGCGTCATATTTGGACTAATAGTGTCAAGGAGATCAATTAGAAGAGAAACTAACAAATTTGGATAAACAACTACCAAACTACATTATTCAATAAAAATAATAAATTTTCATGTAGACAGGTTTTCATTCTATAGGCTATAGGTCTGCTACTAACGGTTGACACAAAGTGACGGAGCAATGCAAACATGTCTATTACAAAAAATTTGATTTTTCCACTCTTTAGATTAATATTATTTTAGGTCTCTGTTTACAACACTTCTATTGAGATTACTTTTTACAACATATAGATTCCTCTATTTACATGAACATGTATATAAACAATGTAGTTGCATGTGAATTATAGCATTCATTTTGTTTACAATTTGAAAACGTATTACACACTTATATGAAGCATAGGTTACAAGTAAGAACATGTAGAGGATTGTAAATTAATTCATATAAATCCATCTATATAAATAAATGTACATTATTGGCAAGTGTATATACATGTATGTAGATAAACAGTTATATGTAGGCTACATACTATGCAGTGCACACAAACACAGTTCCTTGTGTACATACATGTAGATGCACTGTACCGCATGTATATACGCGTATGTACATACATGTAGATGCACTGAACTGAATGTATATACATGTATGTACATACTGTATATGTACATACATGTGGATGCACTGTACCGAATGTATATGCATTTATACGTGTATGTACATATATGTACATACATGTGGATGCACTGTACCGCATGTATATACATGTATGTGCATGTACATGTATGTACATATATATGCTACGTCAGAGAGTAATATCAGTGTATATGTTCCCACAAACCATTTGACCTCTACTCTTTATTACTCAATGTTAACATGCTATTCCTTCTCATCCTCTACAGGGTACCAGAGAACCTCACTAATATGATCATCTACCAGACACTGAAAGCCATCAGCTTCTGCCATAGACATAATGTAAGTCAGCATTCTATATCATATAGTAATTCTATTGTACATGTACATACATCTAGATGTCTATTAACAGTATGTGCTATTATATAGCATGTTTAATAGTATGTAGATGTATAGTGTAGGTGTAGATAGGTGCTATATTAGTATACATCAGCCTATCTGTATATGGATATTTGAACATGTAGATAAATAGCCCACTTGGTAAACATACATGTATTTTATACTTGTCATTGTTGGTGATACACATGTATTTGGAATAATATAATGACTTTTTTACAGTAATGTTGTAATTTATAACATTATATTACCAAGAGATGTACTGTATTACATGACTGTAACACTGTAATACTAATAGTGTTATCAATAAGTATATGGAACTTCACTAACAAAAACATTTTGATTTATGAATATAAATACCATTATATAATCTACTGTGTGGGGCTCTGAATGCAAATGGATGTTTTATTATTACCTGACCAGCTAGCTGGTATCATTGGACTTGCTCTGTTTATATAAAGCTAGTAGATCAGTAGTGATTGGCTAAAACTGGAGTGGACAAGGGCTAACTAAAGCAAATAGTGTCAGCAAATATATGCCAATAAATATCCATTACCTATTACTATTGTGTACATAAACAGTTGGTTGATATTTTGGTTACAGGCCAATAGGGTTAGTCACATGACAGCTCAGTAGTTAGTAAGTCCTCAACCTATTTGTTCGAAGAATTAGTTTTTCCTTATTTAACTAGCATGAATATAATACTGAACAGCTAGCACTGCTGTAAAAATGTGACTGTAAACATAATCTTCATTTCACTTATCTGAATTAAAAACAATAATAAAACGTAATGATAGTATATAATACACTACCGCAATGATAGTATATAATACACTACCGTAATGATAGTATATAATACGCTACCGTAATGATAGTATATAATACACTACCGTATACCAAGGACAATTAGCTGTGAATGATTGTAGTTGTTTGTATATTTCTACATGTACATGTACGTAGCATTAGTGGCATATGTTATTAAAACCTACTAAATACATATCACTCAATCAGTATTCCGTGTAAGGAAGATAAATCCCAAAAACTGGAGATCCGACTGGGGAATACCTATTGCTCTCCTGATTATCCTGGACTATGTGTAATTCTTAATTTAGCCTAATGTTGGAATTAAAGGGACACATATATTTAGTACCCACTTCTAAAATTGAGCCTATATAGGAGTACTGTAATAGTAGCTGCTTTGGATTGTCATGTGAAGTGTACACAGCTCACTTTACTATCCTTCTATCACTACTTAAGTTTACTACTACTCACCAATTTTAGCATGTTTGGTTGTTTCCTGCTGAATGAATACTATTAGTATGTTGTCACTGTTATATTTCAGTGTATACACAGAGATGTTAAACCAGAGAATATTCTTATCACGAGAACTGGAACAGTTAAACTATGTGACTTTGGATTCGCCAGATTACTCAGTAAGTTATCTTCTCGTGTCACAAGATTTAAGGTAACTTGGAAATCTGTAAATCACCCATACCACTGGGAGCAAGTGTGCTTAGATAGAGTCATACCAACCTGTCATATCAAATAAATAAGAATCCGTGAACGACATTATATACCGAACATCGCACTAATTCACATGTAATTACATACATTGCAACAGATTACTAAAATGTATATCACAAACATAACTACATGTACAGTGTAGTAATTACCAGTAGCCCAACAAAGGGGAATTGACAATGTCAAATAGTTCACATAATATTATTGCCATTTATATATTATATATTATATTTCCTACATTAAAATGACTGTATTATAGACGTTTATTATAACAAAATAGTTTTACGTAGTTTAGGTGTAGGCGTTGAAAAAGCTGTGTATAGACCTGAAAGTATCATCAGTCTATTAGGGTGGTTCCATGAGTCACCCCTTGTTTCTGATGAAAGGTTGCTAAGGTGCAATACATATTTTTTGCGACTTGGGCCAGTCACTATCGAAGCTGAAGCTGAAGCCTGAAGCTGTATTGTCAAAGTTTCACATCTATGCTCGGTTACTCTATTCAGGAATGAAGCTATGATCAAGTGCATTTTGCAGTTACCAAACAAAACAAGCAGTTGTGTGCACTGAGTGTGGGTGACCCTATGAACTAGCTGACAGCGTAAGCGCTGACACATCCATCGCTCATCAATTGTCTTTATTTATATTCATTGACCCATCAGTTTGCATCATTAATAGCCATTATGATGACAGTTAACGCTAATACAAAGAAATTGTACAAGTCTGTAACCAATAATTATTCATGCAAAGACATCAACAACCGTTTCGTTGCTTGTTTGCTGATAGACATCTGGCATGTTGCCAAAAAAGGGGTTTCACTCTCGTTCACTCTGTTGAAATAAGTAAAGCAATGTTTTTTCTTATCAAGGGACCAAGTTTAGTCCCATCACAGATGATGCAAGGTGAAGGTTTATGGTGCATGAATTAGCATTAGGCATGCCAAGCCTCCAAGATCAAAGATGTACCAAGAGTTTGCAGCAGATTTCTTGATTTTCAACTCCACTTTTGGTACTGCACCCAAACTGGACACCCCCTACCCAAATGAATCTTCTTGATTTTTACCAGGGGAGCTTTGCAAGCTTGCTACACATTATGCATTCAATAGTTTAGTTTCATGCTAGATTTTAGTTTGGAAACCAGAAGTAGAGCAGTAGAAGTATAAAACATTATTATTTTATTGCAGTAGCTCAATGCTAGATATAAATGTTACATAGCTGCTGCCCAATGCTCCATCTGCAGGCTAATAATATACATGTACATGTATGTTGTACCAATTAAATTTTATCTTCAATGTGCAATTAGTCTTTGATATTTAATAATTTGAAAGCGGTTTGCAGCTGTAACATGAACCCCCTTACAAAGTGTCACACTGTTCACACAATCTGCTCTATTTATTTACCGAATGCATTAAGATTTTTCTGATGAGTGATATACTATGCATCTGGCTTATTTCTCACCAGCCAGTCATAATTTATGGTAATTTGGTGCCACCTGGAAACGCTTATCATAAATATTTAGCGTTTCTATCGTTTCCACCCAGCTGACAGCATCAAGTTGGAAGTCAGCGCTTTGTCTCTTCTGCACACCATTGTTATTCAGTCAACTCTAATCAGTTAAAATGCTGTTGTTAGGATCATAAATTGTTAATTATTTTGTTTAACCACTTTATAAAAACTGTGAATTGCATTTGGTACACATATACATGTACATGTTCACGGAGTAAAATTTAATCAAGTGGTTGTTATTGACTACGGGGAATACAAACAATTAACTCAGCATTATCAGTTGAATTTGAAGGGCACTCATTTTAATGCACAGGCTCCAAAGTTGTGTGCAAACAAGATATAAATAGAATAAAATGGGTTGCAAATTTCAAGTGACGGGTGTCAATATTTTACACTGTCATCCACAACTAACTTCGATGAAATTCAACTATCCCTTCTGGTGACACTTCCTAAAGCAGTTCAATCGATGTCCACCTTTATAACGAAGTAAGAGTTTTGCTACAAGTCACTTGTATTTGACAGGATATCACAGTCCGTGACCTCGTATGCACCGGTAGTATGCAAACTATTATGTACAGAGTTACTATCGGCCAATGTTTATTTGCTGATAAAATTGCCACCAATCAAGTTAGAACCTGCAATAGATATATCTATAAACATATTTAACTGCACTTAAAATAATATCACATAATTCCCTAATCATTTACATGTTTAATTTTAGTTGCAATACAGTTATATTCATTATATTGGTTGCATATAACAGTCATATGACATAGCATAGCATAGCGTAGCGTTGCATTGCATTACATTGCATAGTACAGCATTGCATTACATTGCATAGTATAGCATAGCATAGCATAGCATAGCATAGCATAGCATAGCATAGCATAGCATAGCATAGCATAGCATAGCGTAGCGTAGCGTAGCGTAGCGTAGCGTAGCTTAGCGTAGCGTAGCATAGGATAGCATAGCATAGCATAGCATAGCATAGCATAGCATAGCATAGCATAGCATAGCATAGCATAGCATAGCATAGCACAGTATAGCATAGAATATAACAGCTGTATAACAATTTTGAATGCTCATTTCAGCTGGACCAGACGATGAGTACACAGATTATGTTGCCACCAGATGGTACAGGAGCCCAGAATTACTAGTAGGGGACACGCAGTATGGCCCGCCAGTTGATATATGGGCCATAGGTTGTGTATTCGCTGAACTAATCACTGGACAGGCTCTCTGGCCTGGAAGGTCAGATGTAGATCAGCTATACCTGATTCAGCGAACACTTGGTAAGGAGAATCTTCTGTACTTCTCTAGTATACAGTATTCGCATGAGTCAGCTTTGCCAATGATGACGAGTGTCTGTTTATTTTGTACAACGTTTATTTGGAGGTTGGATTCATACAAAACTGTATCTACATTACGTACTCTGTTTAGGGTGTTATATTACAGAGTTACCTTCTCTTTTTAGGTGATTTACTACCGCGCCACATGCAGGTGTTCAGCACAAACTCTTTCTTCAAAGGAATGAGCATTCCAAAGCCAGAGAGGAGAGAGTCGTTACAGGAGAGAGTCCCCAATGCCAGTGACAGAGCTATCGAGTTCTTAGAGGTGAGGAAATACAACTACATATGTGTGTGCTCTCATATAGCAGCAGGTCAGTACCATAGCTGCCGATGTCAATAACTAAGTCATAGGACACCTCACTCTAGCATGGGTAGCAGTAAATAGCGATATAGCCTACCGCCATGATGCCACTTCATGGATTATCAACGTATAAATTATCCAGTGACGTATTGGCCTATCGACACACATGAATAGTCTAGTTATCAACACCTGTATATGACGTCACTATGGGTGGCGAGTGTGTTGCTACAAGCTGAAAGGGTTGAATTTAGGCTAATTGTTGCCTAGCTACAAGTATACAATATAGTACATCTTCATCATCAATTATGATGTATATTTTATTTTTAGAGCTGTTTCCATATGGACCCAGCCCAGAGATCTACCTGTGACGAACTACTACAGCACAGATACTTTGACAGAGAAGTTTACTCTGAAACCAAAAGGCCAAGTAACCGCTATCACCTCAATGGCAACAGAGTGAGTATTATAGGGCTCCTCTTTATCGGCCCAAACCTAATCTCTGGGAATGGTTAGCTAGTATTTCAAAATTGTAAGAAACACAGGCTGCAGTAAGTTTAGCGCAGAGCAATCTGCAGTAGAAACTGGTGAAATAATTTATTTCAGTATTTATCTTTTTTCGTTTTATTGAATGTTACAAAAAATATATTACGCTGAACATGTACATGTAATTATATTACATCTACAGTGTACATGATGCTACAACTACATTTTTTATGAGAATTTATCACGACTGTATTACTACATAGTACAAGCATCAGCATGTCACTTGATTACTGTATTACTGTATTACTACATATTACTGTATTACTGCATTAATGTATTACTGTATTGCTACATATTACTGTATTACTGTATTATTGTATTACTGTATTATGTGTTGTAGAATAACCTACCAAATCTATACACTCAGCAATCAAAGTCACCTTTGTTTCAACAACCCAAATACTACAAGCCTGAGAAGCACAAGGTATGATGATAAGATAACTTCCTACAGTATAAATTATTAGTATCTCAAAACAACAGGCACCGTATCTAAATTAGAGATTCATGTTTTCATCAAAAATGATCAACAATAACTCAAATGTTACTTATTAGCATGGATAGTTTAGTAATAGATTTTGGTACAAACAATTTTCTAGTTTCGAAAAAAACAGCGTTTACAATCTGGTTAAGTTGTGTTGGAATATATTTTTCCAAAATCACATAAAACAGTGTTGCTCTATCACTAAATCACCCGATTTCGCTCGGAGTGTAAAACAGTGTAAGCCAGTATACAGATCAATGATACCGGAGATATAGGTTAATATGGTGTGTGGTTATACGTGTACATATTATTGTTATGCTTACAATTTTAGGGTGGATCTACTCACCTTCCGTACCTGCAATCCGAAAGGTAGAACCAAGGTTAACAAAAAGCATTTGGACTGCCAAATTTGCGCCCATCTGACTTCATACTCATTAGTTATTAAATCGCTGTAGTATTCCTAAGAAATTCCTAGACAACTCTGACAAAAGAAGACAATTCTGATCTCAATGTTGTAAAATTCAACCAGTAGCTAACTTTGACAAAAAATTATGCATGTTCAGTTAGCAACAAGTTTATGTTATATATATTATGAAAACTCATGAAGCTATGGTATGCCATTATAATTATATATTGCATGTGATATATTTTATTATTATTTTTATCGAATGAGTTTTGTAACTTAGCTTTAAATACTTGGATAGTCTGAGTTCCAAACGTACAACAAGAAAAATAATACAGTGTAGCTTTTTGAGTCGTTCTGCTACAAGTAATTCTTGTTGTCAAGTTATTATAACTCAGTCTACCCAGAGAGAAGAGATATTATTATGTTCCTATATATAGAACTACAAATGTATGTTACAATATTCCTATGCCATATACACTCAGGTTTATTATAAATATAATTATATATGATTTAATTTACTACACTGTAGGTTATTTGTGTTATATAATAATTGTTATTTTTTCAAAATAATTATTATTAAGGTTAGGCTACATGTAAGTCAAACGTAAAATTTGCTTTACTAATGATATTATTGATTTTTACTTGATTCTATTGTATTATAATTAACTACTAGTCGACTATATGGTATAGTGAGATATAGAATTGTTTGGGTACAATAGAGGAATTATTTGATATTATTTTTAACTTACAATGTAGTTATAACATATTATAATATAATGTACACTGTACTATTATGTGCATATTAAAGTTATTATATAATGTTGTTCATTGATGAACATATCTGAGTTTCATTTGTAAAAATAAATTCTTTTAGTTAAATAATACAGAATCAGTATAATAATATCTTTTATATTGATTACTTTCTAAATGTATATGGATATGATACACATAATGCATGCACATGTAAAATGCGTGAATGATCAAATTTTGTCACTAATCTTTTAACTATTATCCACAGTATACTGTACTATTAATACTGCTCTGGTTTTGACACCTGTGGACACTCATTAGCTATTGATTATGTCTTGGAGTTATCCTCTCACCATTTTCTCAGAACTAAAATTGGGGCGGACAACTTCTAAATTCAATAGCTTACAAATGGTACTCATGTGAACACATGAACTCAAAAGCTCAGGGTGTACTTATGCACATAGAGTTATCTCCCCTTTTTGCTTCTGCAGAAATGTTCCTACAACTAGCTTGAGGCCCACTGATCCAAGACAATTGCTGTTAGATGAATCAATGAAAGACAACTCTTTATAATTTTAATTAATGTCAATCTTGCATCAGCAACTTGATCCATACTACCACCATTAGATACACTCAAATTTAGCACTCAGTGTGCCGGATGTCGTTGAACAGGTTAATAGCACTGCGTGTGCAGTGATTCCTGACCCGAGTTCTAATCCAGGTTTAGGTTATTCAAGACAGTGGGTACGTCTGCTGGACAGTAGAAGTTGAACTAAAGATTGTCCACAACCTGAGCCATAAGTTCAAGCTCTATATTCAGCTACCAAGACACCCTCTCTCATTATTGGATCTCAGACTATATAACTTGATTAGGTGAAACATTGGACAAAAATAGTAAACACTCGTAGATTTGAAATAACCGGTGTATATGTATATTCGAACTATAACAGATAGAATATTGTCATTATACAACAAATTTGACTAGTGTTCTCAAAATTGAATGTACTATCAAATTATTTAGAATAAATAAAAATTTGGATATACATGTATGTTATACAAGTAATAACATTATTCTGTTACACCATGTTTACGAAATAGCTTTGGTGGCCACATCAAAATTTAACAACATCACATACCCAATATAATATATCCATGTATACAAGTATAGACACGCATACACATGTATTATGCACATATATCTATGACCTAGCGTTACGTGCCCGTCGCATTATCCTTAGCTTCTACTTCCTTTACATCCCGGAGACACTGCTGACCAGCTTGGATCAAATTTGGAGTTCCAAGCTTCTTCGCAATTTCGAAGCACTTATCACAGTATTGTTTGGCAGATGTGAAGTCTTTCCCCATTATACATGCCTGAAGAAAGATAATAAGTATATTTACAATTATTCTAATCCAAGCTATCTAGAAACTACAATCTAGATGCATATAGAAATAGTTAGACAGGCAGACAGGCAGGCAGGCAGGCGGGCGGGCGGGCGGGCGGGCGGGCGGGCGGGCGGGCGGGCGGGCGGGCGGGCGGGCGGGCGGGCGGGCGGGCGGGCGGGCGGGCGGGCGGGCGGGCAGGCAGGCAGACAGGCAGGCAGGCAGACAGACAAAGAGACAGCTCACCTCTCCAAGGTTATAGTAGAAAGCCACAAGAGAATCATCCATCTGTTCAGATTTCTCAGCTCTGGTAACTGCCTCCTTATAACAGTCAATACCTTCTTCAAACTGTCTGTTGGTAACATAGGCCGAGGCCAAGTCATTCAGCACTACCAGAGCCTGGAATAGTATAACAGAGTACAACAGGGTGTTATATTCAATACATGGATAATAACAAACCGACCTACAAAATAAAGTAATGCTATATTGTAGTGAAATATAGAGAACATAAATAACTGCCATGATACATTAAATGATGAAACGATTTTTTTAAATTAGACTCAATTGAAAGAATATGCATGTAAATTTTTTAGTTTCATTAAACACGCTAAATGAAACTAAATGATGACGGGAGCGAATTTCAAATTTGAAACAACCGCAGTTAAATAAACTACATTTACCACATGTCCATATACATGTTATTTATAGCTTTGATATTTTGATGAATCTACAGAACACATTCAATGCTAATTTACCGTGCACTTTTTCACAAATCATAGATGGTTACAAAAAGCCCAATTAATTGCTATTGATGGGGTGAGAGTGGGAAATGATGTAGAACATTAAACTATACGAGGAGTAGATACAGCTGTGTGTACTATGATCACATGACCTCACCTGAGGATGATCAGCTCCATACACTTCCTTCGCTGTTTCTAGCGATTGCTCGTATAACTTTATTGCTTCTCCATGCTTCTTTCTCTTCATTAAAAATCTAGCATAGCCTGTGAGAGAGCCATTCATGAGATATATACAGTAGCAGGGTATCATTTAACTCAGGTAGTCAGTACTTTTATACATAAACACACAATCATACCTCATCAGTTGGCAACCGTTGCCAGTACAATCATGTATACATTTGTATTGAGATTAAGATACAAGAGATTACAATGAATCATAATATACTCACTCTGTAGTGAGAGCCCGTGCAGAGCTAGGGTGTTAGTATCACTGTCTAATCCACCAGATGCCTTCACTTTCTCGCCCATAATTCTTACACAAGATTTGAAACCAGCCTCTGCTTCATGATCACGTGATAAACTAGCGTATAGAGAAGCTAACTTCACTGATAGTTCTACCATCGACTCGTCATCAGGTTTCTGGCCTGATGCCAAACATTTTTGCATAGTCTAAAAGTGCAATTCCGGTAATTAAATGGAACAACTGCAACGTAATTTAGTTGTGTTGTGCATGAGTTATTTTTGCTATAAGCCTTTGTCATCAAATATTAAACTGATTACTTGCAAGAATGCAAAAAGCTCAAAATTAAAAAAGAATATTGCTAGAGTAACATTAACAGCAAACAATTGGGAGCAGTTGTCACTAGCAATGGACTAAGTACCTCCACTAAATATAGACTAAGTACCTCTTTGTATAACCGCTCAGCATTTACAGCATCACCAGCTCTCACTGCAAGTGTAGCCATCAGACTAAATACATTTATCTGTACAAGAAGTAATTGTCTGCAATACAAATAAGTTCAAACTTAATTAATAAACTTGAATGTATAATTGACCCAACGATTTGATGGAAAAATAATGATTTTAATATATGTATATACACAATCTATAGCGATAGCGAATGTTAAAGGGCAACACATTAATGGACATAGCATGACATCAAGTTTTGAAAAAGGGAAGACCGAACCAAACAATTGTCATGTTATGACATGTCCTATCATTAGGGTGCAGTTCCTTGATAATCATTCATTCTGCAAACACCTTATTAAATTAATATTAATATTAGAAGTACAATCAATACAAATAAAAGACTAAGAAAGTAATAACAATAAATAAAATAATATTATGTAATTACTTACCGATCGTCCATAAGTTTCTGCTTATGCTGTACATATGCCATTTCAAGAGCTTTGTGAAACAGATCTTGAGACTCGTCAATCTGTCCCTTCTGCATAGCCAGAACTCCCCTCTTCACTACTAATGTTAATAGCTCACGGGGAGACAACTCTTGTTTTGTTCTACTTCCATTATACCACATGTATATTGATACCAGGGCACCAGCAGCAGCAAGGGTACCAAGTATCACAGGCCATTTACTCTTCTCAGTTTGTAAGTTAGCACTAAGAATATGTAACAGAAAACAAACTCGGATGCAAAACTGTCTTATACAATATTAATGCACGTATGTATCAACTTTATTGTGACTCGGGCTTCGTCGGATCTTTGATCGGCGTAACACAGAATAAAATTTTACTTACTAAGCCTATAAAAGTAGAAATACTGAAGACATTAAATGTTCAGTTGAAACCAAGAAAGCTACTGCACTTTTCTTCAAATTTGCCTCTAACGATTAGGCCCGGTGTGGAGTGAGACAGTGGGCTGTCATACTCAAGTTGTGCATCAGTAAAATGGCCTAGCCCAGTGTAGCTTGCAGATGGCAGCAAGTCAAGTTAAGAGACAGTGATAGTTCCTCAGCCGCAGGCACCCCAATTGACTGTTACTATAACTGCCGCCATGGCTGCCCAAATATTTTGACTTGGAACCATGGCAGGCACTTGGCAGCCAAAGCCAAGAAAACTAAGAACAGGCAAGAAGCAATAAGTCGAGCAAAGCAAAAATGTCTTTGATTCGAGATTTCAAGTGCTTTATTGTCTGATGTCAATCTCAACATGGGAGCATTATATGTCAAAGAAGGGGAACATACCCATTGAAAGAAAAAGTTACCGTGAAGCTGAAAATGATTTCCCATACTCATAATGTAAGGGGTTTGGCATTTACTCGTATCAGTGATTTAATATCAAATGGATCAAACTGAAGATTTGATTCTCTGGTCAGAAACACTGATTTAGAAGAGCAAGACAACATTCAAATTGTATAAATGCTCACTCAGTGCAGCAAGTAGTAGGCCTAAGCATTACTATAAAGTATTATCTATAATGACCATTTATTATCAACCTAAATAGCCTATCCTTGTAATTTTATATATAATCATGATTTAGTGCAAATGCTTAATTATTATATTATATTTCATATTAGGGGGTTTGGCCATTTTCTATATATTGTATAATGTATTTTTAGCAAGGAATTTATCTTTGAGCAGTCAGAGACTTGTTTTAAATCCATGGAAATACCAGTCCTTGACTGGGGTTTGAACCCGGGGCCTCTACGGCACCTAATCGCCTAGCACAGTGAACAGAACATGCTTCCACTACACCAGTGTTAGTGGTAGCAGGGACTGGTATTTTCATGGATTTGAAACAAGTCTCTGACTGCTCAAAGATAAATTCCTTGTTGAAAATACATTATTATACAATATTTAATATTATTATTTATAATAATAATTATAATTATTATAAATATCACATACATTAAGTAATGATATATTATAACTATGAATTCAAATATAAAAAGATAAAGTAATACTTATTCAGTATAACTTTTATTATCTTATTCCACTTAACTCACTTATCTATATTTTCTTGGTCCCTTTCACCCTCACTATTTCGATTACGACTATCATGCCCATGTTGATGTTGATTTGTTGTGGCCAAAAGCCGGCTATCAAATTTATTAGGATTACGGTGTACAGTGTTGCAAATTCTAAAAGAAAGACTAGGCCTTAAAAGAATGCTATTACACATTAGTACAACAGTCTTTGAAAACATTTTCAACAATCAAGATTTTATCAATTTAATATTAAAGACACTGGATTCTGCTTTAAAATTTTGGGAAAACCCAGGCGAGTTTACTTGTGTCCTTGAGCGTTCAGGTCATCTTGCAGAGCTAATCCACAGCATGAGAGTTTATCTGCGTAGAACTGCGAATGCCTAGCAACGCGGATAAATACAAACACAAAATTATCACAATGATATCTCTAGCATAAGTATTTTATAAATGTTGAATGAAAAAACTGTACAGAACCAGACGTCCTTTGGAAAAATAACGTTGTGGCTACATAACATAGTGTATAAAAGAAGCAAAAAGGCTCAAATATGGCTGACACAGAAGGAGTCGATCCTGTTGCACTGCAATCACTTGATGGGCTAACTTTAGAGCAGGAACCCGATGAATTCGATGGTGAACCTGCAGGTGGGTACCTAATGACTATTATTGTCACCTGATTCGGGTAGTTTCTAGAAAACTTTACCCTGCATGTTTGTAATGTTTGTTGTGGTGAAGTGACAATGAGTCAAATGCGTATAATTGAGCTTGCCCCTTCCTTACATAGCCTTACACTGGGAAGAAATAGAGAAAATTTTTGGCAATGTGCAAAAAATCACCAAATATTCACTGGCTTCTTTTGGGTAGCAGAACTTTTGTAATTTTACTTAAATCGTCGTCTACTGCTCTATGCATAATCCCAACACTCAGACATCACATCATCATGGAGAAGAAGGGTTCTTGAAACCAGTGCAGGTCTTTTATTGGTATACTTAAAGCCATTTCTTTAAACTAGCTGATCCACTGGTTATTTCCTACTGATTCTAATAGTGTATAGTAGAACAATTATTGTCTAAATTGTGTCGCAGAATCTGATACTAATTCTATATTCTATTGTAGGCAAGTTTATTGCTTTACTAATATGCATAAAGTCGAAATAGGAACAGCCATCAAACTGGCCAAATTTCTAATTGGATATGAATATTTTTCCTAAGGACTAAATATGCAGCAACTATTTTGCATGCAGAACTATTGTAAATCATTTAAAATGTTGATCTAGCAATCTCAGAGAATTGTGCCACTATGAATTTTTTGTTTGATTAACTAGAGTCAGATGAGTATGAAGATGGGGAGGAAGGAGAAGACGAAGAAGTAGGAGAAGATGGCGAAGTAAAGAAAAGACGCAGAAAGAAGAAAAAAGAAACGCAAGAAGAGCCAGCCCCACCTCCCGTTGAGGAAAAGCTCTCTCCTGAAGCATTAGCTCTAAAGAAGGAGTTGGAGAGAATATTTGTTGTAGCGCCAGACCTCAACAGGTATCCTACAAGATTGGATTAAACAACACCAATAATTTTTCTTGCTGTATTTAATGTTGTCATGCACATGGTACGTTTTATTATTATTGTTCATATTTGTTCCACAGATATTATAAAATTTTGACATAAAGATGAAATTGGTTTGTTTCATCAGAATTTCATAATTTATCTTTTTATATTTGCATTTCTATTCTGCTAATTAATATCTTTGATTAATACACTGAGATAACGAGGTAAACGTTTTTACCTGAGATTAACAGTAAGTCAATAAATTAGTTGCTCTCTAACTAATGAGTGTATCCAAATGTGTGTTTCAGCTGGCAGGAGTTGCGCTATGATCCAATAGAATTCTGTGACTCCTACAAACACAACGCGCCCAAAGAAGAACTCGCTCTGTCTTATGCTGAGAACTTTAGGCGGCAATACGTACATCTTTATAGGGACAGGAAAGCATTGCTCCTTAACCCAGTTAATGAATGCGGAGTTGAGGTAAAATAACATCTCAGTTTGTTTCACGACTTACTTTATGTTCATAGGATAGTTGTAAGGGTATGCTGTGGTCTCACAATATATTATATTAATAAACACAACTGCATGGAGATTATTGCATTTATATCAATCATGTTATTGTTTGTGTAGTTTAAATAGTACATACATGTAGATACCAGCTGTAATGACAATTTTCTAAAAGACCGCTTTGTTTTAAAATTGGAAATTTCAGTAAGACGTTACTGTACATGAACCTACTCTCTTTTATTGTAGAAATTAGTATGTACAACACTTAGACCCACTCAGCTGCCATATATATCTTTGTATAACTGGGATGGATGTGCAGACTTTGTTGCTGACTATCTCAACTTTGAACCTCTCAACCCTCCAGTTGATCTGGTAGGTACATAGTTGTGAGAATAGGAAGTGTCTGTAAGAGGAAAATTTTGCAGAACTAATTAGATTGCCTTCTCAAGAAAGTTTCATTTGTTTCCTTTATACCAAAAAAATTGCAAAAGTTGAATATTGTGAACACTTTTCATCATATTTTTAACCTACGAGCTGTTTATTGTCATTTATGGTCACTGCTAATACATGTATAACGGAAGATAGAATTTTATAATGTTTTATGATCAACCTCTGTTATTTCTATCATTATTATTATTATGACTTCTTATTCTAGCCGACTCGTCTGCGATCACCGATGACAGTATTAAAGCAACAGAGAGGTCACTGCTTTGAGTATGCTAACGTGTTATGCTCCCTGTTGATAGCTCAGGGATATGATGCATATATTGTTAGTGGATACGCTACCAGAGAAATTTGTCTCATGGACTCTACTCGTGAGATCTGCCCACTGCTCATTGAGAAGAAGGAGGTAACTGAAACTTATATGTTACAAAACGGAGTTGCCTCCTCTCTGAAAATTTATGTAGTGTTATAAAATTATTTAATTAGAATTTATAACAGTGTATGCCTCTTACAAGATGGCCACATCTGATAAATATTAATACATTGTATATCTGTATTATAGGAGAAAGTAGAGGAGAAGAAGAAAGAAGTAGGGAAGTACTCAGTACGTCCCCCTAAAGATCTGAGAAGTAAATATGAGGCTAAGATGGCTAAGCGAGCTGAAGACAATCGATTGGCTGAAATAAAAAAGAAACAGGAAGAGGAGGAGCAGAAGATTGCTGTAAGTTTGTCTTCTTTGCTTGCAAACGTGATCACATGGGCTTATTAAATACACGAAAATTGCAATTTGTGCTTAATGGTCGGTCGCAAAGCTGGATTTTAAAAAAAAACATTTATTCACCTACAAGTCATGATTCAGACCGTCCAGTTAATTATGTCTACCATGAGTTTACTCTCATCCGTCTTGTTTTTCATAATAAATAGGAGGTCATTGTATTGTAATAACTGTTCCTTTCTGTTGGCTAGGAGCTGGAGAAACCTTCCTGGGACCCACTCCATGGCCTTCGAGTCCACGCCTGGGTTCTGGTGCTGGAAGGGAAGAGAGAGATCTCAGAGAGCTTTTATATAGAGCCATTCACAGGTCAGGCGTACTCACTGACCACTAAAGACTTCCATGGTATAGAGAGCATATGGAATCACCAGAACTATTGGGTCAACATGCAGCTCTGCACCAATGGGGTGGTGGTAAGTTATAGCTATAGCATCAAGAAGGGACAAGTGTAAATAATATAATAGAAAGTAATAAAACCAATTATATTATAAAAATTTACACTTTGTGAAGAAACATTGTTGCTTTAACTAATCTGTGGTGTATGGCTGTGATACTCCCAGTTATCCTTGGTTTTAAACCCAAGAAACATTTGATTACATATTATTATGTAGAGTATATTTAGGATCTCATATGTGATAGAATAGTTTTGAACTTTTATCCATTAAGACGTTGCCTCGGAATTTGAAGATTAGAATACGTTTTAAATAAATCTGGAACAGCTGTTTAATCTATAATAATCCATCTTACATATATAATGTAGTACCGGTGAAAGATTTATATGCATGAATTAATACTTTACTCCTACAAGTAAATACATGCAGTTAGTAGCATATAAAAACAGTATAGATTATATGTGTTTGCACACGAGAATATTGTATAATGTTAATAAATATTGAATAGGACTTGAAATTTGACCTCGGCGACTGCAGCTTGTGGGAGTTTATGTTCCCGTCTTCTGACAAACCTCTCCTTTCCATCCCTGACCCTGATGAAGATCTTGACATAGACGATGAAGATGAAGAAGAGGATGTAGAAAAACACCTGGATGTGCCACCATCTTGGTGTAATTCTATCGAAATCACCTATAAAGGTAAATCAAGTGAATAGTAATTTCACTGAGATTCACTCAGTTAATTGAAAGTCAGCCCTGTGCTTGAACGTATTGCTTGAACCAAAGTGTCCAGTCGTGTTTCAAAGCTCATCTGAGTGGTCAACTGATTCTTTCTAATGACTGACTCTTTATGTTGACCTTAAAGCATAGCTACCTAGTAAAGTAGAATATTTTATGCTAATAAGTTTTATTGTTGACAGTAAAGATGGTGACTCTCTATACTAGTAGCATAGCGAGCTGTCTACATGTATAAGATAGGCTAAAGACGTAGGGGTGTCCCACACATTGTCCCAACCATAATAATTAACTGTGGACTAGACAAGCTTGTATTAATGATATGGTTATGTCTTCACGTTTAGAATTTGAATCTCGGTGCCCACTCGGAAAGAAGACTAAGTACTACAAGAGAGCGAAGTTGGAAAGATTTGCTCCGTATTTGATGAAAGACGGACTTGTAGCTCGTCTGTCTGTGTACAGCGACTACGAGCTGAAGGACATTAATATGGTGAAGGAGTTTTTTGAGAATCGAGAAGACCATCTGTATCTACGTACACACAACATGAAAAGTGGCTGGGTCACCGAATCCTTCTTGGAAGGCCGTTCTCATGCCGTTAAAGGTGCGATATGGTACATTCATTGAATAGATCATTTATTATTTTCTTGCTTGACTCTTTAACTGAAGAAGCAAAACTCAAATTTTTAATGAATGTTGAAATTTCTTTGCTTAATTTACAAGATTATTATTTGGGGTATTTTGTAGTGATGTGTCTTGAAAATACCTGTATGTGACTTGATCTTGTAGTATCTTTATCAAAGTGAGGCTGTATATTAAAAAGCTTGATTCTGTAAGGTAATATCTACTGAAAGTTGTGCTATTTTCTTACAGAGCACACCTATCTAGCCTCTTCACCAGGAGCGGAATCCGAGAGAGTTATGCTGTTCTATGATGAGGCCAGAGTTGACGGACTTACCAAAAGAGAAGAGACACCGTTAGAAATGACGGAGCATTTTAAAAATAGACAGGACTTCCTGTACTACCAACATATAGACCTAGGACCAAAACCAAAGAAAGCTGGACCAAAGGGCCAGGACTTGAATCCCCGACCCATATTTGTGAGTGTGACACAGATGTATGCATAGCAACTACTTATCAAGTTGTGGTAGCTCCTTGACTACACTGTTAATGGATATCATACGTTATAAATATATTGCTTTCATGAAATGCTTACACAGTCTCTCTGTCCCCATGTTTGTGAATTGAATTTAAACCCCAAGTTGATTTTGATAACAGTAATAACATACTAACTACTGTCAAAATGTGTTGTTCTAAAAGTCATCTATCGTAGCATATTCAGCTGTAAATTGTATTGTTGAGTTTCACGTATTTTATGTATAGAAAATGGTTCAGAAGTTTGGGAGAAACTTTGGTAAAGATGCAAATGAAGATGTGAAGGAGCTTGTCTTTTGGATGTCTGAAGAGAAAATACAAATAACGTATCACACAGGAGATCCAAAGATTATCTCTTCCACCAGAGAGTACATGAAGCCACCAGGTGTGGAAGAGAAAGGATCTCCTGTTATAATGACAGCGGATATGCACTCTACTTTCCAGGTAGCTGAATTTCTTTTACTACTACTAAAATATTTTCTGATTTATTTTACCAAAGGAGTGAAAAGAGAGGGTGTGTAAGAAGAAACCCTAGCCATGGTGGTGTTTTTGTGTGGCACACATACTAATTAAAAGCTGTTCCTGGCTCTACCAAAAACACTGATAAGTTCTGTAACCTTGAAACCACCATGCTTCTGCAGCATCCATATTAATTCTACATGGTCTCACTCATCTGTATGCTTATAGCTTTGAATGAGTCTGGTGCACTGATTATTCTGCTATATACTCAGTATAATAATTATAACAATAATAATTGTGTGTTCATGTATAATACAGGTTTGTAATTGTTTGACCTATTTATGTGTTGGTAGGTGGATCCAGCCAGTAAGAGCAAGAAGAATTTAGAATTGTACCAACTCCTCTGTCAACTGCTGAAAGACGAAGATGCCTGCTGTAACAAGGTTAGAGAAAGTGAGTCAGAAGTACGAACTATACTCAAAGAGAGGCTGGATGAGGAGACTAAGAGTATACTCAAGATCTCGGTCTATGATACAGACAGAAATGAGAGAGCTAAGAAACATAGAAAGGAACTGGTATGTCAGACTAAGCTAGTATCTCCAAATTAACAACATTACCTAGTTTTTCATGCTGTTGAACTTCAAAACCATTTTCTTTAAGACTGCTTAGTTCAAGTGTCAACCAAGTATTAAGAACAGCTATTAGCTTGAAAGCTTTATTTCTGATTAAAATCATTGGTTTCAGAAGCGCTGTATAATTTTGCGTTGAAAGTGATCATTTCTTTAAAATTTAATGACGTTGTAGGGCGTATCCACTATTCTATCAAAACTATTGATTCCTAGTAAGATGAGTCACAAATTTGACATAGTCCTCACCATTTCCTGCTTGCAAACTGTTGGTTGTGATATAGAATAGGAGATGATTGACATTATAGTTACATCATATTACAATATCTTTAGTTAGTGGTTTAGTTTCATTAAGGACAGACAACTCCAAATTATTTATTTGTAGAAACCATAAAATACAATTGAATGAAGGAGCATATGGAATTTCTTTTGCAATATTTGATTACAGGAGAGGCAACTTCTAGAGGAGAAGATGAGAAGAGAAGAGATGGAAGTGGATTTCTTAGCTCCATTCCTTGCACAGATGGGAGATCCAGATCGTCTGACCAGAGAGCAAGCTTTGTCACTTAAAGATCAGTGCCTGGCTGATCTCAAGCAGAGACTCATTGACAAGGCTAACCTTATCCAGGCTAGGTTTGAGAAGGTACTATACTGGAGTACTTGTCTACGAGCACTATTGAATCATAGTTGATAGACATAAACATTATTGATTGCAGCTCACTTAGCTAGCTGCTACTGCCAACAATATTTGTTATCACAATTAAAATTTATATTTGCAATAAGTGTAGGTCAAGTTTGACTGCTCGCATAACATTAGGTTATTGCACGCATATGCTTGTTTATTTTGAATAATATTGTAATTTTAAAGTAATAGTTGTACTTTTCTACTGTAGATTTAGATACGTACAGTCAGTTGATAATTTTAGACTATTATGGCTTTGAACATCACTATAATATACCCTTAGTTAGCTGCTGGCGAAAGCTTACACTACAAGCATGCTGTTTGATTTGAATTGCTACATACAGTGGAATTTACATAACAATGTGTAGCACCTTCCAAGTACATGCAGGATGATGTTGTTTATTAACAGGAAACAGCTGAGTTGACTAAGAAGCAACAGTGGTATCAACAGAATCAAGTCTCCATGTTGAAGGATGATGAAGAGGACTATGTATCTTACTGTACTGAGGCTATGTTTAAGATACATATTCTAGAGCTGAGGCTACAGGTGAGATACTTACTAGTTAATCAATGACTCTTCCCAAACACACACCAACGCCTTGGCTTTATATAATGCTTCAGGTTGAAAAATCAGAACCAATAGAAATGAGAATATTAATTTTTAGGTATAAGTCATAGACAGCACAATATGTTGTTGAAAATCTTTGCTTACAACTAGACTAAGATATAGTGAGATATTTTGACAGGGTGTCCCTGAAAAGCCCCATTAATCTAATGAATATGTTTTATGAATGAATAATAAGATTTTATTTTTTTCTGACTTTACCTTTTACATACACAAACTTTTTAGTTTAGAGTTTGAAAGTGAATTTGAACTTGAATATTGTCATGTTGCAGAGACATAAAGAAAAAGCACCATTTGTCTATATGGAGTTAGATAAGAAGCTTAGAGCAGACAGGAGACTTAGTGAATATTTAACTGGTTAACTGAACATCATATCCTTGTATGCTTGTGGTGATTAACTGGACATCATATCCTTGTATGCTTGTGGTGATGTGCCAGGGAAGATCAGGAGTGAAGATGTATCGACACACTCTGATTGCTAATGGAAAGTCAAATTAAAAAATAATCTAAGAAACCAGATTCTTACTGAAAGCAACTGGCTTTTACACAATAAGTACTTTGGTGTTATATTTATACTTTTATTACTCTGTGATGGAAATATTCAGTATATTAATTGCTCATTTAAATTAAATAAATTATAAACCAAAATACAAATGCTATTATTTATATATTTCTTTGTTTCAGATAATGAGTCAACAATTTATAACAATTGGCTTCATGAGCTGTGACTGTTGACATAGTTTATTCAAAGCATATAGTTTTGACTTGATAAAATGCAGTAATACTAATTATAACACAAATTCAAAACGTTGGGCTTTCTCGCTGCTAATTCGACACTGGTTCAGACTATAAAGCAATTTCTGCTATTCGAATGACAATGATGAATTGCTATAATATCAACATTATTATTGCTTATAGGGTACCTGTATGACTAGGAGCATACAATAATCTTAATGCTTCAAGCATCTGCATACAGCAAGAGGAAAATTGTCAAGTCCTATTTCTGGGTTCCTCACGTAATACTGTCCCTTGCATGCTTACAACACCTAGCGTAACATTATTATTTAGGATAGTACATAGCACTTAGTAGTATAAAATTTGAACACATTACATGTACATTTCGTACATACACTATAGTCATGTACATGTACTACAATATTGTACACTGTACATGCAGTTAGCATAATTCCGTCACGAGTTGTCTTCTCGTCGCATAAAGTTAGCAAACCAGAGGCAAATAACCGAATGTGCGGCGATAGAACGCCGTGATAGAAGTGCCATCGTTATGGAGAATATTGTAAATAATTACGCCGTAAACACTGTTACATGCATTGCTTAGTAACAATTTCAATATGGCGATACTTTACCTTGGATGATAATAATGAGAATTAACCATTACCGTTCATGAAATAAAAAATGACTAGTTAATTTCATTAGCAACGAGTTACATTACAGGTAAAAATTGGCTTAAATAACATTTTAATAATTGACTAATTAATTGCTTTATCTTTGCGTCCAATGTAATTAGTAAACAGTAGCAGGAAATAAATGAGATTGAATTAGTAATTTTTATTTTAAATTAAAATTTGTAATTTTAAATTGATAATAATAATTAAATACAATTGTGCTTAATATGGAATATATAATATCATCTAAGGTGCTAATAGCAATACCTGTTCAAAGTTGTGTGATCTAATGTAATGCAATATTGTTATCAAATGATTCTGCACATTATGTAAGGAACATCACATCTTGTTTTAGTTTTGTAAAATATCTGAACCTCAAAGATGAGTGAATGAAAAGGAAGCATTAACATAGGTGAATTATTGGTTTTCGAGTTATTATAGCAAAGTTAATTTTATAATCATGTTTTATTTTGACTATGATTGGAATACTTTGACGATTTACAAATGAATGTTATTCGTCGATGCATGCAATTTAAGGTGAGCATGAGCCTGCAAATGATTTAGTGCTTGTTGGCTAGAGACGTAAATTAGTTTTCTGTTTGTGATATATTGTACAATGTAGCGTTTAACACAGGCTAACAACTTGTTAGCCTGTGTTATACGCCAAAATGGTTTGATGTTACCTTGTATAAGGTATTAGATGATTGCTTATTGAAATGATTACTTACTTTCTTATGCAGTTAGTTGTTGAACAGAATGGCATCAACTGCAGGTCCAAGTGGACTCAGTCCTGATAAGCTAAAAAGAAATAGGTCATCTGAGATACTCATGCAATTAGAGAGTACACTGGATCGGTCTAAAACTCCTGAGCGAAAACGTTAGTAAATTTGCCTGCGTAGATATACCATTTTGTCTATGTTGTGCTTAATAATCTGGCATGAAAAAGTCTGTAGTGAATATTATGATGTCTATGATATTTTTATATGTATTATCGTTGCAATGTAAAAGCTATTCTACTGTAATTTTTAATAGCATGTCTATCATATCTAATAGCTCTGCCAGATATAAGAAAATCTAAGACAATGGAAGTTGCACATGTTCATAACGACTTTCTACCAGAGGAAGTTATGGCTGCTTTAACACAGCCAGCTGAAGTTGCTGTGAGAACTCTTGTACCTTCTAGAGAGCAGTCGCTTGGGGTTAGCACGGTTAGTGACCATGTTGAAACAAATCTTTATTATACATTTTCAATCGTAAAAATAAGTGTAGTAGCTCTGCTCTTTTTGAAATATTGTATGAAAAATGATAAAATATGGGTTTTTTGTAATACTTACTTTTTCTTGCTTACCAATAGACAGCCAGCAGAAGACCTCCAGCTAACGTATGGAACCACAAGAGCAGACGAGATAAACTGAAACATTTAACTGACCAATCTGTTTGCTTCTGTGGTGCCGGAAGGTAAGATTATATGACACTTTCTTATCAACTTTATTTGTATGCATTTTGCTTGCTTTGAATTTTCAGAGAGTTAGACAATCTTCATTGTGCATTGTTTTCAGAAGACTTTAATAAATTCGCTGTGCATATTCAGTCACATGGCCGTAGGCGTAGCCTAGTCGGAGCGAAATAGTGAATAGTGTGTGACTACCATTTGAGATAATGTTTAGGTCATTTCTATTTATTTGTACATTGCTAGCTTCTATTTACAGAGACATATCTTTCCTGTATGATGTCCCGGCACCAGAAGAGCCAAAGCCTACAGCTATTGTTAAAAAAGATGCGTCGAAACCGAGGGAAGCTGCACCTCTAAAGAAACCTCTAGAGCTTCCTAATTCACTCGTACCTGATGAGTACCACATTGTTAAAAACAAAGGTGTCCTTGGCCTTGAATATTATGAGAGGTTTGTGTTTAAACATTAGTGTTTACTGTTATTATGATATCTCATAGTACGTAAACACCATTACTTGATTTACTTTTGGTACTTACGGTGTGTTTTACAGCTCCGTTCCTATGATGAACATAAAAGTCACACTACCATAAAAAAATTTTATATTCTGTGCCATCAATTGACTTTGAATCAAAAATTTCTTTTGCAATACAAGTAAATTTCTAGTCAACATTAAATGATTTTCATTATTGTGATTATATACATGATATACGCTTCAGTGTTAAGAAGTATCACAACTTAGTCATTCAAAAAGGAGCTAAGAAGCTTCAATTTATTGATGAGTAAGTATGTCGTATCGACCTCTGCAGTGTTCAGTCTCTCTTCATTGAGCTCTATGGTGGTCGGTCTGCTCACTTTACTGGCTTGTTGCCAACTCACATGCTATTTCTATAATGCAATTAAATTATTGTGACAGTATTTAGTTAGATGAGTTAAATTTGGTGACACAGAAATAGCATGTTTGGTGGTTTCCACTTAGGTTCTGTTTATTATTCTGTTCTCTGCTCTGTTCTCATAGCTGTGGGTGAGATTGTTCTCCTCATCTGGGATGTCAGTATTTCACATACAGACTATTATAATCATTTATTCTCATTCATGTGCATTGGGGAGATAATTCTCAACCCGACTCTTCAAATCATCGTATATATCATGTTAATGCCATAACAATAGTGCTGCTGTCACTTTACGCATTTTGATTATTATTTTAACAACATGCTTATCTATCTGTAAGCCTTCCAATTCATTCATAATCTGAATGGTCTACTTTAGAACCACGTGAATTTATATCCAAGTTGTTGCTTTTAATTTAAATGGATTTGTCTTTTAGTGATTATACTACTCAGCCTGAGGACCATGAAGCTCATCTCACAGTCTTCCCATCAATGTAAGTGACTAGTTCTTAGTCTATATACTAGAACTTATTTTCAGAATTGTTAATCATTACAGTCATTCCTTTTAAGAAAAGTTGTTAACTTGTAATGAACCATTTGGTGTTGTGAAGGAAACCGACAAGCAGATATGAGGTAATGAGGTTGAAGGAAGTAATGGAAGATTTGATGGAAAAATCCGGAGTTAACGATGAGGCTATAGAGTCGGTCGGACCAACTCAGGTAGGGTATCTACTCTTGTAGTATTAGTTACATCATGCACATGTTTCCTATAACTCCTCTATGTTTAGTTTGAGAGTAGTTATTATTGTAGTTCCTTAATTCAAGGATGCTAAATTGGTGTAATACTTTATATTTATCAAAAGCAACACTTACTTTCGATTTGCACTCATAAAACATCGTATTAAAGGTACATGAAAACTCGTCGCATTGTTGTTTGCAATAATTCGGCTAGCACTAGAAGCAATATGTTCTGTTATGCAGATGCACAACCTTATAGAGCTGATCAAGAAGGAACAGAAGATATACAACATTATATTCCATGAGTTAATTCGCCAAGCAACGATTGAATGTACAGAGAGAGGAGAACTCCTTGCCGACATCAGGCAGAAATATTCCAACCTTCTTAGTAAAGTACCAAAGCAAATTAGAGGGTGGGTGACACTGAGAGACATTTGAGTTTCAGATCATTAGTTTAGATTTCGTACATCGTACTCATCTCTGTATTGTCTGTGTTGTATAAGGTTTTAGTAGAAGAGTTATTGTGTTACGGTTGTGCAACTTCCAATACTTTCTGTTGCATCTCCAAATTTGAGCTGATAGATAACTGTACTTTGTTCATCTGTACCTCCCAGTTTTATGGTGAGGATATTCTACTGCATATAGTTTATATGTCACTGTGATCACCTTTGCTCCTTTTACATTTAAAAATTCTCATATATCTTATTTGTTTTACAGTCTACATGATGAAGTGATGGCACAGCGGGCGTTGGACAGGCGTCTCACAGAAGAGCTCTTTAGATTTAAGGCTCAGATTGTCGCTCTTACAAAGTATATATTACACAGTTACTTGCTAGAATTTTAAAATGTTATTCCTGAAATCTGGTGTTTTTCTTTTGTTTTGTCCACTGGTTACATTAGTCTTTCTCTGCATAGTATGTAAGCATATTTCATTGCCCAAACGAAGAATTAGACAGACAATGAGATTGCCTTTCATGACTAGGTTTACTTTGTTGCAGTGAGCTCACTGAGGTGAAGGAGCATGACAAGCTGGTGACAGAGCAAGCTAAGAGAGCTCAAGAGGACGTAAGTATTTTATATTTATATTTGTGTTCTATATTGTATATGTTTCTCGATCAACAGTTTTTGGTTGTCAGTGGAATAAGAATTTGGCCCATAACTAGTAGTAACTTTATAGGTGGGCTGAAACTAGTAAGTAGTTTAATTCAAGTTTTGCACAGCCAGATATGCCTGAATTGTGGCCATCGTTCATAACTGTACGTTATTTGCAATGAGAAGATCTAAAATTTTAGCCTTAGTTACACACCCTGTAATAACTTGTGGGGGGTTGTGTATTATCAGTTAAGTGGAAAATAAGCTCAAGTTGTGCTGAAAACCACTAACATAGCCATAGGTCCTACTGGCCGGATTAGGACGCATGGTGGAAATTGTATATCTTTGACATACGCACCTGCTGTATGTAGATTTACTTAAACATTAGTACATAAGGTCCATACAACACATTGCTAGAAGTTCAAGTGCACCTGCTGTATGTAGATTTACTTAAACATTAGTACATAAGGTCCATACAACACATTGCTAGAAGTTCAAGTGCAAGATACATGTAGGTTACACTTGTACACTACTCATGTACGATATACATGTACATGTAGGTTACACTTGTACAATACTTATGCATATTTTATATTGGTAGTTAAGATCAGCCCTGATGGAGTCCCAGAAGAACGCCAGTTTGCTGGGAGAGTATCACGATCTTTATGAGCTGCAGAGACAGAGACTGGAGAAGTTAGTCTCAGTTCTTACATCAGAGAAGGAGTTGTGGTCTACCGCTACATACAGTCTCTCTATAAAAGTAGGTCTACCGCTATGTATAGTCTCTCTATAAAGGTAGGTCACCGTTAGATTGGGTGGGACAGTGTAACACAATCATTATTGTTTTATCATGACACCTTATCAGCAATTGGTGGCCACCTGGTTAGGAAAGTTGTCTAGTCAACATCGTGCGGCTTGAGCAGGAGTAAGATTTACAAATTTAGTATCGTTTAGTCACATTAAAAAATTGCACTAAGTCTCTTTAATAGAACTGATATTTCTGCATCTCACACCAGAATGATGTCTAACTAATATGCGATATCATGAATCCAAAGTACTAGTTTAAAAGTTAAGTGATGCATTTCAAAATGCCTTCACTTAGTATTTTAATCGACGAAGAACCGAGGCTCTTAGGCTAATAGATCAAACCTAATCATTGAGTATTTTCTTACATGCAAAATATACATTGTATAGTTGATATTTTTACAGAATTTAGCTTTAGGAATTCTATTGCATAGGTGATTGAGGAGGGCAACATGGTGACGGCCCGCAGAGCATACATCGCAGAGAAAGCTTGGTCTAAGCTGACTCACCACTTTGCTGTGCTACTGAGCGACAAGGATACTGAGGTGCTAACCAGGCTACAGGAACACATGGAGAGATGGAGAGACCAGGTGGAGTCCTTCCATATCAGTATTAAAGAGATAGAAGATGAGGTGGAAGATGCACTGAAAAATGTTAGAGCCAATGTCGTTAGGTGGATCGATGACTTCAAGAAAAACTGTCTGTAAGTTAAACTCTACTTATGATCATCAAAGATCTGGTGTAGTTAGACAATGTTTTATTAGTTGAACTTACAGCTGATCAACTTTAATTCTTTTTGTTCTAGTATCATATGTAATGACGTTGACCATTGCTACGGGTCCGATATCAAGCCGGTACTGCACACTGGCCCGGTCAATGATGGATATAGAATGAGCACACAAAGTTAATGTTATTATACAATACTGTGGAGAAGTACGATTTTCTTGGCTCACTGTAGTATGACTCACTGTAGCATGACTCATGATGTTACATGTAAACTTTGTTCTGATCTGAGAGAAGAAGACAGAGACATTTTTAACCGTAGATATATAAGTGTTATATTCTAGTCATCACTGAGTCGTTGCCATTGCACTCACAAAATACTCCTGTTTATCATATGATACAATATTTGGGATGACTGAAACAATGCCCCCTTCTGTATTTTCCACTCTGAATTCTCTCACAAACTTAGCGTAATATCAGACAACTTCTAAAATAACATTCACGTTGAATTAAAGTGTACCAGTACAGTGTCATTCTGATGCACTTTGTATGTATCAACATGTATAGCTCGTGAGCTGTTCAGCTCTGCATTTTACCATCAATTTATCCTAATATTTAGACTTGTACTAGTCATAGGCGAATCAATTTATTCTCTTTCTACCACATATTCTGTGTAATATTACGTCTTTGTATTGGAGTTGGAGTGAGTGAGTCATGCTAACGGCATGTTATGTTTATCATTGCTTTCATATACAGAGTAAACAACAAATCGAAGTAAGTTGGATGAAAATATTCATTTTAGCCCTTTCTACCAGCGTATAGCTTTATGAATAGTAGAATGGTTTAAACAAACTCTTTTAGATTGGGAGATAAGAAATTGCTTTCACTTTCACTTTAATCAACTTTAAAACAGAGTGAATGTGAAAGTCAAGTAATAGAAACAATTATTTGATAACCCACAAGTAATCATTTTAAAAGTTTAAATTTTGCTCACAATTTGCAAGAAGAAGTTTAAACCCTTCAATAATTCATTTTCGCCTGACATCAGCTAACAAATGTCATAGCTTAGCCAACATAGAAATTCATAAATCGTAACAAACTTCATGATATTATAACCCTTTATTATATTTTTATAAGTAGGCCTAGACTAAAACAGATAGAGATTGGAAACATTCATGTATCGTTAGCCTAAGTTCTAACTAACAAATATATTGTATTTCACTTGTGGTCATATCCAGGAATGGTATAGACAATATAGAACTTAGGCTAATGCATGGATATACTTCAGTAACAACTAATTTCTCGTATATAGTTGTATAAGCTATCAGGCAGCTGCTGACTTGTATCCCCCAAATTTGTAGTATGATTATGAGGGGTGGTGAATGTGCAGCCTATAATCTAATTGGTTGAATATCTCATAGATATTGCAAATTATACTTTGTGAATATAGTGTAAAGCTTTGCTTTTCAATGGGAATATTCCAGTTTAGATTGCATGACGTTAATCCATGTTAAAACGGATACATTGTAACAATATTTTAGTGTAAAGTATTTATGATTTCTGCATGTAATCTATTAGCATTATGCCATAATCCATGTAATATTGTAAACATATCAAATATAATTTATTTAGTTTGTACATCAATATGCCGTCCCTTATCCCTTTTGCTTTCAGATTGAGATTATTCGAAAATGTCAGTTCAAAACTGTGTTTAGCCAACACATTATTAAAATATTTGCCTCAAATCTCAAAACTCCAGGCACGGTTGCGAACTGACATTTTCAAATGATGCTTTTACCGTAAATTTAGTTGCAAACTGGCATTTAAATCAAGCCCCATATCTTTGCTTCATCCCCATAGTTTGGAATTTAACCCTAGCAGCATGTATTCTTGTTTCTCTGTTTACTACATGTTTCTCCACGTCTCTATTTCATGTCTAGCCAAACATAATACCCAAAATATTCATCTTCATATGCTCTATCATCTCCCTTTAACCAAATTTAGAATGAAATAAAATACTATAGATATGGCATTATGTCTACGTACTCTCAAGGCTTCAGTTTAGTACTAAACCGAATGCCTGCTCACTTCTACTATAAAATGTAGAAAATATTACTTCATACGTACCTGAAGATACCAATTATACAGTGGAACTGCAGGCTAACAGAAGATTGAATAGGAGAAACTTGTTTATCTAGTTAATACAACTTATATAATGACTTTGCCGAGTTCAGTCATGAACTTGGCCGCTATACCATAGCTCAAGTTCATGACTAAACAACAATTTGCCCATGTGATGGACTTCATATTCTTTTGATTTCTGAAAACACTAATCGACACAAAACTGAAGGTTTTATTATAGAAAGTAAGACAGGGTAATATAGCCTTAGAACATTTATTAATATAACCAGTGTACTCTCAATTTTGCAGAAGTAAAGATGGGGCTTTTGTGAAGGCTCCCAACCAAGACAAAGCAAAGCAGATATATGCTGAGATCAAAGAATGGGCCTCCGTAAGTCCATTACTGCATCATTATAAACTCCTATCTTACCATCTCACCCATTGTGAACTAATCAAGTCTACAACTTTTTTTGCAAAAAGCATTTAGCATGTATAGTGCCTTGCCTGCAACTTGGAGCACTATTTTAAAGCTCACATAAATTTTACATTTCATACTGTGTACCTATACATACATGTACAGTATAAGTGCAAACATGGGTATGTCGGCCTCGCATCACTAGAAATAAAAACTTTTATTTTTCAGCTTCTACAAACAGAACTGGATAAGTTTAGTGGGAGTCTTCTTCTCTCTAACAACGATGCTCTGAGTGCCATTGAACATGAGATCTCTGGGTGGACAGAGTGTGGTGTAGAGGTCTTTA
Source organism: Bugulina stolonifera (assembly GCA_935421135.1). Taxonomy (NCBI): domain Eukaryota; kingdom Metazoa; phylum Bryozoa; class Gymnolaemata; order Cheilostomatida; family Bugulidae; genus Bugulina; species Bugulina stolonifera. Next base: position 9,437,977 of record OW285191.1, read on the forward strand.
ACAGACATAGACATCAAGATGAGTATCCCAATGACTACAAGGTCATGATCAAACTGAATAAGGTAACCTAAGTCTATGTACATGTACAATGTAGGTGTGTAGAGTGATTTACGTTAATTATATACATGTAGATACAGTATAACTTCAATATCTGACAACTATAACAAGTATAAGTCTCCAATTATTGTCTATTTATACTTAACAAAGTTTATATCGGAGGGCATTTCAACCAACTAGCCAATTTCAAAATCACTCAGTGGTGTTGATGCTCATGGCAAAGATGTTTTGCAAAACAGTTGAAACGGATGTGAGAGTTGATTGTAACTAATATAGGGACCTGTCTCCTATGCTATGTAGTTTTGCAAATACATGAAATGTTACATATATATTGAGGACAACTGCCCACCATGTCATGTGTTATTACTGACACCTGTCTACCATGTCATGTGATGTTGCAGACATTGAGGGATATGTGCCAACAGTACAGTAACAGAGTTACGGGAGAGAATGGAATTGCAAAGTATATGATACAGATAAATACAGGCTTTGAGACGTGGGAGAACAAGCTAGTCAGTATAATACACGCTGGCCAGAGTTTACCCCAGAGGTAAGATGGCTGACCAGTGGTCACTCAATTAATAATAAACATGCTAGGTGTAGATACATACTAACGTTTAAAACCAACGCTTGTTATTTTGCTGACATACAGGTTCTGTAATCGCAAAAAGTTGGGTTTAGATCTGTGCTATTAGGTAGTTCACGTGTCACCATGCAGGAAGTAAAACGCAATGTTGGAGGAATTTCTTGACTTCCGAATTTACAAAATGCTATGACATCCTATTTTGTTTTAACGTTTGTGAGTACAGTTATTATCTTTAAATGATAATTTCATCATATTCCCGCAACTAATACATTATTATATAATTTGATGATACTAATTCTAATATTACCAGGTTACACCAGACTATTGTGATTTGTGGCCGTTATTATTTATTATTTGCTTCAGTGATAATGAGTCATATACCCTCGAACTAGATGAAAACGAAAGGTACATTTACTTTGTATTATTGTCACCCATTTGTTTTCTATCAAGTTATAGATGTTTAGTTATAAGTTTGTACCTGCAATGTACATTCTTAGACTTGTGTTCTTAGACTTGTGTTCTTAGACTTGTGTTCTTAGACTTGTATTATCTACTAGATAGCCAACTAGTCCAATAATCACTTGCATTCTGAACTTTGACGAAAGTGTTAGTGTGTCAAACTGAAGACCTTAATTTTATATGTGGAATGTTGAACTTTAATTATCAACATTTCTGTCGATTGTCAGACAGTTAACTAGTTGACACCAGCTTTGCTGTGGGAAGGCTACTTGTTCAGAATGCAAGCAATATGATAATTATAATAGTAGCCCACCCTGATAGGCCCATTATGTGTTTTTACTCCAATGCATTTTTATGTTGTAACTTTAAGTAATTATCTTACAATTTTTCTAATATCATTGTTCTTACTAATATTTGTTTCTTAGGAGCTAGATTTTTGTTGACCCTACTAACTCGTTAATTGTTGTTAATTTGGAAGCTGTATTCACGGTATACAGACAGTGCTATACCATATTTAAAGTAAAGGTTTGCTAATGTTTTGGGAGGTTGTAGATAGTTGTTAATAGTAGATCTGTTGGTTTTGTTTTAAGCAAGTAGTAGTCTATGGGTAAGTAGAAGCTAGTGTTACGAGTAAATTTAATGTCATGTAAAATTTGAATGAAATATTTACTAGTTTTCCTGGCAATTGTAGATACATTACTATAATATATCCTACAATTTTTCCCTTCAGTCATCACGCCAAAACATCACACCATGCTCATTTCATAATTATCATGCTACTTCCTGTACCACAGACAGTCATTTATTCCTTTATTTCCTATAATAGGCATATTCTCCGATAACACATGTATTGTGTGCATGCTATGGCTACAAATCATAATATCAGTAATCGCACCCCTGGTTACCATAATATTAAGCATTTTGGTATACAAACATGTGTGCATGGAGTAGTCCTCAACAGGTTATTTCCAACAATGTATTTAGTTAAGGTTTTACAACTCCGAACTGTAATAGCAGTGAATTAATTATTTCGTTTGGATATTTTCCTGGCCAACCTTCTCACCTCCCACTGTAATTATTGTTTCATCTTACTTGAGGTGCTGCGATGTCATCGGCTACTCCTGTAAAAATATTTTATTCACTGCATGATTACTATGACATCATATCTTGTAGTGATATTGGTTCTATTCACTCTCATTCTTCAACGGAATCTCTCTCCAACTCTCCCACATGGTCTGGCTTCTGCTTCCATATCATTTGCTTGCTTAAATACTATTAGTTTTGTTACTTACAAATTACTTTGTCATTAGTAGAAATTGTGTACTAAACGCTGGAAAAGTGATGTTTCTACAAAAAAACTTTTATTTACAGTCATTTTTGGGCCTTAAACCCAGGTCCTTGTAGATAACTTGCGTCATAGCTGGAAGTCCTAACCAAATTCAAAGCTTCAAGTGACATCATGTTACCATTATATAACACTCTTTCTGTATACCTTTCTACTGTTTTCCTACCTATCAGCTGTGTAATTCAAGGTATGCAGACTGAAAACAAATATCTCAAAACTCTTGAAGGCTTATGCTTCAATGAATTTGTCACCAAAGCAGCCAAATTCGCTCAAACTCCCTCAATTTTGGCATCATTTTGCCACACATTGCAACAACATTAACACAACATTGAAGAATTGTTTTACTACATGAAAGTTATAATCCATATTTTACATTCGTATATTTTTAAGTTGAAGCACCACAACAATGTTCTCAATTCTGTTTTCTTTTCCATGATCTCAGTCTAGTTTCTTCTCTGATCACATTCATTCTTCTTCTATAGCCAATCTGTTCAGTCACTTTCAACTACTGTAGTTGACAACAAGAAAGTCAAATTTCAGGGTGCAAAGACTCAAACTGTTCGAAGAATTCCCAAATATCACGGTAATGACTTTAAATTCGCAGGTCACTTACATGTAGCTTACGTGTTGAAGTATTTTTAAGGAAAACATTTTTGAGCATTGTCTCCCATAAAATATCCTAAAGTCATGCAAAGTTATAAATTGGTATAAATTATATAAGTTAAATTCTCGTTACTTATTTCCGCTCATTCAATAAAATCTAGTGAAAAATATTAACTATTTGTCCAATAATCAAATTCTTATCTTTGCTTCATCAATCAAATTTACACTACTTCATAGCACCATTTTCAACCACGCGTAAAGTTAGTAAAGAGAGTAAAAATAAAAAGGCTCGCCGAAAAAGTTCTACACCTCAATGGAAAAAGGAGGATCCAGCCCAGTATACCAAACCTCTTGACAGTGCGGCTCAGCGACTGTCTATTACTGTTACTCCATCACGAGCTTATGGGTCTCTTCCTCGCCCAAATAGCTTGGAGACTGAAGGGAGTCTCGCCAGAGACATGTTAGTCATACGTCTCACTCTAATTCTCTGTTGATTCTCTCTGTCCTTTCTATCTTCAACATGTTCAACATATTCAACCTGTTCAACCTGTTTCATACATTCACTAACTCATCTCCAAAATCTGTCATGTTTTCCTCCTGAAACTATAGCCATTATTCACTTTAAATGACCTACATGTTAGATCTTATATTAAACCACAGCTTTATATTTTGTGTACTTTCTGTTTGCTGTTCTATATATGTGTAATATAACGGGACATACTGTTTACCACAGGGAATGGATGGCCTTTATGGAGCAACTGGATGACTGGGTTGCTGCAATAGATAACTGTATAGAGAGTGTTGGTTCCGTAAATACAGAGGACGACAAGGAGAAGGGAAATGTTGCACAAAAGTAGGTCATACAACACTGTAAAGTAGGTCATACAACACTGTATTACGTTCACTTTATATTCACAGACATAAACCTATCCCTATGAGCTCTAGCCAGCTTGCATGTATACATGTGAAACTACATGTATCTGGTATCCAATGAAATGATAGCATGTACTGTCTGGTACCCAATGAAATAATACCATGAATCTGGTATCCAATAATGTGATAACATGGCGTATCTGGTATTCAATGAAATTATACCGTGTATCTAGTATCAAACGAAATGACACCATGTATCTGGTATCAATGATATATGATAACATGGATCTGGTATTCAATGATATGATAACATACATGTATATCTGGTATTCAATGATACGATACCATGTATCTGGTATCCAATGATATGATACTATGTATCTGATATTACAGGATAGATGTCCATGAGATGATGAGGAAGGCTCACATGTGGAGTGTCACTACAAACAACTCTATTGACAGCGAAGACTCCAAATACGTAGAGCAGGTATGAATTTAACAATAACTGACGTAGACAGCGAATAAAACTATGTCCAACTATCTCCTTGCCGTTTCTTTTCCTCTCTTGTATCAATTTTAAACTACCATCATTTTGTGTGACGATTCTACTATTTCACTGAAAGATAATAATATAATTACATGTACATGTACATGTATATGATATTCGATCAGTCTCTCTTTGGGTTCAGTTAGACAGACATTCAACCCTCTCTGTCACAGGAATAATAATTTACTAATAAATCACTATTGTCATCCTGTTAACTGGTTGTGATTTCCTGTTCCTGCTAGGTAACACAGTTGCACACGCAGATGGTGAAGTGGATGGTACACGTCTTGTTACGTTTGGCTCCGGATAAACCAGAGACATCCATACAATCCATTGAGCAGTCTCTGGTAAACTCTCCTCCAATCGCAGACCTGGTGGAGGAAGCAGAAATACTCTTTCAACAACTTGACTCTTTCTCTCTGCTCATACACAGGTGGGCTGAGCAAACTCTATACAGTAATAGTGATGTATATGCAATCGGGTCTTCTGCACTGGCGGCCATATTGTTTTTGTACAAGTGAGTGGCAAAGGTCTTATAGTCAGTTTGGATGGGGCTGGAACATGTGGCATTGTTTTCCTTAACTATTCTGTAACATTTGAAGGTCATGTGAAGACATCGTTAGACTAAGGACCCAAGACAGGATCTCAAGCGGTGATGAAATGGCCGAGAAAGAGTTGAATGATTTGCAAGGTTTAAAGGTGAGTTAAAGAGTGTGCACCAGTGTGTTAGAGTTATCATTCCATGAGATACTACATTGTATAATAATGTGGCAATGTTGTGCTATACGTGGTAAACTGTGGTACATAATGTATTATAGTATTTATGTGTACAAGTCCAGTTGTTCTCGTATGAAAAATCTATGTTGTATGCCATAGTGTGAAATTGAAATTCAAAGTTTTAAAAGTACTGGAACATTGTTTGAAGTTATTCCTAGAATACTGTTCGTGTAAGAAGTATCTTCTTTCAATAAAATGGTAAACTTCTAACTTCACCACGATTTTTAAAACATTTAAAATTCCTTACCTGAAAAACATCATAATTATTTAAAATTAGTTTCAGATGTTACAAATACTGTTTTATTTGGATGTTTAGTACGAAGCATATCATTGGATCTATGCTGCTTGTATACTAATTGTGGAGCTGGCCAATGAAAACATTGAATACACTCCTCAGGATAAAAAGTTCAGCATGGCACAGTTTTCTAAAGCTCGTACAGGTAAAGTATTACTAAAGTACGCTAATATAATATACAATGCTGATTTACTTGATATACAATATATACACTAATATAATATAATATACAATATATACACTAATATAATATACAATATATACACTAATATAATATAATATACAATATATACACTAATATAATATACTATACAATATATACACTAATATAATATAATATACAATATATACACTAATATACTATACAATATATACACTAATATACTATACAATATATACACTAATATACTATACAATATATACACTAATATACTATACAATATATACACTAATACAATATACAACGCTGATTTACTTCAGAACTAGCCAATTGAGATTCCTGTTTGGAGGCAACTTTCTGGGAAGTAGAATAAGAAATCGTTCCATAGTTATATGATTCATAGATTTCATGTTATTGAAAGAAATTTTGAATTTACAGTATACAAGTTTTAAATTATATTAATCCTAATATAATTCTAGCATATTTTTTATGTGTATTCTACATAATGATAATATAATAATTTTTATAGTAGCTACTGGTGACAATAATTATACAATTTAAATGCTGCATGCCATACAAACATATGTTGATATCAAGTATACAGATGTGTGATGAATTCTCAATTTATTGAATCACTTTATTCTACTAACTATTACTAAACCTAGCCTGGAGCCCAACTGGCTGCAAAATCTTTTGGCCTGAGTTCTTACGTCAATAATCAACATACTCACTCATGTATGTGCAACCCAGGCTAGTCAAAACAGCATTGCTACTGAGACACTAGTCTTAGTGGTCACACGTCACCCAATTAATGTTTCGATATACTAATATACATAATATTGTAATTATTCAATTTTTTCAGCCAAATCCCATGTACTAGATTACATGGACGGAGTCGGCTATTATGGTGAATATTTCTGTCATAACTTATTCTTGTTATTTCATATTCTGGCTAGCTGCTTCTTTTCTCGCTACTTCTTAAGAGTTATCTCCTCTTTGTATTTGTGTCTTCTATCACGTTTTTGTTACCCTTCATGTTCGTTGAGATTATGTCTTCCTGGTTTTACCCAAGTCTCCACTGTCCATTCATTTGCAATAATGTAGGATTTCAAATAAAAGATTTATGCATTTGTGTGCTTGGCACTTACACATGGTCCAGTCAGGACATTTGTTGTTTGTGTAGCAAAATCTTTACCTCAAAATAGCAGCCATTACCATTACATATCTTCCGTTACGTCGTGTCTTCTCTCACAATACCTTCAATGTTAAATGTTTCTGCATTTCATTATTTTGTTATCGTTTAAATATTTAAAGTCTGCTTTCACTATGATTGGCCAGCAGGTATAACTGTTATGGCTAACATTTGTACAGTTTGCACTTTTTACAGCACACTGTTTATTTCAGTAATGTTTACTGTTTATTGTATGCGATGAATTCAATTGTTACTGTTATTTAAATCTAATAACTTAATATCATAATTATTTGACTATTAGCAGTGCTTTCCTCTAGAGATGTTACCCGAATTTAGGGTTTTAAACTTTTGTCCAGAGCCAAAGAAACAAACTAAATTATTTATCATATTTTTATGCAACCAGATGCCTATTCTAATCATAATTTGCATTTAATATCAAAATTCTATCTTCTTCCATGAGATGTATATAAGCACCTTATTATGTTACATTATAGAGTATAGACTAATAATGGGAGGAATGTAGTTTTAACAGCTGATTAGTGTTCAATCCCTCTCTAGTTGATTTAATTGTCAGTGTCTCATATCATACTTCTATAGATTATAAGTGAACTGCTACCTCATGTAACTCATATACAAATGAGTCTGAGAGTTCATCTTGTTTCTTGTGTTTTATAGCTGAAGCACAATCCAGTGTTGCTGGAGATGATGAACCCGCGGCTCTCTTGGATGAAAAGCTAGAGGATTCTCCACCAAAGGATTCCCCACAGAAGGATACTCCAATGAAGGAATCCCCACAGAAGGATACTCCAATGGAGGAATCCCGACAGGATAGTGTAAGAATTATTGTATCAGTCAGCATTATAACAATAGACTGGTTTCATACACGAAAGGAAGGTTTACTTGTTTAGTTGATCAACGTATAATGAAACGGCGGTATAGTAGTTACATCTATATGGAGACTGGTAAACGGCTATTTTGAAAATGTAAGTTAGAAACAGGACGTTCCGAAAATGTTCGTTTGGGGTTTGAACGTTTTCGGAATGTCTTGTTTCTCACTGAAATTTTCAAACAGTAATGCTAGGGCCACACTGACGCGATTTTTTGTGCGAATAGCGAATTTTGGCCAAAGGCGAATTCGCAAATCGCAAATTTTGTGCGAATTCGCGCAAAATTAGCGATTTCGCACTCGCTGATCTTAATCAGCTAATTCGCAACTCGCTAATTTGTGATTGGCCAATTTTTACTTGTCACGTTACTGTCACGTGTTCAGAGTCACGGATTTTCAATCAATCATGAGTTTAAATTATAATATTAAAGTATTTATTTTCACTGATGAATAAAATGACTACTTCCGTTTGCAAGAATTGTGTAAAACGAATGAAAGTAAGAATAAAATAATTATTCTATTTTAATTATATTTTTATTTTACATTTTTCGGAGTTCTAGTTCTGCAGTGAATGAGAAACGTGACCGGGGATAATAATTTTTGATCCCTCATTGGGTGAAATCAATGCGAATTCGCTTATAGCTTTTGCAGTGTGGCACGCTCGATTATAATTTGCGAATTCGCCTTTGGCCAAAATTCGCTATTCGCAAAAAAATTCGCGTCAGTGTGGCCTAAGCTTTACAAATTCATGCAGACTAGAGCTGTGTCCTCTGGTTTGTTTGCAGTAATAGTAAGTATAACAATATTATTTGATATACATGTATAATCAAAAAGTTGTAGGTTTACTAATACATGTTTACATGTTGATGTACTATAATAGATGGTGGCTCCTTATCAGTTTCTCATGAAATAGTTTGCTTTACAGAGCATACCTTGCAAGACCGGAAAGAAAGTTAAATTTTCAGCTGTAGTGGTATATATAATAATTCATTATTGTTTAACAAAAATCCCCCTAGTCCAGATAGTCATGTCAGTTTAGTAGGGTTGGTAGCGGTAGATTTAGATACTTGTCTGTTACTTTTTTTATTTGCCACACTTCTCTCACAAGAAATGCGTCTAGAGATCCTTGTTTTCATTCCCTGTAAACTTCATAGAATTTCACTAACCTTTCTAGAATACACAATGTCTATGTTAGCAATAGTTGTAGACATACATGTAGACATATACATTGTATATAAATGTGTATGCATTGTATATACATGTGGGTCTACCGATTAACGATGTCTTGGTTGTAGATTAACTTTAGATGCATAAATTACAATTGCGTGTATGTATTTGGTTTGAGAAAGAACAACTGTGACAGTTATCTATCCGTATCATGTTGCTGCTACTTATACAATTCTGACAATCTTGATATTTACTGACGATGGTACATATAATATGTTAGGTTACACGTACATGTACACTTACATTCTGTATATTCTGTAGAATGTCCAATCTGCTGAAACACCAAATGTTCTGAAAGTAGAAGGTGCAGATGATTCCAAAGGTGTGAGTGAGAAGGAGAAAACATTGGATCCTATTCCACCAAGTCAACCAAAGCCTGTGAGTGTTATCTAACACTGTTTATGGTTTATGCTGGCTTATGTTTAGCCATTCTATTTATATGAGTAGGCCTATATAGAAGCTTATTTGAATGACAGGAGCTGGACTCCAAGTGAGATAGCTTAGCTTCTAGAACGAAAGCCCAAACCTATGAGCTCAAGGTCTAACCAAGTTGATATCTAAAACTCATTTGCATGCTACAAATCTATGGTCTCATACATACTATACATAGCTTGTTGTGAGTCAGTGGTTGCATAAATTTATGTGGAACAGCAAAAATTAGATGAATATGAATTTTGACCACCCCTTGACCCTTTGCAGTCTGAAGCTTCAAGACCACCTTCAGTTACAAAGCTTGCAGGACAAACACCAGGTCCAGGGTCACGGCAAGCCTCAGCTGCTGGTTCAAGACAAGGTTCTGTGACGGGGTCAAGGCCAGCTTCTCCTAAGGACGGTGACGATAGCCTGAGTAAGATTGAAGTGATCGGTAGGGATGACAACACTAGACCCGCCCTACTTCCTGAGCCCAGCCCAGATGAGGTGAGTCCATGGTGATATTCAGTTCACAGTAAATGAACAGACAGTTCATCTAAGTGAACGGCTCTGTCTCGGTGAGTGAGATGCAAAGGATTTCAGTCACTCTACATATTCTTTGCCATGATAATATACAGTCATTCTAGGAGTTTGGACACATTTTGTGTTGTGACGATAATGTGCTTTATTTGCTGTACTGTACAAAGTTTATACATGACCTTCTTTGCATTGGCTAGTTAATAGTGTTCTTATAAATGTGAAAAATTGACAAGTTATACCTCCTGACATTGTAGCCACCTCCAAGACCTAGCAGTGGTAAGCCAATGGCAGTAGACTCACAGAAAGCTTATGATGCACTGAAGACTGTTCAGAAGCTGCAAGTACAACTACTGTGAGTGCTTTGTAAAGTCTCGTAGCGTCACTCAGTACACTTCTACTCGATGTTATGCATAGGATGATGTGAACGCCTGCTTACCTAAGAATGTTCTCATCTAGATAAGTGTCCCCTATCTATGATTTCATTTCAAATTAACACTTAAAAAATGCAAAATTAACCATCTCCCCAGAGATTAAAATCAACTTGTCGGCTAACTTCATAATTCAGAGTTATCATTCCTCTGCCATCTTTGAGCGAGTGTTCCAGCAAGTTCTACTCAGCTTTCACTTTTGTAGGGAAACTGAACAGAGAGCCCAGACAGCTGAGGAAAGCGAAGCAAAAAAATCAGCCGAGTTGGTTGAGGCTTTGAAGAAACTTCGAGCTTTAGAGAGGCAGATGGAAGAGATACAGAATGGTGGCAGAGAGTCAACTCCCAAACCTGCTGCTGCACCAGCTCAAACTGAGTATGTATCACTTAAAGTAGTACTGATATATTTCATGTATACTAGTCAATATAGTGACAATGAATTCCTAGCTTGCACGCTCCTGGCTGATAAACATAGCACTTTAGAGATGGTTATGTTAAGGTGGATAAACTGTAAGTTGAGGAACAGTGTGTACATACATTTATATTGATAATCATTAGCAATAGAGACAGGGAAATGTTGGAGTGCTATGAGTGAACGCTGTATTGGAATTTGGTTCCCTGCCACTGTAATAAGAATTTTAAAATTGATGAAATATTACATGAACCTTCTTCGTAATGTTTTAGCATATTTCGTCTCTAACTTACAGTGATTTTATTGACTAAGTAAGGTATACCTACAGGTGTACGAGTGTGGGTTGCAACTTCTATTTTTCCATTATTATATACTGTAGTATATACATGTTCTCCATGTAAGGACTGTCATATAACTTACCATAGCTACTTTACCACATCATTATAATACATAATGGTGTGGTAAAGTGCATGAGTTACAAGTACTTTTCTGAAAATTATAAAAAAACTGACTTTGATGGGGACCTAGGTGTATGTACTATTGTATATTAGGTCACAGACCTAGATACTATATACTATATGTATTAGGTCTTAGACCTAGATCTATATATTATATATATTAGGTCTTAGACCTAGATCTATATATGTGAGAACATTTTATTGTAATTTGCTAGCTAAATACTAAGAGAAATATTAGGTAATTGTAAACGTACTTCTTTTAGATTTTACGTAGCAGTAAAATGATTTTCTGCACCAATTTAGATATTTGTGATAGAATCTAATGCATTAGTAGAGACTTATGATTTGGTAGATCAGCTGCTTTTGCACTCAAAAGGCTAAAACTACAGTCTGTTAATCCTTCACACAATCAGTGTAGGGAAAAAAATGGTTTGACAAGACTTATTCCATGGGAGCATGTTAGTCACCACAGCATGCTGTTAGAATACATTATGTCTTCATGCTTACATGTACAGTGTAAAATTCTTGTGAAGTTTTCTTTTCAAATTTCAAATTTCAAGTTGTGGACTTAAATTTGATGTGTGACAGTTTGTTTCTTTAGTTTTATTACTTTCACCAGTTTTATTAATATCTTATATAATACGCACCATTTAACTTCCCATAAAATTATTGCTCAAGCCTTAAGTTCCATTGCAAACAGCTGTCTTCACCGAAATACACATAGAGAACTTCAATATACATGTACATTATATGACTGTGTAGCCATAGATATAGATTTTCTCATACAAATTGCCGTTTGATTTTTCTGGTAGAGAGGTAGCTAGTGCAGAGCCTGCCCCAGCATCAGCTGCAGCAGCCCCTTCTGAGACCAGCACTGAGAAGACTGAAGTCACCAAGAAGAAGTCCAAGTCTGGTAGACCAAGCTCCCAGTCTAAGAAGAAGAAGTAGTCTCATACTGTGCTGACAATTTTGTTCACAATGAAAATTATATTTTTATCCTGGAATTTTAACTCAATTATACAATGTACCTTGGTGTGACAGCTCAATGATGTCTAGTTTTATTATTTATTTATATTACATATACAAAAGTGTATGCATTGGTAGGATGTTTTTGGCTATTTACCATGTTACTCCAAATCTGTCCTGTGGAGATTTATTACTTTCCATGGCCTTCCTCCCTTTTTAAAGACCCAAGTTTATCAATGTTTTATGACTGACTTATGCTACAATTTTACTCCGTCCATTTGTCAATATTCATCTTATTTTCTGTTCTTTTTGTAAATAAAAGCTTAAATAAATTCTCAAAATATAAACGCAGTATATTAGCTCAAAGAACAATCTCTCTTGGGAACAGATCAAAATATCATTTTATTAAAAATGTATAAAATGAAATAAATTAACCTCTATTAAAATACAATGTATGTTACCACCAAACACACTGAAAACTCACCAAATTCTAGTTAAATACTTAAAAAACATAAATACAAGGCTAATATATTTCAGGACGGATGACCGTATACTTTATGCTAAAGCCAATATAATATGGGTTGTATTAACAGCATGCATAAATAAATTAAATATAATATACATTATACATATGAGTATCATAATACACAGCGCACACAATTACTACAGTATTTATACATGTATAACACTTCTGCAAAATAAATCCTAAATTAAAAAAACTTTATATCAGTACATCACACCAAACCAGCTTGTTATGGTCTAGGCAAAAATATTTTTTCAGAACGTCCCAAACATAACACTATTCTGTGATCCACATGTAATTCTCTATTAAATATTCCATAAATAAACATAATATTTTTGGTCATGGCTTAACTAAACTTGAAGTTAATAAAGCAAATCTATGGACGTTAACAAAAAGTCCTATTTACCCTGACAAGTAAGGGGGAAGTTCTATTTTTCACTCCTAAAGGTAATTTTAAATATTTTGCATTCACAAGTACATGACTGTATACCTGAGCATATTGGCCCAAAGCAAAGAAAATCAGGGTGGAATTTTTCACTTTCTACGGAAACCATTAAATCAAAGACTTGTCCAGATTTCAAATGGCAGGCATTTTACTTATCAGATTTCATTCTACAAATGACTTATGGTGAGTATGACTAATGACTTGTGGTGAGTATAACTAATCTAAAATGGCCGAGTCAAAAATGAAAGAAAGTTGCGAGCCCACAGAAAGATTAGTCTGTACCAAGTTAATCAATCAGCTAAAGAATTTATATGGGAAATTATCGCTGATACCAATAAGAGACCGTTCAATATGCCTGCCACAATGAAGTATATGATGTCCGTAGGTACGTCTGCAGTACGTTCTAAGTTAAATTACGATATGAACAGCCCAATGAGAAGAGACGGTACAAAACATGAGGTAAATGAGAAAATGGCTACAATTACTGTTAGCTATTATACCATACACTAAACTACAGTTAAAATTGGTTGTACCTTACAGCAGTGTGAGATGGGGTGGGTTAGATAGCCTGTGGTTAGTGAAAGCTATCTCGTACAGGGTGGTGGGGTGGAGACGGGGTGTTGTGTATAGAGGAGGTAGACTCGGATAGTACACCCTGTAGGCTAGATACTCTGTCCTGAAGGTCAGTGAGTATATTCATACTGTGTGCTTTCATCCCTTCCATAGAGCTGAGGTGCCTCTGCATCTGCTCATGCATTTTCTTCCTGCAACCAGTGAGTAAAAGTTAGCCTAAGGTCTCATTTGTCATATTACAGATACTTAGCCTGTGGCACCACCAACTGTCGTACTTAGTATACAGTATAAGTTGCAATCACTGGTAAACCCTCGGTGAGTTATCAGTCAGTCAATCGATCAATAAATCGATCGATCGATCAATCAGTTGATTAACCGATCTTTAAGATAATGAGATTGGTAACCACACACCTGATAACTTCCTGTTCAGCATCAAGTTTACGTCTGACAGTAGATGATGACTTCCTGGGAGACGGAGTTCTAGTCCTGGAACTAGCCACTCTCTGACAGTCTAGCTGCTTGGAATGAACCTATGAACATACATAATACACGTGTATAACAGATCAAATGCCTGGTTCTGATAAGCTACCTTGTGTCACCATGAACCCACATTTGGATCTTATCAGAAAGGGCATAGCATTGAAAAAAGGAGACAATGCAATGCATGTATATAATCTCTAGTGTAAATATGGTAGGACTTGTCATCTCTTTAATTTGAAGACCTCTCCCTTGATTTCAATAACAACATCTTATAATCTACAAAGTAGTGTTTGGGTTACAATCACCATTGCTATCATCTGGTGTGATGACTCCAATGATATACATCCGTAAGATGCGCTCACAGTTGACAGCATAGGACAGGTGCTACTCACCCTGCCAAGGTTCTCTTTCAACGACATCACTTCATTAGCTATGAAGGCTTTCTGAGCCCTCAACTCATCCAGCTCACTGGCTGCCTCAGCTCTCGATTTCTCCAGCTCTGCCATACCCAGAGTCACTTCCTGTTAGATGAATAATAAACATAGATATGGGTGTATACATTGTATGTGCAGTACAAGTATGGTGACCTTTCACCCCTACCAGCAAAGGTTACACCAAGCATATAAACAGCCATCAGCAGTTACTCAAGATCTCAAGTATCCAGAGATACAATATTTCACACTTTTTACATGTTTTATTCTGTTTTCCATTATGTTCACATAGACACTGTAAGATAAATTACTGATAAAAATGCTGACAAGCACTAATAAGGAGTGATGAAGACAATCTTACCTGCTGTATATCCTGTTTGAGATTATTGATAGTCTCAGAGAATTTCACATCTTTGTTAGCCTGAAGTTCCAGAGCCATTGCAGTTTTTTTGAGTACCTCCACCTGTTCTCTGGCTGCTAGTAACTCTGTGTTGAGTCTATCGGCTCTCTGTGCGTGCTGCTGTGCTATCCATTCCAGGTCCTCTATCTCCACTTCCCTCTTGCCTCTCAAAGATTTACACTCCTGACAATGTATAGCCATGTGGTGACATGTGACAGGCAAGTGACAGTCAGTGTATAACAGTGCTTTTAAAATGTTGTCTTACATGTATATGTGCAGTACAATGGAGCTGCCTGACTTTTTTCTGTAGCAAAAGCAAAATCTGTGTAACATGCTATAGAATATATATCACCTGTTTTATACACACATCTGTAATATATTAAAGAGCACCTGTTTGACTTGTGACAGCTCCTCTGCTAGAGAGTTGATATGGTCATCCGATTGTTTCTTCACTTTAGTAAGTGAGTCGTTTCTAGCCTGAAGCCTGTGGGCAAACTCTGTCAATCTCTTCATTAGATCGGCATTGGTCGTCCTCTCGCTCTCTAGCTCCGCATCTGCACAACAAATATTAGAGCTCAGGCTATCTAAAGGTGGACTATGACATACATGTATACTATTAGATGAGTTTAGTGTTAACAAACCGAAACTTAGTATCTGAAAACTACAGACATTATCCATATAACAAAAACCACAGGTGAGAACTTAGTGAAACACCTAGCCTAAGTTCCCTTACTGCAAATAACAATCAGACATTGATATATAATATACAGTGGGACTTTCAGCAGTGGAATTATACTTCAAAGTTGAACCTCTAAGATACAAAACTAGACTAGACTAAGTTCTCACCAGTTTGCTCTAGTTTGACTCGGAGTTGGGTGAGGTCCCCGTGTTCTTTTCTGCTTCTATTAATCTCAGACATGAGCCGGGATAGTTCCCTAGTTAGCTCTCCTACCCTAGTCTGGCACACTTGCTGCTGGTCTCTCATGTGGGCCAGTTCACGCTCTGCCCTCTCAGTCATCTGCAAACAAGCAGAGAACTTAGGCTAAATAATGCTTCTATATACAGAAATACATGTAACTACAAGTAACTTGGTTGGAGATGTCCAAAGATTCATACAAGTTAGTTTTATTTAATCACAGATATGTTTACGCCGGATATGGAAGCTAACACCACTATTGCACAAATACAAATTATTACTGCTACTATCATCAAATATTCGGCTTCTTTTATACCAGAACTATATGTAAACACTTTCATCTCAAGGCTTATATGTGTGAAGTTTGCCAAGTGTATGCCTATTTGTACAGACAATAGGAACATTGTAGGCTAGAGAATACTCAGCACTTACGTCTGTCAGTTGTAGACTCTCCCTGTCATACTGTGCTGCCAAGTCCTTCAGACTCTGCTGCCGTTCTCCTCTCTCCTCGTTTAGTCGGCTGACATCTTGTCTGAGTTCTGATGCAGCCACCTGCTGTTCACTCACCTCTGCTTTAGCTTCCATCAACCTGTGCATAGTGCAGTGTGTTGATAGAGCGTGCACAGTGGTTAGTCAGAGGTGTTGCACAATACTACATACGGTATTACATGACTGTATTACATGACTGTATTACATATTACGGTATTACATGACTGTATTATGATTTAAACAGAGCTCGAACTTACACATTGTTAACCTGTTGATACTCATATCTGAGCTGGTCCATTTGCTGCTCCATATCGCCTTTCTTCCTCTCACATGATTCACATTCCTGCAAACAGACATCAATTACATTACTTTAGACATCAGTGCCGTGTAAGGTTCCCGCCACTAACAACAACAGAATGTCTAGAGCATACAATGTAACTACATAATCAGCTAAATGTCTGGGATTGCTGGTAGCAAAGAGCTCATTGGAAGTACCTGACCCAGTTGTTAACCAAGTCAGCAAGAAGAGAAGAGGAATGTTTGTGACTCTACAGAATGTTAGAGTTTACCATTCAGGATTCACCTTGATTGAAAGTTACAGATTGTGCAATTTGCAGATAGCATTTGGTGTGAGCTGAGATTAGCCCTAGAACCATATACTTACAGATTTTAGGCTATTCCTCTTGGCCTCCATGTCTTTAATCACTCTCTTTAGTTTAGATGCAGTTGTCCTCTGCTCTGTAACCATGGTAACAAGTTACATATAAAATCAGTAACAGCTACATGAACATTAACATTTAGATCAACTAAATGCAGTCATCAGCCTACTACCACTACTACCACTGTTACCACTACAGTTACCATACTAACTACTACTACTACTACTACTACTACTACTACCACTGTTGAACTACAACTACTACTAATATAGTCAGTTAATGCATTGATACTATTCATTACCTTTCAGTGACTGGGCTACGGACTGTAGATCTGACTCAGAGTTTGTCTTCTGGAATTTGGCATCGTCTACTTGAGACTGAAGCTGTTTCAACTTTGTCTGCAGCTGCTCGTACTCTGATGTCTTCTCTCTGATCTGTGACTCTATCTGCTGCTGTGTGTTAGACATCTCTGTGATTGCTGCCTATATACAAGTTATATTCTACTATGGCATAGAAGCAGAGACGACAACTCAAACCATGTATATAGATACGACATTGTATACAAGACTAATTTGATTTGTAAAAGGGTATATACAGCAGTTTCAAGCAAAATAAAGTTCATACTACACTAAATCCAATGCTGTAAAGGTGTAGTTAATACATGTTTTAAAACTATAAAAGCAAGAAACCATCAATGGTACAAACATGAACAGTTTGGATAGAGAGGAAATGTAAATTAAACTGAAAAATATGCATGCATAGACCAAGTTGTAAATTGTAAATAGTTCACTGCCACCACACTGAAATAATATTAGCAAGAAATGTTAGCATTTTCAGGTGGAGATAAAATAACAAACTAAGAGGGTTCTGGGCTAGCCTTAGTTTCTTACAATTAAAAATATGTTCACAGTTCAGCTGGGAGTGTCCTACCTAATCTTTCCAATTTACGTAAGCTCACAAAATGATGTAAGGATGATTTTCTACTCCAAGAGCAGTGTAATTTTAAACTAGCATACCAGTCACAGACCCGTGAACATACTTTCACTGAAAAACTATTCTAATATAACTACAGCCAGACAAGCACTAGACCTTGTTCAATTCCATCTTCCTGGTCAACTGTTCTAATTCAGATGACTTCTGGCCGACGGCTCGTCCGACGGTGTCTTTCTCTATCCGCAGCTTCTCCAATACAGAGCTGGTAGAGTTGGTTTCAAACTGGTACAATGGAAGTGGAAGAAAGGGTAGAAGAAAAATCTAGACTAATGGAGTACTCAAACACATCTAGAAGGGTTGGAAATAGTACACCTGCACAAATCACCCACATGTAACATGACAAATTGCAAATGCACGAAAAAATGATGCTCCATAAAACCACATAGAATTCAGCTGAGACATGTTAGAACGTTTACATATACATGTTCAATAATCGGAGAGCATAGACATCAGGTAGCTAGCATGTTACTACAAAGCAAAGCAGGGTTCGAGAAGTAGCAATACAGAAAAGTACATTTATCAATCATTACAAGAGTCACAGTTGGAATCCCGGGTTCGATTCCCATAAGGGTCACTGGTGGTGTTAGGAAGGGCATCCAGTCTTAAATGCTTCTGTGCTACTTCAGTAACTTTGCCATTAGTGAAGTGCCTTCTCCACCCCGAATTAGAAAAAAATGCAGATCTCTTTAGATCTTTGCTTTCTTACCTGAGATTAATAGTGGGAAATAAAATTGGTAAGTCTTTTTACAAGAGTCACAGTTGAGTTGTATACTTGCTCTAGAGTTGTATACTTTACACGGCAACAGTGGGATATTAATAGGAGAAGATAACCCCCACATTGGTGGTCAACCAATTCTCGGGGCAAACTCTATTTAACACAGTTTGAAAACTATGATGTCTAAAGGACTTATATCGTAAACATTTTGCACCAAATCTGTGAGGTAATTACTCATAATATCCCATAATTTGCCCTGCAATCACTTCAGCCTAGCGCTTTTACCAAGAACACAATTTCTGCTTCTCAAATGGATAGTTCCTTATCCACAAACACAAAATGCATATAGTTAAATGGATATGGACACAACAGCGCTTACCTCGAGTTTGTCTAGAAGCTGTCTTCCCTCAGAGTGTTTAGCCCTAAGTTCTCCAAGTTCTCCTTCCACTAGATTAGACTCGGCAGTAAGGGACTCTAAGAGACAGCGCCTCTCTGATATTTCTCGCAGCAACTCGGCTGATTCGGCTCTAGCAGCAGTCAGTGACTTTTTCAGTACTGACAATTGATCTCTACAGCGATAACATTGATGTTAGCCAACACAAAGGTAATTATAGTTTGATTGTATACATTTTAGCCAATTACATCGTATAGTAGAACAGCGAGAGGCAGCAAAACAGCCTAGACTGGCTCCTTAACTAGCTGTGCAACTCACTCTTTTTGTTCAACTGCAATGGTGAGCGTCTGCAAAGTCTCTCTCTCATCTTCTACTTTGTCCTTGACTTTATCAAGCAGATCTTTACGGCCTTCTAACCTTTCCTTCAGATCTCTCTCCAATGACGTTAGAGAATTCAATTCGGAACGTTTATCCTAAATGAATATTTACTGTGATTGTACTACTAACACAATAATAGAAGAATTCATCCAGGTGGTAGATATTATGAGTAGTAGATAGATGTATGACTTCACCACCTAGGTTGGCTGTAGTACTCAAACACACAGACACCTACTGCAGGTCTGTTTCAGTATAAGTGAAGAGCTCAGTCATCTCTATCTAGCCTACCTAGTCTGGAACTCTTGTCATAACGGTGAATTCCCTTGCCGATTTTTATCACAGAACCTCATAAGACTGGATTAAGCTATTCTGGCGAGTCTTAGTTATATTGAGACTACGTATAGTATGCTACTAGTTATACTCCACTATGTAACTCCATAAATTGTGATATCAAATAACCAGCAAGTGTTATATATTATATTAGAAAGCCAAACTCACTCTGTCAGATGTATACTATCATACTATTATTATTCCCATAACACATAAATAATACAATGTACACAATTTACTCAGCATATTCCAGTCATATGGCTAACTATCTGTAAATATGCGACATAGTACCTATAGCAATATTTAAAAGTTCAAAGTGGGTGTGTCCATTATAGACACTAAATTAAAATTAAATATAAGTTTAGTACAGAGAATACTCAGCACTTTCCACAAGCCCCTACAAATTAGCACAGCCAAACTTGTGTTACTATAAAGCTTTCAAACACGTGTTACCTTTAACTGCTCAGAAACAACCTTGACCTCAGACAGCAGACTATTGAGTGTTGTCTTCTGCTCCTCTGACTGAGTATTGAGGAGAGACAACTCTTGTCTGGCTGTACCGAGGTCAGTATTCACAGCAGTTAGCTGTTCATCTCTCTCTGATAGCTATGGGCATGATAGTAGGTTGAGTGGAGATCAGTGATTGGATATAAGATATTGTAGGCCGTGGTGGAGAGGTCAAATTAATTAGATAACTGAACTTTAAAAAGTAGCTGCAAGCATGGAGATTGAAAATCACTATTGTACAGGTACATCAAGTTGACAGTTTAGTCCTCGAATCGAAATGTTTCATAAACCTTGCAGCGAGAGAAGAGAATCAAATAAAATAAGTCTAGTATGATTGTTATTAAGGTATTATTCTCTGAAGAGTTGATGACACAGAATTACATAGTAAACACCATCACCTAGCTCATGACAAATAAAGATTCAATTTCTAATAATAAACGCATGAAGAAAATACTTCTGTGGATGTTAAATTCATGTTGCCACCTACCACTGACTTTATGTCTTTGATATCACCGTAGTGCTCTGTAAGCTCCGCCTCACTCTGACGTACAGAGGCTAGATGACGTTCCGCTTCTAGTTTAATCTCATGAAGGTGCTGCTCGGCATCAGCCGTCTGCTGTCTGATAGATTGCTGCAACTCCGTCAGTACCTGTTGGTGGCACACGGATAATATGACAGAGTATGACAGGGTATGACACGTGTAAAATCACTGAGCAACATGAAGATGTTTTAAAAAGAAAGTCTGCCAAGGTTGTCCGAAGGGTTTTCACCAGCAAATTGGATGTAAGATAATATTATAAGTCTGCAGTAGACCTTTACATATACATGTATATCTTTATAATATATGTATATGAATGCAAGCTTGAATCCAAAGCACACGATTAGCTTACTATTTCTGATTGTTGAACACGCTGAGTAAGGGTGGTGAAGTAGGCGTCCCTCTCTTTAGTAACATCCTCTATCTGTTCTATCTGCTCTTGCAACTTATTCCTATCTTCTGTTAGTTTCTTCACATCAACCATGAGGAGGGCTACTTGACCCTCCCTATCTGTTTTACTACCATCTGTTGCAAAAACAAGGCTACATTGTAAATACACAATTGAAATAAAACTACATTATTTATCATCATTTATTGCTACATAATAATAATAATTTGAGAGAGTCGTCGTGTATGTATGATAATGTGCATAGCAGAGTTGAGACAGGCTAGTCTTACCTAACACCTCCAGCTCTGTCTGTACAGTGTCTAGCTGTTCTTTAACCAAATCATACTGGCCAATCATCTGCTCTGCTTCCTCTTTCACAAGGTCAAGGCTATTCCTGCAGTCCACCAATCGCTTGTCTGCTTCTCTAAGCTCCGCCCTTCGCTTAGCTAACGTCTCCTCCAGACACTTGAGTTCACCCTACAAAAGAGACAATAATTTTGATCTACAGTTACATGTGTGTGTACAAAAGAAAATCCCCCGAATTACATGTACAGTATGTGTATGGAATATGGTACGATATGGATTGAACCTGTACATATATGTATGCATATATCAGGGGGGTAACTTTCCTGAAAAAGTTGAGGCGGCCGAAATTGGACTGGCTAGCAGTAGCGGTGTGGGGAGGGTGTGTGCGGGATGGAGGAAGAAGGAGGGTGGGGCACCTCCCACAAGAGAGTTTTTGAAAATTTACACAAAAACAGCTATTTTGATGCATATTTGAGCTATACGTGATGGTATAAAAGTACAAAATGTTGCATAGTAATCTGCAAATAGTAAACTTCAAATTAGTATACTGCAAAATAGTGCTTCTCTGTTTGGCTTGGCCATGACGTACCATTGTAGTCCTTTACATCATTACATGACTTAGGCCTAAAAATGTACACACATTAATAAGAAGGGAAATAGTGCAAATTTAGTTGATGGATAGAGATGGAGAGTGGTATTCTAGGGTTCCCAAACCCTGAAGAACAGTGTTCAAAGTGGAACAAATGAGATGGGTGGGAACGCTGTGCATGCAATCTTAGGGCATTTCCTATTGTTGAATATAGAATTACAGATGCAGTGATCCTATCTTACAGATGAGATTAGTATTGTCACTGTTAGCTAACAAATTGAGTGAATTACTAAAATGAAAAAAGATTGACCCGCAGTGGGATTCGAACTCGTGTCTCTATGCATGAAGACCAAGCACGCTACCAATTACGCTATCAAATCAGCAGTGGCTTCACGCGAAAATTAGCCATCAATATAATGGTACATATAATAGCATTTTCATTAGAGTATGTCTATATCATGTGGGGCACGGTATCTATGCCTTCCGATATTAGCTTAATTTTTTCTTCTTCTAACAAAAAGTTCAGGCGGCTAGGGCCGCCTGAGCCGCCTAGATAGTTACGGCCATGTATATTCATAAATGCTACTCTAATTTTACCAACGTGTGCATTACATTGTATAAAATAACTACAATTATAATGCCCTATTCGCTACATTTACCTCTAAGTACAATGTCTCTACATGTATATAATAGAATAATAAACACATCTTACATCCATATAGTGGCCAATCTCTGCCTTCCTCTCTTCTTCCTCTGTATCGACACTATCTTCTTCCTGCCCAGACCTGCCACGCCCCCTTCCATCTCTTAGAGCACTGAGTTGTTCTCTCTGCAAGTTGATGGCAAGGTCTAAGCTCTCTAGCTCGTTTTTTCTTTCCTATAAAATAAGAGAACCTATACTCTATCCAGAGAACTAGAGTTCGAGCGAATAAGTGATTTACTATTCCGGACTGGGAAAACCAATTTCCAAAACCACTTAACGTGATAGAATCTGAGCTGAGAGCTAAGCTTTGTACTTGATTACCTCAGTTTTACCAAGATTAGAAATCTGCGAGACCTCATATATCCTCCATGCAAAACACATGCTCCCTATGACCTACACTACATCACACAAATGTACACTACATACTTTGAGTGCATGCTTTAATTCCGTTGCAGCTCGTCTCTGACTTGACAGCTGTCTTTCCTCTTTGAGATCCGACTTGCTCTCCTTCAACGATGTCTTTAGATTCCTATATTTATCTCTTAACTTGGCATAAGTATCTTCCTGTAACATTTGGTTATAAGTATTAACAGGCAGTCTAGAGGGAGCAGCTGTGGCTTAGAGGTTAGAATGCTGAGCTTTCATGCCAAAGGTTCCAGGTTTGAATCCCGATCACAGTGGTGTTAGGAAGAGCATCCAGCCACAATTGCTCCTGTGCCTCATATAAAAGTCCTTGGGGTCATGCAAGCCAGCATCGCTTCAAGGCAACTCCTCTACCCCTGCCAAAAAGGCCCCATATCATCTGGGCCTTTCTCACAGGGAGTTGGCCAGCACTGGCACCTGGCAGTGAGAGCTGCTAGGGGTTGGTCACGCCGAGGAGTATAAGTCCGAGGAGTATAAGTCGGTTAGTTTTATTAACAGGCAGTCTAGCTATTTCATCACCAAGATATCTCGATGGCAGCAGCAAATCTTGGTTAAACGAACTTAATGATACATAATATCAAAACAATGTGCATGTACACTTATTACATCCATTTTACCTTTAGAAATCAGTAAGCGTGCAAATTTCTAAAAACAGAATGGATGTAGATGCAACAAAGAAAGTCAGATGGTCTAAAGTTCATCTCTATAAAGCTGACTAACATCTCAAGGAGATGATAACCCAGACTTATGCTGCTTTGCTGTGTCAACAAGCTAATACATTTAATTGCCCAAATGCTACTAACTACCTTTTAAAATACCAGATATGTTATTGTTATTTAGTTACATAGCTTAAGCTCCATCTTACCAACTCATGATGCTCAGGGACGGTGCAGACGAGCCCATTACGATCGCTAGTCTTAAGAATACTTCTCACTGGAGTTGTAGAAGCAGAAGTATTCAGCACCAGAGTCTTGGTTGGTGTGGAGCCGTTTACAGCAGCAACCGTAACAACAGGAGCAGCAGCTGTAGATACTAAGGCTACAGTGGCAGGGACGGACACTGTATAAACGCACAATATATTATATAGTTCATTTCTTAAACAATGAGGACTGTATGTAGATTTCTTGAATCCAATCTACATGCTTCTAATAAAATTAGATGCACAGAGAAGGGCTTCACGTATTACATACATGTACATGTACATTTAAGCTGGTGAATATTTAAATCAATATTTCAAGGGATGGAAGTTAAGAAAGTGCTTGTTGAACGTATTGCATTAGTGGTTCCATGGTTACTAGCTACATGGATGTATACACACTAGTGCTGACCTACACCCAACAAGCTACTGGCAGCCTTACCTCCTTGATATGCATTTGGCTGGGCCAGAGCAACAGTGGGCTGAGGAACCACATGTGTGGTTGACTGTGATTGGATAGGGTGACCAAGTGCTTGGCCAATAGGAGCAGTCGGTTGATAGACTGGTATTGGTGCCTGAGGATGGGTAGGATTAGTATGTGGTTGTCCATAAGCTACTACAAGGCAACGGTGTGTTAGAAATCAAACAGTCACTCGTAACTATAGCCTATACTACAAGGTGAAGGTTGTATATCCACTCAACATAATTGATAAGTAAATTAGCAACGCGACACTGTATTACAATGTACAATGGTGTGTATTGGACAAGAGCCACATACACTATCCTATTGACCAATAACACGGCTAGAGGGCAGATATAGTGACACACAACAAACGGCTAACTACACAAACGTGTTCTACAATACAATGTAAGCTAGCTCTTTCCGGATGAGATTACGAACAACATGGAAACCAGCTACTTGTCTGGAATACCAAAACCATTCTTTGACCCACGATACTACTTTGTGATAGTGCATTAGACTTAGCCAATCAGAACAAAATGTGAATTTTTGACGTATGATGTCACCAATACGCTAGAAGTTTTCATTTCCTTTATATGTAATACTACGCCATCTTTGTTTTCAAAAATTATAAATAGTATATCATGTGGTCTATGGCTATAGGTAGAAAACTGCTATAGCCATTCAAAGCTCATTTGTACTTGAACATTGATTTTATAGTTTATGGGATGGAAGGGGATGAAAACTCCAATTACAGCATTCTGGTGACATGTTTGTTATCTACAGTACTAAAGTTAGTCAATTAGAAGGCAATGTTTGTTTGTTCACTCACCAGGCTCCACCCTGTGTGGCGTAGAGGTCATCATTTGACCTTGAACAACAGGGCTGACTCCCATTTGACCGGGTCTAAATGAAGGACCTTGGACAAAACTCCCTGACGTTTGACCATAGTCTGAGTTCTGAGGAAATTGCTGACTGGGCTGCTGAGGTCCAGTGAGCAGACTGTGAATCCTAGCTCTGTCCTCCTCACTACATAACGTGACAGTATATGGAGGTAGCTTCATATAAAAATCCAGTGTGCATACAAAACAGATTATCACATAATATCCACCCCTTTTTGAACATAGGATCTTGTACTTTTATGTAGAAGTTATTTATAGGTGAACTAATGAAATTATAATGCAAAAATATGATAAATGCAATATAGTACTTTGGAAGTGTGTTACCATATGTACAACACGATGCACGCAACGTACAGGTAAATGACTCATGTATATGCTAATACCATTAGTACAATGTATTTTGATGCAACAGCAGAAAAAAAGCTTCTTTATTAACATGTTAATATCGAGAGAGATGAGATAGTTCACCTAAGTCTTCCCTGATTGGCTAAGAGGGCAGCTAAACGGTCTACTTCCTGTCGGTATCTTTCCAGTTCTCTTTTTAGCCAATCAGATTCATCCTTCTGCTTAGCAATGACTTCTTCAGCATCATCTGTTCTGCGCATTGTGTTATCCAGATCCCTATCTCTGGTTTCAAGAATCTGAATTATAAATCATACACACATAATTATGTAATGTACATGTATATCCCCGTATAGAGGTGAGATGACTATTTCTAACAAGTAATATAATATATCTACTGTCCGACTGTATTCGAAATTGAACTTGGACTTCCAAAATTATTTTACTAAATATAATACAAACAGGTAGACTCCATACAAGCCTGGATTCCAAGCCCTTCTGATTCCTAATCGTCTGCCACCCAGTAAGGGTAGTGAGAATATGGAGCCTAGGCTAGCTTTAGACTTATCACTCACATGCTGTAACCTTGCTATCTCATTGTCTGCCTTTGCCAGTTCTCTCTGCACCCTCCTCGTCTCAGGGTTGGGTCTTGGTGCTCCCTGCCTTGGGTCTTCAATATCAGACTCGTACGTCTCAGGTACGGTACCCAGACCACCCTTACCTGATCCAAGTCTTCTGTCTGAAGGTCTGGAACTTCTGCCACCTGAGAATATTGGATCACATTCATTGACTGCACCAGGAACATAAAACACATAGGTGCCATTTGCGAGTGGCTAATGCAAATGTATGACTGTAAACAAATGATGAAGAGAATCTCGATCTTGGAATATGCAGACGTCACCCGTTCGAATCTTCCGGTAAAGTTCACAAATATTTACTAGCATAACACCCCATGACGACATAGTAGTAGTAGAACAGAACCACGCTATAATTCATATTATATCACACTATAATGTGGTAGATTTTACCACGTCGCACTCACCATTCAGAGGCTCATTGTCAGGATGTCTCGGTTGACCATATGGCTGTGGAACCTCCGACTGAATTGACATAACGTCATCAGGGTGGGGTGGTATACGCATCATATTCTGCTTGGGAGGACCTGAGGCTCGAGGGTTCTCATCAGTGCTATAAGATGAATATGTTTTGGAATAAAACAGTGAATTATACGCTATACTAACAGCTATAAATCTTGGATATGAGTACTGATGGAGAGGTAACTTTTAAAGAACGATATAATTATTTTGATGACCACATGCTGAGGTGAACATGGATGTTTTACACTTCTTAAAGGAATCCCTCATTTATATTACTGTGAAATAAGACTCAACATGATATACGTTGTTTCATGATATACAAGGTCTGCATTACCATATCATCCAGTTTGTTCATGCAATATAAAAACATAACTAAATACCATATTTTACTATTACATCCACCACTGAGAATAACTGATCAAACTAGCTACGCTAAGTGAATTAACGTACACCCTGCCACTGTTCTGGCTGTTGGAACCTTGGCCTGACGCCCCACCATCTCTTTCATCGAATCGGTTAGAGTGAGGTCCCAGTGGTCTAGAATGAGGACGGAGAGGATGTTGGGGGCGCTGTTGAGCGTGCCTGACAGTATCATGAGTGGCTTCACTCTCATCGTATGAGTCATCTAATCCGGCATCTATGTCAAAGTGAGGTGGAGCAGAGTACCTGTAGAATATCATAACATGAACATTTGCCTTTCATAATAAAATAATAATTATGACACACATGACAATCCGCCATCTTGGTTATAGATGTGGAACAATTCCAGTTGAATTCTGGTCATTTATTATGTGGCTAATTATACTAAAAGTGAAATTCAACTATGTGTGCATTGACTGCAGGCACAAACCACCAGAAGAGAAGAGTAGTTGTTCACGGAACTAGAATACAGGGTTACTCATCATGAACGTTGTGGAATAAAATGCTCAAGTATCAAAAGGTATTTCAAACACAACGTGAAAAGTTACCAAATCTGGTCTAAAGAATATTTTAAAGAAATTAAAACAATGAACACCCGTTGATTAAATATTATATTCAGACTACTTCAATACAGTTTTTATACTATATTAGACCACAATCAGTCAAACACTGCGTACTTGTTGAACTTAGTAGGGCTGTGCCGAGGTTGGTCAGTAGCTCTAGACATCTGCTTTGATCTCTCCAGTTCTGATTGAACCTTCCTGAGTCGATCCTGAGCTTCAGCTAACTGTCTCTTTAAGTTATCCTCTCCTGCCATACTGGCCCTGATGTCATCTAGTTCCTGCTTCAATATCTCAACAAGGGCAGACGATTCCGAGTCAGTCGACTCATTTCCCTGAGAAGCAAACACAGTTAAAGCACCTGGCAGTATCTTGCCACAAGTGACTATGTATTCTTGTTCTAATTATGCTTATATTTTCAGAAAACATCAAAATCACAGATTTAACATTAGAAAACCATTGAGCTAGAAGCCACTTGTTGCTAAGTGATGGTTAAAAGTTTTTTTTGGATTTCAAAAAGCTCAATTAATTTAAAAAAATGTAAAGCATCACATCAGTTATATTAATGTCAACTGTTGAAAACACAAGTAAGTATATAGATGTGTATGCCTCACCTTAGCTCTAGTTTCTCCAATAGTAGCACTTAGATTAGCGATCTTCTGCTGAAGTCTAGCGTTTTCATCTCTCAGCCTCTTAGCATCCTTCTCAGACTGTTTCCTGCCCTGCTCGGCTGCCTTCTGCAGCACTGCTACCTTTCTTCCTACCGGGTCGGCCATGTTTGTCGCTAACGGCTGACCTGATTGGGCGTGCTGAATAGCAGAGTCGAGTTTAGAAAGTACCTCAGCGTCCGCGAGTGACCTACTTACTTCCCTGTCCCTCTTCAGCTTCTCGTTCTCTTTCTACACATACATACATCTCTTTGATAAATATCAAGGTCTAATAGTGTTTGTAATTCAAGAATTGGAGGACAAATCTAAGGCAGTGAGATGCTATAGGCTATTTATATATCCTGCTATGTTATACCTATGAACCACCCATAAAACTTTATAAGATGTGTTTAAAAAAGCAGTGCAATAAAATACATTACATGATAAAATAACAGTTGCAAGAGTAAAACTAGCTAATATCGACTCAAAAGTAGCCAATAAATGAGTCACTTATAACGCACTAACTTTCAGTCTAGCCAACTCCTTCTTAGTGTCGGGACCACCGGCGGGGGAAGCAGCTCTCTGGTTATCCAGTTGATGCTGCAACCTCTCTTTGGCCTCTAGCAACTGCTTAATGTCTTCTTCAAGCTCGGTCTGTAAATACATGTACCACCATGACACAACATTGCATTCGCACAAATACCCGACTTTAGGTCTCGCAAGGCATATTATGTTAGCAAGTTTTCTATAGTCAAAGAGGCATCCTGTACTGCTTCTACTACCATTCAATGTTTTATTAGTGAGTGCTACCCACTTCTAACTGGTCTTATCTATTTAACAAATGGTCCTGTTGATGATTAAAGTAAACAGATGTGGTAGATGCTACTCTGTATACAACTAATTAGCCTACCTTGCTAGCTCCAGTAGGAGATGGTGAATGCTGACGTTGTTCTCTTATAACAGCATTGGCTGCCTTCTCTTCCTGTGGAAACATAAGAAACACTGTGTACATACAGGGGGAGAAAACTCTACATGGTAATTACAAAATGGATCCGAGAATATAACCCTTACATCATCCTAGAGCTGTAAGCCAAAGGAGTGTAAGCTATTATGAGGAAGTAGGCAGATATTTATACAGACAAAAAGTGGAAAGCATTTGTGAAATTTTACTTAGGCTATCAAAAGAAAAAATGATTAAAGGTTTGTTGAGCAAGGGAGGGCAATTCCATATTATGCAATTATTTGTATTACATTTAATATCGAGAAAGAAAAATGTGTTTGATAAAAGAAAACTTTCGACTGCTGCGAAAATTGGAATAGTTTTGGCTATCAGAAAACCAATCTCCACACAGTTATACATAGGGCAACAACCTCCAAAGAGTTATTCGCCGACCAACCATCTCCACAAAATTGTATACCGACCTGCAATGACCTCTCTAGAAGTTCTAGAGCCCTCTCCTTCTCATCTGCAATCTTCTCTAGTTCTGCTAATCGTCTTCTTAGAGCCAGACTCTCACTCTCTGTAGCTTGACCTTGTTTGAGGGACGTCAGGATACTCTTTACCTCCTGTGCCACATTGCCTATATCAGGGTGGTCTTCAGATCCTAGGGCTACATCAACATACCACCTTCACAGTTAAGTCAATGCAGCACTGAACTCTATGGGATGGTTTTCAACCAATCACTTCAGAACCAACTAGATGGCAACAAAACATATTTAGTGGGCAAGTCACAAAACCCATTATCGTGAGATAGAACTGAAACACATTATCGTTAGCTTGTGATACATAACTGAGAGACATTACCATTAGTCTGAGTGAGTTGGTCATCCAGAGATTGCACTTCTCCTCTCTTCTGCTCCAGCATCTGCTCCAAGTCAGCTAAGGCTTGCTCTAAATCCTCTCGCATATCCTTAGCCTTTGCTAGGAACGCCTCCTTGTCGTCCCTCTCTAACAGTAATGCTTCCTGATAGAATACAGGAAATATTAATACATATCACATGATACATCCAACAGACAGTATATCAACTAAGAATAATAATAATAAGAATACAATTAAGTTACTTTAATATACATGTATGAATACAACTTCTAGATATAGAAGACAAATATGAGCATGTATTATACATGTGTGTGTAGCGTATAATGTAAATATACATACTAGTTTACGAATACTTAGAACTAATTGGTTAATCAGTTTGAAATGTTGAATTTTTAGCCAGCACCTTGAAAGTCAAACAGTCTATTGATAATAAAATGAACTATCAATATATAGGTGCTCTAACATCAACATAAAAAATAATAACAAAGCAATAATAAACTCATAAATAAACCCTTCCCTGGAATCATCGAGGTTGGCACAAGGTTGGTAATAGTGTTATGCATTATGCTAAAGAAATATTGTCGGATGAAAAAGTTGTATCGATATTGCAAAGAGAAGCGTTAATGGTAGAAGCTGATGGAATAAAACAAACATAGAGAAATGTTGTACATGTTCAGTATCTACCGTACCTACATGTACACTTACATTGTACATGTATATGTAGGTGCAATAGGTACGGCGTAACACTAGGACAGGAAGTTGGGAGTAACATATAATGGGAGGTGTAAGCAGCAGAATTAAAATGAGCGCTGCCTACATACCAACTTTCTACGAAGATCTTCAGTTAGATCCTATAAACATGTATGATCAATACAATTGATACAGTCTACATGTCTACAGTACAGTGCATACGGTCTACATGTATATGTATAGTCAATATGACAGTATTAAATTACAGGCCTGGTCCAAATGAGTGAGGTTTCCCCGGAAAATCTGAGCGTATTACCAGGTGTGAATGATTGTTTGAGCCAAAGTTGTGTGGGCTAGTATAATATCGTAGTCATAACAGTTCAAGTAACTAATAAGTACTTGACTTGGGGCAGTGGAAGGTCATCTCCCCCACCCAAAGTGACGATAATGCTGTTTTTCTCAGCATTAAGGCTAATTTATGGGAGATATTAGAGACACACGTAAATACTTTACTAAAACGAAATGCTAGAGTAGTTGTCACCTCAGCATAAATTAGACGTCATACCAGGCTATGAGGACACGCTATAAGAAATATTGCGAGCGGCTTGTTCAGACTTTTGTAACCAAATAATAGCTGAAATAACTCCGACTCACCTTCTCCGAATCTTCTAGATCTGAGGCATCTAAGCTCCGGTCAAGGTCGTCCAGATTCTGCTCGGCTTCAGAAATATCGGCAGCATTTTTATCAAGATTATCCAGGAGCTGCTCACGATTGTTTTCCAATTCGTCAATCT
This sequence comes from Bugulina stolonifera, assembly GCA_935421135.1. NCBI lineage: Eukaryota > Metazoa > Bryozoa > Gymnolaemata > Cheilostomatida > Bugulidae > Bugulina > Bugulina stolonifera. The sequence continues at coordinate 9,470,024 of OW285191.1, forward strand.
GTCAACCAGTTGTCCAATTAATATATATAATACCAGGCGCCATCTTATCACATACATGTACATAGACTGTTATAGATGGACATTACAGCTATACTATACAATTACATAACATACCGTCTGCTGCAACGTGTCCAGTTTCCTCTCCAAATCATCTCTTTCCACATCTGGTACAGAACCTCTAGATTTATCCAGCAGGTCTGTGAGTTTAACCAGATGTTCTGCTGCGTTGGCTACTCTCTGTTCTGTGTGGTGGAGCTGCTCTGTTAGTTCAGATAGTCTTCTGTCTGCTTCCTCCACCTCACGGTGTTTGTCTTCCAGCTGAGATCAAGTACAAGACAATGTAACAGCAGACAACTACTCATACCACACCTGGTTAGCCCTGCGTACTTTCGACAACATGGTAGATCGATCAAACATTTATTTATTTGCACAATGTAAATGTTAGCAAGTCGAAAGAGTACAGAGACTCCAGAAGTAATTAATGGAGGAAACTGTGCTGTTAACATTATCTCAGAAATTCAATCACTCAAATTTAACTTAACCTACAAATTGATGTCTCATCAGTAAATTATAATAGCATAGGAATCTTACTTCACTCTCCAGTATAGAGTCAGGGGAGATATCATCAGCTCTTCGATGAGGAGTCCTTCGTTTATCTGGAGACCTAAGGCTAGGTGGCCATTGTGGGCGGTCCTTAGCATGTTGAGATTTACCAATGTATGGGCTTTCCATCAAACTGTCACCATCATCCTGTTGAACAGTGTCAGTACTATTAATAGCACCTGTTGAACAGTGTCAGTACTATTAATAGCACCTGTTGAACAGTGTCAGTACTATTAATAGCACCTGTTGAACAGTGTCAGTACTATTAATAGCACCTGTTGAACAGTGTCAGTACTATTAATATCACCTGTTGAACAGTGTCAGTACTATTAATAGAAGTCAATCAAAGAGGAAATGTCACCATAAATGCCAATAACGATGTCATCATGTTTGACAGTATAGATGTCATTATAGGGGTCAGTATAGTTATCAGCATATATGTCAGTATAGATACAAGTGTCATTATAGGGGTCAGTATAGGTATCAGCATATATGTCAGTATAGATACAAGTGTAAGTGTTCCGCTGTAATACGTAAAAGTATAATAATAGGCGTCACTATAATATCTTACACAATTTCAACACAGGAGGGAGCAAAATGTATCCTCTAAATTTACACTCCCTCCTGTAGCGAAACGCGCAAGATGTAATACAAGATACGTATGGTATAATACGGTTCAAGTACATACATGGTATACCAATGACATATTTGTAATACATTACAGCATGAGTTGTTAGTTCAACAAAGTAACATTATGAGTTCACAACATAAATATCAGCAATCAATTTAGTTATATCAATATCTGTATCAACCACGAAGCAACAAAAGCGTTTATGTTAAAAATAGTAACATTACCCGTCTTTCTATCGTAAGACGCTGCAAATCGGTACCAAATATACAAATATACGTTAGAGTCTGACATTAAAGTTGGAGAAGGAAATGAGCAGCAGTGAATAAGTATACAGGTGGTGGGTGCACTACACTTACAAATTACCCAACTCAAACTATAGGATAGAATAGGACATCATATTTTCATATCAATAACTGAACATGCAGACTCTGAGTGTTTCACATCCTAGACACTACGACATATTATTCATAACATACCAACAGACTGGTATTAGTTAATATAACTCACGGCTATGGATGGTGTGTCTGGTTTCTTATGTAGACTTGTAAACTTTGTGTCTATCTTGTAGAAGGCAAGCTCTTGCTCCAACTCATAGTGCTTCTGATTGGCTCTGCTTAGCTCCGCCTGTTTTCGACCAATCATGTCTTCTTTAGCTGCCAACTCAGCCTGTAGATCCCGAATCCTTCTCTCATGTTCTCCTATACATACATGTAGATATACATATCATGAGTAGCGAGTCGGTCACCCACTATCTGACAAGTGACAAGGTGGCTGCACATTGTCACACTAGTTTACATTTTTCACTAAGCCTTTTGTCTGCTGAAACATGAAGATCTAGGGTATATGGGTAAAGTTATAGTGTGTGTCTACAGGCCATCTTCACCATAAGCTTAGCACACCTGCTCTCATACAGTACAATGTAATACACAGCGTAAGAAATAACTGCATGTAATGGATTCATTGTGTGCTATTAGTACAACTAGGGATAATTACAAAGTCAACTGTGCTACATGTAGCTGGGTTCATTAATGTCTACTATAGTCTAGTACTGCATTGGATTTGAGGTTTGCATCGGTGAACAATTAGAGTAGATGTATAACACAACTGTACACATATACTCGTAGACTGTACTCACGGCTGGCTTTCTGGTGCTGACTACCGCTCTGTTGAGTGTTTTCAAGATCACGCAGTGACCTCTCATGTTCGTCCTGAAGATGCTCAAACTTATTACGCATCTCATTGACCTCTGTATGCAGTGCCTCAACCTCTTCTACATAGAAAAATGTAACTACATAAAGTAGTATAAAACTAGAGCAATAACTTAGCCTACTTCCTTAAATATAGAATTATATAATTTATACTAGAAATAGACGGGAGATTCCAAAAAGAATAAAAAGAGGACAACCCTAGTTGAATGTTGTATTGAACTGAGCCTGCTATATTAGGTATATATTATAGGCTCTACAAAGAGTAAATGTATTGCAATAATACAAAAAGTAAAACATTTACACACTTTACACATTGTCTATATTTGAATTGTACTGTTATATATTATACAGTTATTGATATAACACAACTACCCACCTTGATCAAACCTACTGGAGGCCTGCAGACGCTCATCCGGAGTTATCTTCTTCCCATCCAGTACATCCAGGCTCCTCAGATGAAAGATGATAAAGAGGCGGTAGTGAGGGAGTTCACACAGAGGATTATGGGCTATACTGAGGAAAGTGAGGTTAGGTAGACCTCTCAACTTTCTTACCTCTTGTAACTACAAGTTTACAGGCTAATAAGTACTGTCTGGTGTAGGAAAGGAAATATACATAAGATTACTGTTCTTCTAGGCTAGTGAATATTAATTACAAAGCCTTAAACCAAAATCCTAACCACTATATACAGTCATATCATCCTTGGAAGTTAGCTATTTAATTATATATTCATCTGTAAGCTATAAGATGCATTACGTATTTCAAATATCCTTTATCATATTTTTGAATTTACAAAAAATATAGCAGAAGTCAAAGGACTTACGGATTCAATGCTATTAGATGCAAGTCTTAAATTACGTAAAGATTTCAGTTTCTTTGACATCCACAGAGGTATGGTTTCTATGTGATTTCCTTCCAGATTGAGAGAAACAAGGTTGGACAACTTCTCCAGACCTAAAAAACCACATAAACGTCATACCAAGCCACATCACAACATTATACATATATCTAACTGGCATCACTGTGCATATTTATTTGACTTTAAAGGAACATGATGGCTATTGTCTAGAAAGTAATTTTATTCATAACAGGGGGCGCCACTATGAGTACCCAAGCATGCTAAGCATCATAGGCCCATCATACTGCATCATCACATAACAAATTTACAGCATGAGTTCCAACCATGAAAAGTTCTATTCATGTTACTAATTAAAGCTTAAATAAATTGAATTTATAACTCTAAAGCACTGAGATCTATTGCATAATTCACCAGCTCAGTTAGGAAATAAAACAATGTACAACAGATTAAAATTTAATACCAACTCATACAACAAGTTCATATTCTAAATGAAGGGAATCATACCCTGCAACAGTTGAATGCAATCATTTCAAGCTAATGGCCTAATAATCCTATAGTACAAGTTCATAATGCATCAAAATGCATACATACATTGTATTCTCAGTTTGAAAGTGTATTTACAAGAGAGATAACTCCATTGTTGGAGTAGCCTAAATGAACCCGTTGACCTGAAGAATGAAGGTCACAGAATGTGATTACACGTAATCGAAACTGTAGCCTGGTTTCCGCTAATACTAGATAACAATAACCATAGCAAACAGCTGCAGGGTTTCAGTAGAATATAAATTCTGTAAATTCCTCTCCTCCATGTCAAATATTAAATACCAAATATAATTTCTCTAGTCTTAGGTCTTAGATACTGACAAGATAATTATATTTATTAAGTAAGCTATATTTCAACCATCAACTACCCCAGTGTAGGATATTCTTACAAGAAACCTTACCTTCTATCTTTCCTATGTTATTGTGAGAAACATCCAAATCCTTCAGTTTGAGCAGTGCATCTAACCTCTCCAAACGTTCAATGGCATTATGTGCAAGATTGAGTGTGTGCAGTCTCTTCAACTTGTCTAGATTCTCTATAACCTGTATAGAGATAAAGTAATTGGTATAATGTAGTGTACTGATAGCTGAATAAGATGGGAGGTATAAAAATACCAATCCAGTGAAGATTCAACAAATTGGTATAGCCTACGGTGTAGAAAAGATCAGCTATAATTCTACATTATAACAGTAACTGATGACGATAGGCTCACGACACATGGTTACCCATAAGGACGATAGGTATATGGTTACCCATAAGGCCTATGCACATGTGGACCTCGCACAGTATACTTACGCGTATTCTTTTCCCAGAAAGTTCTGAATAGTTGAGTTTAAGTATTGTGATAGAATCAAGTGGAGTGTCCCTAACAGTGTTCTTTATCAGTTCTTCAGATAAGTGTCTCACGCCTAGTGAGAGAGAAACATAAACAGTTATTCACAGCATTGTCAGAGCATATTGGATGCCAAAACAAAAATGGTAGCAGCAACTCGAGCTATTATAATTACACTCAGAGCCCATAAACACCAAAATACTGAAAGGCTAGAGCTAGATATTCATAGTCAACTGACTCCTACTTGTTGTCAATTAGTACTGATCGAACTGACCCTTCATCGGAAATGATGTTGCAAATCAAAAGAGTTTAATCAAAGCGTTTTTGAGGTGCATTCTACAGAATTACTCACCAGACTGCGCTGCGACAAAAATTCAGGCAGCAAACATAATTGAAGTTTGAATAAAACTTACCTGATAAGGACCTCTGTGGATTTATCTGTCCTCCGGGTCGAGCTACATATGAGCTAGGCATCTTGGGTTTTGTTGTTGGCTTAGTCAGTAAAACTGACTCTGAAGAAAATTATTTGATAAATAAAATACTTCCACCAATTTCAACTAAATAATTTGTTTTTGGTAGGCGTATTGAGTTGAGAAATAGATAGGATGATCACACAACTCCAGTCTACTAACGTACTAGCTTTATTTGTGTTAAGATTTTGAGACGAAATTGATTTCAGACAGCTTATGCCTCCCAACAATAACTATAATGATAATAATAATATTATTTATATTATATTATTAATTAAATTTAATAAGTTAAAGGTGGACAGTACTGAAAATCTCAGAATGTTTGTCACCAAATTAACTAGGTTAGTATTACTTGATACCTATACAGACATATCTAAACTGTTTTAGTAGTAGTTAACAGATGCTGAACTGCAAAAAAGTAACCCAAAAATTTATAAATTAACCATAGTGATGTCAGCTTTAGGAGTTATCTCCACCTAGTTTTATGTCAGTTCTCAAAACTTCTTCTTTGATTATCTCAACTCTGACACACTATATAGCTAAAATATTCAGTTTTCACAACTGCTTTAGAAGAAATACAGTGTCCATTCAATAAAACAGATATTAGCAATTAGAGTACTACATACTACAGGTTCAACACACCAGTCTAGTGCATTGGCTTGTTATTCATGAGATAAACAAGTAACCTATATTGACCAATCAAATTGCAAACTCAAAAGTCATTTGATAATTTTTTGCTACATATTGTACTTTTTATTGCCTAGGAATATTAACTAGCATTTGTTCTACATACCCATTTTTCGTTTTGTGATATTCCTAGTACAACAAAGATAAAATCTCAATTGAAATTTTCGGTTTATAATAATACAATGCGTGGTCTGGCATTCACTCCCTGCAATGATGTATTTCACTAGTTTTAACAGAGCTGGGTACCATGATGACATCATATAGCCCAGCTGGTATTGTGCTAACTGGTTCAGCTGCTACTAGGCTTTCTAATGGTGTATTCAACTCATAACGTCAAAATTTCAGTACAGACCACCTTTAATTAATACGTTTCTTCAGCAATTTTTCTATTTAGGAATACATTTACTCTAGAATTCAATTTCATTTTCCTGATGATGCGACCAAAAAAACGCAACATTTCATTGTTTAATGAATAATTGTGATAGATAATATAACTATCAATCATAAGATAAAGATAATTCATAAGATAAAGATAACATGATAATCTGTGTGTAATGATAATTATAATAATACATTTTAATATAATTAAATTATCTGCTTGGCAATATTACCGGATAAAAAGTGGATTAAACTGCAATCAAGCAAAAAATTAATAGCCAGCAGAATGCTACAGCTTCGAAGGCCATGGAAAATAAACATTTACTACAACAATTATAGAATTAAAAATAGGATTAAAAAGTCACAACTTTGGGTAAAAATCAACGCCAATCCCCAATCATTACCGAGTGGTTGCGACTAGCAGGTAGATAAACGTTGCTGTCGCTAAAGGCACATTCTCAACCTGCTTAGGTTCGAATTAAACACATAGCATTCCCCCCTTCGGCAAACAAGACACTCACAGCCTGTGTTCTCAAGCTTCACGGTGCCGTGTTAGCGTTCTGCATTGTAAGTCATGTTGCAAGTATTTTTGTTAAATTTAAAGATCGCAGGCACAAGCGTACAAACGAAAGTGGATAACTCCCATAGATATGATAACTTCATACCAAAGATAGTCTACTATCAATGATAATATACACCTGTGTATATTATCATCGCTACTATCTTTGTCCATTCCATACCTCGAGTTGATGACGCCCTTGTCGGAGTTGTCACTATCGTTCAAGAACTGAACAAAGATAGTTCCACCATTTTTGAACTGAACTGGGAGTTGCACGTTTAAATGAGAAGACAATTACGTTTACGGGCGTCTACTCTGAGTACTTATCTACACATTATTATTATTATTATATGTATCTACACATTACTTGTCTAGGATTCAGTCAGACTTAATATTCTAGCAATCTTGTTCAGTGCTTCAAGTGTATAAACGTACATTGCATGTCAGTTGTTGAACCGATAACATGGAACACTCAATAAGTCTATACATGGTATTATAGAGAAGAGTCATATAGGATATATAATATATAATACAATTTATTGCAATAATTGCTTCTTTGAAAAATATTCACTGTTCACTTTAATAAAAATCATATAAACCAGAACAAAAGACCATACATGTATATCCTGTTAAAATAGGTGAAGTATAATCAACTGTTTGGATATATAACAATAGCACCAACATGTACATTGCCCAAAGTAATATACCAAATAACAGGCGATGCATACACTAAGTACTACATAAATGCTGCTACTTGTTTAATTATTAGAAAAACTTCAGATCCATGACAAAAATAATAATAGATAAAAATCTACTACAATAAACACCAGAAGGGATACTATGCAGAGTCAGCCCATAAACAAGAAGAAGCGATTGTGATAAGTTCAAACATTACAGAAAAGCGCAAAATTGTACAATTAGCACTTAACATGAGAGTGGCCATCAGCCAACATCATACATAAAATCATTTACACAGTTTGAGGCAGATGATTTAAAGTTATGTCCAAGTAGTTGCTCGTCATTAGTATAAAGCAACTTCATTACAATGGAAATAATCACAAGTCTCTTTGGAGGCTGCACATCACAACTTAAGCCTGTGACATCTTGGAACTAAAGGAATCCTTGTAGGCAAGTTCCACATTCTCACCAATCAACTTGCAATGCTTGCTGTAGAGTAGACACCTGCTTCTAGATAAAGCAAATATGGTGCTAATTAGATGGATATCATTAAATAATGTTATATAGGCTCATGTTACAAATCCAACACCTTATTAAACCAATAACACTGGTTTTGTGATAACCTGCTAAGTTACCTCTTTTCATCATACTTATACCTGTAGCCCACAGAATTTAAATGTGTTGAGCACAGAACAGATTTTACATCGAAAGCAAATGCCCACAGTCATTGCAGGTATCACACACAATAACTGCAGATGTCACACAGTCACTGCAAGTATCACAGTAACTGCAGGAACACAGTTTCTTCAGTCAGGTATCACCCAGTGTAAAGATGGATAAATGATCGCACCCTACGCCCTACTTGTGTTACTTACCAAGTAACTAACTGACTGCGAGATCATTTGACTTGAGAAAGTATCAGGCGCTTCATAGTGTCAGCTTTATCCAACCACTCAGTCTAGTGATAGTGAATAACCTGCATGTACATGTACATCAATACTTACATTAATTTATTCACTGTTTACTATCATTCTGGTATTTTTAGTAATCACCAGTGCTAGAACCAGCACACCATACGTTAGATTTGTACAATCACAATGAATGCATTGAATTAGAGCACGATATTTGAGGGAATAAATCAATTTTTTCTACCAAAATTGCAGGCATTTGACATCCACATGCAGACCCAACTATGCCCTATACATGTAGGCACTCCATACACATGTAAACATTCATATTATGATGTACACGTTCATATGGTATACATATTAAGGAAGGTGTTTTACTCTACTCACCTTCCAGTAAATTAGGCTTCAAGTTTAAACAATGAGGAGCCAATCTCGTCCGCCTACCAGTCAGGATAGCACCAGTCCTCTCTAGCCTATAAGATGATATACATGTATGTCAGGTTACCACAGTAGTTCAAAAATAAAAACCAGTACAGTTACCACAATCTTATATGTTTCATATTGGCCCAAGTTGCAGGTTGCTGTGGGCAATACCAACTAACCTATGTTGATAGTTCAAACAACAAGCTACTTCTGGAATAAAATCAACTATAAATTTATATGTTTTGCTCATGCAATGCTTAGGCATCACAATGAGGTACCTGAAAACGCCTAGTGTCAACTACTCCATACTATGATGGAGATTTCTCATCTTGGTACTGTGTAGCCTACCTGCCTAAATTCTGGGTATTGACCCCTCCTATCTCTATCATATAATGTACTTGCAGCTAGCCACAAAATGTCAACACCAGCAGAAATTAAAATATACTGTGGACACTTAATTTATAAACGGCATAAAGTTCAGGGCCTACATATTACATGGATAACAAGAACAAGGCATGCATCTACCACCTTACCGGGAGCTACTATCCAAAGCCACGTTTTCTCAAAATAGTAGTCCTTTGGTTTTCTACCTTTATGAATTCATTCTCAACAGATTGTGGGGGTGGTGAAGCCTGAGTAACAGAGCATGCAATAACCATGTGTAATGAAGAGCATAGTACTGCTATGGAAATAAATAAACAGCTGTCATATTAATAATACCAAGGCTACAGCATGTACTTTACCCTACCAGGCCTAACTCCTGGTCTGGTATTCATTGATTGCTGACCTGACGCCTTATTTGGCTATTTGTATACACACATTGTATAACGGTAAACAGGTAGCAATAAGTGTTTGCCAATGGGAACTCCATAAAGAGATAGGGATTTATCTTTCTTACACTTTCTGCATCAACCTACTTTGGACCTATTTGACTATACTAGGTCAAAGTTACAAATTTTTACCGGAAATTGCACAATTGCACCTTTAACCCGAGTGCAGTCAAATAAGTTCAGGTTCCCCAAAGCTCATGTAATTCTGAATGAGCACAAAAACTGATTTAGATGGTGAAAGAAAAACAACTGTCAGCACCCCTTTAGCTGCCAGTAAAACTGAACTGTATCTCAACAAGGAGAAAAGTAGTCTCATTAGTATGTCCCTGTAGAGCTGTGCTGCAAGATACAGACACAGCAGATACATGTATGATAGAGTATAATTACAATGTAAATATTACCTGAAGCCGATATGTGTGGCTGACTTACCTGCTATCCGTCCAAGCATGCCTGAATCTAACATTGTACTACTATACAGTAAAACTAGAATTTAAAACAAGCATTGATCTATCTTAAATAGTTCCTATACTTCTTGTATAGTTACACACCTAAAGATGCAAGGAGACCATTAAAACCTAGCAGGAAATAAGCTAGATAAGATGTAGAGAGCTGCCACTTAACACAAAAATCTATATCATATAGGCCAATGAATGCATTTCAAAATTTGTGGTGTCAGCATATAGTATGTTCTCATGCACCCCTCCCATATTCATATAAATATATTACATATATATGATACACTTCTGATACAAGATAGCCCTCCTTCACATCTTAACAATATAGACATGGCTGTAACAACCAGGGGGCCAAGGTGGGCATTAGCCACCCCAGAAATCTGTCCAAGCTCAAATATTTATTGTACAAACTCTCAATATTGAGCTTTGTACACATTGATCACAAAGTGTGGAAGGCAATGTAAGCCATCTGTAAACCTGCATATTTTATTGATTTTGATATAAATTATTTTTAGTATTAGCCCCCTCAGCTAAAAATAGTTGTTACAGCCCTGAATATAGATTGTGAACAATGGTTAGAAAAGCATGGTTGGCCATTGGTATAAAATTATTATTAACACTGGAAATCATTAATCAAACTCTATTGCACCAAAAACTGGTGCTAACCAGCATTCTCTTTTTTAGATGGTATTCTTTATTCTACATGACACCAAAGAAATGGACTTAAAATGCTATGGAGACAATTACTCTAGAAACAATATTTTGCAACTTATGGTTACAGCATTTGCAATAAAAACAACATTAAATCAAAATATTTACAGGCCGCCAGAAAGGTTTCATGGAATAAAAGATATCACATCCAAAACACAAAGTTGAGTGATCTAATATTATATCACATACTGACAAACAATAACAGTTTAGTTTTATTGTACAATTTATAATTTTTTGACATAGAAGTTGAAAGCATATCTAAGCATAACAATGGCTACTAAACATCATATTTATACACTGTTTGGGCCTTAGCACAAATCACAAGTATATACATTGTACATATTAGTATGGCGACCATCATAGATCTCAATGATATAAAACGTGCTCAAATATCGGGTAAGATGTTCTTTGGACTTTATCCAGTGAAGATTGCTGCTTCATCTTGCCTAAAAATATGTGAAAAACCGATTAAACTAAACCAAATTTAAAATGTTACTCATGTGCATTGGAAAGATTAAAATTGGGAAATTGATTGATCCAACACTATGCTGACCAAACATATGATTGGAATCCCAATAGATAATTCCACAATGGGAAAGCCAGGAACTATGCTCACGGCATTATGTATTTGCAAACACAATTTTTTAACACTGACTTTCATCATGGACATAGCTATCTTTGAAATCGATAATAAATTCAACCTTGACACACGTGAACGTTTATGAGGTAAATCTAATTACTAATATTAGTACATATTTGTTAATGCTAATACTAAAATCTGTGAATAGCCGAAAACACACCAGGACCTCGAATACAAAAGGTCACAAAGTATACCAACCTGCATTGACATTGAACCTGCACACATGCCACGCTTCCGCTAAATGTATTTAGTTTTATTTAGCTGTTTCTCAGCATAATCATCATCAAGCATTCGGTTCCAATTTGTTTGACCGACAACAAAGCCAATCTGGCGATCACGGTCCTGCAGACGTTTCTCCTCAAGATCCGCCCATCGTACCTAAAATAATATTGATTAAAGATTACAATATGTTAGTCAGTTTTTCATAAATTCACTTGTTCTAAACCAAAACAACTTGTGTTAAAGTAGCACCAAATAAACCAGCACTAATACACTACGTGCTGATTGCACCCAGCGAGAAAAACTATTTATTAGCACAGTAAATACAGGTTAACAAAACATCTCTGGCTACTAAAGCATACTAAATATGATATAGTGAAAAGAAATACATTTTTTATTTTATAGTTTATTTTATTTTTACTTTATCTAAATATACCTAACAATGATTAATATATTTTAAGTTAATCATTGCTACCTCACTATCAAGCATTTAAACAAACCAATGCGGAGTAACTGAAATACACATGTCAGTGTTACAGAAAACAAAAGCCTTGAACGAACTTTGTAGGTCTTTTACTGGCACTGAGTAGACAGACAGGCGCGGACACTTTAGTAGTTCAAAATGTGATTTGCTAAGAGCATCACGTGGTTTGACCAAACGGTTCTTTCAAATGGGAACAACCAAGTATGACTGTATTCAGTAAAAGCACATGTTACATTACATTAATTAAAGTGTACACATTTTTATTTGAACTCGAAAGCAGAAATGTAACTCACGTGTTTCTTGCCGTCGTCTCCACGTGCCTTTGCTTCATAATCATCAGGTAAAGTAAGAAAATCTTCCATATTTTTTGCACCTTCCGTTTTTTTATGAAGCAGACCATCTAACTTGTCTGAAAGTTGTCAAATGTATGCCACATATGATAGTATGTGCAGCATATAATACACAGCGTGCAAATGGTAATAAAAAGGAATAACCATTAAATATACTCACCTAGCAAAGCTGTCATATTCACTTAAGAGTCAATAAAATACAATGTACAAGTAAACATATATGTAGGTGTGGCAGAAATCAGTGCATTGATTACCAACAGGAATGATTTGAACCATCAAGTAGTAAACTTGGAATCACGTGAAGGTTTTGTAGTCTGAAGTATAATGTAGCTACATAAATGTAGTACAATTTCTAGAGTGTCATTTCCTAGTCATTTACACAAAGTAACTCTTGATAACGGGACATACCAAGCTTCATCTCGTCTGCATCAGTTTCCCATTTGCTCTTCTTTGCTGCCTGAATAGAAGGTACAATAGCATTTTTTGAACTGTATGTCATGATAAAAATCTTAACGCCTTTCAATCGCTCAACAACCTACCTTTGGTGAATCTACAACCTACCTTTATAAGAGAACCTTCACCTGATTGCCTGACGTGCTTCAAATACCACAATAAAGCCTTACCTTAATGGTTAGAAAACTAACATGAAAAGTTGTACAAATAATATTACTCTAGGTTTATGCTTACTAGCTAGCAACTCCTGAGCTGACTAGGTGAGGGGTTATAGCAAGGAACCGCATCAATTCTGATTAGCAATTAAGGTGGAAATTATGCACTAGGATGGAAAATACAGAGTAATTTCATAACATTATTTGCAAATGAGTTATATGGCCACAAAATCTCTACTGAGGAGCTCAAACAAAACCATATATGGCAAGTAACACCATGTTACTTTCCTCCAGCTTTATGCTGAATCCGGTAATTCTTAATTGGAACACTACTATGCCGTATTCTAACAGCTTGACACAATTACCATAAAAAGGGGGCTTTGGTGCACTTTACACTAAATACACTGTGTAGTTCAAAGCCCCATTTGTTTCGTCAATACCAAGTTACTAAAATGATAATGTACTTACCATTTTAAACTTTGCCGCATATGTGGCAGTGTTTAAAAGGATGGGAAAAGACCTTACGGTCACTCCAAAGCTTACTCAATGTAAGCAGTAGAAGTTGAATTAAATGTCGAGAAAAATAACAATCGATAAGCGCTCGCGACCAAAATATCTTAAGCACAGCGTCGATTGAATATATGGCGGTGAGCTGTGGTAAAATTGTCATAAAATGTATACTGACATACAAAATTGTTGTCAGAATATCTATTGATCTATAAGTAGAAGGCAACCAATGGCTTATAAAGACATGAAACCTTTAAGGCAATGATATTACAGACTTCATAAGAGTGAGGGAATACGAGTATAATAAATACTACCTATAGAGATGCTGCGGAGTGTATGAATATATTTATATACCTGAGCTAAGACTTCATCATCACTATCCGTTTCCGGAGCCGAGTCATCTGCATCAGCAGCCGAGGTCTTCGAATCTTCCATTTCAATCTGATATTGTTAGAATATAGGACGTATGTTATATTAATTGAACCTATTCTATGAGACCTAATGACAGCCTTTTGTCAGCAAAAAACTGAAGAGTGAAATAAACCCTTTATGGTAAGATATTGATTAGTAGAACAATATTCTTGGGAACTTTTCTCTAAATTACTAGTTGAAAGAAAGCAACATTTTCACTCATAAAAGATGAGTGTGAAGATTTCTTGATTAGATACTGCAAACAGAAAAACCAGACACTACGCAGGGAATTGTAAATGTGATGCACATAACAGGACAATTTCACTGCCACCAACACTAAAGAAATTAGCAACATTGATATGACATTGTGTAACATACATCGGTGATGGCGTTGTCCTGAAGCAGCCCTCTCATGTCTACTTTATGAAAGTAAGAGGGCGTTTCCTCCCAGTTATTTATGATCTGAAACAGATACATGTAGTAAGTAATGAATAGTAAGGCGAGCCAGTTTTATGCCCATATATGAACTACCTAATAACAGGTTATGTGGTCTTTTGTTACGTGAACATCTAATCTTGTGCAACCGATGTCTTTGCGAACTGATGATCATATGCACAAGAGGTTTGACAGCATTAAGCCTGATTGAGGGAGAGATTAAATTACAGGTCATTATAAGCTCATGATGAAGACTTTCTCAGTGCTGTGCGAGCAAAAGTGAACTTTCTAATGAGAATTAAACTATTGCAGTTACACGTATTTTTCCCCTTTGGTGGTTCTAACATGCCATCTCGTGGACACAAGTGTTTGGAATGTTGGGTACAGGTACGTAACCAGCACTACCGGTACTTAGGAGCTTATAGGAAAGTCTCTAACAAACAGACCATACAGTAGAAAAAATTCTCAATACTTCCTGAAAATCATCCATCACAAAGAGCAGTATAAATAATAGTTATTTATATGTGAAAACATGGCTGTTATTGCACATGATGCATTTGTTAGTGTTCAAGAACAAATGACTGCAATGTAGCACAGGTTGAATGATCACAGCAAAATATTATAAAATATATTAAATTGTCTGAAATTTCTATCAGAGTACAGGAGATACATGAACATAGGCTACTTACAGCTTTAATATCTTTGAGACTACGATGATGTATATTCCTGTCAAAGCATGTCTGGGCGTCAGCCATAACATCGACAATGTAAACTTGGAAGCCTGCGCCACGAGCAAACTTGGCAAACTCTTCAAAGTGTGAAATCTGAAAACATAAAACCGCTAATAGCATATACCGACATGTACATACAGAATAAAATTCTGTATTTTAATATCGACACAGCTAATAACTAATTCTCAGATTTGGAAAAAGCCAACACCAATTATATTGCATTATCCAACGTCTTTGTGGAAAATTAGATCGAATTATAACCTCTGGAAGAAGCCTTAATTATACCTTTCGATTCTTCTAAAAACTACCTGATGCATTGATACAGATTATATTATAATATATCATATACAGCTCGAAATAATTTTGATCAAAATCAAGACACCTACCTTATCATTTACAGCATCGACAATGATAAAGCTGAAGTAGCCCTTTTCAACAGTTTTTTTGAAAGACTTCAAGAAGTCGGCGCGATAGGAACTTTCCATCTCTGACTCATACTCATATTCTAGCATCTAGAAGCAATCAGTTACAGTGTCATCATTATATTGGCAAGTTGATTACGAATTTTATCTACCCAAAAATATTTATGAGATAATCCTGCTCGCGTTGTCTACTCTGCACATATGAAAAGGAATTATTTACTAACTGTTCTCTCTCTGGTTTTAAAAAATGTTAGAGACCACCTGAAAACATAACTAGATATTAGATAGTAGTACTCCATATGGTTGCTTTACACAACATTATATACAAACACTGCGGTTATAGAAGAAATTGATGGTAGATATTCAAACTATCAGCTAATTGTTTTCTCTGATAGATCACATATTTCTTTTATCTTTTGATCAAAATCCAACACAACACAGCAGTTGGTGACATCATTACCTTCCGTTTCATCTTACGTCCAGTATCCTTATCTGTAATCAATCTCTCCACTTCTACCATAAAATAATCATCCAGATTAAGAATACGGGGTGCGCTGCCACCATTAGCTGCCTCCTTGTCCTGCAATCAACCAAAACATTAATTCACATGCCCATATTATGTGCTTTGCATTAGACTAGCAATATGTTCACTAAACTCCATAACACACTGCGATGACAAAAGAATCAGCTTGTAGCCTATGTAGTAGTAGAGAACTTATATTTAAAGACATTATTTTAGGCATAAAACGTTTTTAGATTTTTAGGAGTAATTCAGTGTGCATTTAGTTTTCGTATTGCACACTTGGGCTTGGAAATCACCAGTCCTAACGTACTCTGTAATTGTTGCTTACCCGGATAAGTTTACTACAGTAGGTTTTACCAGCTCCAGGCGGCCCTCGGACTATTAGACAGAGATGTGCAGGCCTACTGCTCCTCTTTGGCTTACATATCAAGTCTTTGATATCCGTGATTTCAGGTACAGAGAGGGTAGAGTATGCATCAAATAAATCTGCCACTGAAGTGAATACAAATAAAGCATTAACAGCAATCAGTGTCAAAATATCTGATATAATTGTCTCAATTAATAAAAATAATAATAATATAATATCCGTGGTGCCAAGTACAATTCTCGAACGTGGCTGCCCAATAGCAGAGCTAATCGAGGGGCCACCACGGCTCCTAGAGCTGTATATTATTATAGTTTGATATGGCACGGAGGAAAAACCTTCGGGATGAAAACCTCCAGTTCACTGGTGTGACTCGAACCCACGTCCTTGCAGATAACTTGCATCATTAGAACAACAATTAAAGCCGTTGAGCTTACCTGGTGGTCTAGCAGTAGAGGGGGGTGGAGATCGTGCCAGTCTGATTGGTGAACGTTCTCTGAAACCAGGAGGTGGAGAAGGTTTCCTGAAACTAGCTGGCAGCCTTGCTACGTCCAATCCAGAGTTGAACCTTAGTAAAATGAATAAAAGAGTTGAAAGGCGGTACATATTGACATATTTTAAGTAAAATCATTGTAATAGTTGGCACATGACTTCGAAGTAGTCAATACTTTAACATACCTGTCTAAAGCAGAAGAATTCCTGCCAGGGCCATGGGAGTAATCAATCACCTCAGGTTTATGCTGATTACCATATGCTGGTAGACTTGTATCATATGGGTCAGGGGCAGAGCGAGCGAATGGATCTAGGTTAGCAGAAAATGGATCCCGTCCCATCAACCCTCCTCTTGCAGGAGGTGGTCCTCTCCCAGGTAATGGAGGTTCATCAAGAGCACGCATTTCTCGCTGATAGGCTTGCCTTGCTAACTGATGGCGTTCATAGGGATCCATGGCAGGCCGTCTTCTAAAGGGCTCACTAACAAACAAGTGGCAAAGTATAAGAAAAGAACAACGGATAAACTTGATTCAAAGGCCCATTGTCCCGCTGTGCCATTGAATTGCAATTACTTTTCATAAAGGAAAAAACTTGAAATATTTACTGAAGACGTTTCTTCCTGCAGGGAAATTTCACAAAAGCTAGTAACACAATGATGCTTTAAACACAACAATAATAATTATGAATTCAAGCTGGTTCAAGAAATAGCTTACTAAGGCCATGACACCCAGTATTACGTGTAGATTTGGTAACAGAATACAACATAGCACAAGCCGGCACCACTAGATCGATAGTTGTCAAGCAACAGCATGCTACACAAATCTGGTTAGAAGAATAAGTTTCTAAATGCACATACTCATATTCATCCTCAGCTACCCTTGGAGGATAGGGCTCCGCCATAAGAAGGCCACGACCTCGGCGACGGGCAAAGTATTCTTCATCTTCAAAATAAGGATCCTCATATGGTTGTGGCCTCCCCCGTCTGTATCTGGTTTCTGGCCTATAGGCTTCAAATCTACAAATAGAATGACTGAATAGAGCACAGTTACGTGTATACTAGAGATTTCAGTATTAATTCAACCCAGAATCAAGTTCATACCAATTAGCATAAGGTAAAGTACAATAATAGTTTTATTAGTTACCTTTCATAAGGGTCATCATAATGATCATCGTACGGGTCTCTTGGGTAGGGGTCTCGATCATATGGATCATCTCTAAAATGAAAAAAATACATTGCATCAAATGCTATTATTACTGATTAACAACATAGAAAGCATGTAATGTAAACTAAGGGTTATAGCGACTCGGGTTTTTTGACTTTATTTCCGCATGGTCACTATGCCATAGCCTACAAGTGCACGCAATTTTTGGAAATAGTCAAGTTTTAGAAGTCAAATTTCTTGAATCCCTAGATCTAGGAATTCAAACAAATACTCAAATGGAGGCCCGATACCTGTAGATTTTGAATACCAACATGTAAATGTGATTTCCGTAATGCTTCAAGTAGCAAGAACATTAACCAAGATATTATAGTTTAAAGGTATAAAAATGAGAATAAGCAGTCAACTCCAAAGCGAAAGTTTCATGAGTATGCCTCATTATGAATACCAGATTGTCACACATGCAAACCTACCTAAAACCGCGGGGAGGGGGCATCCGCCCAAACCGTCTATGAGAATCATAACCTTCCTCCATGGAAAGTAGATTTCGTCTTCTAGGGTCAGGTCTATAACCCTCATCACTAAAATATTAAATATGAAATGGAAGCAATACAAATACCAAACCAGAATATTTCAGTTTTGATGTCACTTTGTCAGTTCAAGGTCCCACAAAGTTATCACTTGGAACAACTTTCCTTAACAGGTGTCAACCAAACATAGTTCTATTTGAGATAAACTATTTGTAGACTTGAGTCAATATTCACACCGAGGCGTTGGTGTGTGAATTGCAAAAAAATAATAGTCATGGGATATCTGTAGGAAAAGAAGCAGTCTATTTTGTACACCATCAAGTTACCCTAAATAAACCAAAAAAGTATTAAATGGATCAGGTTCATTCAATCATGGTATGGCGTTCAGTGAAATAGAAGTAGCTACCATCTTTATTATCAAGCTGTTCACTTTTCAACAATCATTACTCCATGATCCAGATTTAGAAATAAAACAAGAAGTATTAATTCTAAATTACACTTACTCATAATATTCCTCTTCTTCATGATCACCATATCCGTACTCATCATGATGCCTACCCTACATGGAAAAGGTTGCAGCAGATAATAGCAAAAGCAAATTACTTAATACAACCAACTTTTTATTGCTAGCAAATAAACCATTGAAAGTAGTTCACTCTCAACACACTACATCTCATTCTTCACTCAAATTGTTTGATGTACGCATAATAGTCAGTGAGCATGATAATTGACAAAGAAATATTGACGATACTGTAACCAGAGCATTAAATTTCTTACAATGGTCAGTAGCAAAGGCATTTGCTATCCCATCAATCATCAGCATAAAAATATCATCTCACAAATGGTTCTTAAAATGATGAATTCAACACTAAACGTGCAGAACCCATGTACACATTTTCGACTTGATGATCAACTAACCTGAGCATGGGGAAGTCCACCCGACCTCTGCAGATCTTGCGTAGCCTTCTTAATCAAATCATGTTCATGACTAGAGAGAGCCTAAACAAATACCGAAACTGCAGAGCCAGGCAAAAATATGCATCATATAAATTATATTTTGCACAATGTGGCAAATGAACTTGCACGATCTGTGAACGATATGTAAACTGTTTCAATAGCAAGAGCAACTGCATCAAATTTGATGGAGAATGATAACCAACCTTTGCTGCTTCTGCTATGGCTGAGGGGTCCACATCTAGGGAAGATGGCCCAAAAGGTCTTTGGCCAGGAACCATTGGACGTTGCATTCTTGGCCTTAAAGGCCTCTGACCAGGCACCATAGGTCGTTGTCCAGGGCGCAGTGGTCTTTGGCCAGGAACCATAGGCCTTTGCCCAGGCCCAGGGGGTCTCTGACGCAGACCCAAAGGCCTTTGTCCAGGAGCGATAGGTCTTTGTCCAGGAACCATAGGTCTTTGTCCTGGAGCCATCGGTCTTTGTCCTGGAGCCATCGGTCTTTGTCCTGGGGCCATTGGCCTTTGTCCGGGAGCCATTGGTCTCTGACCGGGTCTCAGTGGTCGTGGTTGCTGACCGGGTGCGGCTGGTCTAATCGTTGGCCCTGCTGGTGTTTGGCCAGTAGACTCTGTTGACACACTAGCAGATGAAACTGTTATAGCAGCCTGCGACTGAGCAGTTGATGCAGATGTGTTATCACCTTCACTAATCACTCCTGAGTTAGCCTCCGATGATGTAGATGAAGTCACAATTGAAGTAGATGTAGCCGAGTCTGTGTTAGATACTGGAGTATCAACTTTGGCCCCATTATCAGCAGAAGTTGCATCTTTATTAGAATCACCAGTCTCTGTTAAATTTGACCAAAGTGATACTTGCTGAATACTCATTCAAATAGAAAACCAAAAACCTCTAAGAGATTCAATTTACTGCAAAGATATTTTATCAATACTATACCAGTTGCTATGATGTCACTGACAGGCAAAAGAAAGTATGTACCTTTGGCGATGTCTGCAGAATTAGATGTATCATCTGTACTTTTTGGAGGATTCTCGCCTTCAGATACATCTGCTTTTGGAGGGTTTTGGTAAGCAGAAAGTACCATACTTAATGTACCTTTCCTTATAACCTCAGAAGTCATTTCTGAAACAACAGGCTTTTTCCTTTTGTGCGCCGGGATCAGACTAGTATCCTATAACAATCGTACAAAATTAGAGAAACATAGATGGGCGGTAATGTTATAGAATGTGGCTATGCTCTCAATAAGCCAATACAATAAAATTAGGCACATGTCCTTACGGCTTTAATGATGCTAGAGGACGATTCTGCAGGTGCAGTACCCATCAGCTGCTCTATGAGTTTCTTTTGTTCATCATACATATCCACTCCTACAAAAACAAACAAAATTACAAAATATTGACAACTTAAGAAGTTAATGAGTACTAAATTGGAATACAAAAGAATTGTTATTCATGGCTAGTCGCTATTTCAAGTCAGAACTCAATAAAAACAAAATGCAGACAAGAAACATTAGCTGTCATACCAGATTACCTTCTCCTGGTTCGGTAAAGTCTTGCGCCATAAGTGGTTGAATTCTAGCTTTAAACGGCTCTTTGTCAGATGACTGGCTTGTAGAGGCAGAAGGGTTGTATGTAGGCCATGCTGTTTTACCGCCACCTCTTTCTAGGTTAGCATTAACTACACCTTTTGAGCTTTTGCCAACACCTGGAGGCGGAGCTGTGGCCCTGGGTGCACTACCACGGTATCCAGTGTTTCCTTGAGCCATTAGAGGTCTTGGCCCTGTGGCTGGACTAGCACTCGATACAGCTGAAGCACTAGAACGGGGAAATCTAAGAAAGTAAAATAAAAACAGACTTGTAATTTTGATATAGATTTGGTAACATATTACAACTGAAAAAATTATTCTTTGAATAATAAGTTGAAATATTATTGTAAAACCATAAATTAACATTTAAACACCTTGATTGAGGTCGTTGTTGAAAGGAGTTGGGTTGCTCTTGTCCTCTTGCTGGACGTTGAGCCCAATCTTGTTGAGAACCAGAGTATCGTGGTCGTGTGCCAGGCATACCTTGGCTTTGTGGTCCAGGTTGCCGCGGACGTGCACCCTGCATGCCTTGGCTTGGTGGTCCAGGTTGTCGTGGACGTGAGCCTGGGATACCTTGACCTTGCTGTCCAGGCTGTCGCGGTTGAGAGCCGGGAAGCTGTTGCCCAGGTTCAAAGTGACGTGGGCGAGCACCCTGCATTCGCTGTCCAGATTCTTGATGCTGTCCACCTTGCATTTGATGACCGGGTTGTTGGAGTCGGCCACCTTGCATCTGCTGACCTGGTTGATGAGGTTGGGATGGATGGTACTGTTGGCCGGGTCTAGTGGAGCGAGGAGCTTGTTGAGATGGAGGAGGGTGTGACTGGTAATTTGAGTAGCTCCCCTGTGAAGCTTGTGATGGGAAATTATTTTGCTGTTGATTAGGCCAGTTCTGCTGTTGTGGTGCATTCTGACCTGTTGGAGTCGACTGGAAGGAGTTGGGAGTGGTCTGCTGGTGGGAATTCCAGCTATTAGCTTGTTGAGACTGTTGGCCTCTTTGGTTGTCACCTTGTTGAGTTGAGCCCCAAGGTTGTGGTTGCTGCTGGTTGAAGCTATTAGAAGAAGGTTGTTCCCAATCCATATCCTGAGACCCCTGTGAGAGTGAAACTTTCAGTGAGGTCCCATTAAGGAGAAAGATGAGTTTCATAACTGCAGATTGCAACATTAAACAGATTGCAACATTTCACATTGTGAACGCAGGCAACAGCCACACAACACAACTGACCATTTTTAAAATAATAAAAGGTTCGGAAGAAATAACATTTAATGAAAATGGTTGGAAAATTGACGACAAAAAAGGAAATACATGTAACTGTGAAATGTGCATATTAAATAACTGTTAACAAACAAAGTTGATAGCATACCTGGCCATTGACAGGTGGAGGTGCTGATTGAGCATTCCACTGCTGATTTGAAGGCTGGCTTCCAATTTGCTACAGACAGATGATTACTGCTAAAAACGACTGATGCCATGATATGTAATAAATCACGCTATGAACTATCATAGGGACTGCATTCTACAAGCCGTTAGCACACCAAGTATATGAACACTGGCGATTACATAAAATGGTCCTCAACATATATAAAATTACCACTTATTATTTTTCATGCTATGAGTGAACTATTCTTGACTCTAACCTTATATTTTTCTAAGGCCTCCTGGCGACGCCGGGCTAGCTCGGTTTTCTGCGCGTCCATTTCATACTCATATGTCTTCCACTGCTCCTCATATTGCCTATATTGCTCTTTATCAGGGTGATCTATCATAAGACAAACAAAGTCATGAATGCATAATGCATTGCATTATTCAAGATGTATGATAAGATTTTGAATGTAGCAGACTTAAAGGAATTTTTCAAATAGCCTACCTTTATTTTGCTCTTTCCAATCATCGAACTGTTTTTTCCAGGTATCATACTGTTCTTGAAACTGCTTCTCTTCAACTAAACACTGGGCAACTTCTACAACATAACAAGAGGACTTTACAATACCAAGCACAAGTTGACACCCAGTTAGCTCATTCGCAATTAAGCCTGTTACATAGTATGCACCTGGACTATTTTGCTCAGCTTGTTTCAAATATTGCTCTTCCTGCCGCTTTCTTTCGGCCTCCTGTTGTTCCATCATTCGTTTTTGTTCTTGCCACATCTTAGCCTGACTTTGGAGCATTGTAATCTTATTTTGCTCATCATCTGGTGGAGGTCCAGGAGGTGGTCCTGGCTATTGAAATTTGTTACAGCATTAGAACCTACTACAGAATCAGCTGACACTCATTTAATGGAAGTAAAAAGCTAGTCATTGTCAAATGAAAATAAAATTAGTAAACTCTCTCAAGTACTCAGCTACCATTTGATGATCTTTTACTTTGGCAGCAGAGTTCTATGGGAATACTCTAAATTATGTAAATTCTAGGAAAAGGTTTCACTATGAATAATGAATTTGCATGCATAATTAATAATTAATCAAACATTTCATCACGACTAAAAATAAGAGTAAAGCCACAAACAAAACACGGTAGGGCTACCAGTAACATGCCACTGAACCAGGAGAACTACTGTGGAATCATCCAGGAAAGTATGGCTGACTTACAGGTGGAGGTGGTTGAGTTGGTGGTAATGGATTAGGAGCAGGGTTGACATTCATCATCCCAAAAGAGGTCATGCTCATGTTGGGCATAAATTGTTGTTGCATACCAATGCCCATTCCTGGATTAGCCTGTGTCACTGGGGCTGATTGCGCTTGCATAGGTGGCATTCCAGGCATTTGCATCTGCCCAGGTGCAACTTGGCCATAACCCATTGACATCATCATTTGCTGTTGTTGCAGCTGTTGCTGCTGCTGTAGCATGTTGACATTCTGTGGAAAGCCTCCAAAGTTCATTGTGCTGAAAGTAACAACAAGTTTAATACTATCATGATTCTCAGATCACTTCAAAAACTTATTCTTCAGGTTGTAAACTTGTACATACTATCAATATTAGGTTCTGAAATATAGCCTATTGGATATGAATAGTTATGCCTCATAAGTATGAAGTTTGTAGAATCCTTCAACAATTAGCCTACTAACAATTCATTAGGAAAACAATTCTATTCTTTCTCAGAGAAACAAGCAAAAATAAAACTACTACTAACAACATCTAGATATAGTGCTTACAATCCCTTGCTATGCAACCTTTAGTAACAGGTGCTATACAAATCAAATGCTTCAGTCATTAGATTAGTGGCATACCAAACACTTCGGAGTACTGAGAGTATAGGCCTAGGCCTACGCATTGCATTTCAACTCTAAAGAGGTGGGTATGTGCTATGTCATTACATATGCTACGATTATAAGATTGATTACTCTTACTGTAACTCGCTGCCACTGTTACTGAAACTTTATTTCTCAAGTGTAAGTTCAGTTGTAGGCTATGTTTGTTAAGAATAGAGAATTACAATTAGAATACGGTCGAATTTAAATGATTAATTGAATTCAATGCAATCTAAACTGCTCTACTAATAGTGTCACTGTGAGTGTCATAACATAGTGATAGTTACTACTACAGCTCGTAGGATTATCCTCGGAGGGAACTCTTCGGGTATAGATAATAGTGAGGGTCTCAAACATAGAGTTACTCTATGGTCTCAAAGACCATTTTGACTTTTATTCTCTTGTGGAGCGGTATAGTTGTGGGCAATGAACTATCCGTATCCGGTGTAGCTACGTTCGGAGGTAAACGTTTGTAGAGCTGAATATTACGCGGGGTAAAGGTTTAAACAGGCTATTTTTCTGGTCGTAACTATAATCTCCAATTCACACTGAGTGGTGGGGCCTTGTAGCACTGCGCCCATCAAAACAAAAAGGGGTAGCAACTTCCTATAACAATTCACGCCAGTACCGCATCTGAAAATACATGGCATTTAATATTACAGCGCACTCGTGTTTGTTTTTGTGAAATGTTGGAAATGTGTCTTACGTTTATTTGAAATTCATTTACCCTGCTTCATTGTTTTATAAAAGACGTGTTTCGTACCTCTTTCTTTAGACAATAGTAGCTTTATCACAAAAATTTTATCAGCGTAGACGCACAAATCTTGAAAGCGTCGGTTTCACTCTGCGATCAAGTTATAACTTCAAGTTGTATCACCCTTGCTGCATTAGTTTCAAATGAAAATAATCTCGCAGTTCGTAATAGAATTTCTATGCCGAGAAAAGACGCTGCAACTATGTCTGCAAACAGTAATGGAGACCAAAAAGGATCCAGAACCCGAATGAGTAATTGTGCAGTCAGACCAATGTACAATGATGATGCATTTAATAGTGATATTGATAGCCCAGTGGAAGAATCCAAGGGGAATGGTGCTCTTAAACGTTCGTATGCATATAAATCTAGAACACGCTCCTACTTAGGTTATTGTTTTAAAAAGTCTCCACTCTCTCTGCTACACTTCCATGCTATTAATGGGTAGACCCACGTTAAAAATAACACATCATTGTCTTATGATTATGATAAGCAAAAACAAACATAAGTCATAAGTGAGATAAATAGTTTTTACATTGATTTTGAGTTAATTAATGTATAAGATAAAACAATTTAAAAAGTTAATAATCATTTGTAGTGATAGTGTAGGCCTAAATGTTACTGATAAACATTTAGGCCTACACTGATGCTTCTCGTTTGTTGCATTGCACTGTCATGTCTTTAATGATTTATGTATTGTGTTTGGTATCGGTTAATATTGTAACTCTGCCATGCCTTTTTTAGCCACATTTTAACAGTCAGTTTTTGTCAGATAGGCCTATGCAAAGTGCCTTTTTACTCTTGTGATCCGTTTTGTACACATTGTAACTCGGACCCCTTTAGTCCGAGACCAACCTTTTTGTACCTATTAACCTTTTGAATATCGGTTCGGATATGAGTACAGTCTCATAACTGCTACTAGGACCCAATGTCTACTATCCTCAATACAGCCTTGAATACTGTTCCTGAGTCTTATTATCTCGCATTGATTGGTATATTGAGATAGTGAGTTGTGCCCACCTGACTGGGTCTGCGTTACTACCTCCCTGTCTCTCCTCGTATCTGCCAGATCTGTCCCCAGCAACCATAGTGTCATTTCCCAGAGGCTTCCCCACTTTTCGGCGTGTGTTGTGTTGTTTTTCAAGGCAGCTCCACTGGACTTGCCCTATAGTGCCGGGGTGGTTGGCTGGTTTCTTCTCTCTCTAGACTGTATATTGTGTGACTGCGCCTCCGTTACCCAGTCAGACACAACAGCAGTACCATCTCAACTTCAGTGCCAACCAAGCAAACGTTGGCTATAGAATAGTATATGCCTAAAATATATGTCAAGTGCTAAGGGTAGGAAGACCGACACTTCGTCATCTAGCTTATGCATGTGTTGACTACCAAGAAGTAGGCACCGATATTAGCAAGAGGAATCAAAGTCTGTGTTCACGTCTAGCCTACTTATGGGGTGCTTCTCGGTAGCATCCCACGACTGTGAGTTGCATGGGTCATCCACCATAAGGTAAAGATCGACAAATCCAAGCAGGAAAGGCGTGGCACAAATTATGTATTGGAACTGCGGAGTTCAAATGGCAGTCCTGTCTTGTCCTAGAATTAATCAGGAACCCGAGTGCGTTATTAGAAGCTTGTATATTATGCCTATTAGCTACTGTTAGCAGTAACCAGAACAACGCTTCATACTGGCCTATGGTAAAAGATGTTGCTTTCTTGGTTGCCAACAAGCAACTGGGCAATATAGAAAACCTATACCTATAATGTGCATTACTGGGCAATTATGTCCTTTTTATACCCATGTAAAGAGGGCCGACCTCTCCGAATTGCCTGATATTGATTTTGTACATGATTTGAATGATTTTCAGCATCTTTTGTTGTACCCGGCCTATTTTGGGTCGGCCATCAGGCTTCCGGTCGCCATCTTGTTGCACAATTTCCGGACGACACTACGTTGGCCTTTTTACCGGAACCTCCGCCGGAAGTTCTTATACTATATAGAGCACATTGTTTTCAGTTCTTGCTTGGATCTCAATAAAAACACATCTGTACTTACATGTATATACAGAGACTTTCACTTCGTAGATAGGTTGTTCCAGTTGTCAAGGTCTTTGACCTTGCCTCCCGAACCGCCTTCTAGGTCAGATCACTCTCTTTCTCAGTATGGTAAACAAGCATCGACTCGGGGTCACATGGGTTGTCTTGAGTAGTTTTTTGACTACTAGTACCTGTTGATCTTTCATGTAATGAGAAGGCCTAGCACCACTCATAGGCTCTTCATTTTGAACAAGGGAGTCGTCTTAGGACGACAGCACAACCCCCCAAAAATCATTACACTATTACAGGTAGATAACTAGTTCAATTTCTGGATATGCATATTAATTATTTTTTGTAGCAAACTAATAATACCTATGATTTTACTTATAGAGATGGTAATGAGAGTTGGGAAAGATTTCCAAGCAAAAGTTCCAGAATGCTGCCCAGGTATGTTTTTGGATATCCCATAAATCTTAGGAAATGTAAGATTATGCGTGCCAGCGTTATTGAACCTACTATATTATGAGAGCTAAAATCCCAATATTTACCCTGCAGACTTAGAGATAGACTGTCACGCTTTTAATACTTTACCAGTGGTGTGCGGGCCTGCAGTAGCAGATATTGTAAGCCTATGATATTATCAGTAATTAACTAAGTACAAAGTTGTAATGTTGCTGGGGAGCATTTAGGAATTAGTTTCATTGCTGGTTAAAGAATTGATAATCCCGTATCTCGACATTGACAGTGATAACATTGTGACTACCATGGGACATAGGTCTAATTATGTAATGTGAGAATGGTGAACACTCAATAGTGTTGTAATATGTTTTTTTCAGATGTCTATGACGCCAAACACGAAGCTCTGCTAGTGTGGCAACCAGGTCCTCAAAAGGTTTCAGCAGAACAAGGTTTGAACTCTCATATTTTCTTAGTTTCCATCATTGTTCACTGATTCGTATTTAACTACCTAGGGATATAGCTTGTGGGTTGTTGTAGGGCAACTCCACCTCTCCTCATTGCTTAATCATATATTTAGCCAAAAAGCAACTGTTTGGATTTCTCCCTTTTATATGGTCAATTAACCTGTTTTGCAGTAAGTGATTTCTGTAAAGTTGCAAGTGAGAAGCACAAGTACAGTGAAGAACAGGCGTTGGGCATGCTCTTCTGGCACAAACATGACGTAGATAAAGCACTCGCCGAGCTGGCTAACTTTGCCCCCTTTCCTGATGAATGGTCAAATGAAGATAAAGTTCTTTTTGAACAGGCCTTCTCTTATCACGGGAAAAGTTTTCACAGAATTGGAGAGATGGTTAGTTATATATATCTCACTATCATGTGATAACTGCGAATGTAGTCAATCATAGTTAGTGACAGTAGTGCATTTGGAATATTGAAAGGCTATCATCATATAATATATAGTCTTGCATGAGAGTAATGGTGTTTTCTCTGTAATGTTTGGTTCAATAATTTATATCGAGGGATTTTCCTGCTCAATTCATTGAGTAACACGGCATTAATTCTTCTGAAGGCTCCGGTTTAAAATCCCTCCTGGGCTGTTTCTGGCAAAAAGCTTTCAGCAAGCCTCCACCCTAAATTGCTGTGTCCATTGGGATTGAAACCTTACATACTGGCAGGTTGAAGTTTCACTTGTGTCTCTTTTAATAGGCAATTTTAGGCCTAGTCCCTGGATTGGTGACTGGAAGGTCATAAATATAGGCTGTCTGCCCTCCTATCTCTATAGCAACTGACAATCATTTTCCCTAATGGGGACTCTATGGCTACTCTGAGGTTTAGAGGGATTAATAATATAAGGTTTTCACTGTTGTAATGCTTGTGCGTATTACAGCTACCCGATAAATCTATAGCAAACTTAGTCAAGTATTACTACAGCTGGAAGAGGGTAAGGGGAAGGTCAAGTTTGATGGACAGACATGCTAAACAGACTCCAATCTCCGACCTGAATGTAGAACTTAGCGATGAATTTGATAGGTGGGTGTACGGAGTGGTTACATTACTCTGCTCTATTCACATAATATAGTACACTCGTATTTACCTAGCTTTCCCAGTGACCATCGGTTGAGTTATTAGGACTTGGGACTAAGAGTTTGTTACATACGAGTTTGTTACATACTAGTTACTAGCTTATTTGAGGAAAAGCTCACTGCCCTCTGTACTCCTGCCTTAGTTTATAATCTCATTTCGGTGTTTTATTTGTAGTGATTCTTCTTCCAAGTCAGAATTGGATGGTCAGGGACCTCAGTGCACAAATTGTGGATCTACCTCCTCCAATGTAACTCAACACACAGAGCATGGCCAACTCTGTCAAAAATGTTTTAATGTATGTATAAACCAGCATGGTTATCATAATATTAGATATAAATTATCGGTGTCCCATGCTATTCGCTGCCTGCTGTAATTATGTATTGATAGTATTTCAAACGAAGACCTGTCTCCAGATACACTAATACCTCACTTAACTGTTGACATTTCTACTGATTCACTGTTTTAGTATGTCAAACGTACCGGAATATCTCGCCCAGAACAGGTATTCAAACGTAATATTTCAAAGAATAAAGAATCGTCATTAATGCCTCAGCGAATCAATCCGACTAAAACCAGAAAACGGCCACCTAAAGGTAAGTTTTCAACTCTACAGTCATGCCATGGCATTATACTGGCACATGGTAGGGTTAGGTGAAATATTATTTCCCATAGTTAGATGAATTACAACTTTAGCATCACAATGGTACGTTGCATCTCCACGTCGAAGAGTTAGTGTAGATTTGACTGTACTTTGAATAGCTGTCAATAAGGCAGAATTATTATAAATAATGCATAGTTGTCCTCTCTTCTTCTATTTCTCTCTGGAGAAGAGACAACTCCAGTGTAGGGACATTTCCCTTTACTTTAACTGTTTATGTACATTATACATGATGTATGACCAAATGTGGCTAGAGGATTATGCCTATTATTATACATATTAATTCTATCGTATTTTACATGCCAGGCACCTTCAATTGTGCATCATGTTCATCTGGATGAGTCATCTGTAATAGATTTACATGTGTATGGCTTTATTCCTACAATTGATCTTAGATTTCATGCTTTCTGTGTAGGTATCTACATGGATGAGATGGATCTGAAGCTAATGGCTGCTAGTGGCGAGGAACAGAGGCAAGCGATATTTAATAAGGTAACCAGTGAGCTGGCCCTGCTCAAGAGTCAGGTAAGTCAACCAAAGATCTGCCTTCACTACATCACACACAAATACTTCATACTCCTATGTGATTAGAAGTGCCAATGTCAAATTCAATCACAATTTCTAATGGAAGAGTAATATATTCCAGTCATCACTATGTTATTGTGTTGTTTATTGTATTAGTTCACTTCCTGTTTGCAGCTGTAGCTTGTGTTGTTAGGTGCAGACAAATAAGCAGCACATAACTCTAATAAAGGGCTCAGTACTAGAAAACATAGATGAATTCATGCCTAAAGAAGCTATCCCCGGCAAACCAACAAATAGATGGTCACAGGATGAACTCATCATGGGTGTTCAAGGTAATGCATACATGTATATATATTAGTTAGTTTGTATCTAAATTACTATTGTAATTCGTGTTGACACATCTCCTTTGATGGTGACAACACGAAAGAGTCTTTGGATAACTTGACATTTTGACTGGTATCTTTCTATTAACTCCTGTATAGATATTCAGTAATTATGCACAAGTCTCATGATTTGGTAGTTCTGGTCTACCAAATGCTATGATGACTTGATCAGCTGTAAAAATCACTGATGCCAAAGTGTCTTCAGACGAGTAAATCAAGACATCATGTTGCTCTCTGCAAGTATTTATTCTCAACCTTGCCAATGGGTTTTTGGGAAATTGCTGCCTGATATATTTAGAGTCATTATTGGTATCTCCATATAAGTAATGGATGTACAAATAGTTTTGTTGGCTACTTGGTTTGCCGTGAAAATATCCTGTTGTCTTTCTTTAGGTGTGCGAAACTTTGGTAAAGACTTTCAGACGATCGCACAGCTAATCGGTACCAAGACTACCTCCCAAGTGAGAGCTTTCTTCTCTGCTTATAAAAAGAAGTACAACCTGGACGGTGCACTGGCAGAGTACGAGGCCTCACAAAAGTCAAAGGAGCCACAGGCAATGGACTTGGTAAGTTGACTGCTACAATAAACTGTCTTGGCTGCCAACTGCTACCTCTTCCTCACGGTTGATTACTGTGTGATACCCAAGTTGAATCGGTACTACAATGGTAGCCATAATTTCGATCCCAGCTGACTACATGTATCTCATTGGTTGAGTTGTTGAAATTTTTTTTATTGGCTCATAGAAAACATGTTTTAACAGTACAGAATTCCAATTTTTACCAACTGGTCTAAAGAAAGCAGATTAGTATTGTTTTACCCATGTGTATTGACTATTAGTAGTGGCACATGTTGTGTATTATTGGCTATTGGTAGCAGTATGTGTTGTGTATATCTATTGGCTGTTGGTAGTTGTATGCCTTGCAATCTAAAATGGTCCTAACTGGTTTTCTAGACTGATGATGATGATGATATAGACAACCTGATGCCCCTCACACCACCACCACCAATTGTCAAAGATCCAGCCTCTCCTAGTAGATCTCCATCAGCTCAAAAAGGGCGCCTTTCAATCCTTTCCAAGGGAAGATCCTCTCCCAAGTCCAAACCGACAGGTGCTCAAGGTGGCCATGCCATGAAAGGTGGTGCTTCCAAGAACTAATCCATCCAATACTGTTCCAACAATAATATATAAATGGACACATTATATAGTAGCCTATATGTACATGCAAACTTATTTTATTTTTATTCCAGCTCATACGTGGGTTCAAAAAAATGGGTGATGTGAACGAATATACCATGCAACGGTTTTACATTAATTTGTAAACTGAATTCCCAGATAGTTGTAAATACACCTTGTACATTGTCCCAGTTATTTAGTATATATATTATATGGATGTACCTAGTCAACACTGTCACCTTCCATGGAACTTTCATTTTATCCTATACAAATATATTTTAGTTTCCCTAGCTGCTCTCATATGGTTTATTTGTAAACATGTATATATAAGATATAGATTTATCACATCTCCAACAAGGTTTAATTTATTTATGCTACAATCATACAATTCAAATAAATAATAGAACAATATGAAAACTAGTGTTATTTTATGGAATGGATTCTCATGAAGGGTGACTAGACATGCTTGTACATCTGCATTACTAAGAATTGTGATACATAGTGCAGGTATATTCTACACTGTCTAATAAACTCTGACTATACAAGTTAGATTTTCTCTCTAATAAATTATTATACATTCAACTAATTTGAAACCACAATACACATAAATATATAGATAGAGGCACTATATTGGTCAACTATAAAAATATTCTAGAAGTAAATATAGATAATACTACTAACAAGTGGCTGGTCTGAGTATAAATATAGAACAAAGTGGGGGACTGGACTAGTATTCCCATTAGCACAGCATTAATGACTTATCATGGTGAAATAACTCCATGTAACTGTCATTAGCATCATTTAGGATGATATGCCAAACTACATGTAGTAGATTATATAACAGGGAGTTAATTTAGTCTGGGGAGTCAAGAGTTACTCTAGTCAGAGTTCAGGAAATTTAATTCAACACTAATAAGTAATGTCACTGTCTATTAGTGTTGCATTAAATTGTCATTGAGTGAACACTCTTCCCCAGGAAGGTCACAGAGACGTATGCTATTTGTATAGCAATAGAAACGCCAATTATTCCTGAAGAGGGATGAAATTGGAGAGGACACTTGGGCACTAGACATTAGTGGTTGTGGATTATGCCAACTTTGAGTATCAGAAACTGCTGGTGCTATCACTAGCATACCATGCTGTAGATCGGACAGGAACTGCAGGTGCTATCACTAGCATACCATGCTGTAGATCGGACAGGAACCGCAGGTGCTATCACTAGCATACCATGCTGTAGATCGGAAAGGAACTGCAGGTGCTATCACTAGCATACCATGCTGTAGATCGGACAGGAACTACAGGTGCTGCCAACTAGCTGAAGCCATCTGATTGACTACAGTATCATAGTACCAACTCGGTCACCTGGATATGATGATGTCATTGAGTGTAAGTGATAGTGTTAGGACAGTCTTTGTCTGGCTGGATTGTAAGTTCGATGCATTCTCCATGAAATAAGCAACATCGGCCATGATGAGTCTACAAAGTATGACTGTTATTGTATAACAATGACTTCTGCTACTATCTCTTACTCATTAGCAGTGTTAGAAGTAAACTATTTGAGGTGAGTTTGGGTGGAAGTATGGAGACTCTTAAAAAGCCCGTTTCCGCATTGCTTAGACAAGAGAATTGTTCCTTTCTGGAATAACTTGATCCTAGCCAGTCAATAGCCTATGTACTGAAATTAAACAACTGCAGCCTTAAAACCTATCAAGTGAAACTAGCAATAAAGTGAGGATACGCACTTGCTGACCATTAAAAATAGGTAGGTACACGACATACACTCCAGTGTACCCTCACTTCTAACACTGCTCATCCGTAACAAACAAACATAAGTAAACATAATGCATAATAATTATTATTATATAACAAGGAATTGATTTGTAAGTAGCTAAGAGTTCAAGTTTTACCACTGTAGAAGTTGTCAAACTTATTATAACTCGAATTAGTTGCTCCAATGCAAAGAGCATACAATCATATGCATGTACTGTATAATATAGTCATGAACATGTTCAGTATACATAAGATAGTATCACATGTATGTTCACTACGTTCATAGGCTTACCCTTGCTGCGGTCCTGTCAACATGGTTATATTAAGGGCAGCTAATCTATCTTTCAGCTTGGTCCTCAACATTGCATTGACATCTCTGAAGAGTTGCTGCAATTGATATCAATAGCCTTAGAGCAATTGATATCAATAGCCTTAGAGCAATTCACATGCAGTAAGATTATACATCTAGAATTGTTTTCATACATGACAGTATATCGTACGATTTTAAAGTATGTGAAAATCACGTCGTCAACTAGTTACAAGCACAACAATACTGTTGGGATTGACGGAATGGTATTCCTCAGAATCAAAAACTACTTTTCAATCCACAGGTACAGCATACACTGTGGGGCTCTTTACCCACCACCCAACAAATTAGATTTCTGTTCTTTGTACAGACAGCTTCATGGCAGTGCGATATATAAAACCTTGAAGTAATTCTTATTTGTAAACCCTTAAGACATGCCAAAAATCTACACGTTCTGTATAATATATCTAGCAACATTCAACTAAAGTGCTAGATTGATTACAATAGTTGACAGGCATATATTATGTGTACACACCTGTAACTGAGCTGGTTCTATGACATCACAAATAGCTTCGTGGAATTTCTTCATCTGTTTACATAAAGTCCTAAAGCACAGTGATGGCATAGGAGGTCGTATCTCCCACTGAAACATTCACCAAGTGAAATTGACACTCATGCAAAACAATAATATAATACCATTGAACAAGGCAACAACCACCTTACATATAAAATGCTGAACTATATGAAAAGATCTGTAAATTTCACCAAATACAAAACACCACCCAATACAAACACCACCCAATACAAACACCACCTGATGCAAACACCACCCAATACAAACACCACCTGATATAAACACCACCTGATGCAAACACCACCTGATACAAACACCACCCAATACAATCACTGTCCAATACAAACACCACCCAATACAAACACCACCCAATACAAACACCACCCAATATAAACACCACCCAATATAAACACCACCCAATACAAACACCACCCAATATAAACACAACCTGATGCAAACACCACCCAATACAATCACCGCCCAATACAATCACTGCCCAATACAATCACTGCCCAATACAAACACCACCCAATATAAACACCACTCAATATAAACGCCACCCAATACAAACACCACCCAATACAAACACCACCCAATATAAACACCACTCAATATAAACACCACCCGATACAAACACCACCCAATACAAACACCACCTGATGCAAACACCACCCAATACAAACACCACCCAATATAAACACCACTCAATATAAACACCACCCAATATAAACACCACTCAATATAAACACAACCTGATGCAAACACCACCCAATACAATCACCGCCCAATACAAACACCACCCAATACAATCACTGCCCAATATAAACACCACTCAATATAAACACCACCCAATACAAACACCACCCAATACAAACACCACCCAATATAAGCACCACCCAATATAAACATCACCCAATATAAACACCACCCAATACAAACACCACCCGATACAAACACCGCCCAATGCAAACACCACCCAATACAAGCACCATCAAATACAAACACCATCCAATACAAACACCACCCAATACAAACACCACCTACCTGATCAACACAAGAGTCAATCATGCTGGAAGCCAGTTCCCTCAACTTGTCCCTCACTACTTTAGCATGCTGTTTGTAATCATCTACAATGCTGTCTAAGTGTCTCAGCATTGTTGCTTTGCTGTCGGTAAGGAAGACTAGGAACTGCTGACGTATCATTGGCAGGTAATGTATGATGAGCTCTAGACTTCTTTGTAGCAGTGCTATGGTAAAGGTAGACAATGCCGTACATAACAAGTAGAGTCAGGAGGAGAAAATTCCATATATCACATCATAAAATTTGGTAAAATAATTCTATTTAGAAAAATTGGCTAAATATGCTACAATTCATGACTCGGTAACAACAAGACAGTTATATTGTTTAGAGCATATTGTTGACATCGATATCACACTTCAATCCATTGAATAAAATGTAAACCATATTTTCCAGTTCACATTAGTTGCTTTCAATAAAGAAAACCTCTGAATACAAAAACCCAATAGACCTTAGCTACCAAACAGGTCTAACAATATAGATAAATAAATGTTAAGTAAATGGTATTGCCATACCAAGATTCTTTGCAGTGATTGTCTTTAAGCCAACTACTTGCAGTGCCCCAGCTCCTAGTACTAGTTGAGTAGATCTCGAGTTAAACAGCTGTAACACATATGTTACAAGTTGATATTGCACAAATTGAAGTCCACGAGACAGAAAAAAAAAGATAATAAAGGCCCTCTAGTATCTAAGGTAATATTTGATGTATAAATCACCGAGAAATATTTGTTTGTGCAAACCACTGGGACACTTACCCTTAACAGTTCTATAAATTTAGTAAGAATATCAGGAGCAGACTTTGGCACATCCTCTAAACATGTACAGTATTCTAGAATCATCTGAAGTAAAGATATTGCAGTCCTAAATAACAAGAAAGGGAAGATGACTTTCATAAAACAGGAAATGTAACTTGAGGTCCTAACCCACTAATGGTCAGCTAATATGACAATAATTACATATAACCCTAGCTACTTTTGGGAACAGAGTATCGTCACAACGAAGTTGATTACTCCTAATACTAGCAAAATTCAAATTAGTTTGAAATAATAATGTTTCCAAAAAATGAAGAGTTTTTCAAATAAAGTAGCTAAATAAGATTTACAATGGATGTACGTCGCTTCATTATTTATTTGCCATAAATCCAAAACTTGTAATATAAACAAAAAACCTTAAAAGTGCTGAAAGATCACAAAGTCATACAGGGGAATAGCTGAAACTAATTACTGCAAAGACTTCTAGTGTTCTGAAATATTTTATGTGAAAGATAACATAAAAGGTATAAACTTCTTATACTAATAATGAAAATCAGTTACCTACTAGGATAAGTTAGCGTGTCCCACTGAAAGAGGACAGAGGAAATAGAGCTGGATAGCTTACCCAACGATGACAAAACGTTTATTAGAGACAACCAAATGATTTACTGCTGGCCCGACATCAATCTTAACAGAATCATCCAGATTTGTAGTCAGCTGTTCACATAGTTCGCAGTGTGTGACTAAAGCCTGTAGATCTCGGGGGATATCACCCACTCTCCATCTTTCATTGTCCAGGAGTAAACTAGAACCAAGGCACTTTATGATCATTCCTTTAAAACTACTAGATGAAAACTCACAAACCAATATTACATAATAATAATGTTACATAATCACAAACTAGGAGTCTCATTCGTAACCAGACTAACCTCAGGCGGGTTTTACGTTCCTCGTGAAACTTGTTGATGAATTTAATGCTGTATCCCTGCAGACAACCTCGTACAGAGTTGGTCGATATCCTAGAGTTACACAATTGGTCACATGACTTAGCAAACTTTTCAACTGCCGACGTCAATGCAAAAAATTCATGAGATGACAACTTCTCAATAAACATGTCCTGTAATAAAGTAACTAACGGTTAATATACTCGTAATATAATGTAGTTATATCTGACACTGTGGTATAGATACCGTACATGTAAAGTGAGTTCATTTATATATTAAACACAATATGTATAACTAAATTAATATACATTGATAATGAAATAAAACAAAATTAGAATGAAAACTGAGCAAAAAATGAAAAATCCAAAACAGTAAAATCTTGAATCACATGCAACATATACTTCACAATGCTAAACAATAACACGTACGGAGGAGAGAGGGATAGCTCGCATTCACGCGGTTATTAACCCACCTACACCTACCTACCTTACACCTAGAATTTATGACTTTAGAAGCCCGATCATTAGCTATTTCACACGTTCTAATCAGCAACTCTCTCAGCTCTTTACATATCTTATCCGCTAACATCTCAGTGATGATAGATTGACCTTCGACCCGACCGGGACCTGACCTGTTCCTACAAGAATACAGAGCATCAGCAAATCAGAGAGTCTCAAATCATACTATTCGTGTACATGCAAGAACAGTGTAACTACAATTAAGCTTTGAAATATCTACTTCTCCGTAGGAAAAGGAAACAGAAGGCAACCTACGGAAGTGCAATCCAAGTTTAATTCTGTCCACCAAAGCACTTCAAAGCAGACTATTTTAGATTTCTTAACAGGTGACGTAAATAACATACTGTCTGAAACACATACACTAACATATAAATACAAGCATGACACTGTTATATATCTGTATCGTGTATACACATTACACTGCTATATATCTGCATCGTATATACACATGACACTGTTATATTATATAAATGACACAGTATTGCACACTCACAGATTGATTACACTAGGATCAGTCTCATCCTCTACAATGTAAGCATCATCAGCACCATCAGCACTATCTATAGAGATTCCTGCTGCCTCTAGACTCAACGTTCTCATGATATCACTTAGTGACTACAAGTACACAGATAGATATAAAGTAAGCATTACTGAACCCCTTTACCACTACTAAATAATACATTATACAGTAGTAAGCTTTCTAGACTAAGTATAATATGACGTATATAACTAATCAATTAAATAATCCCCTCCTGTAAGGGTTTGGACAAAAAAGTCACAAACTAGTCTGTTCTAACCATCACTCTCTTGCAGAACTCTGCCATTGACGAATAACAGTATTTATTATATACCTTGTATATATATTTAAGCACAAAGTAAAAAAATATAATGTGACTTTGAGTTTCATTGAAATGGACCAATTTGACTTTTTTTACCTTGAATGTACATCTTTGCAAGCCTTTATATTTACTATAATTATGACATCAGGTACATAGGTACATATTATGTACTTACCTTAACCCTGTTGATGATGACAAGAAGGTTGGCGAATACGTCTTCCATTAGAGAAAGCCAGTCACCAAAGTTCAGTGACCTCATCTGATCGGCTAGAGTGGCGTACTCTGAAGCCCCCGTATCAGATGCAGATACATATGCAATCACAGTCTAAAATAAACAATAATCATATTTACTATGGGAATCACAGGTATTTTTGTTAGTACTTGTAGGAATCATTTATAATTTAGATCAAATTTATGACTGTATCACACTTGAATTCAATTGAATTGTACTTACCATATATTAATAAAATTATTTATTTTATACAATCTATATAGTACACAGTCATACAGCAAATAAATAAATACCATATATTAATGAAATTATTTATTTTATATAATAAATGAATAAGCGCCTCTGTTGAACAACTAAAATTGACTGTTTCCAACTAAGACAGAATGTTGCTTGATATTACCTACCTCCTTGACTTTTGCCTTCATTGTAGCTCCACATTCTTCCTTATACAGGGTGATGAAGTCATGAGACTGTTGCCGTAGCAGCCCCATAAAGACCGCAGTAAATTTATCCTAAAAGCCCATTTACATGAAATAAAGTGATTATACACGGTAGCGACCAATCGCCATACTAATCACATGCCCTCACTAAATACAACAATAAAGACCAATATAATTCAAATGCCTCTACTTAGGATATTAAAAGAGTGTCGCCTAGCAAAGTGACATAAAATGAGCTATAAGCAGATAAACTGAATTGTTAATACAGTGTATTACATAAGATGGAATAAACATGACAATTACTTAGTTATTATGACAATACCTCATTTATTGCCTCGTCTTCATCTTTAAGCAGACGGTTTAAGTCTTTGGTGATGAATGTATGGAATTCTTCCTGGATAATTATATTGATAGCTCGTTCCAGTTCTGACAGCTGAGAACCAAGATGTCTACAATAGATACATGTTACCCGTATATCCTACTAGTACTGACAACATACACACCAACAGAGAACAAGCTGACAGTAACTACATGCTGTTGCAGGGACCACTAAACACATGTATGCATTAATTAGTAAATGGTTTGAACATCATTTCCATAACACTCACTTAAAACTCTGTATTCCCGTCAATTCCTTACTAAGCACTTCCTGTGCCGTGTTGATGATATCTAGAGCACCGACGTAATCGCTACTAGATAACAGCTGTTGAACCGTGGGTTGTGTCTGATGTAGAGTAGCCATTAGTTTCAGCTGGAATAAAATACACCATTATATTGCAAGAGCTACAAGAGAACAGGGGAGGGGGATGTGTGTTGGTGATTGACTGTGGAACCTGGGCTAAAGTTCTCATTGAGTCTGATACAGTTGAGGATGGCTAAACTCAACAAAAAGATTCTAAGGAGTCATCATTATAGCGATAAATAGCTTTAAACAAATGAAAACAAACAACACAACAATATCGCAGAAATTTTAGATATTCAAAACAGGAACTCCTTGCAGCTTAGCTGTTAGTTCAATAAGTTGTTATAGAGATGAGGAAGATATACTTTTCTAGTGATAAGTTGTAACCGCTGCCTCTTTCTTCTCCTTACCAACATGGTAAGAGGTTGTTCGACCATACAGCTGTTGAGGTTCTTCATCTGAAACACAAAAGAAGCAAATACACTGGATATTCTTATAAGCCTTAAGTGGTAAGAAGTCTTAACACCCTGAAGGTCTGACAGAAATGCATGTAAGAACTATAGACTTTCTAGGATATAATGTAACTGAGCAAAATAAATGAATGCGACATAAACGGCGGACTATGTCGGCAAACATGGAGGTGTCAGTAAATTAATGGTAACATGCTATTATTTTCATTGGCAGCACTAAAATTGATATAAAATCTATGGCAATGACGTACCTTTCCTCGTAGAGTAGCTATGGAAGTAGTGGACTCTGCAAGCCTAGACTGTAGCTCTTCATGTGACGACATAACGTGAAAGAATGCTTCAGATTTTAAGGCAACTTGCCGGGCTATCTGTACCTCTATTATGTCAAGGTAGTGACTCAACTGAAAACATGTATTATATGTTCAGTATACAAGATTATGTCTACAGAGCTCATAGAGTATCAGTTGACAATGCTTTGCAATATACCTGGAGTTGCCTTACCTATACATATAAATCACCAAGAGAAGATAACTTCCAAGCAACAATATATACTGCCCATGCATAATGTAGGCTGTAGAAATACTGTTGTGTAGTACGATTATGATACTATAATATTAGAATACACATAGAAGAGTGATGTCAGAGGGAGCACTCAACTATATACACTACAAGGTGATCACCCACAGTCTTATATTATAAAGAAGGACAGAATTATGGAATATTGTGATATAATGTCATGTGATGTGACACAGGCATGTCAATCGACAGGATAGGTAGTAGGGAGTTACCTTCTCTTGGTGCAGTTTCTTAGACTGGTGTTTAGAAGACTCAATGTCATACCATGGAAACACAGTTTGGAATATCTGCTGGTCTGATAGATTGAAACTAGGGCTGTGGAATATACTGGGGACTTTAACAATGTCCTCGCTGGCTTTGTCTATAACAGTACAAGTAGAATAACAGTAATTACAGGTCAGCAACTTAGTAAGCACAGCAAATATAAGCCCTAATTACATTGTACTATAATTTCACTAGCTCTATTGTACAAACCATTATTTACCTTAATATCATCAATCTATTAAATGCAGTAGCGCAAGTAATGAAATAGGCATATAAGGGATTACAAGCTATTACTGATTGCACCTTATACGTGTACAAGTTGGGACTACAGAGTACACATGTACCAGCATATTTTCTGTCTATATGCAAATAGGCCTACATACTGGCTACTTTGGCCGGTCTATAATTGCTACAAAGCTAACTCTGTTATGCACGATTTCACATAATTTATAAAAATTCGAATAACTGTACAGATTGGAGTGCACTAACCATGTGCTCTTGTGTATAATGGAGGGAAAGCATCAATAGGTACTTTATTATCTGGAACGGTAGACTGACTTTTATGGTGCTTCACTAGCCTCTACAAATACATGTATAACCATTATGTACATGTGGATGTATTCATGCTAGGCTTATAGAAACACAGGCTACAAGGTAGAAAAGAAAGGTGAGATATTTCCTAAATATAATCTGTTCCAATAGATTGACAGTGTAGAATACCTAGTATGCATAACGTTAACACTCTGTTGCACATGTTTTATATAGCCTCCTTCAAGTCTAAGTAAAGTGAAGTACATTTTGCAGTAGTTAGGATTCAGTTTATCATCAACTTGCAAAGTGCAAAAACCCATTGTAATCAATAATTCCAACAATTTTTTGCCCCTACTTGTAAAATTTGAAGCAACCATTTAAATCATAATTCATATGGACATTATTTTAGAATTTAACTCACTGGAAGCACAGACTTTCTATATTTCTTGAAGTGCTCTAGATGGATTTCTGGTATAAGAGGAGATGGGGACAGATCTAGATAATCCCAACCAACACCCCAGGTTTTGGTGAAGAAATCAGGCTGACGCCGACCAGGTCGAGGATCATTTAGAAGAGCTGCTAGATTTACCTGCATACAAACACTTACAAGATTACAGCTGCAATATTCCATTCAAAATTTTACTAGTAAATGTAAATATAACAGCTATAGATACTTTCTGGGTGCAAAAAATGTTAAATCATACTAGTCTACTAACCTTTTCTGTTTGCAAATTACCACTAAGTTTGAAATATCCTGCAGCATCAGGTCATTGACATTACAGACATAAGCTATAAATAAACCCATGACTCATAGGCTATAAATAAACTCTTGACTCAGATTGTTAGTCAAGTGCATACCTTAGCATTATATACATTCCATCTTTTTGCTCGTTTGTGATCTACTCTTTCTGCACCTGCAACTGAAAGATACTACATATTAGAGATAAAAAATGATTCCTTGTATTTTATGAAGATACTTTTGTAGCCTTGGCTCCTGTTATCTAGAATATGAGATATGAGTTATTTCACATGGGATTTTTGTAAAATTTTGATAAAGTGAGAAAGTTGAGACCTATTTATTATTTGTATTGATGGGAAATTGATATTTTGGGCAATACTTAGAGATGCCCGAGAATATAAACTATAGTAGCATAATAGGCCTAATGAATGATTGCAGTGTATCAACCTAAAATGGGGCAAGTCCTGTTGATTGAACTTGCTGGTTAACAGTTGTAGGATATATACATGTATTTAACCACAGCATCATAAAATAATAATAATATGGATTTCAGGTAATAATAATTCTGCAAATTTAAGTTGTGGAATTCATTAATATTTTATAATTACCTTCAGACTTTGAAAAGTTCTTTTCTG
Organism: Bugulina stolonifera; assembly: GCA_935421135.1. Taxonomy (NCBI): domain Eukaryota; kingdom Metazoa; phylum Bryozoa; class Gymnolaemata; order Cheilostomatida; family Bugulidae; genus Bugulina; species Bugulina stolonifera. Next base: position 9,513,396 of record OW285191.1, read on the forward strand.
TTTCCAGATTTGGCATGCTATGGTTTTCAGCCACAGGAATCATATTTGATGTCTGAATTTTACTGAGAGTCACAGGAGCAGCCGACAGACTACTTTGTTTTTTATAGGATACAGCTGCCTCACCACTTGTGGCATGCATGTTAATGCCAGATGTTGGCCCAAATTCTGAATTATTGCCATTTAAAGCGGTCCTAGATTCATGACTTGTTGGTGGTGAAGCACTAGGAGAAGCGTGACATCTGCTAACGTGAATGTCATAATCCTTAGAGCATACGCCTTCTAAAGGCAGATTGGCACAGAGTAGATTCGGCCCATATGTACAAATATATGAGCCACCTTCCTTTCTACAGTGCACCATTTTAAGATGTGATGTAAAATCCTTTGGAGAGTTGAAGCGCTCATCCTTACAAATTTTGCAAACTTTCCAAGGGACAATTTCAGCTGTTTGGCTTTGGCCACTAAAGTCGACCTTCACAGGCTGAGCCCTTATCATCATACCAACAGCTAAAAAGGAATGCTATACTTATTCCATAGAGCTTGAAGTAATTTTCACCGCTCCAGACACCATGCAGGCCCACCTTAATCCCTGGTCTGGTGAGAGATCAGAGTTTACAGCATGGGATCATAGAAAATAACTGCTCTATGATTTACAGACTGTAATGATTGAACCGGAAATGATACTTCTTTAGCCTCAAAACTCACAAATATTTTACAGTTTGAAGACAAATATACAATTTGATAAAATGAATAACTATTTAAAAATAATGACTAATAACAAAATAAATTACACAAGAACATATCTAACAACAGTATTGTAAAATCAAAAAAATTGTCTCCAAAATGAGGATAAATCAAGGTATTTGAGTTTATTTCCGGATGGTGAATTTAGCAATCATGGCTACAGAATCCGGAGGTAATCGAAATGATGAAGTTAAATCTGAATTTGCTGCACGCGAGGGGATTTACACACTTCAGGCATTATCTGAATATTCTCGTCCTAATCGTTCAACTTATTCAGACGCTGGAAGTGCTCCAGTGGCGGTGTCTTTCACCAACTTATACCAAGGAGATGAGACACCGGATCGTATCGCTTTCAGTATTGGGCGTGAGCTCTTCATCTATCCTTTCAAAGGTCTTAAAAAGGTGTGGTTTGTATAGGCTCAGGGCCAATCAATGGCTTTGGTGTAGTCGTACAATATGGTGAATCAATTAACCGGTATTTTGTTTTCTGACCCTGCCTAGGCATAACATTTTATTTCAATACAACAATAATAATAATTATTTATAATGATAAATATAAATAATTATTATTATTGTTATATTTAATATTATCAATATGTCAAATTTTAATTTAATGAAATATATCAGATATCCATGCTATTATTATTCTTATTTTGGGCAGGGGACACAGTAGTAGCCTAAACTAACATCCAATCTCATGATGAACTGATGGTTCCCTTTTTCCTTTCAACGGAAAGGCTTTGGAATTTTATCCTAAGAAAAGAAAAAGAAGATAACTGTTTGATTCGATTGAATTTTTTCTTTTCCTAGCTTAGAGTTTAGTTAGGTTTGACCTTAGTGACCAGTGCTATTTGTTATGTTTGTGTGTGCAGTTAGTAGTAGTTAATATAGCACATTATATAATATAATAGGCATACATCAACATCTTTGATAATAATCATAAATTTAAACACTAATACAGTGGGTTGGACCTTGGTGGTTCTTCCTCCATTGGAGGTCTAGGGACTCGATGCAGTATACAGATAGATTGTGTTGTGGCTTCACAAGTGATAGCCCGGTTACCAACCTGTAGGGCCTATGTCAGTATCCTACTAGCAGTGGGCTCCATTTGCAAGAGTCTAAGTAGGCTTAGTCGGTCTCCTCAGACTAGCCACGGTAGGTTTAGTAAGTCTTAGTTGTCCCAGGCACCTCCATGGCATTCCTGCCTCAAGTAGGCCCTACGTCATCCAAGTATGAGTCCGTTAGTTTAGTATATCTTCAGAAGGTAGGTGACAGAGCATAATACACTATAATTCACCGGCTTATACTCCTCGGCGTGACCAGCCCCAAGCAGCTTGCACTGCCAGGTGCCAGTGCTGGCCAACTCCTCGTGAGAAAGGTCCAGATGCTATGGCCTTTTTTGGTAAGGTGGGGGTAGAAGAGTTGCCTCAAAGCCATGCTGGCTTGTCTGACCTCTAGGACTGTTATCTGAGGTACAGGAGCAATTGTGGCTAGATGCTCTTCCTAACACCACCATGACCGGGATATGAGCCTGGAACCTTCACCATCAAAATTCAGCCTTTTAACCACTAGGCCACGGCTGCTCCCTCTAGAACATAATATACAATGTGATTACTAACTTATGATTAATGAATACATGGTCACTGGGTAACATAACTATGGTAATATAGTCACTGTTCTCTCACCATCTATTAGCAGCGGTTCAAATATTCGAAAATTATAATTGTCTAGAAATGACTACTTCTATGGCAACTTATGGGTAACCAATTGGTTTCTACTCGATACTATTAAAGTGGACTGTAGCCTACTGAAAGTTTCAGAATAATTTTCACCAAACTAACTATATTAGTATTACTTGATACCTCTACAAACATATCTAAACTGTTTTAGTAGTAGCTAATAGATGCTAAACTGCAAAAAAGTAGCCTAAAAATTTCTAAAATAACCATAGTCATGTCAGCATTAGGAGTTATCTCCACCTTGCTTTATGTCAATTTTCAAAACTTCTTCTTTGATTATCTCAACTCTGACACACTATATAGAAGGAATATTGAGTTCTCACAACTGTTATATAAGAAATATAGTGTTCATTCAATAAAACAGATACTAGCAATTATAGTACTACGTTCTACAGGTTCAACACACCAGTCTAATAAGTAGGCATGTTATTCATGGGATAAACAAGTGGCCCATATTGACCAATCAAATTGCAAACTCAAAAGTCATTTGATAATTTTTTGCAACAAATTGTGTTTTTCATTGTCTAGGAATATTAACTAGTATCGTTTTGTGATATTCCTAGTACAACAAAGATGAAAACTCAATTAAAATTTCCTGTTTGTAATAACATAATGAGTGGTCTGGCATTCACTCCCCGCAATGATGTAATCCACTAGTTTCAACAGAGCTGAGTACCATATGATGACATCATGTATCCCAGCTGGTATTGTGCCAACTGGTTAAGCTGCTACTAAGCTTTCTAATGGTGTACTCAACTCATAACGTCAAAATTTCAGTACAGTCCACCTTTAACTAGTTATTGCATAACTAGTGCACATTTATTTAGTTACCTACTCGGTAGGAGTAAGGAAGTAGGATGTAGGAGTATGGAAATTATTTCTTATTACCTTATGAATGTGTGATTTTTTTGTACATAGTAGGCCTATATTAGTTTTGAAGCGGTACGTTTATCATGTTTCTATTCTTGGAATAACTTTTTGTTTTTATTTTGGTGAATGACGGGACCTTTCGTCTTCGATTTCACTTTTAATTAATAGAGATAACTGAAAACCACCTATTAGCATGATCTGAAGTATACTAAACCTTCTGCAAATAGTCATATAAACTGTAAAATATCCGGTGGCTTAATGGATTCTACAGTATCAACCATACATCGTTCAGGTATATCAGATGCATATATTGTGGTTTCATCATTTCAGGCAGCAGATCTTACTCAGCCAATAAACAAGAAGACGTACAAGGGCACTTTTCCTACTTGTCACTCGTTCAATGAAATAACCAGTGCATCAGATGACTCTATCCGTCTACTAATCGGTTTCAGTGCTGGACAGATACAGCTTGTAGATCCTTTTAAAAATGATGGAGGGCAGCTGTACAACCATGAGGTGAGCTCATCTATACATTCATCCTAGTCTTTTTAATATTTATATTGTAAGGATGTGGTTGTTCATAATTATTAAGTATATAGAAACAGGTGCAAAATGAATGTGTATAATGTCGTTTCAGCGAGTGATAGAAAAGACTAAGGTGACCTGTATAGCTTGGTTGCCTGGCAACAAGTCACAGTTTCTGGTATCACATGCCAGCGGGTCAATGTATGTATACTGTAAGGACTCTCAGACCTCTGCGCTGCCTCCAGTCTATCAAGTGTTTAAACAGGTGAGATATCATTGCATATTTGCAGAAAGCCTACCTCATACATAGGCTACTATGTTATGTAGGTAGCTTACATAGAAATAGACTGACTGTTACTTAATACACTAGTGTGATTACTTAGGACTTAGTGTTACAACTATTTAATATTTTTACTGTTAATTAACATAAAAGTTGAGATCTATTGATTTCTAGACTTAGCTTTTAGACATCATTGTTGGCTTCTTGAAAAAGAAATTTCGCCTTCAAGCTTGAATTTTGGTTTCCGTTTCAATGGAGACTTTGTCACTTATTCATATGGCAGTAACCTTCTACTTGTTCTGTAGTCCTTATATAGTTTAGTACAGAGTTGTCTCCCTATATTACATGTATGTATTTTTCTCATATATTGTAATTTGATAGAATTTCTAACCCTCCAATATCAGCAAACCTCGTAATTCTGCATATTATACCATAGAATCATGTAATAGGCTACTTCAACTATGTGATAGCTCTTGAGTACTCATGCTGCCATACTTGTTAGCACAATTAGACTTATAATTTGTTAGCAGCATAGTATGTCCACTGGGTTATATTTACTTACTCTGATAGTGATAGTATTGACCACATTGTATTAGCTAGGAGTTCTCCACTTGGTTTAAAGGAAGATTCCATTTTTGGGTCATGGGTTTATAGGCTTATTTTATACACCTACTTACTGTAGTGAGTGTTTTACACTCTCTGGCTGTTCAAGGCTAGATAGTGTCAGGACAGCTGGGAGGCTATTAGCTATAGGCTACTACTTCACTTACATTCAATGCTGACAGTTCTATGTATTTAACTATGGCTAAGTACGTTGATCCTGTATATCTCCCATCAGGAGTGGGGCGGGTGGATGAATAATCCCCACAGGATCCCATGCATGAGACACGCAGTATCGTTATGTATATCATGAACTATGTGGTGGTGGGCGTTACAGTTCGGGCTCATGTCCACAACGACCATCACCTATTATAATATTTTAATAGGCACATATATGACCTTGACCATGTTTGCTTTGTTAGGGAGAGAATCATATAATATTCACATGTAAAGCTAAGTCTACGAGAAACCCGATGTTCCGGTGGATGGTGGGAGATGGTGCAATATATCAGTTCAAGTTCTCCCCATGTAGTCAGTATCTAGCTGTCGTCTCTCAAGATGGCTTCCTTAGAGTGTTTGACTTCCACACCATGGACATGGTTGGCCATATGAAGAGTTACTTTGGTGGCCTACACTGTGTGAGGTAAGTTAATGGTTAGTACGTCTGTCTGTTAACCCCTGTTTACTAATGAGTCATTTCATCTACTGCAGTGACTGGATATACCCTCCACTAGGTACGGACTCGGTAGTTGTGTTCTCTTTAACTCAGAGGTTTGATTCCTACTCCGATAAACATAATTCCCACTGAATTTGTGAGTTGTAGGGCCCTTATTCTCAAAGTTTCATGTCACTTAGTGTGAGTTCTACATCTCAGTACAGCCTAAAGTACTAAGTCAGATAGTGGTAGTCATAATACTAAGTCATAGTCATAGTACTAAGTCAGGTAGTGGTAGTGAGGGAGATGAGATTAGTGTAGTAGTCTGAGATAAAGAAATCCCATTAGCAGTAGCAGAGTTGGCAGTAGCAGAGTTAGGTGCAGAACTGGAGAAGTTTGAGATAGCCTTTGTTCTTCATCAAAGCTGAAGCAGGAGAAGTTGTCTTCTCTATATTTTGTTGGTAGACTGCCCTTACCCCGAACCCATACCACAAACAAGGAACTAAGTCTATCTAAATTTCTCCACCACTGACAGTGTATAATTATACAGAGCCTGCTGGGTCTCAGCAGCCTTACATAATTATCTAGTTTAACCAATTTATTCTCCAATTAACTTCAACTTGATTGAAACTGGTAAAATTACATGATCACTGTAGCTAATACACAGTGAATTTTAACATTCGTAACACTGCAGGGTAACCCATAGGTTGCATCAACTGTTTACTGAGCTAGGCTAGTTGGCTAGTATTCAGTACTCTGTATAATTGTGTGTAGTCCATTGGCTGTTGTTGGTTTCCCTGTTCAATCTGTCACTTTGTGTATATCCCTGTCATTCTGTGATAACCTTTGTGTTGTTATGTAATGGTACAGGGTATATATTACATGTACCTAACAATGATAACTGAGTTATAGCATTGTTACTTATATACTGCATAAGGCACATGCAGATAGGTATGCACTTTGCAGTGTGTATCATAGTGTCCTGTAGACTGTAACTTACTGGTAATAATTATATAGTTGCATGTTTTACTATATCCAGCTGGTCTCCTGATGGCAAATATCTAGCAACAGGGGGAGAAGATGACCTGATTACTGTTTACTCATTTCACGAGAACCGAGTGATATGTAGAGGTAGAGGTCATAGGTCATGGGTCACATCTATATCCTTTGACCCTTACACCACCTCAGCGCTGTTAGATGACACACTACATGATGATGCAGGCAGCGACGAAGAATCATTAGGTAAGAGTTACCTGTATACACTATGCAGTTCTCAGGCTATTTCATATATATAAGGAGGAAAGTTGTCTTTCCTTTGTTAGCTACATGTATATGTAATACATGTGTCTCAAGTAGTACTGATCATATCATATCTCTAGATGGTTAGAGAAGCATTTACTGGGTAGTAAGTATATAAGGCCTAAGTGTATAAATACATATTTACACACTTCCTTATACTACAAAATAATAATAATCTGGCACCATTAGCTAAGTAGTTATTGTATACTTGTACTATGTAGTATTACACACTGTATCCATGTGTTGGTCTCATCTTTCCTCATAGAATAGGAGCTTCATTCAGAGTGTAAATACGAGAAATATGTTCTGAATAGACTACTATCTCCTTACAGATTAACTAGCGATAGTATTGTATTGGTTTAGTATGCATAGACCTACATAATCTAGAGATAGGCCCACTATGTTAGATTATAAGATGAACTGAATGGGACATTGACAGCTGATTGTAGGCTTGTATTATTACATACATGTATATTTATGTTTCTGATGTTTATTTCATGTTTTCTTGTGCACAGGAAATGCTATGACAAGCAAATGTTCCTTGAGAGACTCTACTAGGAGCAGCACCTCAAGTAGATTTAGTATCAAATTGGACAGTGAAGGCAACATGCTTCCATTGACTACTTATAGAATAGGTAGTGTATCACAAGACACAAACCTATGTCTATGGGATATAACTAGTGATATACTCAATAGCCACCTGAACAGAAACAGAACTAGTAGTTATATGGCTCGAAACTCTTCCTTAGAGATCAATACAGCCATGACACAGCCGTCTAGTTTAACCAGCTCTAAATCTAACTCGATACATCCAGGTACTAGTAGTAACAGTGCGCCTAACCTACCGTCCCTTCCCTCCCCTCAGCCCTCAATTGGAAATGGGATTAAAATAAAACGTAACTTTACTCTCGGTCACAAAGACAAGAATTCAATCAGGTCCACCTCCGCAGCCGTCCAGTCCATGAGGCATACGGTAGAACTGCAAGGGAAGTTACTCGGTACACAGTACTGTCCTAGACTGGGCGACGTACCACTACTCGAACCATTGACTTGTAAAAAACTTTCAAACAACATGCTTACCTCAATACACTTCTACAAAGATTTTATAGTCATCTCGAGCCAAGAAGGGATCATTTCATGTTATGCTCGACCGCATAAACAGGTATGTCTGTAGTTCCTGCTCCTACTTTATCATTTTACCTGCATGACTTGTTCTTGAGTGGAGAGCTGGGCTAACTTACCTGTAGCATATTATTAGAAGGCTGAACAAATTCCTAGTATTTTGTCAAATGAAAACGAATCATAGCTACTCAAATCCACTTTTAGTATAATTATTTGGATTGTTGACTGCCGCTCTGTTAGTTCTGTTTTACCCAATGATGTTGAGAATACGGTGTGAGTAGTTGTGAGTGTTCGATGTTTTGATTTGTTAAATAAAATGTAACAGTCAATTTAATGAGATTAGTAGGTAGGCCTAGACTAGACATAATATTAAAATATGTGAACACTAAAGGTGTACTTCGCTATGATTCTTCTTAATTCTGTGATCATATTTTGGCAATTAGTCAATTTTATAATAATGTATAATATATTTCCGGGCAATAACATTATGTTATTAGATTTTTTGCCCATGATTTAAAATAATTATTATTTTTTCATTTGTAAGTTTTGTAGCCGTGTTATTAAGGCACTCTGCAAATGAAAAAAAATGTTGTTTGCTCTGTCAGTTATAAAATAATCTGTGTTTATAATGACGATAACTATTAATTTAGTTTTAACGTGTTTTTTCTCACTTTGTAGTTGTTAGTATCTTCACTTTCCCACGAGTCAACAGATCACCAAATATCCAATCACGTGTCTTCACACAGAGGTCGCTCCTCTGCACATCATATGAATGGCTACGCAGAATGTGCCCCACCCACCTCATACGATAATCTAAGGCATGGCTCAGCTATGACTCCATAACACTAGCAGTCCACTATCCAATCCAGTCATATCGTGAGTGGAGTTTTCTTACCTGTTTTATATATGCCTATTACGGGTGTGTAGATGACTTTGATAGTAATATTGTTGATTCTGAACCTCTTAGGTTTTATATAGATTATAATATAGGGATATATTATTGTCCTGAAAGATAATTTAGAGTGTATAATATTTCATTCCATAATATTAAAATATGTGGACACTAAAGATGTACTTCGCTATTTATTCTTCTTAATTCTGTGATCTTATTTTGGCAATTAGTCAATTTTATAATAATGTATAATATATTTCCTAGTAATAACATTATGCTATTAGATTTTTTGCCCATGATTTAAAATAATTATTATTTTTTCATTTGTCAGTTTTGTAGCCGTGTTATCAGACTATCACCAGTGTGCCAAAGCCTCCCATCTTCTCTGCCATTACCCCTTCTGTACTTCTTTATCTATCCACTCCTCGGCATACTGCTGCCTTATCCACCCCTTTCATCTTGTACTACACTATCATCAATCCACTCTTTTGTTTCTCTTCTCTCAATAATGTCCAATATTACCAGCAATGTATCTATGTATTTATTCGTAATTAGTTTGCTGCAAACTTGCAAACAAATTGGCTTCTAAAGAATTTATATTTTATTTTGTGGTAAATCTGAATAAATTAGCCAACTGAATTTCTTATCTCTGTAATTAAGAGAGTTGATAAAAATAAATAATTATTCTTGCAATAAAATAATACTGTTTTCTTTGTTGATCTTTGTGCTATCGTTATGGCGTTGCTAATGTCAGGAGGTTGTTGTCATGCATCCATTATTACGGTTGCTCAGTTTGTTCCTAGTGATTCCCTCTTGCTACGGTGATGCCCCTAAAGCTATAGACTGTGGCGGGAACCTCTGTGTGGTAAGTTGTTATAAGAACCTAGAAATATTGGCATTTGTCACTTATTAGATATCTTCCGATATTTTATTTAATTCTATCTGTACAGCTGAGCCTTTTAAAGTTCTGTGAACTGTACATTGTGTACGTAGATGATATAATTACATGTACATCTATTTTTCTTTTTCGCCGATGTTGCTACATACATTGTAGACAATTATTTCGAGTTGTTTTATAGCATTGGTTAATAGAATACAATGTTTTGTAGGGGCATGAACAGTGTGTAAATGATACATGTGTATGTATACAACCATACTTTGAGTGGTTGGATGAAGGTACAGACAACTCAACTTACACTCCCTGTGGTTATGAACTGTGTGGTGGGAATTATCTATCCTCTGATGCATTTCAAAACTATACTAAAAGTTTGATCAGCTCCAAATCCAATGAGAGTAAGTACATCAACATGCATATGGCGACAGCATAAACCAAGAGAGTGAATTATTCAACAAATCATGTCTCATGGCTATTAATCAAAAATTCAATAACATTTTGTAAATGTTTAATTTTTTTTCACACCATATAAATACCTTACTATACATACAGAGAGGATATACTTTTCATGCAACAGGCTTGAAGCACATAAATAATATTTCTACAAATTAAATGCTTCAAACATCATTTTGAGCAGATTGGAGAACAGGTTGGTACGTTTCAACCACTAGAACTCACGAGGAAGTGGTGAGTGAATGTAGCCTACACGTCGCTGCAGTTTGCTGTTATACATGTATTATACTATATTGTTGTTATGCACCAGATGTAGGTGTGTACGATTCTACCGACTACCTTTACTGCCAAAACGGACATTGCCAGGAGACGATAAATCATCTGCAGAAGTCTGAATACGGATGTGAGTGCCAAGAAGAGAGCTACCTAGGAGTGCATTGTGAGGTATTTACAGTATAGAGAGTTACCTAGGAGTGCATTGTGAGGTATTTACAGTACATAGAGTTACCTAGGAATGCATTTTTAGGTATTTACGGTATAGCAGTTATTTTGGCATAAGGTAATATTTTTCTAACAGAAACCCTGGTATAAAATGATGAAAGATTTCAATTTAAACTGAAGAGGGTGAGAAGCCAGAAGGTTATTATTTGAAGAATTGCTGTATTGGTTCCAGGCATATGGTTAATAACGGCCATTATGTACAATCCTTACCAAAAACTATGTAATCTTGTCCATTTTGACATAATATAATAATTATGCTTAACTACTGCCAAGTGTTGGTTGTTGAACTCTAGAGAGTAAAAGGCAATATAATTATGTGTTATCATAAATTAACACATGCCACAGATTGATGACTAATGCTGACGGATGACTCATGCCTGTGTATTGTAGTATTCCTGGGACCTGTGTAGCAGCTATCCTTGTTTAAATGGTGGTACATGTGTCCCAAATAATGAAACGGATGGCAAAATATTCACATACACTTGCGCTTGCCCTGAACCCTTCACAGGGCCTCTGTGCTACACGATGCATGACGTATGCCAGGTTGGTAACATGTCTAGATCATAATGGTGTGGTATGTGGTTCAGTAAACGTTTTGTAACGTAATGTAAATGCGCAACAACATGTGCTAGTGCCCACAAGGCTACATGATGGCAAACACAGTGGTTTAGCGATTTAGTTTTATAATAATAGATTTTTTTTTACAGAGTCAACCTTGCTTGAATGGCGGGATGTGTATCAACTTTAATTCTGGTGAGGAAGATCAGCATTTCACGTGAGTTACCTGGCTTACTTACACTAGTGTGGGTACTTTCATTAGTGAGCGTACTTACAATGTATATTAGTGCAAGCGTACTTGCATTAGTGTGTGTGTGTGTTTGTGTGTGTGTACTTACAGTCCATTAGTGCAAGAGTACTTACATTAGTGTGTGTACTTACAGTAGCACATTACTGCTTGTACTTATATAGCATTATAGTGACCTGTGCATATATTATATACATGTAGATCTGTATTTCTTTAGGATCATGGCTGGGATGTATATTTACAGTTCATGTGGATGAAGTCTTACTTTAGCATCTAACATGCACGTGTGAAATTAAAGCCTCCCATTACTTTAACTTTTACTATTATTACTTATAAGTACTAAAGTTAACTAAAGCCTACTATAAGTCATAAAACATATAAATTAAAACCACATCATATAATATATACAAACGATACATACAAAGCACATGATGTATACCGAGAAATAAACCTGCATGTACATGTACACTGCTCCCAATAGTAACATGTACTGATTAGCAAACAGTTCTATTTGATGCGTATGATTGTTAAACACAAATTCATCAGTTTGTGATTAACTGCACTACAGTGTCAACTGAAATATCTTCTGTGACATGTTGGTATAATCTTGTTTTGCTTTGTTCTGCCAGGTGCTTGTGTGCCGCCGGATATGATGGCGGGACGTGCGAAGATGATTCTAGGAGGAAGTCTGTAGATCAGACCCGTACTGCTGTCCTATCAGCTACTGTATTTCTTCTCATCTGCATGGTCATGTGCTGCTTCACCACCAGTGGATTTCGAATGAAGGAGAAACAAATGTGTAAGCAATTTGTTAAAAAAGTAAACTGAGTGCCCTGCTTACGCTCTTCATCAAGTTTTGTAACCATTATTTTCACAAATACATGTAATTAAATTTTTAAGTTTTACAGAATACCTTTCGCCTTGACCTTGTCGTGTAGAAAATGCACAACAATGAACCAAAATTTTTCCTGATTGCTTTTAGTGGGCATTCAGCAAGCCAAGATAACCGCAGCCAGACCAGTGCTGCTGGAAAGACTCTACATGATGAAGGATGCTATAAATAGATTGGAGGAAAATGGTGGCCTGAGAGAGTAAGTATCGTATGTTTCGTTAAATAATTGTGCTCATGTACTCAATCGATCTCGATGATTAGGTAGTACAACTATAATCACAACAAAATATACCCATACTCTTCATAAGGTATACTGTGTATTTATATTATTATAGAATAACAATGTGAGGCCCAATAAGTATGGGTACTAATAAGCTATTGATCACAATTAGAAGTTGTCCGCTCTCAATTTCTCTCTGGAGAATTTGAGAGAGGACAACTTCCAATTGTGATCAACAACTTATTAGTGCCCATGGTAATAAGTGGTGATGTAACCTTGCTTGAATCTTAATAAATGCTAGGCTAAAGCACACCACCCTATAACTAACTATATGATTATGTAGGATGATTCTAACACTGCTTCTCATATTTTACAATAGATTTGCTCACAAGATAGATCGTATACTGATAATACCAGTATCAACCCCTAAAAATGATGCCAGAAATAGTATCTCTGGCCGACCAGGTGAAACATCTATAGCTCAACCAAAGAAGGAGTCGAGTCTTTTAGAAGCCTTTCACAAGGCTAGAGCTCGACTAAATTCCATGATTTCAACCGGTTCGAAACAGGAAATATTCGGCGAAAATGCTGAACACTTAAGATCAGCCTCTATACAACCCACAGAAGTAAAAACGACAAAACGTGAATCAACTAGCAGAATAGTCTTAGGCTCAAAGACTGTTTTTGACAAAGCTAAATTTGGAATACAATCTGCTGCCAATGTCGCCTCTAATATCACTAAAAACCCACCAGGTTAGTCAGTATTATTACCGTTTAGATACTAAATAGTATTATGCTAAGTGTATGATTTGTGTTATACATGTATCTATGTACTCCATTTTTTATTGCTCTAACAAACAAAATATTTCTCAGACATACGTTGGAGACAGGAATATAATTAACTAACTAACCCACTCTATAATAGCATGGGATGGCTTCCCATGTTTCACTTGAATGTCTTTCGAGATTGCCTCCACATTGAAGGGGTTTTGTCATGTCTGAGACTTTGAGAGAATACTAAAGCTATATCAATATATTCTAAAATATTTCTAAGTGAGGCCCTGAATGTGTGCGTTTATTAATATCCATGCATGTGAATGTGAAACCACCATTAACTCTATAGTATAAAAGTAACAAATCATATCTACTAAGTTATGTTCTATTGTACGTAGGTATCATATTTATAAAGAAGAAGAAACGAGTGAATCCAAATATCTCAGAAAAAGTTGTGCCCATAAGAAAGAATGTATACTCAACCAAGAGTCCTAGGAGAATTCCCAGAGCATCTGATTTAAGAAATAAGTCATTTTTTAACTAATAAAAGAATATTATAATGAAAATATATCATTATTCGTTTTATTTACCGATCAATTTTTTGCACGTTGCATACTACATGTACCTCAGTATGAAAGTATAAAACGTATATGCAGATGCAGTGTAGATATAATATTTATGGACATGTAAATTGTGTGTATGTATATAATTTATATATAAATATAACAGTTATATAGATTAGTGATGGTTAAGGCAATGACAAGTCAAGGACTCTTATTTTTCATAGTTTTCAAATCACATTGTCATGAGATTGACAAAATTCTTGGAATAAATGAATGTAGAAAAAATTAATATAAAAATGGAATGTTCTCTTTGTTTACCAGCAGAAATTATTGTAAAAAATTTAGTAAAATTATGTAAAAGACTCACTAGAGCAAAACAAAACAAAATAATATTATAATATGCATCACGTCAATATAATATACATGTAATATAATATATTACAACGTGTATAATAAGCATTATCACCAAGAGCTGGAAGACTAAAATTTATTTCCAAAATTATTTTTCATACAATTTTTAATCAAATACCATACAAATCTAGTCAATTTATGGGTATATTGCAAAACATAATTTAACAGAATTATAGATGCAACTACTATTATGAATGCAAGGAAATCTCTGCAACCATATAAACAGTTGCGAGTGCATCATGTACACTGCAAGTAGACGTTACTAAGTAGAATAACCAAGTAGATAAGTGTACTGTGTAGTTCCATATGCAGTGAACAATGAAACTGTACATGAATAAATTGCTAAAAATCGACATATTATGCTAAACTTCTGCAGCCTTGACCCACTACCAGCAGGTAAGTTCCAGGGTGCAGTAGTGAATACAAGAGAACACGAGTACTGAGTACCTGCTGGGTACTACCATAGTCACTATTTATATCTACGCTGCAGAAGATGGCTTAGATGGTGGTCACTCATAAGCCACTCATAAGTATGATAACAGGAATTTGTCCTCTCAATCTAAGAGATCAGGTGCTACCATGGTTGTGTAAATAATATCAAAGTGTTTGCTACTGAACTTCGATACTAACTTCAACAAGGAAGTTCAGTAAAATAATCATTGGATCCATGGGCCCCAAACTCCTCCACGAAGAGCAGGGTTACATCTCTCATCAACCGGCGGGGAGTTGACAGGTACAGCCGTACTGTTCCACTTGACCAATCTCTGTAACATCATGTTAACGATCTGAGGGTGTGATTGGCTAAGATCATTTCTCTCTTCAGGATCTTTGGCAATATTAAACAAGTAGATGGTCTGTGCTGAGTTGGTGGAGTTAGTAGTAACAGGTGGTACATCTTCAATAACATAAATAGAAGTAGTGTAATTTACTAGAACATGAATATATAGTCAGATAGTGGTAACACATCATGTGTTCTCTAAACTAAGTATTGACTGTAAGATTTCTGATCAGGCCTTAAATAGATTAAAACCGAGTGAATACAAGTTTATCCAGCATGCAAGAGTTGTTTCTTCTCTGTAATAATGAATTTAAATAATCTACAATCATGCGCGCTTCTAAAAATATTTTTGGTAGAACTAGTAATACCAGTAGAGACGAAATTTAGAATGTTACACATTTAGCTCATGATTATAGCTAACAAATGCTAGCCATTGTTCATCTATTTTAACGACACACCGACATTAACATAGCCTATATTCTTACAGAATGCTGAGTTTGGTTCAGGAACCCAACCGCTAAATCCTGGATTCCCGGTGAGTATCTTATAGTCTCCAAGTCTTAAGGCAGCTTGCACTGTCGTATCAAATATACTAGACAGGGATTGTCCTTTTACTTTGGTTCTTGGATCAATATTGTATATAATTTCCTACAATGAGATCATGACTACATATTGTATATCTCATTTGAAATGAGACAATCCAGTTACAATACAAATATAAATAATCAAGCAGGTAAATAAAAAACATTATTTATTTTCCATGTACTCACATTTCTAGGGCTAGTTTTATTGTAGACTATGGAACTCCACATATCATATCCATCAGGTTTGGTGTCATTCAGGGAACCACCAACCAGGTTGATTAGAGTAGGGAACCAATCAGATACATGCATCAGTTGGTGGTTCACCACTCCACGGTACTTAATAACTGGTCCAGATACAAATCCCACTCCTTTAATCCCTGCAAAAAATAGCAGACATAGTGTTGGAATATTATGGGATTGTAATGTGGAGTTGTCCTCCCAACTTGAGAAAAAAACTACTGCATTATTATTACAATATTATCAGCCTTTCATGAGTGCTTCGTGGCTGTAAGCTATTACTATTACATGTACAGATAAAGCTCAGTCTATTTATTTTGTCCAACACAGCATGATGAATATCATACCTCCTTCAAAATATGAGGCTTTGTTCCCTCTAAGGGGAGCGTTATTTCCCCCTGCAAACACCTGACCTCCATTGTCATTTGTAAACACTATAAGTGTGTTATCCCACAGACCTGATGACTTCAATGTATCTGTTATATTACCAATACCTTCATCCATGGCTGTAAATATTAAATTCAAGCTACAATGTACATGTACAGTATACATGTAGTTACATACAATGTACATGTACAGTATACATGTAGTTACAGACAATGTACATGTACAGTATACATGTAGTTACATACAATGTACATGTACAGTATACATGTAGTTACATACAATGTATATGTACAGTATACATGTAGTTACAGACAATGTACATGTACAGTATACATGTAGTTACAGACAATGTACATGTATATACATGTAGTTACAGACAATGTACATGTACAGTATACATGTAGTTACAGACAATGTACATGTACAGTATACATGTAGTTACATACAATGTATATGTACAGTATACATGTAGTTACAGACAATGTACATGTACAGTATACATGTAGTTACAGACAATGTACATGTACAGTATACATGTAGTTACAGACAATGTACATGTATTATATACATGCATGTCTGTTAAAAACAATTGAACATTTATACAATATTATATAAAAGTGTATATACATGATAATTATTAAAAAAGCAAGGAGGTTAGAATTTCGAAGCAGAAAAATGTTCAGATGGCACAAATATGCAAACTAAGTGCGTTATTTAAACTACAAGGTGGGCTGGATTACTTTCTTACAGTTGTGTTCAAACAAGCATTGAACAATTTTACCTGGTCAAGTGTGGCCAAGAGGACACAAGTCTGCTTATAGTAGCACAAATGCAACAAATCTAAACAAGAGAGGCTTCATTGAACATAGACATAAACCAAACCCCATAACCCCTATAATATTACCTGCGACCATTCCAGCATACACTCTTCTATTCCTATGTTTAATAAACTCAAACTTCTTTGTATACCTGTTGGGTACCTGAAAATACACAAAATAGTTATGGGAAGCCCACAACCTAACCCTGATAAGCCACACATTAGATTTGTCTACCTTTGCTTCTTATTCCAGTTCATCATTAGCATAATACAATGTCTATTCCTTTTCATTATACAATGACCAACACTTAATGGGGCCATTGGTTACAGATTGCTCCAACTTGAACATTGTAAAGTCACAGCATCGTACACAATATACATAGGCATTGTACATGGCACAATATCAAGTGATAGGTTAACTTCTGTAGATTCGTGCATGCTTTTTTTCAGCAAACAAGTGATTCAACCCCTTTAAAATATCTTATTCACACAACTGGTTAAGAGAAAGTCGAATGTTGAGCCCAGTTCAGATTGTTGAAACCATTTCCCAGCCTTCACGCAAAAGTCAATAATGCACCCAATTTCTAAAGGCATAATTTCATGTAGTATGAGGTAGTAAATATTCATAAGAATATACTATTACTATGTACTACCTAAATAAATTTCAATGGAGAAAGCAGGTTGACTATCGGCTATCTTGACTACCGACTACCTTCCAGCGTATAGACACTAATATATACTATACTATATACTACCTAAATAAATTTCAATGGAGAAAACAGGTTGACTATCGGCTATCTTGACTACCGACTACCTTCCAGCATATAGACACTAATATATGCTATACTATATACTACCTAAATAAATTTCAATGGAGAAAGCAGGTTGACTATCGGCTATCTTGACTACCGACTACCTTTCAGCATATAGACACTAATATATACTATACTACTTACTACCTAAATAAATTTCAATGGAGAAAGCAGGTTGACTATCGGCTATCTTGACTACCGACTACCTTTCAGCATATAGACACTAATATATACTATACTATATACTACCTAAATAAATTTCAATGGAGAAAGCAGGTTGACTATCGGCTATCTTGACTACCGACTACCTTCCAGCATATAGACACTAATATATACTATACTATATACTACCTAAATAAATTTCAATGGAGAAAGTATACTACATACTACCCAAATAAATTTCAATGGTAGAACTGTATACTCTTATGAATATTTACTACCTCATACTACATGAAATAATGCCTTTAGAAATTGGGTGCATTATTGACTTTTGCCAGCCTTCACAGATCACATGACCAAACCACAGTCCCACTCCATCCAATGTTAAAACACATACAATGAATTTGTTATCCAGACAATTACTGGCAGTAGACTACAGACAGCTATGCTATCAAAACATGCATACCTGAAGTGGTGCGTGAACACTTTGGTAAGGAAGGTATAAAAATAAAGGATCTCTCCCATCATGTGACTGTATTATAGACTGAGCTCTCTTTGTAAACACTTCGGTTGAGAAATCTCCATAAGAAAGATTGTATGGATTCAGGTTGTCATGGAAATCAAGTCCGTTATATCCATTGGATCCTCTACATCGTTGTAAACACAAATGCATGTAACCCACAATAAACTAGTGAACCAACTAGAATAGTAACACACCATATTTTACTCCCTTACATACCTTACTTCTACCTTACAAGTATATTTCAAACCAACTCTCAGAGTATTAAACCTCCAAAAAAATTAGACTAAACTGAAGTCTACTTTCCAAGTATAACGTAATCGCGGAAGCTCAATATCTGATGAAGGCTTCCCCACAGTAGTCAAGCCAATCCAGGACCATCACTCGTATCGAGTATCTCATAAATGACACTGAAGTTACACCTACCTGTAGTGAGTGTAATAGTCTTCAGCGCCCAACAGATATCCAAAGAAAGAATCAAATCCACGCTTTGTAGGTGTGTATTCCTGCTTATAGAACCCAATATGCCATTTACCTGCAGCAAACCAAGAAAGTTCTCAGACTAATAGACCAGGATGCAAGAGTTATCATACTGACACAAGCAGATTGCGAGAGGTATTACTAAAGAGGAAAAATCTCATCTACTTGCACAATGAATACTGAACAACAAGTACGGCAGATAAGTTATATATATTTGTGTATAAGCACTATAATATACTGCAGCATCACTTAATCTTGGAGTTAGTTTGGAGTCTTACATTATTAGTAGTTGATAATATTGATAACAGTATTACGTTACGCACCAACCATGTGAGTTTTATAACCATTCTGCTTTAGTTTGTCAGCTAATGTTTTATCTTCCAGAGGTAAAGCAGCAGGAGCGCATGGGTGGATAACTCCATGCTGTAAGCCGGTATGGATTTGGTAACGTCCTATGTAACACAAACAACAAGAAAGTTAAATATGGATATAATAGATGAATTTGCTTATGCCACGAGTGAGACCCAACACTCTACAACAAAATGGGATATTGCAATCACGTGTCAAGTAAAGCATACTTTTATAATAAAGTGTGTTTAATTGCTGAATGGCACTCATTGATCAATATATAGCAGTAATCTGGATGAGAACCACATGTGTAGAACCCAAATACACCAAAACAAAAAATATAGGCCTATACATGCCTAAATAACATGTAAGGCATGGCCGCATTACTTTGGAAAACATTAGCAGATATAAAGTGTACACGTAGAACCCAAATACATGCCATGAGAAGATAGCATTAGTAGAAAGACATACCAGACAGCAGTTGACTGCGAGTCGGGCTACAGATTGGTTGGACATAGTAGTTTTCTAACTTGATTCCATTAGCAGCCAACTTGTCCAAGTTTGGAGTCTTAAGTTCACTACCATGGTAGCCAATGTCATTATAGCCATAGTCATCAGCGACGATAAACTATGTAAGTAGAATTACATGTATCTTATCGCTTGATTTTCGATTGGACAATAGTGGTACATACATGCAGCTAAAGATCTTCTCATTCATTACTATGCAACCCCAAACCACATTGCAAAGTCCCAGTCTATTTAAAAATTTGCACAAAATGAAAATACTATTTTTCAGTAGCAGACAAAAAATATCCCCGTAGGTATAACTTACAACAATATTGGGCCTGGGACTTTGAGAGCTAGCAGCAAAGGCAGCACAATTCAGCAGTATAAACACTAAAAGAAAACTGGGGCTTTCCATAGAGCCAACCTATAATGTAAATGTAGAATAATTTCACAACATCGAAAGGAAAATTACATAGAACATAACATGACCACCAGAAAAACAGAATTACATAGAGATAGTAGTGTAATGTAGACTGTGCGTCTATTAGCTGTGAATTAGTTTTAGCTTATAACTCTCCGGTAAAATACACTGACTCTGAATTTCTTGCCACTCCTTCTTTGCCCTTCTTACCTGGCCCCTTGTAAACCGGGCAGTCTCTAAAGACTGACCTGTCATACTCATAGATGATAATAGCAGTCTGCTGGAAGCAGTGCGATTAAGACAGACTAACAACAGCTGACGAGCTGGCATGTCTAGTCAAGTACTTAGAAAAAAATGATGGCACTTTAACTAAGCCAAATGTTGCTAGTAACTTTAACTTACTCTACTAGTTGTTAAATAATAATTTTTAAATTTGAATATAATAAAATGATCGAGAATCTAAATTACAAGATTTTTTTAATAAACTATAATGAATACTGCATAGGTTAGACATGGCTAAAAGAGGTGCTCATATTTACTATTAGCTTAATTGCCACACTTGACTTCACACGGCTTAGTTTTCCTATGAGTTGGGGGAGTTAGCAAAAGTATTTAATGTACACTATGGTAAATTGCACATTAAAATAAAGTTATATATTTATTTACTTTTGATTTATATGATATAAATCAAAAGTAAATAAATATATAATATATTTGCATAAAAATAACTATTACTATAACATAACACAAAATATAATCTCTTTGTAACAATACATATACAATAACAATTATATTATGCAGAGATGCCAGACTCGAGTTAAAGACTCTCACTCGAGTTAATTCAAGCAACATTTTATGGCTTATTAGAAAGACTCGTAACTTGTAACTTGAATTGTAATTCAATTATAGCTATGATCAAACACTCTCAACTTACACATCATTATGTTGAAATGTTCAATAACTCGAGTTTTCATTGGGCAGCTGTGAATTGTAATGAATAGAAATAATCACAGTTATAACCACCAACCACAACCACAATTATAACACATTTTGCACTAAAACTGTGACATTTTGCTTTGAAATTTGAACTTCTAACACTATTTCCTAGCAACACTTCACCATAAGCTAGATAATAAACCAATAACTCTATAAAAAGACTCGAGTTAAACAAGAAAAGAATTGAATTGAAACTTACTTGTAGTCAACTTGGAAAACTTGACAAAAACTTGAGTTTCTGGGAACATGTAAATATTTAACTCGTAACTTGAAAGTTTTGATCTGTCACTGAAAGAATTGACTTGTGACTTGAAGAGTCACAACTAAGAGTTGGCCATGGAAACTTGAGTTTCCAAAATAAAACTTGCACACATCTCTGATATTATGATTATATGATTATTATTATTTTATAAGCACAACGCTTCAACATTGTGTATTGAGACATCAACTATAAGGTTAGCATTTATCAGTAGCTCTAGACTAAAAGCAAAATCTTAACAAGTGATAATGTTATATTAATATTGCTCTGTTGCATTGCACATTAAATATAGTTACAAGACATCATCACAAGACAAGATGATTAAAGGCGTCAACATCCTGTAAACATTCACAAACATACGAGGATGAAGAAAAGATGTTTTTATTAGCTATTAAGTGCCACAAGCAGCAAATCAGCGTACGATTTGAAGAGCCAGTCTTTTTGTCAAAGTGACAGACGAGTCAATGCCACCCGCCCGGATTTATAAAGCGGCATTTGTAAAACCACCACAGCGGTCAAGGCTCTCTTGGGAGAATCCCATGTTGCACCGTATTTATGGGAAACGAGGACATAACTCCGAAAGCACCTGTCTATGCACACAGAGTTGTGGTAAGACAACCCCATAGTATACAGCTACAACACTGTACAATGACTGCAGTAGTTGTTGAATAGTGCACATTACAGTGTACATGTAATGATGTAACATCATGACGTACAGTTAGTTTTACACTGACTGTGACTTTGCATTTCATCTACATGACTTTACATGTGTATCGTATGTCATTGCCACTACAAGTCCAAACACTATATACAGCACACTAACACACTACAAACAATCAAACATACTGCAATATTGTTGTAATATTTAGCTGAGTTGCACACGGGTACCGATGGTACGAGTGTGGGAAAAGCCTAGGAGTCGTCGATCAGACTATTCTTCCTCATTACATATAGAGTAAACAGTACTTGTGATCATTAACGTGTATGGCATACGAGGCCGTAGGCCTGATGTCAGTACTTGGAAAGATCTTGGAAGAGTATGTTATTCTAGCCTATAGGCAGCTCGAACAACCTGGTCCAATGAGAACAAGAGTGGAAACTGGCTTTGCTAAGAGATAATACTCTGTATAGCTGCTGAGATGATGTGACTTTATTGGAGTCTAAGCATCAACTGACTACAATGAGAAAATGCTAATGCTTTTATACTAATAGCGTTTCCGGCGGTAGTTCCGGTAAAAGGGACGATGTAGCAACGTCTGAGGGCGTTGTAGCATCGGCCCCGAAAATTGCATAACAATATGGTGGCACAAGGCCTCGGCCCGACCCTAAAGAGGTTGTCGGCCATTATGAAAAGTGCTTATAATGATGTGAAGCATATAATATATAAAAAGTAACTAGTTCTGAGACCTCCGCCTCCCTTATGGTAGGCATGCAAAGCAAGTAGACATAGACTATTAAGACTAGATACTGATATGGTCCACTGACTGCACAAGATAAGCAAGTATAGAAGTATAGGCACACACAAAAGAGTAAGTATAAAGGCTAAGTAATAGTGGAAGTATGAGCCAAGGAAGACAACTAGACGTGTGTCAATGTCAGGCCCGTAGGCTGATACGTTAATGTCGGTACATGGAAGTGTCCTATATCACAACAATATGTGGGCCTTATTTTGGACTTGCCTCGTCTTATTCCGTAAAGATGGTATGCAACATCAATCCAAATTTCCAATGTAAAAAGTATAATCAAAATAATAATAAATATAATATTATATGATTACTAGACATTATTCTCATGATCAATAACCAAGTAAACAAACCACAACGTAGACAAACCTTTGAGAAAGGTATTCATCTACTACAGGGTTGTCATTTTCAATATTCACACTCTCCAATGGGCAGCAGCAAAAGCAGCGGAAGGCAATGGCAGTGGTACAAGCACAAGTTAACACTCCAGCAAAGAAGAAAATTAATAAATCCATAGAAAGAAAGTGTCAACGAGCAAGAGCTACATGTATATGGTAGAATTACTCCTTCAGATTTCATCTACTTTATGTTTTTTCACTTCTCGTTTTTCAAAAAAAGTGTCTTGTTTTTATAAGCTGCAGTACACAATGTAATAGCAGAGTTTACACGAACAAAACCATGTGCAATTCAGTGTAACATGATATCATGTAGGTCTACATGTACATATTCAACTGCACCTACTACATCTACTCGCCTATTCACACGCAATACTGTAAAGGTCAATGGGTCACTGGTAGAAAACATATATACAGTAATAGAGTGTTATATACTGGTAAAGATTAACTTGTCAAGTGAATGACAACAAAAAGACCTGCAAATTATTTTAATGAAATTAGTGTAGGTACTTATTACACAACGTTGCACGCTATATGTATATACACCTGTAATTAAGCTTGTGTTATAATGACACTAGTGTAGGCTTATATGTGATTTACTATCCATTACATTAATGACTGTTTATTTTGTTTTTTCACAGCAAAATTAAGATCAAGGAAAAGGAGGACAAACAAAGTTAAATTTTAATTAGAAAGTGAATCAGCTAAATGTAAGGTAAGTGATATATAAGGGTCTAAAACTTCACCAATGTTATTCATTGTTTCCAATCTTTTGGACAAATAAACATAAAAAATCGAAGCTAAAACTTTAGTAACTGTAAAAAATTTGGTTAACGTTATTCTAGCAATATATAGTGGTGATATATAGGAATATGGGTGAGTCAATTATAATACATAATGTGATGCAAATTTTATATTTAAACCAGATTTAAAACCAAACTATTTATTTACAGAGCATTCTATAAAATTTTAAAAACTTAACAAGTTAGTTCATTTTTGCTAATATCTTTAGATTCTTTATGGATAAAGTATGCACTACTCAACCTACTGGCAATAATCTATACTGGAGCTGGAATGTCCGTCTCTATTAATACACAACCAATCAGCAACGAGAAAATTTGGGCGAGCACTGGCACCGTTTTCAGGTATACATTGCTAAACAGAATTACTTTTTTAAAAAATAATCCTAGAATCTAAACCAATATTTAAAACTAAAAGTTCGAGTGAATACAGAGGAACATTTTTTGTGGGAGTATTATGTAGAATACTAAAAGTATGAAAGGAAGTTTGTAGGCCAAACTAGTTGGTATTCTTTTAATTTATTTGCAGAGAAAAAAGAGAAATAAGAAGGCATAATTACTTCTACGACCGTATACCAGCCCAAGATATTGGCACTTTCACATACAACCTGGAAGTTCAGCTGGCACAAAACATTAAATTGCTGATGCGAAGATTTGTAAGTAGTACCAGACTAAAGCTATATACATGTACGTCATGGATGTACAATGTGCGTTATATTCTAACATACATAATTATATGCATTGTATATATAGTTTTATAGTGCAATATCATATTTCAGTTCGAATATAATATATTAGTGTACAGTGTTTGACAACAGTCATATAGGAGTGTTAAATATATTTTCTTGAATTTTCCGCATAAGGTTGACAACGTTAGGAATTGTACATATTACAAATTGTAGAGGCTAGAAACATACAAGACAGTTACTCTAAACCTTGTCCTTATTGTAGAAAAGTACAATGCTGAGAGATAATTATGTTGGCAGATCGCCAAGTTGTCCAACGCTGCAACACATGACAGTAAGTTAAAATAAAATCCGGTAAAATTTTAGCAGGTACTAAAATGTGCTAGCAGGTACTATAAGAAATTAAACAAACTCAACTAGGAAAATAATTCAAAGTTTATATAATACTTATAGTGGCCTAAGTAACAATTTGTTGTATATTATCAGCTTGGTGATGGAAGAGCTATCATATTCAAAGCAAAAAAAGCATATTGCATGCTGGAGAATGCCAGCGACGCCATGAGCTATGCTACTTTACCTGCCATCGATAGCATTGCTAAACAAGCCAAGTTTAACACTATGGATAATCTAAAGGAAGCATGGAGTACTATTGGCGATGCAATAGGCTCAAGATACAACGACATCACCTGTAGCGCCAATAAGGTAGGTTCATGACTGTTGTGGACGTGCAATTTTTTCATGAATAAAATATCAAAAGTGAACACAAAACAGTGAAAGTTATTTAAGTAGTTGCATATTTTTGTGTTTTATTACTTGGTGGAGCACTGAAGTTGATAGAATATACAACATTTTGAATTGGAACAAAAAATCTACGTTATATATGTGTGTGATCCATGTCATGCGAATAAAGTCAATTTATCTTGACATTTCAGCTAATAAACACGTGAGTGGGTACTCTGCCATTGATACTAATCTTTGTCACAGATTATGAGCTGTAAAGAGAGTGATATTGTATCTAGAGACCAGAAACCTTTTTTTACTAACAGTGAATTATAAACTATTTGTAGTTTCGTAATCCCTGTGAAAGTGGCCCAGGAGTCAGCACAGGATGTGACTATGACCAGCTACTTAACATACTCAAGTTATTCTGCTGTACTGTGAAAGAATACAAGTGTAGAGGTAGTGCAGCGTGTAGATATACCTGTGATATGACCCTATAACGAGTAGAAAATTGCAGTACAATACCATAATATAAATGATGTACACATATATTATACTTGTATATGATTATAGGCTATAAATCTACATCTAGAACGATTCACTCTTGTGATATTATTATATTTTAAATAATTATAGCTATGTCTTATCCAGACCCCCAGCATTCAGAGTAGACATATTGATATGTTGTTTATTTTTGCGAGGAGCATCTGTAATACCAGTGACACTACATCATGTATAAAGTAAAACCAGCAGTACAATGTAGTGGATGTGCTTTAAATATTGATGACTGTAGCATGTTCATTATTGTGATGTTTATAGAATTTTGGCATGGTGCTTTTACTGTCTTTGTTATCTAGCCAAAAGCTGTAATTATTTATTCATTAATTTATTTTTTAATTTATTTTCTAAATGAAGGACTGTAATGCTAATACTGCATTGTTAAAACCGCATGATCTTATTTACGTATATTATTTCAAGTTGTATTACGGCATAATTTATTATCTACATGTACCATGAGCATGTAGCTACAATGTATTTATATAACATTATTATGGACTGGTGGCTAGCATACCAAAATTCAAGAATTATATCATTTTATTTGTATAAATAAAAACTGAAGTTTCCACAAGAAATTAATGCTTTCATTAATTGTGAACTATGATTATGTGAATATGAATCCAGAATGCTCTGCTATGTAAAATACACTTTATTTCTATAACCAACCCCTGATTGCAGAAACAGTAGGACAAACATACATACAGCTGTATCTTGGAAAATAACAGAATCACACATTTGGAGGTTCTCCGTGACACAGTTCAATCATGTACATACAGTATGTACACGCAAACTCTTCTTTTGAACAGGCTGATAAATTCTAAATTGTTATTTAACTAACTAATTAAATCGTTATCTGACATCTGGTAACTTGGTCAGGTCACTTTTCCGGTGAGACAAATTTGAGAAATCGATGTTTCGAATAATTTTGATCCTATTATCTTGGGTGTAGGGAATATTGTTCCCATCTTCCTTGCGAGAATGTGGTGTCTGGTCTACACTTCAATTACGCTTCATAGAATTCTAATCTAAATGTGACAGTTTTCAATCCATGTTTCATAGCCTACTTACATGTATGTATAACTTTCTTCCTCAATAATGTTTGAGCATGTAATAGAAAATATTTCGCAGTTCTCACATTATTTTTTCTTGTTTTGTACAGCATGTAGCAAAGTACACAAGTATATAGTTAAATGTAGGTCATACTTGTGGAATAATATACTTGTATCAGTGTGTATGCATAACATGTGTTAATTATTGCTAGGAATTGATGAGTGGCCATACCATAGATTTTGTGGAGGGGTTTATATAGCTTGGTCTGCCATAATGGTCAATGTTGACCCAAGCTGGTCAGTCATTGACCAGTTGCTTGTATTTGGTTTCATTGCATGCTTATCAAAGGGGAATGTCTGCTTTACTAGATACTACAAGAGGCACAAGCCAAATTCATTCCATAATATATTTTCTTCTGTACATGCAGCACGCTTTTTATAATTGTCCATCTAGTGTATAAATCCGAGTTATCACTATCTGGTATAATAATATTATTTCATGTGCAAACCTTATAACAATTAATTATGGGCATTATAATATAACATAATGTTACCCTGGCGTAGGACTTTACTGGTGAAGAGAGTGTAGTGCAACTTAAAGTTGTAACCCAGCAAATGAATATTATGGTTAATTTACATGATTGTAGAAGTTTATACAAAATTTACATTTTTTCCTCTGATGCTTGCAACAACAAAAGCAGGAGATGTTTCCTTTTAGATTTATTCTATCATTCAGTAGCCCTAACCACATTCCTAAAGTGCAGAGATCTAATGCTATGAATTTTCCCCCCAAATCTGTGGAATAGGGAAACATTGCAGTCTGTATCTTTCATATTGCAGTCAGTATTTTAATCCAGGAGAAAGCTAAGAGAATTCAACTACATGTAAGCACACAATATACAATTGTACCTTAGGCCTACACTGACATAACTGTATCTTACAGGTATACATGTACATGAATATATGAACGAGATTGATAATAATATTGTCAGTAGATGTCAATAACAATAACAATAATATGACCTTGTTATGGTAATGCTACATAAGATTGCTGTAATGTAGGTGTTAATGTACACTGTAGTGTCACATGGAAGGAAGTTGACAAGCTGTATAATTTAAGTGCGCTATATAATAGTATAGGCTATAATTATCCACCAGCTGCCACTAAATTAGCAAGTAGTCAGCATAACATTGCTACCTACAAAGGACATAACTATACAACATGTACATCAAACAAAGGTAATAATTTGTAGAAATAAAACTGTGAATGTACTCTTTTGCCAGTCATACAACTATTTGAGAGATAAGTTGTTGTTTTTATACAGAGCGTTACGCATAACGGAATGCATAATTGAACCAGGAAATCTATATATAGAAACCATAAAAACTAATGACAGAATTAAAATCATATTTTCAAATTAAATTCAATTGCATAATCATACTCGAATTATACAGTAATACCTGCATAAAAATATGTAAAAACAGAATAATAGTATACATTTGGACATGTAGGCTTATTTTATAACACACCGTACATGACCAAAAGTTGTGTAGTCTATATGCTTCAAGTGAGAAAAAGTTATTTATTTTTAACACTATATATTATTTTTTCATGTTTAACCAGCACCATAAAGTATTATTTAGAGCAGCAAATGGTGAAACGTAAATGGATGGTGAAGATGAGGAACAGTGGTAAGAAACATTGTGAAAGCAAACAGTTTTAAAAGTTAGTATAAGCTATGAATTAAAAATTGAAGCGTGCTTTCAAGGGAAAACATTATGTGTCTGTAAGGTTAGTATATTAACCTTTTGTATGTGAATTCATCTGAGTGAAATTCGCACCTTTTTTGACAATTACACTGTATACACAATGTATATTTTATTGCTAGCAAATATAAATTCCTTACCTAAAAAGCATCATAAAAAATATATTCACATATTTTTTAGTTTGACAATAATAAGGCGTCATTTCATAGATTAGACATCGTTGGTAGTAACATTGTGATGCAAATTGCTGTTTTCAGAGCACCAATATTGTTACATTTTTAAATGTAATACTTCTATGTAAAAGACTGCTGGGTGTCTCTTACAAGCTTACTGTAGCCTATATGGTTAGTCTAGTAACTTTTGGAGTGTTTCAGAAATCTGTTGTAAAAAAGAAAAGCTACGTGTACACATATGAAAATTATCCAAAGCAAACAGCTCGGGCATATAACAACATCTGAGAATTAAATAGCATGCATAGAAATTATGCTTTTTATGTTATTATAGAAAATTGATAGTTAAGGCAATAATGTTATGACCTGTAATAATACAGGTCTATAGAATATGAACATTATGTCTTGTAGACTTGTTAAATGCATGTAACATCAGTTATATTTGTGCTGAAATTCACACTACAATTTACTGCCTTGCATAGTTAATTTATTTAAAATCATGAGTCACTAAAACTGAGGGAGATGAATATACATGTAACAATTTTAAATGCTTGGGCTCACTAATTGACTGTAACAAAAAATTTTGTAGGCATGGAATCGTAAATTCTGTTTGTCAAGTTCAATCAGGAGGAGGAAGAATAATTATTTCTATGTGGGAAACTGTGTGCTAATTATAGAACATGAATTGCTATAATTAACTCTGGAATACTTGTGGGTTTTCAAACAAAAAAGCAAATTATTCATGATTTAGTTTGAGTGTCTAGAAACGCGGCCATCCAACTGCACCCCTCACTCACTGACAAAGTAATTGTCTTCCGCAGGAATAGGCTAGGCCTGTTGTAGGCCATTCACTTTATTTGCGATACGACCATTAGTATTTTAAACAGTTGATCAGATTGGAAATATAAAATCATAAATAATAAATTAGTATACAAACTGAATCTCAACAATAGTGTCAAGAGAATACTTATACATTTTGTATAACTAATTTTGCTAAAGATACAAAAATGAACCAACATGAAAAATATCAAGTGCTCTATAATTACACACTACATACTATGTGATATTCAGTACTTCAATGTAGGTCGAAATGCAAACAATTTGTCAGAGCTATACCATACATACATGTAGGATTTGTGACTCTTACGTGAGAAAAATTATATAAAACGAGTAATATTCATAAGCGCAGTAATTATTACAAAATTATTTTTACTTACAATATGTCCTTAGAGCTATCTCACAGTAATTAAATCAATTTTGTGATGTTTTGCAACATTATTGTAATTATTTTACATTTTATAATTATAAATTTATTTTTAATATAATTGTTCTTGAAACGTTGCCTTTACCTTGCCAAATTATGCAACACATAAATAGGTTAACTTAAAGTATCGAATTTATCACACAAGCATATCATTCATAATATGTGTACATGTACGCTATGCATGTATGCTATGCACTTAGCATGCCCCTAACCAGGTCAATAGGTCGACAATCGGTATTGCCGAATTTCCTTAATTCATAGTCAAACAAAGAAAACGCAGAAACGCACCAAACTACAATATTATATTCTAGAGCTAGACAACTCATTGCATCAATTAGTTTTAATTACTAAATGATATTTCTAGAAGAAAAACAAAAATTATTAATTGCATTGTACATGAGTTTGAATCATAAGAAATGAACTTAAATTTAATATATAAAGCCGTCCACTGTGTTGTAACTAGCCATTTAATATCTTTTACTCGTTGAGTTGTAAAATCAAATTATTTACTTTTCTCGAGTCAAAAACTTTTTCTATATCTATATCTATATCTGAATAATGGGTGAGTTCGTGCGACTCTGTGGCATAATTTTTAACTGTGTAAAGGAATACAATCTTTTGATGTAATCACGGCCATTTTGGACTGTACACATAGTGATTGGTCATAATTTTAAGATTATGTATGCACATCAAACCTTTTTTGCATTCAAAAGTGAAAACACCTTATCACTTTTTAGAGAAAGTATATTGAATAACGGTATTGAAGTTAACATGCTATACAACATGGCTCTTTTTAATTTTTAAAAATGTATTTGTTTCCTAAATGTTCACAAAAATTGATATTTTGCAGATTTTCTGTGGAGAGTAAAAATACTGTGTCTGATAACAACAGCATCTGTAGTAGTTACTGGAATGTCTCTCCCAGATGTTGGGAGCTCTGCAAACTCTGAGGATCCAGAAACCATCTCTGGTAAACACACCAGGTAACCCACATTAGTCAACTAGATTTACATGTATGAAATGCACTGAAGGAGTGCACATGTCATTAATTATAGCAGTAGCTAACCAATGTGGAAAACATGCATGTACAGTACACGCAAAATTTGACAACTCCATGAGCAGTTGTGGCCGAGTGGTTAAGGCGATTGACTAGAAATCAATTGGGCTCTGCCCGCGCAGGTTCGAATCCTGCCGACTGCGAAGCGTTTTGTTTTACTGCAAATAATCATGTAGAGTTTATTTTCACGAGACGACACACTACTACACTGCAATAATGTTATTTACAAACGGTATATTACTGCTATAAAATTGCTACACAGGCATGGTTGAAAGTTCTTTAGCATTTCACAGCTTTGTGCTCTAACATGGCAACAACACCAATAATAATGTGTTTCAAGTACATATACTGTATTTAGGATTTATTATTATTTTCATTTGTTTAAAGGGAAAGAAGACAAATCAAGAGGCAGAATTACTT
This sequence comes from Bugulina stolonifera, assembly GCA_935421135.1. NCBI lineage: Eukaryota > Metazoa > Bryozoa > Gymnolaemata > Cheilostomatida > Bugulidae > Bugulina > Bugulina stolonifera. Next base: position 9,545,287 of record OW285191.1, read on the forward strand.
TTATGACCTCATACCTGCTGAAGATATCGCTACTTTTACACATAATCTCGAAGTTCAACTTCCAGCTAACATCAGAGTTCTGATGCAATCTTTTGTAAGTATACAGTAGGTACTGCTGGATGAAATTATTTAAATTAATTAGAATTTGTCCAAAGATTTAACAAGAATTTTTCCAAAGGGACCAAGATTACATAAAATTGCACATGTAATGTGACCCATTGTGAAAAAAGATAATTATCATAACAATTAACAGATTAAGTCATCTGATTGTAGAAGACTGCAATGCTAAGGGAAGACTATGTAGGCAGATCTCCCAGCTGCCCAACACTCCAAGATATTACCGTAAGTTGCACTAATATCATAACCTAGATAGACTAATATTATACTACACACCGAGTACATTATTTTAGCATTTTAGGGACAATGAAAACATTATATGCACACCCAATGTTGGTTGCCCAAACATAGCATGGGTTCCTGCCTGTAAAATTTACGCATAGAGGAATTAATTTTTTCTTGTTGTATAGGAACTCAAGCTTAACATCAACTGTCAAGGGTCTTCAGAATTGACATTTCTTGGAAAACACTAGTTTTATACCCTAAAGATGTTAACATCTGTTTCTTTGACAGAATTACTATCATTGTACATACCGCATATTATATTAAGTTATGCACATGTAATATTGTAATGCTTGTAGATATGTATGATGATATAGATACATCTACAGTGCATTTTTTCATTACTCAAAGTTTGATAAAATTTGTTGTCTGATATACAGGTTGGGAATGGCAGATCTTTTATTTTCAAAGCCAAGAAGACGTATTGTCTGCTAGAGAATCCTAGTAATGCCATGAGTTTGGTAACTATTCCTTCAGTAAACGCTACTCTCACCAGGTTTACTATAATGCACTATTTGGAAGAGGCGTGGTCTACTGTTGGATACTCTATTGGCTCATGTACTTACAACAATATTGACTGTACAGATAGAAAGGTGAGTACCTCACCTACTGGTAGCAGATTCGCTACAGAATGGTTCATAACTCATAAGGATTCCAGTGGAAAATAACAAATATGCAGTAAAACATTATTTATACTTGAAACACAGATTTCACCATATTATTACGAAGTCAAATGAAATTATAACCAAATTCACTCATTGTAAACCAAAGAAGGGTGGAGTTGCTGTACCTTACTAAACCCCTTTTACAAACCTAGGCTAAGCATTATAAACCTAGGCTAAGCATTATTGACATCATTATACTACATGTAGTTATAATCAGTAATATAATATAGTTATGCAGCGCTATATGTACAATAGTGACACCCGTATTAAATAGTGTTCAATGGCAGAACCAGGGCACAAATAGTACATGCTTATGCAATTGGTGTTGTAGTACAGATATTGTCAATAAAGATTCATGTATAATATTATATTGTGTGCAAAAATTGACGGTTTCTGGAGCATTTTAAAGCATAAAGTAACACAGACAACATAATACTAATGACAGTCTGGTCCAGCTTTGCCTGTTGAAATCCAGTCTACTGGTACTAACGGTCTTCAACTAGATACAAAGGCAAAATAATTGAAAGGAAATTGATGCAAGAATGGAAGTGTCTAAAACAATGCTCTTATCAAAAAGTAGCTGCACATTGTTAGAGTTAAATTTTTTGTCACCCTATTAATAAGTTATGTGACCAATTTAGCATGCTCATATTCTACAAACAAAAATCAGGGGTAAATATTTCAATAGATAATAGATAATCAATAATAATATCAGCTTAACTCTAGCATCATTTTTAATAAGAGATAAAAATTAATAAAGCTTGTTTTCACATGTGCTTGAGATATAATATTGTTGGTACCTGTGTTGTAGTTTCGTAACCCATGCAGAAATGGACAGGGAATCAACACTGGATGTGACTATGATAAGCTACTTAACATACTCAAGTTATTCTGCTGTACTGTGAAAGAATACAAGTGTAGAGGTAGTGCAGAGTGTAGATATTCCTGTGATATGATCTTATAAGACACACAACTTGTAATATGACCATGCATGCAATTAGAAGATATCACAAGTCTGTCATATGACAGTGGTATACTGTATCTGTGATTTTAGGGCAGTGCATATCGCGGCGCATAGACCCATGGGTATGTGTAGGTACACTCTGTGCAACCTGGTATATCCTAATTTCTAACACTGCATGAGTATAACTGTAATGTGTAAATTCATGTAGCCTACCTGTAGCAGCATCGTAACTTAGTAACCTATTCCTGTGATATTATACCCTGTATGTACAATCTACATGTAGCACAAAAGCATGGGTATTTATAAAATATGAATAGTATTATAGTATGTATTGTATATTATAATATTATATACATCACACATAATATTAGCGCCATGTAGTCTTTACTGACCCACTCTGATGAGGATATTTTCGGCTGCAGAGTTTCACTAAAATTATTTCTTCTCAGGGAATAAAATTTTTATAATGTTTGTATTTATTTATACTGATTCATGATGCTATTTATTTAAGCAAATTGCTGTGATAAAAAGTTGTTAATTAATGTTATATTTTGGATAATTTTATATTATAAAAAAATAGTTAGATATAAGTATACTCATTAAAGTAAATAAAAACAAGCTACTGTAACAGTTCAATTCACTGTTCAGTCTGACAATTTACTGATTTGTTGCTTTTCAGAATCTATTTAGCACCACAATAGATCAAAGTGACAGCATAATGATTTGTTAGGTTGTTAACAATGGTGTACTGGAAAAGGAGCAGCCGTGGCCTAGTGGTAAGGGCTCTGGACTTCCATGTGGGAATCCCAGGTTCAATTCCCATAAGAGTCATTGGTGGTGTTAAGAAGAGCATCCAGCCACAATTGCTCCTGTGCCTCATATAATACTTTGTCATTGGTGAAGTGCCTTCTCCACCCCAAATTAGAAAAAACGCAGATCTCTTTAGGTCCTTGCTTTCTTACCTGGGATTAATAGTGGGAAGTAAAGTTGGTAAGTTTTTTAACAATGGTATACTGGACAAAGAACGGGCCTCCTAATGCTACATGCATTTATTCAAGAAAAAACATAAAAATTTGGCGCGCACAGATCATAAAGAGAATTGTGGTAAAACATTTTTTATAATATACGTATGTTAACTACATCCATTATGATATTGGCCCGATTGACTTGGTGCGTTTATATGGTGCTACATGTGTATGTGCATTATATCTATAAAATATATATGCAAGTCATGTAATATGCTTCTAACATGAGGCAATGCGATTCACATTAGGACTAATGTTATAGAATCTAGTTATTGGAGGCTATACACTATAGTGCACACTTTATGGTAAATGTATAATATTGACAGGTCGCTGGCTTAGTTCTCAAATCAGCTATCTGGGCTAAACTCAAATGTTGGCAATTTGAAGTTGAATTTTTGAATTGCCATAATTAGGCACCTATTACTTTTAGACAGGGCAGGTGGTTATTATATCATTATTGGTGTCTACACTACATAGTTGCACAATAATATTGTAATTTTATTATTTCTAATTAGCATAAGTTCAAGTAATTAAAACCACATAGTCCATTTGAACACAAATATTGTTAGTTCTCAAAACAGCTATCTGGCTAAAAACAATTGATTTGTAGAGCATTGATGAAACAACAAGTATGTTACACTTGAAATGAGTTCCTCAACAATACAGCTAGTTGCATTACATGTTCACTGAGAGTTTATTATAGATTCAGCATCTCATGTTCCACAGTAGAACCAACCCAATCATATTGAACCCGTAATAGTTCCAGTCTAGATGAGCAATATGAATATTACAGTTTCTGTGCCAATATGACAGTTTTCGCTCTTTTTTTTCTTGGCCAAAGAAAACTTGCTCCCTGGTGCACATTGGCTAAATCTTTTAATGTCAGAATTTTTCAATAATGTGACACTCATTGGAATTTTATGGAGTTTGATATGAATGATGCGGGTGATAACAGACTGAAGATATCTTGGCTGCAATGCGCTCTCAATAATACTGTGTACAGTGTCTATCTCCTGGGTAGTGCTATGACCAGGCTTGGCCAGATAGCTGATTTGAGAACTCAGCCAGCGAGGTAATAAACTGATCGATTTGTTTGTAGTTATCGTTTTAACTGAATCTATTCAATCCTTTCCAGTTGAATATTGTAACAGTTTTAGGGTTTTGGTACTGTCGTCCTAAGACGACTCCCGAGTCCAAAGTGAAGTGCCTATGAGTGGTGCTAGGCCTTCTCATTACATGAAAGATTAGCAGGTACTAGTAGTCCAAGAACTACCAAAGACGACCCATTTGTTCCCGAGTCAATGATTGTTTGCTATACTGAGAAAGAGAGTGATCTGACCTAGTAGGCAGTTCATGTTGCAAGGCCGAGGACCTTAACAACTAGAATGACCTATCTACGGAGTGAAAGTCTCTATATATAAGTATAGAAGTGTCTTTATTGAGATCCAAGCATGAACTGAGACAACAAACATGAAAACAATGCCCTTTATATAGTAATAGAACTTCCGGAGGGAGTTCCAGTAAAAAGGTCGACGTAGTGTCGTAAAAAGATGACGTAGGGTCGTTCAGAAATTGCGCAACAATATGGCGGTCGAAAGCCCGAGGGCCGACCCAAAATAGGTCGAGTTTGACAAAAGAGGCTTAAAATCATCTATATCATATGCAAAATCAATATCAAGTATTTCTGAGAGGTCGGGCCACTTTACATGGGTTTCAAAGCAGTATAATGGCTCAGTAATGCATATAAGAAGTATACCGGTAACATTCAACTACATAGACAATGAATACAAGCAGGTATAATGCAAGGATAAGTATATTATAGTTAGTGTTATGTAGTCGGGAGGCTGCGCGTGACCATTACGATATTTTATTGTATCGTTCTTCACACTGGTCACAAAAATATAATTATGGTGGACATTTTTAATGGTACATGCTATTTACCTATTTTAGTTTTCATTATTATTTGCATAAGAATAATAATGGAAACGCACCCTCATTCAATGAGCTTCGGTTTAATAAAACAATGGCTAGCGCATCAACTTCTACATAATTTACTATTAGGCTCATTTAATCAAGCATCACTATGCATCATTGACCATTAGTGCATGGTGTTGTCCATGACTCCATATACATTATTGTACATCATGTTGCCTAATGTGGGTAGACAATTATGATCAGAAGTTGTTCACTCCTTGATCCATAATGGTAGAGAAAGGAAAACTTCTCCTTATTTGCAAACATTAAACTAGTCTTAGTATAATATTCGTGATTACAATGCCATAATTAAAAGCAGAGACCGTTTGTAATCGAGAACAAAATAGGCTATAAATAAAGCCTAGGCGTCACACAGTGATTAATACACCGGGTACTACAATAATGTATGTATAGCAGAACCCGTATTACTGCAGCAATTAAAATTAGCCTTAGTAGAAATCAAAGTGCAGTCAAAGATAGTAATGCAGAGGTGTAGTGTGCCTGCACCAAGATGCAGTTACCTTCTTTCCTATGCCATGCAGACTTGGGGCTGATAGTGCTACAGAAATAGTAGAGCTTTAAATGCTGCAAAGGCACTGACTCACTGACTGACCTAAGGTGCCACGATTGTTTCCAGATTTCTTAATATATAATTATTATTATAATAATAATTATAAAATAAATATGATATTTAATTATAATTATTATTAAATTATAATTATTATTTTTATCAGTATCATTATATTATGATTATCATTATCATTATGTGCAACTTACTTTAATTTTGTTTATTTTAATTTTGTTTTTATTATTGTGCATTCTAATTCAAGTTATAGTAAGGAGTAAGACTTCTTACTCCTTGGTTATAGTAATGTACAATGGATTTGTTAGTGGATAGTATGGGATCAAATAACTTATAAGTTTAAGTTGTGAATAAATAACAGATTAAAATGAGGTAGATTAGATAGGCCTATAGATTTGATTAAATATTTTATCTTTTTGTTTGCTAATAATTATTATTAATTATACAATAAATAATGTACAATTTAAAATATTAAATCAACTTTTAGATATAAATTATATTATAATTATAATTATTATAGTTTAGGCAGTTCAAACAAAATTGTTATATATCATTTTGAAAACTGCTTAAAATAAACAGATCAACATCAATATTTTGTGTAGTTAAATATGGACTAAGATCAAAATAAGGGATTAAAACTGTTTGTGTTCAAAGACTCATTACCGGTAATTGGTTCATTTTTTGGTGGGTGCTTGTTTAATTTACTATGGTCTTGATACTGTAGTGTAAGGGAGCAACCGTGACTGAGTGGTTAGAATGCTGAACTTTCATGCTAAAGGTTCCAGGTTCGAATCCCGTTCACGGTGGTGTTAGGAAGAGCATCCAGCCACCATTGCTCTTGTGCCTCATATAAAAGTCCTTGGGGTCATGCAAGCCAGCATGGTTTCAAGGCAACTCCTCTACACCTGCCAAAAACAGGTCATGTCATCTAGACCTTTCTCACAGGGAGTTGGCCAGCACTGGCACCTGGCAGTGCACACTACAAGGAGCTGGTCATGTCGTGGAGTATAAGGCGGTGAGTTTTCGTATACCGTAGTGTAATAGCATTTTTAGCTGATAAAATTGTTTCAGATGAACTCGCTGGAAAGAATCAGTGAGTTATTGAGGATTCACTCATGGAGAGACAAAACGATGAGAACTCTAGCCTACACATGCACGCTTATCGCAGCCCGTTATTCCAACACCAAGATTGGACCTAGGGCAGCGCGTATAGCTACTGCCCTGAACAGTACTAGAGCTTTCACAAGGCTATTGGATGACCTACCCATGTTGAAGACTACATTAACCTATGGTTTTGGTAAAAAGGTGTATTGCATTGTATTATATATACATGTACTTGTGTCTATCGCAGGGTGATAACATTTTATTTTACTTTTAGCTACTCTTCCGACCTTATTTATTCACGTGCACAAAGTATCCGCTATTAACCTGTCACCATGAGTAAACATGGTAAATACATAATTATAATTATGCTAACATGGTCATCATTTGTTGTGTACAGTCGGTATGTCATTAATTATTGTGCACATATTTGACAGGAGGAACCTGCTATATCCAGGGTTTTACAAGTAATAGAGAATATAGCCTATCAGCTGTTCTTTCCTGTAGAGCACCTTGCCCTTCTCTGTCAACTAGAGGTTCTACCTGTTGCTAATAGACAAAAGTGGGTGTCACGGTGCACAATGCTGTGGGCTACAGCTCTATTCTGTGTCATATCCAAGTAAGTGTATATTATGCTATTAATATTATTCTAGAATATACCCTTGCATTGCACTTTAGTCTATACATTGTCTAACTTATCACATAACTCACACAAACACTGTGTTATTGCATCAATTTTATTTACTTGTACACTATTTTAACATACTTTGATTATTTTGCTCAGGAATATTCTAGCATTACTTAGTCTGCAGAAAGCTAAGGAAAAAGTGTTGAAGTCAGAGCCATCTTTAAACAGGTTGGTTGTAGGAAGATAAGTGATGCATTGTGTTTACTACTATGCCGCTACTAACAGATAACAATCACTACTAACACCAGTTACTGTGGTAGCTGTGTAAACAAAGTGCATTCTACAGGTATAAGGATGTACATATACAATCCATATCTTTAATCTGACACAAGACAACAGGTTGCCATCTTCTATGAGTACCACCAAAATACTTCTCTTTGTCCTATTAAACGGGAAATTCCTTACAAATAAATGAAGGGGGGGGGGGGGGGGAGTGGCAATCATTACCATTACTATCTCTCAACGCTGACAGCACAACTCATGGTTAGTGACTAATGTCAGAATTTTAAACATTTTTTGACATTTGAGACCCAATAACTCCATTTGAGTTGCGTTCGTATACCGTTTAGCTTTAATGACTGGTGTAATAATTAAGCTAGTGAGCTAATCAAAGTTGAAGTATTTTACTAAGGTCATCTCTTAGTCATTTCTATCTAAATTTGAACAGAAATCATTAGTCCCACTATGTACATGTAGCTATACAAAGATAATAACATTTCCCATTACCGGATTCACTGATCATTCAACATGAATCCTTCAAATGGGTGGGTACTGAAGCACCACAAATCATTGACTTTCAGATTAACATCGGTCCTTCTTTTCATACTTCTTGGTCATTTACATGACTCATGATAAACATACATGTAGGTACCATGTAATACTGTATAGAATCTGGAGTAGTCTTACCCTAGTGATATTCTATTTCGTTTATCTATAGTGCAAAGGTTAAGGAGATAGAAGCAAGACTAAGAATAACCAAACTAACTTTAATTAAGGACATGTGTGACTTTATGAATGCTGTAAATTGGCTCCCTGGTAATTTCCTCTGGAGTGGGAAGTTTTCTACCACACACAGTGCAGTGTTTGGATTTGTCTCCTCTCTAGTCGGCTTTCAGGTACTCAGATTAGCATCGTGATATTCACGCAGTTCTACCCTGCATAGTCATCTGTAGGACATTTTGATTGATTATATTACCAAGATTAGTACAGTATTTTATTATTTGTTTAGTGTAGGCATAAATACTGTGTTGTAAAAATTATGTACATGTATATTATATACATGTGAATGGTAGCCTAGGAACAGGTCTACTAGATTGAACTGTTTTATATTTATTCTAATTTTGTAGCAAATTATGTTACTTTTAAAATAGTGTTCATGTGACCAATATTGTCTTCTCAATCATCAGGGCTTTTCTGAGACATCTACTCAATGATTGTGATATAAATCGGAGTTGTCTGCTCTCAGTTTAGTGGGAACACAACTTCATGTTACACATTCACAAACGACAATGAAATCAGCAATGGAAAAAATAACAATCTTATGCTTAAATTGATGGCCAAATAGCATGTATAATTAGACATCGCCATTCTTATCCAAGTTAACAGCTGTTCATGTTATATTTCGATTGTTTTCTAACGGGTTCGTTAGAGTGATTGTCTGGGAAGAGTCCTTTATTTAATCAGGTGTTCTATATATTATAGACGTGTCAACACATGCCCACGTTCCAACTAGATTATTTTCCAAATGATTATATATGTAATTTATATCAATAGAAGCTATTGCTTCACCCAGTTTTTATGTTACCCAGTTAATATTTTTGTAATTCAGTTTCGTTATTAAATATAAAAAGGGAACAGATATATTATTACAATGGAGTTTTGTCTTCACTAAAGATTAAAAGATTTACAAATCTTTTAAAGTGTGGTTTGACCCACCATGCTCCTCTGTCCCAACACTTCATCACTCCCACTTCACAACCCTTACTTTAACTGATGTATCCTTTCACACATGCTTTAACGTCATCTTCTGCTTTGAGTCTTGTATCATTGTAATGTTGGAACGAAAATCATGCCTTAGTCAGCTGATAGCAGTGCAGTTATCAGCTGACTGAACCGTCTGTTTATTCCCACATCCATCGGAAGATGTCCTCTTGCCATTACTCAATACAATGTATTCTACGTACCTACTGTATACTCCCAGGCATAGTGTGCAGTCCACTGCTCCCTGTGGGACGGGGAGCAATTATTGCCAGGTTCAAGGGCTACCAAGCTGCTACTTCCCTCCAAAACTAACAAGGTCAGCTTTATATTAGTTTAACAAGAGATCATCATCTTTCCCCTCGATCTCTGAAGATGAAGGTTGTGTGTGCTTTCGCAGTCTTGCTTGCCGTGGCTCAGGCCGCAAATTTCAAGTGGTCGTCATGTGGTAGGTGTTGATGGAATAGTCATAATATTTTTTAAATGATAAGCAAATGGAAGATAGGTTTGAGTGATTGTTGTATGTTTGAATCTTTTGTTATGCATTATTACAATGAACTCTTTGCGACCGGAAATTCCTCTGCTGTTATAAATTGTACGATTAAATGATTTTTAGCCTAATCACCTAATATTATGTTATTATACAGGAGACAACAAGTATTCTACACTCCACAAGTTGGTCCTCTCACCTGACCCCTTGACCTTTCCTGGAACGGTGAACTACGAGGTCGATGCTGAGTTGAAGAAAGACGTGAAAGATGTTAGCATGTCGCTAAAGATTGTGAGAAACACATTCCTGTTGGACGTAACTCTACCATGTGTTAAGCAGATCGGTTCATGGTAGGTAGAATTCCCTATTCTTCAATATACATGTACCTCTACCGTTATCAGCCTCATGTACCTGTACTGCTGTCAGCCTCATGTCGGTCTATGTATGTCTACTCGTATAACATGTGCTTGTGTAACTTGCTTCATCCATCACGTTAAATGTAGGAAATAAATTTAGCCTTGGTCTCTGGACTGTGAGCACTGTGGCCTGAGTGGTGGGGTTAGAACTAGACAGAGTGTGGGCCTGTAGCGGTGAACTACATTGGTAGAAGTGGTTTGTTATGAGCCAAATATGGCTTCACCGTTCCCTCAGTTGTGCGACTTCCACACTCAATAGCTTATATCACTATGACTTCACAACACTATGGAGAGACATTTAAGTCGTCTCCACTTGATAACTACCAGAGTGGCTTGATATCTGTAGATACAGTGACTATGTTATTGAGGTGAATTATGTCTACTGGTACATTCATGAGCTGACAGTAATAGCTCTTTCAAACCAGTCTATGTAGGACCACTAGAAGCGTCTCTCTCCATTGTCTTACTAGTAAAAATCTGCAGCCATTGTACATATTTATATATTTTATTTTTCATACCATATTGTTATAATATTATGTTATGTTATGCTGCGCTATGTTTTGTTGTATTACATGTATATATAAGTGAGCCTATACAATATACATGTACTTGTATTTATACATATTTCAGCTCTTATGCCAAGATGTGTAGCTTTGTTGACGACATGGTAAGAGAGGACTGGGGAGGTATTTGAAAGAAAATTGGTGCTCAAATCATTGCTGTAAGTATGAATAGTTTCATATACACCCTATGAGTCTAAGTTGGTACAATGTAGCTGGACTTGTCAACAATACATATTTTCACCAGAAACTTGGGATTGTGACGCACACAACTTTACAACGGTTTATGTGTAAGTACATGTGCACTTGTTTTTGTTTGTGCCTCTTTAAAGATGTTTATAGTAAATGAAAAGGTTTTTATAATAAATAATGATACAAGATGTATTTTTTGTTTCAAGGTGGTGGTTATTCCTTATATACATGTATATTATTTTAAAAATTCTGCTGTTGCCCTCGTCAGAAAATATCAGGGGTAATACCTTCCATCTTGTACTGGTTATTATTCTATCTTGTGATAAATTAAGAGAAAGCAACTTCAAATTATATATAACGGCTTTGAATACCCATCTTATATGTATGTACATGTGCATAGCGTTATAGAAAGCTTGGGCATTGCTGTTGCAGCTACTGTACTCTGTTAGCTATATCCAAGCCTAATTCTGCTTTTATGTACAACTTTGACAGTTACAAAATAGAGAAAAACCAGAAAGCGATTAGGAAACAATTATTAACTCGATAAAGATATACACATGTATGTAATTCTTATTCATGCAAGAATAACATAATTTTTGTGTGCGAGTTACTTGTGGTGAGCATTTATCCACTCTTGCCCATTACTGTGGTAGTACATGTTCATATGTGTTATATAAGCCTACCTCTCATTTTTTAATGTACGTGTATGACCCAGACCCAGACTAAAAGTTTTCAATGTTACTCATAAGTTGTAATGATAGCTTTATAATGCTTTATTTGAACAGAAAGAGGGTAAAAATGCCTTGAATAATGACATCTGTACAACCGGTGTGCCCGCTCAGAGAATTACCAAGTCTGGTAGCATCGCAATCCCTGAACTGCCATCTATTCTGAGCTTCATCGCTGAGGTAAGTGCGCAGAGCACCTGGCTATTACATCTTATTATTAGAACAAATCTTTAAAAACATTTGCACACAGCGACTAGTCAGTATCATTTAAACGTGGCAATGTATGATGATGTGTAGTTCTTGGCCAAAGTCTTCAAGCATTAGCATTATTCCCTAATTTTTTCAGTACCTGCAGCCAATATTGAAAACATAAGGAATGAAAACTCTGAATTAGTCACAAAACTAATCTTAGCATATGTACCAGAACAACCACAGGGCGTTGGTAGGCCACCCATTTGTATAAATAGTTTTTTTTCAAATTAGTTACTTTGATCTGTACGCGTAGTTTATAGTCATATGCTTGTAAACTGTGTAACAGACTATGTTGTCTCATCATACAGGGAGACTATACTGTGAGAATGGAGATGAAAGACAACTCTGATAACACTCAACTTGCCTGCCTAGAACTCAATGCTGAGTTGGAGGACAAGTCTGCCTCTATCTGGGGCAAAAGGAAGAGAAGACTTGGACTTGTTCTATAAATAACATCCTTTACTCTGGTTTATGTACCAATAAAATGTCTTTATAAACATATACTGCTGCTTATATTCAATATCTGTAGACTGTAAATAGTCTGTGGTGGGAGTCATATATTGAAATCGTACATACACAAGTTCTAGAAGCCAGACTGCCACAATATTGACAATTCATGTTTGAAGCTTCAAATTATGGCCATTCCATCACCATTTAGCAAGTATTATGGCTCTTCTTGTACTCTGATAGTTGCACGTATATTGCGTATAGCGCATAGCATGTACCCTGCTGCATATAGTCATGCATTACTAAGTTGCATGTAACTACCATTCACTTGTATTTGCCTTCCAATAATCTTGCAATATTGGTCCAATGTGACTGCATAGTGTAATACTTTATGAACATGGGACTCTAATATTGAAGTTGTCTACTTATGGTTCAATTTCTGAACTAAGGGAGAACAACTTCAAATTTTAGCCATTAACTTTAATGCCTGGTGAAATAAAATACATGTACAGTATGTACAAACATCAGTATCCTCAATCTACAAACTATGTACTGTTCAAGCTTTTTAGTACTTCTTCAGTGCACTAGTAGTAGGAGCAACTGTGTAGTATACCTAGGAGTCATATATAATGTAGAATATACATGTCCAGTCACAAGTATTCAGATAAGATGCTACTGCAAACGTGAACTTGTGTTTTACTACTACTTGTGCATCTATTTCAAACTGGAGGATGGGTGAAAGACCAATGAGTAATATAACTAGTTAAATACAATATATATTACAAGTATTTTATTGGCAAATATAAAGACTAGAAGGAGAGGACACCAAAAACAATTTCTGTAACAGTATGCAATCCACAATATTATTCAAAATCTTGAGTGTAGATGAACTAACAAGTCTCAATGGTTGCTAATAAATTAGTACTATTAATTTAAATCTACTAACCAATGTTTGCCAACTTGAGAAGATTAACTTACAGGTGCACTAACTTATATGTGCATTAACTTACATATACATTAACCTACATGTACATTTACAGTTTCGAGATAATATATTATTCTGATAAGTACAACATTGTAATCTAAAGGTCTATGTTTGCTCATTGGTGGGGTGGTAACTGGGGACTACCTTGGCCCATATTTTGTTGAACGTAATTTTGCGTATGATTAGAGTCAGTTGGCATCTGTTGCATGTTTTGTTGGTGTTGCATGTTTTGCATTTGCTGGGGAGTCTGTTGTGACATAGGCACCATGTTAGACTGCTGTTGGTATTGCATGTATTGCATGTCATATTGTGGATTTGGTTGCATTGCCATCTGTTGTGGGAATGGCATTGGCTGGGGTTGAAAGGGCATCTGTTGCTGTATAGGGTAGCCTTCTGCGTTCATCTGTTGTGGGTACATAGAATTAGGGTCAGGGTAGTATGGGTCTGTAGGCCAGCCTGGATTATATGGTCCACTCTGGTCACCATGTGATCCAGTACTTTCATTCCATTCAATACTATCGGCCATGTTTAGAGGGCTCTCTTCCTTCCGTGCCTTAAGAAGCTTGGATTTCTTCTTTCGTTCACCTTTCTTATATGTGGACGCAGGGGGTGGAGCCCTCAGTGGGTCCACAGGCTTTGGTGGCTCGGATTCAGATCTACATAAGTAGCAGAGTGTCAACAGATAAACATGAGTACATCATGTGGTCCTGCTCTTACTTTCAGTGGTAAGGTTTCTACATGTATTATCCTGTACATTGATCACAGGGACAAGAGGGATCACAGGGACAAGAGGGATCACAGGGACAAGAGGGATCACAGGGACAAGAGGGATCACAGGGACAAGAGGGATCACAGGGACAAGAGGGATCACAGAGACAAGAGAGAGGAGAACCAAACAGATGGAGCACAATGATTGGCTTATGAGAAAGGTCACAATGAGAAACTGAAACTAATGCATTGATTTGAAGCTTAGACTATGTTTCGTATCCATGATTACAAGAAGCTGGACCACTGATCAGTGGCATTATATTGTACATATACTACAGCAACAGCAAGTAGTGCAAGGTTGGGGACTACTGTTCGTATGATAAACTAATTGATTAGTATACTGACCCATTGAAAGGAGAAAGGGAACCTCTGTGCCCCTCCTCAAATCTACTTGATCTCATGGAACTCCTGCTATGTGGACGTTTAGAGTCGGCTATACTTGCATCATCCCCTATAAATAAAAAATCCTTTTACATTACTACGTTACACATTATGGTTATGTTATCTAATGTACAACTATACTTACACTGGATATACTGCCATACTTACATGTATACTAGATATACTACCATACTTACATGTATACTAGATATACTACCATACTTACATGTATACTAGATATACTACCATACTTACATGTATACTAGATATACTACCATACTTACACTAGTTATACTACCATACTTACTTTCTTTGGCCTCCATCTGTAACTGTAGCTGTCTGTATGACTCCTCCCCTTCCTGGTAGTCTGCCTCTAACGTCGCGTAGCTCCGCCTCATCGTCTCCAGTTCTTGTTTGAGTGAACCAATCTTACGTTCTGCCTCTCTGAATGACAGCTGGTAGAAAGACAAGATACACAATAATGTACTTAATTACATTGTATTGTAATAGATATGCATACAAGTGACAATAATTGTACAAGTTGCAGTTGCAGTTTTTAATTGTTAATTGCAAAGCATACAGGTAACAACATAACACAAATGCAATCACGCACAATATATTCAGTAATAGCAATAGGACCATGGAGTTGCTTACTTTATGTATGTATTGTTAGGATGAGAGTTGCCCACTCTTGACATTATACAATATGATAGGGCTGACAACTCACATTTGAACTACGTTTTACTATCAATCTACTACAATCTCCAATAAGATTCCCAGCCCTTTCAGTTGTTTTGGTGAGTTTAAAGCACAGGCTTGGATTGAATTAACAGTTTAATATAGTGTTCTACATGTAAGAGGCAACAATTAAAATTCACTGTAACACTACTAAATAATGAAAATAACTATAATACAGATCATAAATAATATGTTACAGCTTTCTTGCTAAACCGCTTATTTATGAGCATGTATATGTATGCGGAAATAGCCAGTCTCTACAGCACCTGCTCTCCCAGCACAGTGGACAAAACAGATGACCAAACAACCAGCCTGGCTTCCTTGAAAAGGGAGCTTTGCTGGTGAGCAACACCGATGTACTGAACTAAACAATAAACACATGGCGTTATAGTTCTAACTGAGTTGTCAGCACCCTTACTTAGATGGGACAACTCCACATACATGACTGCAAATACAATGTACATGATTATTATATCTACTCACCCAACTCTCGTGGGCTTTTTTCTCTGATTCCAGTAGCCTCTTTCTCATATCCTTCTCGTTCGTCTTATATTCCTCCTCAGTCTTGGCTACTCTATCTTTCCACTCAGTTAGCTCCGCCCTCAACTCTATCACCTTAGTAGCCTGAGAATCCTCTAACTGCTGCTGTTTAGATTCCTCAGCTGCCACTTTCATTCTACAAATAATACGATGGGTGTTTGACATGATAGGATACAAGGCCATATATAGAAACATTTACTAGATAACATTAAAGCTACCACAGCAAGAGTACAAGCGAGCTTGTGCGACCTATTTATATGAAAGAGGGCATTACAATACACTTGAGGTGTTTCCTGTTCCTGTATTGGCCAAAAGGTCTTCTAAGAGAATCAAATTTTACAAAAGATGACCACTAATTGCAAACAGCCGTTAACTAAGATACTAACAACGGTTGTAGATATTGTAGCATGTGATCACACGCGATGAGTGTTTTTTTTCTTTCCTATTGTCTGCCGACAAACGTGCTCACGTCAATGACACACTTTAGTGTTGATGAATGAGGTGTTCTGAAAGATTAGATACATTGACAAACAGTTAACATGCAGTAGACTGAATTCTTACCTCCCAATGGTGAGATTAGCTTCAGCTAATAGTTTAGAGATTTGTGCCATAGCACCTTCCGTGTTTGTTTTCTCTTTCTGTACTGCATCTAATTCAGTCTTTAAAGACTCTGTAGTTTTCTCTGATATTAATGCTTTCTCTATAAATATAATAAGATAGTAACATAAATAAATACGCAGTCCCCTCTAGTCGGAGCTGATCACACAGCTGAACCGAGTCAATATTATTGGTTAGAGTAGGAATTACAGGCTACTAAACCATCGATAGGTAAATGGTAATATTTTGACCCTGCTCTGGTAGCACTAACTTAGCTGTATATCACATGCACAAAGCAAGGTGCAACCTCTCAGTTCTACTAACAAAGTAAATGTGACTTAGCAATATTTGATACTGTTCCATTCTCATTGAAGCCGAAGTGACCATTTTGAGCAGATAGTTTGTGTAATTATGATTGTAGTACATACAGTGTACATGCATGCATTACATCATTGAACATAACAATGCTACCTTCTAACTGTGTAATAGATTCTGTAGCTGTGTCTAGACTTGATTGTAAACTCTCTGCTTTTCCTATCACTTTATCCAATTCTGTTTGAATCTGATAAATATAAAATATATTCTGTAGTTACAGAGTGTAGTGGATAGAATATTCATTACATATAAACTTGTACGTAAACCAGTTGAAATATGAAAACCTACTATCCAATAATTTATATTATAATAATACATTTTGTACGCGCAGTCACATATTATCCATAGCAAACCTGCATTTAAATTCCTGTTTGCTCCAGAGAGCAATAGAATAGATAAAGAAGCAGACAGATAAACTTTATAGCAGATTCCTGTTTGACGACGACACATCTACTCCATATGCAGCACAGCGAAAGCCCTTACCTTAGCAGTGTCCATTAGAGAATCTATAGCCTGTTGTCTCTGTTCCTCATCTTCACCATCATCGGACTGTGTACCAGCCTTCCTCAATTCAGTAACACATGTCCTCAATATCTCCAGCTCACTGTCCCTCAGTTCCACTGTGTTCCTCATCTCATCTTTATCAATATTAGCTTGAGTTATCTCCTCCTCTTTCTCTCTCAGTCTATCGTAGTATAATTTATAATAATCATTATATGCCATGTTAACCTACTAACATACAATGCAGAAGCAAATGCACTTTGGTAAACAAAGCACCATTGCTATTGAAAATATGATAACTCCATTGAACATAATACTATCAGGGTAGAACTTGCACACTGTAAGGTACAACTACATTTAGCTAAGAAAAACTTACATTGTGCAACTAATGTAAAAATATTAATAACTATATGAAGCGGAATAGCATAGAGCAAGCGTTCTTTTCTTATGCATACAATTTCAATTTTTATAAAATATCAAGTGGGGGAGGGTAATGCACGCCACCATAACACTAACTGGTTAGAAATCTCTTCTAGTCTATTCTCCATTTCTGACTTCTGCTCCTCCACCTCACCCAGTTCTCTCTTTACTTCCTCCACCTGAAGGTTGAGAGACTGCTCCATCTTAGTATAGTCTGTATTCACTTGTTCTACCTTAGCTCTCAGTTCATCAGCCTCTGTACCACTTAGCTGTGCAGTCTATAAGACAAACAACACTTACATATCGATTACATATCACAGCCCAGCACTACCCCCAGTTTGGGATTTCCTGTCTACACTTTGGTCTTCATTGAAAATGAAATTCAACAGACCATGGTAACTGATGTAGTCTTTGGTGGGTAAACAGTCCTAATATGTCTATATAACTGAATATTTAGGTAAAAAGATACACTAGCTTAATAGCTAGTCAAACTGACACAAGCCACTGTTGGTTTACGACAAATTATTTGTTACACCAATGTGAGACCAAGATATTTCCTATCACTTCCCTTATACTTTCTTCCTTTGTCTGAAGTTTCAAATGGACTAGCATCTACCAGTACTGATACTACGTGATACTAAGGGAATAGAGGTCAACACGACCTTGACCTAATCTTGGATAGACTTACATTCTGTAGTTTAGCCTCAGCCTCAGCTAAGGCAGTTTTGCTAGCTTCCAATTCAGCCTGATAGTGCTGAGACTTGATAAGCTCAGCCTCGTATAGATCCTGCTGGGTCTTGGAGTATGCCTGCCACTCCGTGATGTACCCGGCGTTCTGGTCACACTACAATGTAATAGGTACGGTGCATTATCAGCTGACTAGGCTACTGTGGCTACATGGTCAATACTTGATCACATACTACTTAGTGTGTACACATATACCATGCTACAGTGTATTACAAACTACCTGTGTCTGTACGGTCACAATGTTCTGTTCTAAAGTTGTCTTTTCCTGAACCAAAGACGTCACTTCTTGCTCTAGAGATGCGACCTTTTGTAGTAACTCTGCTTTCTCATCATTGACTGAGGAGGCACCGTCCTATAACAAGGTTTATATATAATACAGACCAGATGTAACCTATTCTTGTAGCAGTTGAGTACAGTCAATCCCCAAACCACCTATTGAGTACAGTCAATCCCCAAACCACCTGTTGAGTACAGTCAATCCCATAATCACATGTTAAAATATATTTCCCATTGGGATGCTTAGCCTATGACTATCAAGAGTTGTACGCTACCGAATGATTTCAAAGTAGCAGAATGAGAGAGAAGAACCTTCGCATTAAAAATAGGAATTTTGCATTTACAGCAAGTCTTTGCAAGGATATAGTTAACCACTTGTTTGTTATACCGTCATATTACAAAATGTTCAACTTCAACGGTACAATGTCAACTTCTTTCGGAAAGGCCCTTCAGTAACAGTGCAGGTAAAAGATGGCTAGTGGTGGCTAAGTATAATCAGGTATTGCAGAAGGGGACAGAGACTTGACATACCTTGGCCTGTTGGGCTTCCCCTTGGGCAATAATAGCCTCATTCTGCAAGTCCTTTATCTTTAGCTGAAGTTCTTCAACTTGAGTTTGAGCCAAGCTGCTCTTTTCTAGAGCCTCATATGCAAACCCTAAAAAAGGTTTAATGGCTACTAGAACTCATGATACGGTTAGTTGTAGTGCAGCTGCACCAGAACAATGAGCAAAAAGCCTGTATCCGAGTTTTAGAGAACAATATTGGTGCTAGTTGTTAGTACTTGGTGGTTTGTTACATTTACAATGCTTATACAAGTCAAGTCAGAATTATTTCTATTGACTGGTAAGTCCCACCAGTGATCTGAGAAGGTAGGATAGGCTTACTTTTCATCTTAGATGAGCTCATACACCCATCTATACATACGAGGAAAGCCATGACGACAGTATAGAGGAATGCTGTGAGTGCAAGAGCGAGTCCTATAATGCCTAACTTCACCATGTCTGCACCGCTGTAACCAAATGGTTCCCTAGCCAATGTTGGTTGAAGAGTGTCTGGAACCTGGATGGAGCATGCATAAACCATTAGATTAGAATGTAAGACACTACTTCCTATTCAAAATATGGTTTATATACCAATAATGAAAAATTTGAACGAAGCAAAAAGCTGGAACTTGAAAATGAACAGGTGGTATTGGTGTGTGATATGTTGGTACCCATTCGAATTAAGAGGTTTTAGGGACTTTAAAAATATGACTTACTTGGGAAGCAACAACCCAAGCTTGACGTTCGAAACCGTGATCCATACTAGCTAGAATCTCTGTGTAAACATATTTAATTGGGTTACCAAATTCATCAAATGTCCTTGGATATAAGGATTTGTGCGTTTCGGGGGACTTGTCCTAAAATAAACATAGTTCATTAACATTAAGAAACAATAGCATACACTACAAGGGGTAGGAAATCATACAATGTTTGCACAGATTTGAAATAACTAAATTGATGGGATTTGTCAACATGACCATTGTGTACAGCAAGCAAAAACTTGATTCTTCAAGATAGTTGTCAGTATGATTATTACCTGAGTAGATTCTTTCTCAGGAAGTTGGGATTCGGAGGACCCAAGTTCAGATATGTTTCCACCATCTGGGGGTGTAGATCCTTCAATGGGCTTTTCTTCACCAGTTTCTTTGGGTAATTCTGGGTCAGTATGTGATACAGTGGTGGTAGTAGCAGGTGCTTCTGTAGTGGGAGGGTGAAATTGGGCTACATCCTCAGGAGAATCAATGCTATCTGGAGAATCGCCAAAGAAATCTTCTGCTGAGGAGTCCAAATCATCCTTGAAAATTTCACTATTTGTATCCTCGTCAATGACTGGAGGCTCGGTTACAGTGGGTTCCTGGATGTCAAGTGGTGACCCAATTTCTATACCAGCTTGAACATCTTCATCAGTAGAGTCCTCCTCCACCGGTGGAGTTGGCAAATCAATTGATCCTTGACCAATGTCTTCTGCATTGAGTGGATTTTCATTACCAACAGCATTTTGATTAGTATCTTGCATTGACTCGCTGTTATCTGATTCCAGGCCATCTTGAATATCTTCTGTTGTAACCTTGACATTATCAGTTTGTGAATCTGTCAAATCACCCTGTTGGACTTCCATATCTGCATTTGTCGTATCAGGATCTACACTATCGTCTTTTTTGGTGTCATGATCATTGGGTTTGTCTTGATTTTGGTCAGAAACATCACCATTAGTTGGTTCATTATCCTTGTCATCTTTCACACCTGACTCTAATTTCTGGGTTTCCTCATGGTCATAATTTTGGTTCACCTTTACATTACTTTCAGCTTCTGCATCATCTGGAACTATTGACTGTGGATCTTCTATTTTGTTTTTTGTGTCTTCCGATTCTTCTTGTTTTACAATTTCCTCATAGGCGTTTTTCTGATCATTGTCCCGATTAGTTTCCTCATCTGGTGGTAATGATTTTTGGCTTGGCTGATCTCTATCAGTCTCACCATCGCTAGATGACTCGGTTGCACGATTTACTTCGGCTTCCTTTCCAACAGAATCCGATTCCTTCAAGCTGGATCCTAGCTGTGCTTCTGCAAAATCATTTTCCTCCCCATTTTGCTTACCTGCTATTTCTACTGAATTTGTTGGCTTTAATTCAACATTCATCTCTTCACTGGCCAATTCAGTTTCATCTTCTTTCGATTCTTCTTCCTTTGATTCTACTTTTTCAGTTTCATCTTTTTCTTCAACTTTCACATTATCTGAGGAGGTTAAGTGTTTTCCTTGATCCTGTTCCGAATCAATTTTTTCCAAATCCAATTCTATCTCATCCAACTCTGGTAGTCCTTTTTGTCCCAAGTCGGACTTCTGGCCAAATTCAGATTTTTCTTTCTCAGGAACTTTTTGATCAGGTTCAATTGCCTCTTTTTCAGGTTCTTTTTGTCCCAAGTCCGATGGTTGCTCTTCAGCTTTATTTGCGTCCAATACTTCTCCTGTGCTCTTTTGCTCTGGTGCATGCTTGTTCTCTTCCGATACAGATCGTATTTCTACAGACTCCTCCTTGTCAAATTCGGATGACTTTTTCTCTGGTTCTTCTTGGCCAAACTGAGAAGAGTCGTTCTCAGGGTTCTTCTGGTTCATTTCAGAAGCTTGATCTGGTGAATCTTTCAGAACGGATCGAGATGTATCGTCTTCTTCTATTTTTTGGTTTAGCTTCTCGGTGTCTGCTTCATGTGCTGACAATGTATCTTCTCTTAGATTAGTATCAGTTGGCTCTTTAGTCTCTTTTCCTTGTTCGGAACCGGACATACCTGCTTCTTTATTGACGTCTGAACTTTTTCCATCGCTATCTTCATGCCCAGTGCTATCCATCACTTCTGTTTTCATATTCACAACATCACCCTTCTCACTGTTTTCCTTCTCTGCAACAAATGTACCATCAGAAGCGGAATTATCAGTCTCTGGGTTCACATCTGGATCAGAGGATTTCACATCATCTTCACTTGGTTTCTCATCGCCTTTATTGAAATTTTTGCTTTCTTCCAATGAATCTTGCTTCTCTACATTCTCATCTTCTGTATTAGCACCATCTAAAACGATTCATAGATTTGAAAAACATTACATCCCTATGTGACGATAATGATCTATAGTTCTTTTGGTGTTGAATACAAAGACAAACAGAAGCAGATGCTTAATATGAAGCAATAGTGACTATAACTTTAAATGTGCTACAGTTCTTAGGCTGAGATATAATGTGAAATTTATCCAGATGCAATCAAATAATCTGATGAAAAAAGCGGCAACATGTTTGCAGAAATACACCCAATACCTTTAAACAACTCACTAAATCATGCAATGATTCAGTTTACTCCAATTCCCTTTGAGGTTGAAAGTAATAGGGATGATTATGAGTGCATTGGCAGGTGTTCTGACCATATGCCTCTGGTGGCTAGACCATATTAAATTATTATTGTGATAAAATCACCAAATTTATCTGCCTTGTGTACTAGGTATGAATAATTAGTGGTAAACAAATTTATTTTTGTCAACTAACAGACGCAGTTATATAATACAGTGATTGGAGTATCAATGAACATTCTAACACATTCAAATCTTGCATGCCGAACAGCATTTACAATGCCACTCAATGTCAATATAAATGAGTGAACTTGGTGTTTGGTGTGAAAAAGTGCTACAGACTGCAGGATTCTCTGTTCTATCAAATGTACACAGCTTAGTTGCAATCAAGATGTCTTATGTGTATGTGATACTGATTGGTCAGCAGAAAGGGATGCAGATCACCAATAGGAAGCAGTGATTGGGTTGCATAGTATGACAGGGAGCGCTTATTGGTTAGTACATGCATGTTCATTGGCTAGCCAGGTTAGATGAATCAGGTGAGGGATAGCAGATTGGTTAATATAAACTGCCTTCGTACAATATCTACTATTCACCTGATCCTGCGAACCAGTTACTCAGTTTACCAAAAATCCCCACATCTATATAAGGTTTAAAATATGAAGTTAAGTCATCATTTAGACTAATTTTTTATAAGCTACGATATTACAATCAATGAGAACAAGACCAGCTATATGGATTGCTGAGAAACCAATCAAAACTGTAATCTTAAAAATAAAAACAAATAAATCGACTGTCTAATATTAATATTAATTACATGTATGACACACAATTAGTAGACTGAGTAACACACTGTTATTGCACATGTGGAGCACTTGGTACACAGGCTACTAAAATCAAT
The DNA here is from genome assembly GCA_935421135.1 of Bugulina stolonifera. Classification (NCBI taxonomy): domain Eukaryota; kingdom Metazoa; phylum Bryozoa; class Gymnolaemata; order Cheilostomatida; family Bugulidae; genus Bugulina; species Bugulina stolonifera. The sequence continues at coordinate 9,568,851 of OW285191.1, forward strand.
ATACAATGTGTTTGTACTTGGAATCGCAGTGTGCACTTTCCTCAAAGTTCTTCATTGAAGCTGTTTCCAATGAATATAATGATGTTATAATAAACTGCTACCCAGTGGTTAAGGTGTGGTTATACATGGATGTAGTTACACGCAAGTAGCCAATGATAGTAAGTAGCCAATGGTACGTTAGAGGTAATACATGGTACACACATCTACGAATGGGACATAAGTCATGGGAAGACATGTCTACTACACGTAGGGTGAAGCAGACTAAAGGGAGAGTAAAGTTAATATGGCAGTTGGACTTGTTATCTCAACAGACAACTCCGGGAGAACCGAATTTTGATAATAACAGCATTGGAGATGTCAACTAGCAGCCCTACACCTATTACACCCTGCGTTGCTCACATTGGTATTACAACCTGTTTTCACCGCAGATTTGCTCAATATGTACAAAACGCTGAGACTGCCATTATGTTAGTATAGAATGCAAAATGAAGAGGGAAATTCACAATGTATTATAATATTTGAACCTAATATAATGACTTACCTTCTCTATTGTCTGGTTTGGGCTCGACTTCGGGCTTCTACAAGAATACAGCAATGTACACAAACTTATGCCTTTTTCAAAAATCCACATGAACTAAACTGAGGTTTAGAAATGGAGCTTGAGGGTCTACACTGAGTTTTGGGAAGGACAAATAATTATTAAAACATATATTTCAATACTCCAAGTCTTTTTAACATCGGTTTCCAGCTTTGTAGTGAGCACTTCACCAAAATTATGACTCTTTTTGACAGCACATTTTACCAGCGCCACTAAAATTCCAAATACATAAAATAGCGCCGTTTTCTTTATTATAAGACAGTCAAATGGAGCCAACATAGATTTTTGAAGTTGTCTTCCCAACATAGTTGTAAGTCGCATCAGTGGTACTTAACCTCATAACATCATGCAAACATCACATGAATAAGCTAAAAGTATTTTTACACATATTTTAGGAGTTTTAAATTATAGCCGCTAGATATTAAATTGAAATACACGAGCAGAAGACTGCTAATAGTAGCCTTATTCAGCAATTTATCTGGTGTAATGTTTGTCTAACAGAAATCAACATGTAGTAGAAGTGAATAGGTAAAACACCCGTGTACTAACATCATCATTGAGGGGTGGAGTAGGCTGTACAGGTAGACTCTCGTCATTGAGCTCTTCTTTAGGGGCCGTTGGAGAGATGTCATGTGAAGGATCTGTAGATGGCTGATCATGTGATTCCGTACCTATAATAGAGCAAATTTTATTATACAGGTATGTTCTCTAGCAGTGACACATTATCTACACCAGGTAAATGGATATATACATGGATTACTGCTAAGGAAGTCCATATAGTGTGTATTTATGCAAACGTTATATACATGTAACTACAATGGTGATTTAGATAGTAATTGTTGTACATCCAACAGCCGAGTGGAAGTTTACAAACTATTATAGTTACATGAGCAATGAATGAAGCAGAAAGAACACATTGCCAACTAAAGAATATTTTTTGCATGACAGATAATAACCAACACACATTAGATATTAATGGTGGAAGGAAACAGAAACAACATAGAGTGATGTTGTATCCCATTTGGAAATAAAACCAACTGTGTAGCAATAATACAAACTCAGAATGGCAAAGTGTCACACAACATATGCTACGTATAGCTGTCTAAATAATGTTCTGGACTAAGAAGAGCACAAAGCCACTGCAATGCGAACACAAATGAATCTACATTCAACCAATGACAGAATTGCTCCAAAGAATAAGTTGTGTGAAGATCTAGTGTAGAGATAGTAGTAGATGTCACATGCTAGTGCGAAAAAAGACTGGCGTGTCTAGCTCAATCAACTCATACCATATGAGAGTGGTGACTGCTCTTTCCTGGATACAAATGGTTGTAATCGATGACTTGTAGGTGACCTTAGTTGTGCTTGAACTTCTTTCCTAGCACGAGCACGTCTCTTTTTTGCCAGCAACAGCTCATCTGCAAGCCGCTTTTCTTCAGCAAGTCGTCTGTTTTCATCAAGTTGCTTTTCTTCAGCAAGTCGTCTGTCTTCATCAAGTTGCCTTTCTTCAGCAAGTCGTCTGTCTTCATCAAGTTGCCTTTCTTCAGCAAGTCGTCTGTCTTCATCAAGTTGCCTTTCTTCAGCAAGTCGTCTGTCTTCATCAAGTTGCCTTTCTTCAGCAAGTCGCCTGTCTTCATCAAGTTGCCTTTCTTCAACAAGTCGTCTGTCTTCATCAAGTTGCTTTTCTTCAGCAAGTCGTCTGTCTTCATCAAGTTGCTCTTCTTCAGCAAGTCGTCTGTCTTCATCAAGTTGCCTTTCTTCATTAATCTGCTGCACATTACCAGACGGTGATTTTCCATTTGAGTTCTTGTTGTCTCCAACATATTCTTTGTGCAAAGACTTCTCACTCTGCCCATCACCATCAGAGAGAGGTTCATCTTCCCAGCACATCTGGGACGGAATCCACTCATCTGTTACTAGACAAACATTGACCAAGCCATGATTGCCCTCCCTCCCCATTTGACTGCTTTGCAAATTGTCATAGCTCATGGTTAAACTAACGCCATCATGACTGGATTCTGGTACATAGGCTATGCTAGGGGAATCTGCATCTGCAGAGTCATGCTGATAGTTAATATTACTTGTTTGTATGGAGTCTTGCTGCCCATCTGCTATGATATCGGCCTGGTCCATGTTATGTGACTCGGACATCAACAGTTTATGAGGAGCTGAAGAAGTTGCTCCCATGCTTACCCCATTATTGGCCAATAGCAGGATGTCCTTCAGTGTTTGTTTAGCAGTAACCTGACAATCAGCAACTTGATTTCGGTCCAAGGAGCTTGAAGTTGTCATATCTTCTAAGTGAAAAGGAGGAGATAATTTTTGTGCATCATTTTCGAGACCATTGGCTGTTGAAACTAGCACGTTATGTTGTTCCATGACGTCTTCTTCAGGAGATAAACCTGATTCCTTACCACAAACATCATTCAATAGATTAACAAGTGTTTTCTTCATACAAGATTGCTGTGCAGTTGCTTCTTCGACAATTGACGTAGTATGTTGCCGATTCACTGGTTTTATTGATTCTTCATTGGACTGTAACAGCTCGTCATTAACAACATTGACAAGCACGTCTATTTTATCATTTCGGAATTGGGGAGTAAATGTAAGAATACCTGTTTGCTCACTCGCTTCTTTCGCATCTTTAGAATCATCCGCCTTTAATACATCTTGCACCTACAACATTGGCAGCAAACTAACATTATTTCAAAATAAATAAGCTCGGTATAAGGAGAGCAAGACAACTGAACCATAGTTTGCCCATCAGTTAAAACTGCGTGCACATTCTAATTGATGGACAGAGACATGTGTTAGACGACTTCCCTGAAAAGGTAGTGATATCAAGTCACCGTACCAATGTAACACTTAGTCACCGACCGCCCATTATAATAGCACAAAACATAAAAGTTGTACAACCATCCCACAGTAAAGATCACATATCAGATGATTGTGTTAAACATCTACAAGAGAGAACTAACTGAAGTAATGCTTGTTGGAGCAAATTTCATCCCTAAATCAATGCTGATCAATCAGGGCAAAATAACTATTTGCACACCCGGCTAAATATGGGATTGGATTAAACCGTCTACCTTGGAATCGGTACTATCCTTGTCAGTTGGTGTATCCTGTGTTGGTTCACTAGTCTCCTTTGGTAATGTGTCCACCTCTGGTAGTGCATCTACTTTGTCAGCAAACTTATTTGGATTATCATTACCGGCCTCTTCTTCAGCACCTGCTGTTAAAACATATTCAATAAATAAATAGTTAAAACAAAACACACCGGCTTATACTCCCTGGCATGAGCAGTAACACACAGCTCAAACTGCCAGGCCAACTCTCGCTGAGAAAGGCCCAGATGGTATGGCCTTTTTTAGCAAGGTGGGGGTAGAGGAATTGCCTTGAGGCCATGCTGGCTTGCCTGACCCCAAGGACTTTATCTAAGGCACAGGAGCAATTGCGGCTGGATGCCCTTCCTAACACCACTGTGACCGGGAGTCGAACCTGGAACCTTCAGCATGAAAGCTCAGCATTTTAGCCATTTATAAATAGTTAAAAAACAATTAAATATTGTCTATTTCTCACCATGTTTAATTTCTTGTTCTGCAGGGGGTTTAGCATTCTGAGCAACTGGGATCTACAAAACGAAATGTTGGTAAAAGTTAATATGAGGAGACCACCATAAATGGTGTACCATCAAAGGTCCATACAGCCTAGCATTAAATAAATTAATATTCAAATTTGCCGTGACAAAAACATTTTGATTAATGGTGTTTGAAAGAGAAAACACAACATAATATTACAATAAATAAATATACTTGAATTCAAAGTACAAGTTGATTTTCAGTCCAGTAAGAAGTTGAATACATTATAGTTTACCTGTTCCTCAACCTGTACTGGTTGTTGGACATAAACTTTGACTTCTTTCACCAGGTTCTTGGGAAATAAACCACTGACCACAGGCTAAAAACATTTCAAAGAGATTAGAAGATAGTTCTAGGCTACAGAATAAATAAGTCCAAATATAACTATAGGTGATCCACTAATTTACTTTATTCAATTAGTTACATGTTAAAATTACAATTGGTACTAGAAAACGTTTAGCAAGAAATTAATTGTAGTTTAAACAGAAACAACTAAAACAAATTGTACTTGAAGAAGACGAGAGTACAAACAAGTGTCACCACGAAAATTTGAAATTATGGAAGTCCAAAGAACTTAGGTTGTTAAATGAATAGCATGAAGTGACTAATACCTTTACACCAACAACCTCTCCATACCAGAGTTTATTAAAAGGAGGCGTGAGGTAATGGCTGTAAACATTTATTTTTTCATGTTTGTAGAATACAAGGTACTCTGGTTTCGTTGGACTATAATCCTCAGTCGCTACAACTGTGCTGATGGGCTCTAAAATCGGAAGCAATAAAAGGATTATTGATTATGTAGCAAAATAGTTGTTAATTACCTACACAGATTACCTACAGTTACTTCACATGTTAAACCACCAATGTAATTAGTAGAAGAGACATGATCCCTGTGGATCTAAACATGAATAAACTCTAAATAGTACAACCATATTTGTTACCACATACATCACTTTACCAGATAGCAATTTGGTGACAACTATTGGTTCTAATATCGCTTTTGGAAGTCTTGATGAGTTCATGGCAAAGAAAGACTGTTATGATATTCGTTCATGATTGCTCAGACAGATTTGGGATGACTTTAAAATTGGGATAAGATTATTATTACGTGTCAAAGAACACACATTAGTTCATCATGCACTGACATGAGTGGTCTTCCCCTTTGTTCGACAATAAAAAGGCAAGATTAAGTCTTTCACTTTCGCTAGAGGTAAGCAATTGGCTGTAAATGTTTGAGTTATTGAATTAATATACGGTATGGGGGATGGTCTGATGAATACCACTGCACTTAATGTATTTGGTCAACAGGTGAATACCAAATAACTGCCACGTAGCTAAAGGTGGGAGAGACAAAACTAAATATCTGGCAATCAATAAAATGTGCTGTCCTAGGTGCCCATAGAGAGCCCTGGTTACCATTCTTAGTCATTTATAGAAAGAGCTTTTTACAGGGCACCAAAAAGCATGTTGATTATAAACTGCAGGCTACCTAATTAATAACGAGTAGGCCTATAACTATGGACATAATATCGAGATACAAATAATAATACATTATAACAAATAACTACAAAGTTATTATTTCTTACACATTTAACAATTAATTGAATAATATTAATTGTATGATAACTAGGGCTAAACATCATTAATTGGAATCATTTGAGAATAATTGATTACTGTTAAATATCATACTTAGTGTCAAATTTCAATACTACTAAAACCATTTGATATGAAAATATATTTAGTATTTTATTATACAATGTATTTAGTAATATTTTTATTTAATATGTCCTAATTTAGCGTATTTAATTTTCAATTTTCATTTAGGCCTAATTTTAATTTAATGAGAAAACTAACTTGAACTTAGGCCTACTAGTAGGTATATTAATATTTTATTAAAAATATAATATTAATTTAGCAGTAATGAGTAACTCTCATCCACTTACTATCACTGTAGTGTTAGTGTACGAGCAAACGTTCCTCATTGATTCACTGTGAAGTGTGATATCGATTATTCAGCAGAGAATAGTAACTCATAAATTTTTCATTGGTCTTGTAGCGTAGGTGAATCAACTTTAACTAACTCAAACTTACCAGAGCATTCTTTATTCGCACATGCTTTCAGCTTAACATCTGGCAACGATGACTGTGCATATACTGACGGGAGCAATAAAAAGAGACATAAAAGGTGTGACTGCCAACTACATATGCTGAAGGAAGCCATTTAGGCTTTCTTGAAAAAAATTACAGTCGCAAATGCCGACAGACACGTCACAACTCTAGGACAATATTCTTTTGCATTCGGTTGTAGCGAGTAAACGTTCACAACCTTTGTGATTTCTCAACTCTTTCAAGGTGGCTTTTTATTCGATGATTGTGAATACGCTTTCGCCAATCAAACACGCTTTAACAATATGCCTTATTTTGTAACGGGTTGTCTGCTCTCGCATAAGCTGGAGAATACAACTCCTCAATTAGATATCATGTCAATCTTGTTCAGGGCAGTAGAATTTTGTGCAGATAATTAATAATTCTTTCTAGGCTTATTGCACATGTGTCATGTACTGTAGTAGCTTAAAACAACAAGCTATTTAGGAACATGTGCTATAATATGCATTCAATGTACGATAAATATTATTATAATGGATACGATGTCCCCAGCTGGGTACCAACCTTGTGACAATCTACTGTATTACTCAACCAGTAAATGTTGTATTTACCGTATATAATCATTGTAATTACACAGTACAACCTCTTGTATAGATATATTTATGATTACTGAAACTTGCCCAGCCTGGTTTTCAACCCGATTGTGCTAATTTTCAGCCCACTCAGTCTGGCTTTGTGTTATTTTTGTCCCAATACTGGGACTACTTCTATATAAAACGCTGATCTACTCAGGGTCAGTGGCAGTTGTTTCTCTCTTTCCTGGAGTGTTGCTCATATTTAGTCTACATACATGTACTTACATGTACCATCTACCAAGGAACTAGTAGCTAGACTTGGGAGTTACTCGGATTGCCCGCACAAGTCACTGCTATCCGCAGACTACCAGTCCTAGTTTATGCAGCTACCCTTGTTTGGCATAAGACCAGTGTTGACCAGCATGAATGCAAACCTGTGCATGTAGTACTGTAAGTGACACGTGATAGCCAGATATGGATCTTCCTCCTATAAGGTTATAACGGTTGTGGCAGAACGCTACCCCATACACCGTAACAATGTCAAGGTTAACTTGTGACATGAAGAAAGAAATTGTGTGTAGTTCAGACATGGCACACTTCCTGACATGATTGATCAGCTGGTGGTTGGAATCTAGCAGTTCCGTGTTATTAGTTGAACAAACTCTATCATCAACTGCTACATAGAAGTAATAGGGATATTATCTGGAATGACTCATTCTATGATCATAAACTAAGAGGAGATAACTCTACACCCATGGCTTTATTAGTCCTACGTAAGTGGTGTGTATAATGAGTTCCATTGTGACATTAGGCAGCTTCAATAATAGATCCACTGAAATTAAACAAATATGTTTTAATAAATCAATAAGACCTCATTATATTATATCATGTGTATTAATTGTTAGGCAACATGAGCTCCTACTGCCTACTGCTGGGCAGCTGTTCAATGTATAGTTGGGTGTTTAAGCTGAATAACACATCTAAGTCTAGGCGCACTCTAGCTGTCCGCTGAATCCTACTTTGACTAACTACTGCCAGCTAAGGAGATTAAGAAAGGAGTGACTCATTACTACTACTAGTAGTAAGATGGGTAAATCAGAGAAGGTAGACTATGGGTGTTCATGTGGGTACTATATTGAGGGCAGTACGTGGAATGGAAGCATACCCTGCCCTAGGTGTGCGGTAAGTGAACACTATACCACATCCTTTATTGTGCAGAGCATTGTACTGTTTATTCTACCAAGCCTCAGCTAACAGGAACACCGTCTATCTCTACCATGATGCAGAGTCTACAGTAAAACAAGCTTTATGGAAATATAAGAATCCCAATATGTCTGGTACAGTAGACCAAAAAACTGTCTATCAGTCTCAATGATAACTTAAACAATGATGTACATGTATATGGCAAGTCAGGAAATATTCAAGTTAGCTCACGGCTTTCGCCAAAAAATGAATCAGTAGAAGAGTTGTCTGCCCTATGAAATTCTGAATATTCCTAATACCAATCACTTCCATAGTGTCAATATTCCTGAATATTGCACCTGTTCAATTTTACTTCAATTTGTTACTCAAACAGAACAAAAAAATTGTAGAAGGAAACGTGGAGTAAAGTTGACAGTGATGTTACCCTAGAAAAGAGAGTTGCTCATCACCAAAGTGAACTGGACAAAGCAAAAATTGATATAGACGATCAAAAAATACGAACCGATATAGAAGAAAGGCAAATCAAAAAGAAGCGCACAGATGTAGAAATACGCGACAGGAAGTTGCAGAGGCATAGAGTTCAAGCGAGAAAGAGAGAGTTGGATGCCTTACGGAAGTTTCTAGATGCTGAGGAAAATTGGATTGGAGCACAGGATGTCTTGATTGCTAAACATGAGCAGAAGATTCAAATAGACTCTACAGCAGCAGTAAGTTCACAGAATGTATCCCATATATATAATATACTACATGTACATCTATGACAACTGTATAAATTTACAGTATAAGTTTAAGTATAACAGGTGTTTTCAAAGATGGTTATAGCTACACTGTGCAATTGCTTTACATCATAATTATCTAGCACTCTATAAGCGTGTGTTACATGTAAGAAGTAAAGAAATCTGAGGTAGGCTTTATTCTTTGTCAAAACTGATGCAGGAGAAGTTATTTTCTCTATAATTTATTGGTTTGCTGCCATTACTCCAAATACCAACCACAAACAAGGAAGTAAGGCTATCCAATTTTCTCCACTACTATACTTGACAAAGAATCACATGTGCAGTGTACATAGATCCTGTAGACTCAGTTCCCTGCATAATTTAATGTACAAATGTCACATAGAACTAACTTACATCAAAAATCAACAATTCTAAGCTCCCAATTGTTTTTAACCAATCTACCAAATGAGTAGTAATAATAATGAGCAGTCATATACTTTAATTTCTGTTGAATTTAGCCCTGTGCCCACTTTAAGTTTTGCCAATATTGTTTGCCTAGTCGATTTATTTACACGAGCTCATGTGTTGCATTTAGTAAATCATACATTAGATCTCTTTACTACATTGATTGGCTGTTAGAGTGTCCCATGCTCTAACAGCCTTACTTTTACATAATAGCTGTGTATGTTTAATATTTTTAGGTGGAGAATTTTGACATTGATAGTACTCAGGACCCAAAACAATTGAGTAGAATGTCTGCCAGCCAACTGGATGACAAGTTATTGCAGATGGAGGGAGCAGTGAATTCACTCAGAGATCGAGTCAATGAGCAGCTGCTGGATCTAAACACGGAATTAAAACACCGACAGTATCAACTAATAAGCGGCATGATGGAGATGCTGATGGAAGAATTGGGGAAATTACTCGGTGACAACTCTACGAACACAGATGCTGAGTTAGAAAGGTTAAAACAAAAGTTGGAGGAATTTCAACTTCAGTGTAATGCTGATAGTAACTTTGAACAAGAACAAAAAAAGTTGATGCAGTTCGAAGAGCAAATAAAAGTCAAACGAGATAGTGCAGAACATGATATGTTGGAGGACTGGGTCCCACAAGAAAAGCTAATAGAACTAAATAATTTGAAGGAGGCGTTAGAGAAATTAGTAACAGAAAAGAATGAGACAGAACTGGTGCTGCAGAAACAGATACTTTCAAAATATAAAGAAATTAATTCTGTGAGGAAATTATTACATAAGAAATTAACTGCCAAATATGAAAGAATGGTAGTGGATTATAAAGAGGCTGGAGGCACTGGCTGCTGCAGTAGTTAACATAGTTTGTGATTGCTCAGCCACACGGTGTGATATATTTAATTTCTATTGAAATGTACAATGTATTTGCATTGGTGTATATTTGTATACATTTCATTAATAAATGTATAACTTTACATGCCTTGTATGTAACTCAATGTACACTGTATATGCACATGTAATTGTACATGTGCATGTAATGTTGTATAAAGCTCATGTACGTGTACATAGAAAGTACAAGTTATGTACTCTAATCATACTGTCATATCTGATGTGCCTACATGTAGTTGTCTTCTCTTTCATCACAAATATTGTATGGGAATGAGTTCACAGTGCAGCATACATCACTGAAAGTCTGATTAATGATCTATATGTATGTACATGTAAGATTTAGCATGTGAACAAGTTGCTGATTGGTAGGGAACAGCCATATACCCCACCCTTAAATCCAGCTATTAATGATGGTCGAAGCCGGTGCCAATAGACTGAAAGTGAAAGCCTTTCATGTGTCATGTCATCTTTTAGCAGGGTATTTGAATTATTCTTCACCAGTAACAGCCAGCCTAAACAAGTTAGAACTCACTCTTTATCTTAATACAGTAACATTACATGTAAACTGTAAATACAGCATTTTGCAAGACATCCTATGTATTGAGTAGAGACCAACTCACTTTAGAATAGTCCAGTGTATTGAGGAACCCTGCAGAGACGATAGTCTGTATTTAGAGGTAAATATTGGGTCAGCTGATTGAAGAGATTTCATCTTAGTATGCCTTCTCATGGCAATCCGCTTCCCCACTGCAACATATTGTGCTCTGCATATAAAAATTTCAATCTGTACAATATTTTTTTGACTTAGGGAGCATTTCACAGCTAAGTTGGAAATTTAGCTAAACAAGTTTTAGATCGGAAGCAGGATTTGGCTGTAGCAGTAGCTGGTTTGTGAATTAGAATAGTGAATTTTTACAATATTTCGCAAAAGCTGCACTCATTAAAATTATCTTTGCTGAGAATGGAAAGTTGTGCTCTTTCTACATGCTTGCAAAGAGAAGGTAGCAAACTGCAACCCGTATAACACTAATTCGCTATCTAAAATGTGCCTATCTGCTTTGTGAGTCAGGTAGAGCACATTTCATGAAGATAATTCTGCTTACATTGCAACCTTTGACGGTATTTGGTCCAGAGATATGCTTCGTTAACAGATAAGATCTGAGCAGTGCTATCTGCTGTTGCTCTCTCCTTGTCAGTTGAGTCAATGTTGTTTAGAGATAGCTCATGAGAGGTATCATGCTGTTCATCTACATGTACATGTCCAATGATACTAGATACTAATGTACATGTGATGAATCAATGCAATATACCATACAGGTCATGTATATTTACAAACTGCATAGGTTTGTCATGTATGTACACTAATACAATGCCAAATACATGTACAAGTTTCTTGCGTAGTTTGTATATTCAGGTTTTACACAGTGGAAATGCCAAGAGCTGAAGATATTTTACCGGGTAAGTTGTGAATAAAAGGGTATGTGTCTTGGTTAAAAAAATTGCAATGGCATAGCAAATTCGTCAGCAAAAATTCTTGTGCAAAAAATAACTGAACTGCAGTCCAGAACGCAAGAGAATAAATTATATCAAATTTTATACAACTACAAGATATTATTATAGAGCGTAGTATTCTGCCAAATATCATCTAATACCTCCAACTTGTTCTATCTTTCACAACCACTTACTTAGGACACTGCCGTTAAAAGTTGCTGCAAATTCTGTTTAGATTCACATAACTCTAGAAGGTCAATACTAACCCAAGCCTGACCTGCTTGACCACATCTTTACTGCTGCAACTGCAATAGCTACGGCAGCGACAGCAGCAGAGGTTATTGCAGCTATCTTGGTAGCCAGCGTAACCTCATCTTCATACTCTGGAATATTTCAGCAGAATGATGTCATAATGGAACCTAAACGTCATTTTGTATTGTTAAGACGTGAAACTTAGCAATCTGTATCTTGGTCAGGCAAAAAATACATATTGAAAAATCAAGTCTTTAACCATATTTAAAGCCTGGTCTGCCTAGCAAAGCATGGGACAATAACTCCAATACACTATGACTAGTTCTTTAGAAGAAACAGTTTTTACCCTCTATTTAGTATGTATAAGCTACTAGAAGGAAATGGATACCACAGCTCGGCATAAACTCACTAGTAACTATGATCTCTAAAGATGAGTTTGTTGGGCACTGATGTCTTGTACTGTTCTGTTCTGACATCTCTATTGCATATCTACTTGTATCGTAGAGATCAAGTTCCATATGAAGTGTTATGGACCCTGTGTAGTTTTTATGGTTGAATTTTCTCTGTATATGAAATCTAAAAATATCAAATCAAAATAGTCACACATTGTACTCTACCCATGTCAGCATTTTTGACAGATAAGAGTATTAGCCAAACTGTCACACACATGCAGTGTGCCAAATATACATTTGGAAATATATTTCCACATGAATTTATAATATTTTTCTATGCATGTATATGTAATAAATAACGTAAGCTACCAACTTTTTACCAGAAGTCTGGAATGCTCCTGAGCAAGAACAGGAAGTTCTGTCTGTGCCAGAAATAGAAGATAAATTTGAAGTCAGCCTACACTTTAATTTTACTTCTGGATCTGCAAGAAATTTATTATTAACACCTAAAGAGGGACATTTAAAAGGTATATTATTAAGTCCTTGAAATTTAAAACACATGGATATTGTACATGTAATTGCTTTAAAACATACAACATGTACATTAGGATAAGTAGGCTTATTTAAGTTTCATGCAGATATACTTGTACTTTGGACCTTTAACAATAAGGTGTGGATATGTTCGTGACTTACATGTATGTGCAGTTCATGCTTCATAACCAACCATTAATATACCCCCACATATTGCAGTTAATATTTGGAACACAGGCTAATGTACATTTAAATCCTGTTGATTTTTCTACAAGGTTACTTACTGACCAACTTCACCCAGGCTATTCCCTGCCTGATCTCTTGAACAATGAGCTTATAGTACAAAGGTTTGTTTGTTATGTTTTCATTGGAGACATCACTGCCAGTAGTGTTGTATAGCACTGGACCAAGAACTACTTCCTTCCCACGCAAAGTTGTAATCTGATCTGGTATATGGGTACAGTTGATATATAAACTGCATAGCAAGTCCAACTTGGCTACAATGTTATATAATATAGCCTGTTGCCTATCGGGACAGTTAAAAAAATTACATTCAATGTTTTTCATAAATATTAATTACTAGTTGTTTTAATGATAGTCTGCATTAGTATAAATAATTATTTGTTTCAATTTTATCTAAAGAGTTTGACATGCCTGTCCAGCTTTTTACTGGTAACTGCTGCCACCAGCCAACCAGCCTACACAATAGCCTACCAGCTATCTGTAAGCTGATATGCTGCCACGGGTAGGCTCTGTCTCTCTATACAATGTAATATGACGTGGCCTCAAATTTGTACATCTAGATCATGCATTTTAACCTTCCCATAAACAAAGATACAGGTATTATGGGCAATATTATGCATGATGCAGTAAGTTGCTACAAATAATGGTTGAGAGGTGATGATTTTGTAAGTATACTCCATTATTTTCAGATAAAGCGTGACTGTATAATAATACAATGTACATGTACGTTAGTAAGTTGTATACTTACAAAACAACAGAATCAGTAGCAAAACAAAACTAGACATTTTGAGAGAATAAAAATGGATTAACTGGATCAGTAGTATGACTTGTGAAAGTGAAGTTTATTATCAATAATATGAACTGTTGTTAGCAAATAAAACAATGGAAGTTAGAGAATACAGTTATGTAGAATATTTATAAGATGATAATATTATGATAAAAGCATTTGAAGTTGAATCTACAGGGTATGCATTTGATTCAGTGTTAATATTGTAATTGTAGGTGACTTTGTGACAGCGGGGTTGATGGGATGATAATTCTAATTCGAATTCTAATTCAAAAAACGGTTTTAAAAAACTGTTTTTATTGCCCTATTGGCCCACTCTCTTAGCCTCTGTCATAAAGATGCCTATTAATATGTACCTATATTAATGAATTGAGTTAAGGTGTTACAGGGTATAGTATCATTATTAATCAAATGAGTTCAAATATTAGATTGCAGGTACATAAAGTTATGAAATAGACTCTCCTGTGATATCAAACTTGTGGAGAGCTGATCGAGACCAAGTACATGTAGTTCGTAGCTCTTTATTTGAAAGTGTACAATAGCTAGAAAGCGAGTATAAATTAGGCCCATACTTAACTACATTGTACAATTTACATTATACTATTCGATTATAAAACTATCACAATTTAGTAATATGCAGTTAGGGTCTTATTTTATATGTCTTGTAAATTAATTTTGTGTTAGTGTTACCACATAGAGTACCTATAATTATTGTGTGACTCCTTTAGTTAACATAAAGTTAGTTATAGTTAGAAAAATGAAGTTAACATAAATGCAGTACTGAGAAATGTGGGCTGAGTTGTTTAGGCTAACAATGGTCGAGTCTCATCGTTCTGCAGAGGTTCAAGCTCTCGGTCAGGTCATCTTCTCTCCCGTCTGCTCTTCCTCTTTCTATACACATACTTCGGTTTAGATATGAAGTTTCTCATCTTCTTCCACACTCTTCTCATTTTTCTCTGCAATAGGGAATTTACAAAAATATTTAAACTGAATTAATGATTAATATTGTCTCAACATTTAACCCAATCAATGCAGCCTAAAGCATGACCATCAGCCCATCTATTTACCTTTTATCTGACTGAGTCATACAAGCTTGCTTACAATTTGCCTACTAGATCAGAAAACAAGATTGCAAAAATCTTTCAGAGTCACGATTAGGTTAACTTGTAGTAAGTTTCCTTCATTTCAGTTACACAGCACTGGCAATTGACATGATTTCAAACTTGTTTAGAGCGGCTAGAACATAGGACATTATAGCCTTTATTCTGTGTTCAAATTTCAAGTAGGAGAAGTTGTTTCTTTATTTGTTGTTTAGGTGCCTCCCAACCAAATTGCCCAAATCACAAACATAACTCTCAGTCTGGTAATACATGGGTCCAACAAGGCTGTGACACTGTTGAGTCTTTTATTTAAGTGTACTGCGTTGTGTATTAGACCAGAGTATAATATGGAATGAATTGTAACCATGTGGCATCATGAATAATAATAATATATATGTACAAGCTTGGCTATAGCTATTGGCTATTGGCTATGGCTATTGTCAAAATGTCATCACCTAATATGGTGGTGATGACTAACAAATACAACATTTCCTCCCCTGTAATGAGTGCTAGGGGAGTCTAACACCATAGAATTGAGTTTGCACCCTGTTACGAGTGGGATATCGACGTTCTGCCTCTACATGAACACTAGCCTGGGGTACCTCGAGCTGCTCATCGTCATTGTCCGGGGGGTTTAAACACTCGGTGTCAATTCTAGGCTGTAACTGATTTACGTGTCGTTTCCAGTGACCATGTCTTGTGTCAACTATGAATGTGGTGTTATTACCCCGTATTTGGATTACTATGCCTGGCACCCATTTAGGTCCATCTCGGTAGTTGCGAGCATATACAGTTGAGCCTACAATGTATCTACCATCTGGTGGTAACTTGTTGGTAGGTGGACTCTTGGAGGGTTGTAGTAACTCCATGACACCACGAGGTTGTCTGCCATGTAGAGCATAAGCAGGAGAGCGATAATTCAATCCAGGGTGTGGTAGTGAACGGTATGTAGTTAGGAACAAGCGTATTGCAGTGTCAAGGCTATGCCCAGAGTCAAGGTTTTTCTTGATTGTTGTTTTCAGTGTACGAACAAAACGTTCGGCTTCTCCATTTGATTCTGGGTTGTATGGTGGGGAAGTTATGTGCTCGATACCATGCATCTGACAGTATCTGTTGAATACATCTGAGCTAAACTGAGGTCCATTGTCTGACACTATGGTGTGTGGGAACCCCTCTATGGTGAATATCTCCTGTAGCATAGCAATGGTATCTTCTGTTGTTGTTTTTCCCACATCTGTTACTTCAATATATGGGTATTTAGAGTAACTATCCACACACACCAGCCACATTTTTGCAGCAAATGGGCCAGCGTAATCTATGTGGATTCTTTCCCATGGGACATTGGGTTTTGGCCAAGCTGTGTAAGTGGCTGGTGGGCTGCTAGAGTTAGTTTTGCAGACATCACAGGAATGTGATAGCCTCTCAATGTCAGCTCCAATCTTTGGCCACCATACATGTCTTCGACTCAACTCCTTCATGCGTACTATGCCCCAGTGGGAAGTGTGTAATAGCTGTAACACTTCATCTCTTAGCTTCCCTGGTATTACGACTCTAGAATAGTTATCTCTTTGTAGTATGAGCATACCTTTCACCATGTGTAATGAGTCCCGGTCATTCCAAAATGGCCTCACTTCATTGGGTATGACTGCACTGGCAGGCCATCCCATTGACATATACTGCATGACTTGGCTCAGTGTCTCATCCTCTTTAGTCTGTTGTGCTACATCTCTATAATTCAATGGGTAGTCTCGTAACTGGTCGCACACTACATGGATTACCTCTGCATTCTCTGCCATCTCCTCCCCGTCAAACTGAGCATCAAGGCCAAGAGGCAATCTAGATAACCCATCCGCATTGCCGTGTTGGTCAGTGGGTTTGTAGCGAATGTCATATTGGTAACCACGAAGTGTGATAGCCCATCTCTGCAGGCGTTGAGCAGCTATAGTTGGGACATTTTTCTCCGGAGAAAATATATGCACTAGTGGCTCATGATCAGTGACCAGGGTGAATCGCCTGCCGTACAGGTATTGGCGAAATTTTGTGATGCCGTATATGATGCTGAGAGCCTCCTTATCAATCTGAGAGTAATTCCGCTGAGAATCGGTTAACGTTTTGGAGGCATGGGCTATCGGTAGTTCTGCATCGCCCTCTTTCTGCATTAGCACAGCACCTATACCATATCCAGATGCGTCAGTCGCTAAGATAAGTTCTTTATCAGAGTCATAATGAGTCAGCTTTGTGGTGTTAATCAAGTCATGCCTAAGCTTGTCGAAGGCCTTTTGTTGTTCATCCCCCACTCGAAAATCGCATCCTGATGGAGCAGGGCATTAAGTGGGGCTGCCTTTGAGGAAAGGTTTTCTATGAACCTCCCATAATAATTGACCTTGCCAAGAAATGCTTGCAGCTGAGAAATATCCTTTGGAACTGGCATGCGATCAATGGCCTCCACAGCCGAGTAAGAGGGGCGTTTACCCTGTTTGTCAATAATATGACCAAGATATTCAACCTCGGGCTGAAAGAATTCACATTTGTCTAGCCTGACTCTGAGTCCATATTCTTGTAGTTTAGATAAGAGTGCTTCCAAGTTTTTCCAGTGGCTCTGTTCATCTCCGCCAGTTATAATTATGTCATCAAGGTACGCTGCTACACCTGGTAAATCAGAAACTACAGTGTCAATGTATCTTTGAAACTGGGCAGGGCTAGAAACAATACCGAAGCACATGCGTTGATATTGGTATAAGCCGAATGGAGTGTTGATGACACATAGCTTTTTTGCTTGTTCATCCAGCTCCAGCTGTAGGTAAGCATCTGCTAGGTCAATCTTTGAGAAGTGTTTGCCACTGCCTAGCTTGTTCATCAGTTCATCTATTTTAGGAATAGGATGTTGATCAATATGTAGTTGTCTATTGAGAGCTTTGAAGTCGCCACAAATTCTGATTTTACCATTTGGTTTAGAAACACACACAATGGGGGCAGCCCAGTCACTGAAAGCCAGTTTCTTTAGCACGCCTTCACTCTCCAGTCTATCTAGCTCAGCTTTGACCTCTGTTTTTTTGCTGAATGCTATGTCCCTTGGTTTACTGAAATGCGGCTGGGCACATTCCCTCAAGTGTAATGGAATTTTAGCTTTAGTACAGAGGCCCAGACCTGTTTTGAACACATTGCTGTATTTTGCAGTGAGCCTTTGCACCTTGCACGTGAGTTGAGAAGGAATGTTATCACTTACTGCTTTGACTGAGTGCCCACTTACTGGTGCCAACCCAGAGTCTATTAGTCCGAAATCGTCCGACCAATCTGCTCCGAATAGGTTTGTAGAATCTGGAAGATCAATTATGACAAGTCTCCTGTTTGCCATGGTTTTCTGACCTAAAGTTACTGAAACATGGCATTCACCTGCCGTTTTAATGTCAGTGTTCCCATAGCCCCGTACTCCACAATCCAGTTTAGTGATTGGAGGTGAGCCTAGTGCGTGGTATGTGTTCAGATCGATCATGGAGCAGGTAGCTCCAGTGTCCCACTGCATGTCAACTTCTTTATTGTTGATGTTGACGCAGAGCCAAGTTTGTCTGCCTTTCCTAGAATATAGCGGGTCTTTAACCAGGTATACACTGCGAGCTGTATCATATTTATCACCCATTTCTTGCTGTTGCTTATACCCGTCATTGCCAGTTCTGTCGGATCTGGCCATACAGACGGATTGCAGGTGGCCACGTTTACTACACTTTGCACATGTGTGCATCTTATAAGGGCAGTCTTTTCTGCTGTGAGCTGTATAGCAAGATGGGCACCCTTTATATTTGGTGTTCGTGTATCTTGGCCACCTAGTGGTGTCTTGAGTTGCAAGGTTTACTTCTGGCTTTATAGTGGTGCTACCATTTGCTGTGGTTCCCTTCAACATTGCATCTGTCTCAGTGGTTCTGATATAGTTATTGGCTTTAACTAGAACTTCTTGTAGAGTTGGGTTGCTGTCCAGGAGGCACTGTCTACGAATGTCTGGGTGAGGAGTCTCTTTGATTATGACGTCTCGAATCTGCTCATCAAGGTAGCTTTCCCCACAACCAGTTTTATTGCAGATGAAGCCACAGTTTTGTCCTAGACCCCGTAAAACAGCTGCCCAATCACTGTATGTTTGCTCTGGTTGCATTTTAGTGTTATAAAATTTGTACCTAGCAGCCTGGATGTGAAGTTCCTTTCTGAAGTGTGCCCTTAAAACAGTGGATACTTCGTCAAACGTTTTTTGCTCTGTACCGTCTACACCACCGCACAAATTCATGATCAGCTGATAGGTGTGAGGGCCTACCCATGATAGCAGGCATGCTTTCTTCTGATCGTCGGCAACCTTGTAAACTAGTAAATATTGTTTGAATCGTTGCAAGTATTGATCCCATGATTCTGTAGCCCTGTCGAAGTGTTCAAATTTTGGTATATGTATAGCTGTTGCAGTAGTATTCGGCTGTGCTCCCTGTTGTTGGTCCGTCAGCGATTTAAGTACTGCAGTCATGGTTTCTAATACTCCTTGTAGTTCAGCCATTGTGATTACGGTTAATCCAATAAGAGTTAGTCACTTAGTTGTGAAATAATCCCAATAGTGTGTTTTCTAGAATTTAGATCCTGGTCTTGGCACCAACTGTTGAGTCTTTTATTTTAGTGTACTGCGTTGTGTATTAGACCAGAGTATAATATGGAATGAATTGTAACCATGTGGCATCATGAATAATAATAATATATATGTACAAGCTTGGCTATAGCTATTGGCTATTGGCTATGGCTATTGTCAAAATGTCATCACCTAATATGGTGGTGATGACTAACAAATACAACAGAAACCATGGGCATAACAATTATTAGTTTGCTTACTACATTTATGATGTTAGCCTTAGAAGTAA
The DNA here is from genome assembly GCA_935421135.1 of Bugulina stolonifera. Classification (NCBI taxonomy): domain Eukaryota; kingdom Metazoa; phylum Bryozoa; class Gymnolaemata; order Cheilostomatida; family Bugulidae; genus Bugulina; species Bugulina stolonifera. Next base: position 9,588,733 of record OW285191.1, read on the forward strand.
GTAGAGAGGTTATTGGTGATTCCATTATATATCTTCATTGAGCTCTTCAAGGATGATCACAAGTATTCTGTCAGGTTGGTAGCATTCGGAGTTGTCTAACATGTTTGTACCTGTTTAAGAAGTCATACAGAGGATAAACACAATAGTATAGCTGCATATTGTATAGAGTGCAGAAGCGGAGATATTAAGCAGCGTTGGTTCTTTGCCGAAAAGAAAAAGTTTATATTTGTAGCATTTGTAGTTTAACTACCACAGAACTACCACAGAACTACCACAGAACCACCACAGAACTACCACAGAACTACCACAGAACTACCACAGAACTACAACAGAACTGCCACAGAACTGCCACAGAATTGCCACAGAATTGCCACAGAACTACCACAGAACTACCACAGAGCTACCACAGAACTACCACAGAACTGCCACAGAACTACCACAGAACTACCACAGAACTACCACAGAACTGCCACAGAATTGCTACAGAACTACCACAGAACTACCACGGAACTACCACAGAACTGCCACAGAACTGCCACAGAATTGCCACAGAACTACCACAGAACTACCACAGAACTGCCACAGAACTGCCACAGAACTGCCACAGAACTACCACAGAACTACCACAGAACTACCACAGAACTACCACAGAACTACCACAGAACTACCACAGAGCTTACTGTTATGTGTACTGGGTGGTATAACTGCAATGGTTTGTCTAACACAGTTAACAATATTGACTTGCTATGTAACAATAGAGGTGGTGACCCATTTAGGGTTAAGCTGGGTTAAGCCTGGGACTGTTTTCTCCTTTTATGACCTTTAGGCCTCTAAGCAGATCTACATTGTAAGAGCAGAGCTGTTGTTGATGTAGCTGTTTACTATCTACTTGTGAATACTCAACTTTATTTAGTTAGAAGTAGGCTACATGTACATGATTGTAAACAATTAAATTGAATTAAATACTTTCTTCCAGAATTCAAAAGAAACAAGGAAAAAGGAAGTAGAGAACAAAATTTCTTTACAATTATTTCATTGGCTTACACCTCAAAATGCCTACATAACCAAGTCACATGGAATCACATGCACACATTATACATGTATAGTATAAACACATAGTGTAAACACAATAGTTTGATAACAAGCAAAGTTCGAAGGCTATCTGCACCTCTTCATTACACCTAGTAGCAATTACAACTTGTTGTAGCTGCATGTCAATTTGAACATATTCCCAAAGAATTAAAATTAATAATTTTCTTCCAGAAGTACATGTATTTACTATGTTCTTTGTTGTATTGAAAAAAATGGCTAGGCAGCAAAGAATCGTGTTATCTTACTCACTTATCATATACATACTACTGGATATTTATGATGTATTTTTAGCAAGGAATTTATCTTTGAGCAGTCAGAGACTTGTTTCACATCCATGAAAATACCAGTCCCTGACTGGGGTTTGAACCCGGGGCCTCTACGGCACCCAATCGGCTAGCACAGTGAACAGAACATGCTACCCACTACACCAGTTGCTGAGCTGAGCATGACATACACATACAATGTACATAATATATTATCTTAATAGAAACATGGGTTCAGATAATAATTATTATTAGCGATCCATTATGCTTTCTTAGATAGATGAAGTTTTTATTTGTATTATTAATAGTTATAATGTTGTGAGGTTATTAAAATTATAAAGTTGTTTTATGCAATGAGATATACATGTACATACATGTGTTTTATGAGAGGATCTTATAATGCTATAATTATGGTAAAATAAGTTGATGTTGATAGTAGTGTATTTTAATGTTAATCATAGTGTGCTATGGGCAACGAAAATGATAATATATATAATATTACACATAGTTTATAAATTATCATATTAAGCTATATGGCAAAAGTAACTAAGGCTAAATTTGGTATGCCCTGACATTGATTGTAGTATGCTATAAGCAACACACAAAATATTGCCTTTTTAATTATCAATTTACGGAGAGCTTTAATTGTTTAAGATCAAGCATGGCCTGATGGGTATGATATAGGAGAGATAGGTCATCCATTTCATTTTTAATTAAAATACAGTGTAGCTCCGTGAAACAGCTCTATGTAGTATGCTGTATATACAGGGGCGTAGGTTAGAAATATTGAGTGGGGAGGCAGAAAGATGGGTGGGAGGGGGGTGCGGGGGTGGGGTGCGGGCACCCCCCGCAAATGCACGCGCAGCGGAAAATTTTTAAATTTCACTGTCTGAAATGCAAAAATTAGACATACTAGCATCACTTCAACAAGTACTCATTACTACTTCTGCTTAAAAATACAGTTACTACTACTTACAACAGGAGTGAAAGTGTTACAGTACTATTACTAGCTAGTAGAATTTTATAATAACTACAATACTGCATGATTGTATCTTTTTACAAAGAGTCCATAGGCGCAAGTGTATTATATAAATTAAAATTTTCAACTTTTAATAGTCGATTAACAACTATTGTCATTATAAATTAGTTATGTAAAATAAATTCAAATTGCATTTAAAATAAATATCTTCGAAAGGAAAGTGTAGTAGCCTATTAAAGCTAAGAAAATATTTATAGTGTATTTATATTATATATAAATTTAAAATTAAAATATTTAATTATTGTTATATTATTTTATTTTTAAATTAGTGTTTTTCCTTTACAATACACATTTAGATGTTAGTAGTGAATGTAGCAGTAGAGTGGTAGCTGTCAGTGGAGTTACAATGGCTGGAATGAATAACTAAAATGAATGCAAAAACTTTTAATTATATTAAAAGAACAAATTACAAATATTTTTAAAAGAAACCAAAATAATATTGGAGTTAAATTTCATGCATCTGCTCGTAGTCAGTGACAGGAAAGGAACAACCTCATGGATAGCAGTGACTTAAAAATTGATTCAACTGTTCACTACTTTTACTTTTGCACCTATTATTTTTTCCTTGGTATAAATAACTATCCATAAAAAATATTTATTCATCCATTCACAAGACCGCAAGTTATTAACCTTGGCATAGCCATAGAGCCTTTTAGCAGAATACACAGTTTTATGGGCCCCTTTGGGAACCACTTGCAATGTAGTTATTATTCCAGGATTATTGGTTATTGTTGCGCAGCAACACCATAGAGTTATAAGTAGAGTGATAACGCCATAGAGTTATAACTAGAGTGATAACGCTTCGGTCGCAAACCGGAAATGAAGCAAATATTAAGGGAAAAAGTGCTGAATTTTCAAAAGTAGTGTTTTTAGGCCACTTTATTTTGACAACGCCCCTGATATAACATGTACATGCTTGTATGGCTAGATAATGTGTATTTATTTTAGAAATTGGTTATACTAGCAAAATATAAGTATAATAATACATAATATACACGAATTAATACAAAATCTTTACATGCAATATGAGTAGTCTTACACACACTGTTTTCTTACCTTGTTTTAAGAAGACTCTATTTGTAAGAAAGAGAAAGGAAAGCTTTGTTGCATGCTATATGTATATGGTTCATTGCTGTGTTTTGAATGAATAAACCAGGTAAAAATTCAATTGATTAACAATTGCCCAAACTGCCATTAAGAACATTTAAGAGAGGAGGCAACAACTTCCTTGTTAAAAATCTACACCTACACTTTAGTTCAAATGATACTGAGGGTATACCCATTGATAATATATTATGCTATGAGTTCAGCTGTCGATTCCTCTAACAAGTCTGTAAAGCCTTTATCGCATCATAATAAGGCACAGAGTAATTTGTATTTACGTTAATTGTGACTGCAACATAGACAGAAAAATTGTGTCAGTTGAAAGGGAAAATCTACTTTGAATTTTTGAAATGACATTCTATTAGGCTGGATTCAAGTAATTATCCTCTTTGCCAGAAAGCAGAAATAGTTAGGTTGGTAATGGAGTTGCTTCCCCATTCTCTTTTGTTACGCATTCTCTATGAAGTTGTCTACTCTCTCTGCTTTTCTTCCTCTTTCTATAAATATATTTTGGCTTAGATAGGTAGTTTCTCAGTTTCTTCCAGACTCTTCTCATTCTCTTCTCATTGTTCTGGTGCTCACTCTGGAGAAATTAAAGGATGCATAGTCATCGTACATTCCCTTTTACACAATTATTATACAATATCAATAGTTATTACAGTAGAATAGAAACTTAAAATCAGTGCTATATACATGTAATATGTAGGTAATTAATCTTTTGTGAGGTGGGCTTATATTATCTGTCAAAATTTTCATGCCAATAAGCAACATTTGTATACCTTCTTTGCAATGTAGGCAAAGCGCATGCAATAAACTAACTTGCAAAAGCTGATTTTGTGGTTTTTCTAAAAGCTCACTCACAATATTGTTGACGTTTATATTAGAAGTAAGTAGCTTATTCAACTCACCAAGGCACAATAATTGAATGCTAATGAATGACTGTGCAGATGACGCTGAATATCACAGAGATATGCAAAACAAGTGAATAATATACACCTTTCATATTTATATTCCATGTTCTTTATAGTCATTTGACCAATTACAGTACAATGCCCACCAAATATTGACTACATGTACATTGTATATTAAATATTTTTTGTGATCTTTATCAGGTCTTACACATGGTAGGATGGTAGTGCATCGCTATAATGCAATTATAGTAGACCCACTCTCTGGCTAGTGTACTTACAAGGTCTATGTGTGAGAGTGACCAATGTACATGCAAATTCTACAGCATTATACAAACTTCCACCTGGGTTCATGTCTTTGATATAGCAGAAATTGTATGGCATAAGTTCCAAGAGACCACAGTACAAAAAGCTACTACTCAAGTATAATGATCTAATAAATTAACTATTTCAGAGGTAACTCAAGCCCTTAGACATTACATGTATGTACAATGTAAAGAAAGGCACCACTCCTCAGAGGTGCAGCTTTTTTATACTGACAGTCCAGGATTAGGGAAAATACGGGAGTTGGCAGGAAGTACAACTGTGTAACTTACAGTTCTGAGAATGAGACAGCAGTACCAATAACATATTGTAAACCATATTAATGGGATACATATCCACAGAAGGAAGAATATTTTTCTTGGCTACAGCTTTATAATTGTGGTTGCATCCAAAAGTCAGCAAAAACTTGCATCATTCCAGATTATTTACTGATAAAGTTATTGTTACCACACATATCAATTACTACTTCTACCAACAATGTCAGCTACACACTACCATCACCACTATTACAATATTATCATGAATTCCATACCAGTGTTACAAACTAAGAGTTGAGCACAATATTATAACAATTTGACAACTAGATATAATATAGGATGTCTAGAGGCTGTCCTCGGCTCTGAGGCTATAGCCCTGCATCATATTTACTAAAATACTACAATCTACAGTGTATGTTACTAAAGTATTATAGTATTCAATGTCAGTGCAATCATGGAATAATAAGTACAGTGTACAATGTATGGAAAAAGTCAACATCAATAAGTGCAAACATGATGTTTTTTTTAGCAAAAAATGGTACACTAAAGTAAGAAAATACAACATTGTGAAAAGTTTGAAAACGATAATAATAATTTATATTCAGTTACAGTTTAGGCACAAAATAATGTAAATTTACCACAGCTATATTGTCACACTGGTAGGCCTACTAACCACCCACCAGTAGAAACAACTGACATTCAGGCTTGTAAAGGAGTTGTCTCATCAACCTGGTTGTTCTCAGCTTCTGCTTCAAGTTGTCTCCTCTCTCTTTCATTCCCTCTCTTCCTATAGACGTACTTTGGTTTAGAAATAAACTTTCTAACTTTCTTCCAAACTTTTTCCATTTTAGTCTGGTTGTTCAGGAGTCCACTCTGTAATCAGTATAACGTACAATCTGGGACCTTACTTTTCTCACAGCTACTTAAATAATAGTTTTTATTGCATAGTATGATTCTGAAAAAGCATTAATTTCTGCTAATTCAGTGATAGCCTGTAAACTGAACGCGTTTGATTACAAATACCATAGAGATTGATTTCCGGTAATGAGCATGCTGTGCAAGATGCTCTTCTTCGTCAATCGAGGAACCAAAATATATTGTAATGTTTTTGCCAATGAGTACACGCTGGTGCCGATGGCACGAGTGTGGGGAGCGCTTGAGAGTGGTCGATCAAGCTGTACTTCCAGCATTACATAAAGAGTGAACAGTATGTAGTAGCTTATGCATGTATAAAGGTCATAGACCCGTTGCTAGTGCTCATGAAACAGTCTGTGAAAGAGTATGTCCAGCCGAGCTTGAGGATGGGTTCGGGCTAGTGGTCCAATGGGACCAAAGCTGGAATTACCTCTCTCAGAGAGAAGACTCTGTAAGGTTTGAGTTGGCAGATGTGACTTTATTGGAGTCTAGTCATCAAATAGTTTCTACAGTGAAATGCTCATGCTTTTATACTAAAACCAGTTCTGGTATAAGTTCTGATAGAGTATCAGGAGGGACGATATAGTATCGGCCCCGGAAATTGTGTAAGAATATGGCGGCAAAAGGCCGAGGCCCAACCTTAAAAAGGTCGGCCATTATAAAATATACTTATAACCAAGAGAAATGTAATATATTACATAAAAACCAGCCTTCATTATGATAGGCTTACAACATTTCGCAATACTTGTTTTGATTGCGTAAGGCTTAGTATAAGAGTAATAAGGTTCTACTTGATGATGTAATATGGATAATAATAGGCAACCTACTGACAGAGACAAGTACAATTAGAAGCATGTGTATCAATAAAAAGAGTATATATAATATATATTTACAGGTAAGTATTGAAATGTGCAGGTGGCTATTAGGATACTGGTCATGTCAGGCATGTCGAAACACCAGAATATTACGGAAGTTTAAGCACCACTTACTATATTTATGACTGCAGCATTAGAAGTAAGTAGAGAGGTCATTGGAGGCACTATTATATCTTCATTGAGCTCTTCAAGGATCACCACCAGTATTCTCTCAGGGTGGTAGTATTCGGAGTTCTCTAGCATGCTTGTATCTGTTTCAAAAGATAAATGATAGAGACGAATTTCAGTTTGAAGTCAATTGTTTTGCAAAATGGAATTGCAATTACTAAAGTGCAAAACATTATACAATGATTGTGTGTTACACAAGACATTGCTACTAACACCTCTGTATGAAATGCACACACGTCATAAATATCAGGGTGAGAGTCTTACAATATATAGTTTTAGACTGCAACAAAAATTCTAAAGTGAATGCAATGCTTTTAAATATAAGCTTGTATGTACATGTCTATTATAGATACATAGAATAGATGTAGTAGCTGGTGCATGGTCACATAGCCATTCACCGAAAATGCAAATTACAAAGAAAAATTTCAACTTATGGTGCTTCTTGACAAGTATTCACCTGTGAGCACCTGCGCTTGATGCAAACAGGATGGGTTGGACAGGTAGGAATTAGTTAGTAGTATGATAACAGTTCTGCTTTTCTGAACCAAGTCACATAATTCTCTGTGGATATTTGTTCCTGGTCTTGAGTCCCTGTCAGCGATGAACAGCCTCAGTTTCTGTAAAATGATGTGGAACGCTTTATTTGGAGACGCTACTTGAAACGGTAATTATGCATGCGATAATCTCTGAAATGTCTTTGATTGTTCTGTTGCGTGAACTTTAAATTCGATCGACACAAATAACATGACTCGTTACATTGATAGTTGAAATCTTTTAATCTTCAATGCATTATTTTGCTTTTCAACACATTTCAACATTTTTAATCGTATTATATATTATATGGGCGATGATTTCAAACTTGACACAGGATTAAAATGCGCTCTTTTGTAGTAAAATATTGCTCTTGAAATCTCATGAGGTTTGACGCTAGCACACTAAAGTTTTGAAACGAACACCTCTCACTGCAAAAATGGCATTTCTCTGAAGATAACAGATAAGCACAACTGGGCATAACTTATAAAACATTAGCAGTAGGATCCTCCCACTTCTTGTTCTGGAATCAAGTTTTAAGTAGACAATAACATAATATTATAATACATTTTCCTAAAATATGTTTTTAGCATTATTTGGTTTCTATTGCAGCTTTTCATGTCAAAATCATCGATTTTATAATTTAGGGGAAACAAATCCTAACTTCACACAGCATTAACGATGAGTCATTTTAGCATTACACATAGAATCACAAAAGTTGACATAAAGAGATGACTTAGTAACGTACCAAAATAGTGAGTTCAACATACCCCCCCCCCCCAACAAAAATGGTGGTTCTCTGAATTTAAGAAATTCACAAAATTTGACCTATAATATGAAAAATGCTAGTAGACTGTCCATTTTTTGCTCTGGTACCAAAAATTGTTACATGTATGCAAAGTAGGCAATCACCCTTCTGTTCAATGTATGGTATGGATAGTAAAATACTTAATTCGTCAAGTGAAGGAGGACATGTTACACATAACATTCAAAATCAATAAATATAAATACCTCCTCTTTCCTTCAATCCACCCCTGTTTTTCTCGACCCGTCACTGATACACAACAATTTACTTACAGTTCTGAAGTCAACAGAATCTCGGCTTTCATTTTACATATAGGACAGAAAAGAAATCCAATTAGGAAAAACCGGTGTAAGTAGGGTATGTGGGTCCCATATTGTGTTTATTTTTGCTAATAAATGACACATTGAACTCTGACCTTTGATGCTCCACTATTGCTCAGTCGATCGGTATCCTCAAAAGCTGGGATTAGCTTCTGCTCCACCCACTCCCTGTCTGACTCACTATCTGAATTGTAGGAGACTAAGGCATTATATTCACACTGCTGCTCCAATCTTATTTCCTGTAATTTTTCTGATACAGCTCTGAGCACGATGCAACAGTGGCTTATATACCATCGGTATTTATAACATGGTAGAGCAATAAGCAGACTTACTAAAATCCCAGCAAGTGATGTCCCAGCTATCATTAAAGGGATTCGACTGAAGCAGTAGAATTTATCAAGATTGTAGTCGACCACACGCACTGTCACACTGTTGTCATCGATGTTAGGAGGTGTGCAAGTGATGCTGTCCGACCGTAGCAATACTGTTGAGTTCAACACCCAGTTTTTAAAAACCTTCGAACACGTACATAGGAATGGGTTTCCAGCGATTGAAATGCCTCTTAATCTTGGAAAATTAGTTTCAATATTTTGAATTAGCTTGGGAGAAATAGCTCTCAGCAAGTTATCATCCAGATACAGAAAATTTAAATTGGTTAGATTTTGAAGAGACTCATCTTTGACAGAATGAAGCAGGTTTGCACTCAAGTCTAAAGCGAAGATCCTCGGGCTATGAAATGAAAATTCTGCTGAAAACGATTGAATTTTATTTTGTCTCAAAACTAGTACTGATAGCCTGGGCATTCTAAGGAACAGGTTCGACGGGATGAAATCAATTTGGTTGTTTGTTAAATCTAATCTTGTCAACATGGTTAACTGAGCTAACCTATAGAAATTGGCATTTTGGTTCAATCCAATGCGATTGTTGGCCAACCTTAAGTACTCAATTGTAGTGCACATCTCTGTAATATCCGTTAGTTGGTTATCTTCCACTGACAAAGTCTTTAACCCCGGCAACCTACGGCACAATTGTTTTGCAGCTGATGAGGAAAAATTGTCAAGGAAATTTTTATCCAACTGTAGTTTGGTTATGACGCTCGTTGAGTTATGGTCAATTTCACCATTGTCATTAATAAATGTGGGAAGTGCTCTGAGCAGGTTACTGTCAAGTAACAAAGTTTTGAGATTTGGAAAACTATCAAGTAGACCCGATAGGCTATATGGAGTAGCTGAATTTATTCCTATATTAATCAGATTTAATGCTCTCAGGCGCAATCCTGGATTAACCCCTTTGCTGTACAGTAACAGTTTTCTATGTCCCAAGAGATTTCCATCAAGAATGAGGTGTATGATATTTATAAGAGAATCAAATGCACCCCGTTCAATAAAGGAGATGCCACACCAGCCAATGTACAATTCACGCATATATGTAAATCCTTCGAATGTCGACTTTGATATTATGCCTCCGAAGATTTTGTCACTGAACCTGGTGTCAAGATCTTTTAACTTCCTTAAAGCAAACATGGTTCTGTTAGTAAGAAAACAAGAGGCATTGGCAGGAGCAGTCGATGTCCAGTGGAGCATTGTCAAGCTGCCTAAACCTTTGGGAAGGTTGTCAAAAATATCTTTGGCAGCTGCAGGGCATTCCCTGTAAAATGGCAAACTACTGATATATAATTTTTTCAACCTTATAAGTGGCAGAAGTATTTTCGGTCCAGCAGCAAAAAAGTGTGACTCATCTAAATATAGTACGCTGATGCGTTTAAGAGGTGCAAAGTAGCCGGGTTTGAGGTTTGTACACTCAGTGCTATTTCGTCCATATCCACTTAACCGTAACTCCACAAGTTTTGTAAGCATTTCAAAGTGACTGTTGAAAGAACTTTTGTTATTGCTGCAGCCTTCAAGGGGATTGAAGGAAAAGTCCATCGTTACCACATCTAATACATTTGAAAAAACATTTACTGGAAATGCGGTAAACCGGTTTTTTGGAAGATGGAGATTTTTGATTTTGTGTTTGCTATAGAAAAGTACATCTGGCAAACTGCTGATTTGTGATCCCGTTACGTTCAATTTTAGGAGGCGGCGATTAGAGACAAATGTTTTAGACGCAACAGACATTATGTTCTTTCCGACGATGGTAAGTTGTTTCAAGGAAGGCAGGTGGCTGAATGCCGATGCATCCAAAACCACAGGTGGACCATTGTACGTAATCTCCAGAGAATGGGTTAAGCGTGATAGCTTTCTAGGGACAATTTCCACAGGGTTACTTGTTGTGCAAATAGTATTTTCCTTCTCACACGTTAAGCATTCAGGAACATTGCAGACACCAGTAAAGCATGCTCTTGAGTCCGAATCACACCCTTGAGGTGCTGGCCCTCCATAATCTAGTATTAGGAGATAGATTATCCAGATATAGAGATCCATTTTTCATCAAAGATGACTCTGATCATTACTTCTCGCAAGCTCTAGAAAATAAGCACATGACTAGAAACACAGCGTCTAGTTTGAAACTGTATATAATATTGTAATGTTTTTGCGTCTGAGGGTGGTCTATTAGATTCTCTCCTAACTGCATATACTGAGCTTATGACAACCTACATGTAGTTGATTGATTGTGCTGTGTGTGAGTAGTGACCCATAGGTCCAAGCTGTCCAACAAGTGCTTAGAACTAACATGTGCTTGTCAATGCCATCCTAGGACTCTGGGCTTTCGGTCCCGAGGAACTTCAGCTGAGAGTATGCTAGTCTAGAAGAGATAACTCCGGTATTCTTGATATAATGTAGATGTGTCTTTATTGAGCTCTAGCAAACAACTGAGCTAATATAGAAAAAAGTTTGCCTTTTATACTGAATCATCTCCGGTGGCTTCCAATAAAATGTACAACCGTCACTTGGTATACGGTAGTGTGCAATAGCAATAAAAAGGGACGAGTTCGACCCTGGGTCAGATCTCCTAGGTCGGGCATAATGCAAAACATTTCAAAACATTGCCAATACAGTAAGTATACAAGATCAACAGTGCTAAGTAGGCACTGGCCCTATACAACCATGCACTTACATACGATTATATATGCACTAATGCATAATCATTCAAGCACACTTACATGTAGGTTATTTACACTTTATAGCGAATAACATAGTAAGTATACACATAGGAGAGTCTGAGATATAAGGGAGCATTTTCACTACAATATTTGGAAAACACAAGGTTAATTCCGAACAAGGTATAATGTAATGGTTTCTGTGATTTGGTGCGGTCGTCCTTGGACGACTATCGACCCAGAAATGAAGTGCCTATGAGTGGTAATAGGACTTCGCATTACATGAAAGATCGAGCGGTCTCAGTAGCCCAAATACTACCAAAGACGACCCATCTGATCTCAAGTCCGACCTTCAGACTATACAAGGAAAGAGAGTAGTTTGACCTAGTAGGCGGTTCGCAAAGCGAATGACCTAGTAAAAGGAAGAGAAAGTCTCTGTATCAAGTATAGATGTGTCTTTATTGAAAGCCAAGTGTAGACTGAGACCATGAACAGTAAAAACAGTGGCCTTTATATAGTAGGAGAACTTCCGCCCGACTAGTGTCAGGAAAGACGACATGAGGTCGTCCGGAACTTGCGCAACCATATGGCAGCCGGAAGCCCGACATATATATACAACGGTACTAGAGCATTACGTTACAATCAAAACAAGTCTGGCGCAATGTCTATTAATACCATTAACCTTCGCAGAAGGACACAAAGGAGTGCTATAACACAGATATACGTCATGGAAAAATACCAGTAATGTACAATAACAATGGGTAGCTAATTATAGATATAGTAGACCAATATAATGACTCAGTAAATGCCATACATGAGTGTACAATGGTATATGGCTAAGTAGTACAGAATACAAGCAAAGCCAGACATATACGTCATGGAAAAGTACAGTAAAGTATACAATAACAATGCTTAACTAATTATAGACACTTAGACTAACAGTCGGGGTCGGCTTATGGCCTGATAATGTAATTAAGACTATTGTTTATCCAGGGAACCATATAGGAATTAGAGTCCTGGCTTCTGCTATTCTAGCAAGTAGTCTCGACACAGCACCATAATGTTAATGTTCCTAGGTGGTCGGGCTCGGCCATCGGGGTCGGCCTTTAGGAGTTGTCCAGACCATCACAATATTATTGTTGTTGAGTTTTTCTGTGGTATATAGATGCACATTGCATCACAAGTTACTCTTAGAATTATCAATCTTCCCCAGTCCGGACTGCAGTCAAAACATTGAGTTTTGGTTGCTCAACTCGCATGTAAATAAATGGTGTGGATAGTAATTTAATTTCTTGCTGTTTTCAGAGAAACCTTTTGAATAAATGCATCATACTGTACATGCATCTGCTATCCATAAGTCTACTTTCATACAAGTACAGATTCACCACATGTAATGTCTCGCATTGAACCACTATTCCTATACAGCTAGAAAACCTATCAACTTACATTGTAATTTAGGTTATCCCATTTGTAATATCTATTGGAAATAATCATGATCTCCATGTGAGATTAAAATACCCTTTTTTGCAATGTTGTAAATTGGTGGTTAAATTTCATTTACAATCCATGTGGTCCAAATGGTCTACTTAATGCAGAGCAGCATTCCTAGTGTATAGAACTGGTTCTCATTTCTAACTGCACTATACATTAATCGAATAGATGCAATACATACTCATATCAAATTTCAGCTTGTAGTCCAACTGTAGATTGAACACAAATAGTGTCTAGTTTAATGATAATACAGTGAAGAGCACCATTAACGCAGTTCCCTATGTCTAAAACTACTTGTATATAATAAGGCACAGTTATTTATTGTTGTTTTGTGTTTACTGTCTGTTTAATTAGATTGTTTGCTAGCTAACTAATGTTGCTATTGACATGTTTATGAGTTGCATGACCTATTTCTGATGAGGAAGTATAAACTAACAAATCAACTTTATCCTGGTCTTTATTGGACACTTAGATCTAATATTTCCATGGCATTTGCCGCACCTACTGTGCCTGGTACTGCATGCGCTCGGAACTGATGTGGTACTTCTGGACTATTCTTTATGTTACGGTTCCAATACATAATAGCATAATATAATACATAATATTATATTATAATACATAGTTTTGGTTTGAACTCATAGATATGAATATAAAATATATATATACTTGTATTATAATATACATGTACATGTAGAATAATCTAGAATAACAAGATGCAGGATTAATGCAGGTCAAGTGGTCTTTACTACTACAATGTATTTCTTATGAGAAAAGTTGCTGTTACTTACATAATATAGGCCACATACTATCAGTATGTCAAACTTCAAGAGTTAGTCATACTGATTAGCATTAGGACTGTTTTAGACTGAGTTCCTATATGGTTAAACCAAATAAATCAAATTATTATTAACCCAACACAGTAGGCAGCGCCCCCAAGTAAACAGTTATGACAATAAAGGAGTTATTTCCCCACTTCTATCTGTTACACATTGTCTGGGAAATTGTCTCCCCTCTCTCCTGCTTTCCTCTTTCTATAAACATACTTTGGCCTCGAGATGAAGTTTACCACTTTCTTCCAGACTCTCTTCATCTTCTTCTCATTGTTCTGGCACTCTGTCTGCAACCAGTAACACACACTGTATGTAATATCAGCCATTTGTATGTGTGTAATATCAGAGTATTTTTGTGGGTATTTGTACACCTGTCAATGGTCCTTTAGTCCAGCACAGTAGAGAATACATTTCATGCATTAAACTAACTTATAAAAGCTGACTTTATGGTGTTCCCAAAAGCTTACTTACAACATTGATGACGTTGATATTAGAAGTAAGCAGAGAGGTCATAGATGGGTCCATTATCTCTTCATTGAGCTCTTCAAGGATGATCACAAGTATTCTGTCTGGTTGATAGCATTCGGAGTTGTCCAACATGTTTGTACCTGGATAAAGAGATAATAGGAATTCATACAAAAATATGTATGAAGAGAAAACTTGGAACCGCTTTATCTTCTTTATAATTAACTCACCAAGCTTGTATGACAGTTATTCAACTGTTTAACAAATCAACGTTTAAATGACTATTAATACTGCCTATCCTCAATGTCACTCCTATTTTGTATCGACTAAAATACTACAGAACATCTACATGTATACCATAGAGATTACATGATGTGTGTGATCCCTGTCACAGCTACACAAAAATTAGCAGTAAGTTTTGAAACAAATTCATGAGAACAAAAAAAGTAGATGATACATAGACAAACAATGTACATCTACTAATTAAGTTTCTGCTTTTATAGTTGAGCCATAAGAGCGCTGCGTTTGATGAAATTAAGAGGCACCACAGGCGATAGCAGAAATTATGATGAATGAACCTTTAAGTATTCATTTACACTTGTTTAGAATTTTAACTCTGCTCTTACCTATAAGGAACTGAGCCTGATGTAGACAGGAAGTACTAGAGAGATATGAGTTGGTTAGTAGAATGATTATCTTTCTACTGTTCTTTACTGTGTCACACAGTTCATTGTAGATAGTGGCTCCTGGTGTCGAGTCTCTGTCAGTTATGAACAGCTTCGGCTTCTAGAAAAAAGTGTGTACCATTATGTGGACGAGGAATACCTATGTACATGTAGTTACAGAGCTCCTACCTTATACTCTACTATATAATATGTAGTTGAAATATCATAGCATATAATACATTGGGAATCTAATTAACCCAGTAGACAATGCAGTAAGTAAGATACTAACCCAACAAAACTATATACATACATTGTAAGTACATTACAGGTAATTTAAACTACATTTTATTTCACTCAAATATCGTCTGCTAAAAGCAATGATATACATTTTTGAAATTATAATTCACACAAGGCAGCGCTGTTTTACAGGTATACATATGCAACTCTGTGTACACTGTACAGCTAAATTCACATTATTAAACCAATCAATACTAGTGCCTCACCTGGTTTAAAAACTCTAAGTACAAAAATATTGCTTTGGACTTAGAAACTTTGTGACGTTTAATTTGAGTGTATTGGTTAGCGCAAGGGGAAGGAAAACTGGGGAACCTAGCAAACTGGATAACTATCTACATGACTGCTTTAAACTATCCAGAAAACAACTTATACCAAAACTCATGATTTATGCAATGTAACTAGTTTAAACTGTAAGACATATCAGACTTGTCTTATACCTTCGAAACTCCATCGTCTGCTGGCTGATTCACTTCTTCCACAGCTGAGATTAGCTTCTGCTCCACCCACTCCCTGTCTGACTCACTATCTGAATTATAGGAGACTAAGGCATCATATTCACACTGCTGTTCAAATCTTACTTCCTGTAACTTCTCCACAATAGCTCTGAATGCGATGCGGCAATGACTGATATACCATCGGTATTTACAACATGGTAGAGCAATAGCTAGACTCACTAGAAATCCGGCTAGTGATGTTAGAGCTATCATTAAAGGCATCTCTATGAAGCAGTAGAACTGATTAGGGGTGTAGTCAATGAGTCGTACTGTCACGCTGTCATTTTTAGCTTCTGGTGGCTTACAAGTGATGCTTTTAGGCTCCAAAATTATTGTAGAATTGATGATCCAATTCTTAACATCATCCTTACAAGAGCAGACTAACGGGTTTTCACCAATTGCTAATGTATTTAGAGTTTGGTGTTCATTAGACAAGCTTTCTAGCATTTCGCTGGAGAAAGAAGATATTGAATTGTCTTCAATGTAAATGCCCTCAATATTTTTGAGGCGATTTATGTCATTTTTAGTAAATGTCGACAGCAAATTTGATGTCAGGTGCAGAACCGTTAGATGTGGGGGCAACAACGGTAGGTTAGTGATTTGATTCCGGCTTAGTATTAGTACGCTCAGATGTGGTTTATTATCAAAGAGGTAGGCAGGTATGTAGTCTATCAAGTTATTAGAGAGATCAAGGTGCCCAAGCATTGACAGCCTGGAGATGGCTTGAAAGTTTTTCTCTTGGTTAGTTCCGATGAAATTATTTGCCAAACTTAGAATATGAATTGACGCACAAATTCCTGAGGTGTCAACTAATTTATTGCTTTTCATGGAAAGAGACAATAGTTTGGGCATAAACTGGCACATCTGAGAGGCTACAGCCACAGAAAGACTACTTATATAATTTCGGTCTAGCTTGACGTGCTCTATAATCGATGTAGCAGATTCAGCGTCGTTATCATCCTTGCTTATAAAAACTGGAATTTCTTTCATAAAGTTATTATCAAGGTATAATGTGTTGAGACGAGGCAGCTTTCTGAGTAGAGCTGATATGTCGTATCTTTCGGCTGAATTTATACCTATACTCATTAAATTTAAATCTCGGAGTTTGGAGCCTGAGCTGAATAAGGAGAACTTTCTCGGTCCAATAAGATTACCCCCTAGTATTGCCATGCTCAATTTGTTCAAAGAATCAAAAGCATTCTCCTCTATCCAAGAGATGCCACACCACCCAATATACAGTACTTTAAGATTTTGAAAGCCATCAAATACGGATTTATTCAGACTGTTTCCAAATATTTTATCACTGTAGCGGATGTCAAGGTGTGATAGTTTCTTAAGCTGCTTTAGTCCTGCTAGCGACCGGCCATCAAGGAAGCATGAGCTGTCTGCACGAGATGTTGTTGCCCAAGATTGCATGCTTAATGTGGTCAAATGCTCAGGTAAATTGTGGAATAACCCTTCAGCATTTACTGGACACATTCGATACAGTGGAAGGTTGTCAATATGTAGTTCGGTAAGACTTAATAATGGTGTCAGTATTCTTTGGCCTCCTGAGAAAATGTGAGTCTCACTCAAATCAATCACTTGAATATGGCTGAGAGGACTTAGATAGCCAGGGCTTAAGTGGCGGCAAGAGGTATTTCTAATTCCAAAACCCCTAAGAACTATTTTGTTCAGTTTTGTCAGCTGTCCAAATTCACTGCCAATAGAGGTTTTGTTTTGGCTACAGCTGTTCAACGGGTTAAAGGAAAACTCCAGAGCTGTCACATTGAGAATGTTTGGAAATATATCCACTGGAAACCACTTAAACTGGTTTTTGGGAAAATACAGTTCCTGGAGATGGTTGTGTGGATGAAAGAGTCTCACTGGAAGTTCGGATATCTGAGATCCTGTTATATTGACCGTTTTAATATTCTCTTGGTTAATGAATGTGTTGGGTGCCAGAGAGGTGATATGTTTACCCACGATTGTTATATATTCCAAGCGTATGAAGCTGCAGAACACTGACATGTCCAATTCTACAGGAGGACCATTGTAAGTAAGGTCTAGATATTGAGTGTGAGGATGAAGGTTTCGTGGAACTACTTCATGAGGATCAGTTGTGGTACAAATGGCTCTTTTATTGTCACATTTTATGCATTGCGTTATGTTACACAATCCCGTAGTACCGATTTGGTTACTGGTATCACACGGTTTCTGCTCTGTAGCCAGAACTATCATGGCGATGATTAGCAGTAACCTCATAGAGGCAGAAAGCGAGGTTGTTGTACATGCCCGATCCTTAAAATGAATGAAACAGACGATAACTTTAGGTTCTCAGGAAACAGTAATGGAAAATGAATATCATGCAATAAGTTTCCTATAGCACCAAAGCCGTATCCTAGTAGTAACAATGAGCAAATGTTCTTAGTTGAAGAGTTTCTTATTATATAAATTAGATGCTAGTTTTACTACCTACCTTTTCACAAACTGGTTTTCTAGTGGTAACAGAACAGCACTAACTAGCACCGTACTACTAGTCCACCACAACATGAAAAGTTACTAATTGTATTTCAGTCAACTCTCCCATAATGCAACATGATGTGTTAACAATTTTTACTCAAGAGTTTTCTGCTCATGGGGTTATTTCAGTAATGAAAACATAACTCCTATTAGTTGTCAATTACAGTTGTACATGCACATGCACATGCAAATGGAAGTCACTAGTCTGCTGCTCATCATTTTATTTGAATGCATATTGATACAGAGGATATGAACCAGGAATAGTTTACAGTGTTATGATTAAAACTACTTAAATCATAAGATGCAATAATATAAAAGTTGGCAAAAAATTTAGGAAAAATCAGTTGAATCTCAAAGCCCAGCCTTGTATCGAATTTTTATGAAGTAGTGTTTGAATATAATCTCAAATTCAAAATGCTATCTGGTTGTACCTCTAGTACAAATGAAAGGTTAAAGTAGCTAATCATACTTAGGTTTATCAGATAGTGTCCTGGTCTAGTGGACGATGGGGTCAACAAGATCAACAAGCTAAATTTAAAGCCTCATCTTTTACTCATATATGCCTGGCACAATGTTTTAGTACATTAAACTACATTGTGGCTAGCGACCATAGCTGTAGCTGGTAGCTGGTCAAAACGTACAGTGTAAAGAGCAGATATGTTTTAGTTGGAGAAGACAGATGTGAGCAAAGGCTACTTGACATGTCATACGTACCATTAGATAAGGGGTACCATTCCAGAAATGAAACACGACTTGACTTGGAGCAGTAGTTGTCAGTCAGTCAGACCTTCTGTGATGCATGGGGTTGATTTGTCTACTAAACTTGTGATATGAAGTGTAAATTCAGTTAAAGGAAGTAAAGATAAATTAGCTGTTGTATTGGTATAGCATTACCATAAAAGTTGGCACATACCCTAATGCATGCTAGCTAATATCGGCTTTTAATATCAGTATTTTAAATAGGGATTGCTACAATTATTTTTTTCTTGATAGATGCAGCTTAAATGGCTCCCAAGCATCACACCTTGACTCATATCATAGGAGCGTTTCCTGTGGTAGGGCACACTTCTTCAAGTAGGGGGGGGGGGAGGGGAGTGTCCCTGTTTTCACGATTGATAGGATTGTGCTGCTTGTGCACCACAGAGTGCTTACCACCTCTACTAACATCCAGTTAAAATTATTCTGATTTCATTTTAGTGTAGTATTATGAGTTATCTGCTCACCAATGTACAATAATTTAATGCTGATGAATGACTGTGTAGATGAAGCTTTCAGAGTATATCCCAGAAACCCTCACTTGAGTGATTCCAACTATGTGTATATAAAATAAGTAGGTAATACACGTTTCATATTTATATTCCATGTTCTTTATAGCCACGACCAATTACAGTACAATGCCCACCAAATACCGACTATACCAAAGCTTACTGTTGTATTCTTCTAACAGTTTATTTAATGTCTTATGTTACTGCTCAATCTCAACTCTGACAACACCATATAGCAGAAGTGTTTATATACCCAAAAATATATCTACTATCTTACAGCTATAAGCTATTCTAGCCAAAAGCTAGCTTTGCACATAATATGACAGGAGGCGATGACTCCAGCAAAACACAACAGTAATTATTGTCATATTATAATGTCTCAACACCTCTTTCCTGAAATTTGATTATTCCTTTATTTGGGCTTCCGGTTTCTTGTGGATCGTCTGGGGTTAGAACGTGTGTATGCACTTGGGTCTGGCATCCTGGGATTCCGGTATTTGATCTTCGGTGGTGTTGGTGGTGTATTGTGTTCAGGTTCTGTACTTCTCTCCTTATTTGTGCTGCTTGTAGGAGATTCAGGTATATGTATATCTTCTGGTGGTTCACCATCCTCTGCACTGACATGTCGAAGCTGTAACTGATCTATGTGCCTTTTCCAGACTGGTCCTCTTGGCATAATCTTGACCATTACCGATCTGCTTCCCAGAACTTTGATGACCACCGCCTCTATCCATTTAGGTTGCCTGTTTCGTCTAGGTCCACAATATAGTGCATAGCAGGGGGTTCCCACATTATAGCAATGTAACTTCTTAGTTCTCTGGACGTCTTGCATTTGTTTTCCTTGAGCCAAATGAGCCGGAGAAGGTAACAGCACATCTATCTTTGTCCTGATCTGTCGTCCATTCAGTAGCTCACTAGGAGAGAATCCATAGGATAGCGGTGTTCGTCTATATTGCATTAGAAACTCCTGAAGAGCTTGGTTGGTGGAAAGAGTAGACTTCTTTAGAGACTGTTTAAATGATCCCACCATTCGTTCAGCTGCTCCATTAGTGGCTGGATGGTAAGGTGCTCCTCGTAGGTGGATGATTCCCCTCTCCTTACACCACTGCTGAAACTCGTCTGAGGTGAAGCTTGTTCCATTATCTGTGACTATGGTATGAGGGTAACCAAAGTGAGCAAAATCTTTTTCCAGTAGGTCTGTAGTTGCTTTGGTGGAGGTAGAACTTGTTGGATGTATACAAGGGTACTTGGTGTAAGCATCTACTAGGACCAGCCAATTGGTCCCCATGAAGTTGATTGCGTGGTCGATGTGTAGTCTGCTCCACGGCTTTTCTGGCATCATCCAAGGGTGAATTGGTGCCTTAGTTGGTTGGTTCTGATGCTCCCTGCAGGTGGTGCATTTCTGAGTCATCTCCATAATGTCCTTGTCCATACGAGGCCAGTAGACTGCAGTGCGAGCCAGTTGCTTCATTCTCTGCATGCCAAAATGTCCCATATGTATCAGTTGTAACACTTCCTTTTGGAGAGATAGGGGAATTACCACTCTGCTTCCATATAGTAAACATCCATTTTCGATTGATAGTGATGCATTTAACTTCTGGAAATCCTTGATGCTGTAGCCTTCCAAGTTTACTTCACTCTGATATGGATTCCGCTCTTCATCTTGCCAGCCTTCCCTGGTATATCTCATAATTTTGCTGAGTACTGGATCTTTAGCCGTTTCTTTCTTCAGCACTCCAGGTTCTGTTGGAGAGAGTTGTGTGCCGATAGCTTTGATACAGCAAACAATGTCTATATCTTCTCCTTCTTCTTCTGCATCAAACTTAGCATCAGGGCCACTAGGTAGTCTGCTGAGTACATCTGCATTTCCATGTTCTGAGGTTTTCCTGTATTCAATGGAGTACTGGTACTGGTTTAGTGTAAGTGCCCATCTGGCGAGTCTGTTGGCCGCCATAGCCGGTGTTGCTTTGTTGGGGCCAAACAGAGTAAGTAGAGATCGATGATCCGTTATTAGTATGAACTTCCTCCCATATAAGAACTGATGGAACTTGGTGATGCCAAAGATAATAGCTAGTGCTTCCTTCTGGGTTTGGCTGTATCCTCGTTGAGTCTGTGTCAGTGTCTTGCTTGCATGGGCAATTGGTCGTTCAGATCCATCTCCGTATCGATGGAATAGCACTACCCCGAGTCCCACTGCTGATGCATCACAGGATATGCCTAACTTTAATGATGGGTCAAAATGTGCCAGGACAAGGTCACTGCATAACATCTGCTTGAGTTGAGAAAATGCTGCTTGTTGAATTGGTGTCCATTGCCATTTCTCTCCCTTTCTTAATAACTTCTGAAGAGGTGCTGTGACTGTTGATAGATCTGGTAGAAACTTGTGGTAGAATTGGATGGAACCCATGAAAGATTGTAGACCTGTTACATCAGTGGGTGGTGGCATCTTCTTTACATCTTCTACTCCAGATCCTTTTGCTATGCCTTCTTGAGATAGCTGGTGTCCCAGGTATTCTACTGTGTCTTCTGCAAAGACACATTTCTGGAGATTGCATCTTAACCCTCGGTCTTGCAGGCGTTGAAGTAGTCTGCGAAGATTGATTAGGTGATCTTCTGCTGTTGCTCCGGACACTAGAATATCATCTAGATAGACAGCGACTCCAGGCAGATCTTGGGTTAGTTGCTCCATAATCTCTTGGAAATATCCTGGTGCAGAACTTATTCCAAAAGGTAAGCGCTTCTGTAATAGGACTCCTCTGTGTGTGCTGAGTGCTAGTTTCTTCTGACTTTCTGGTGCTAAGCAAATCTGGTTGTACGCATCGGCCAAGTCAATCTTTGAAAAACCATGTCCGCCTCCTAGCTTCCTCATCAGTTCTTCTGGTAAAGGGATTGGCTGACGATGATCTTCTAGCTGTGCGTTGACTGTCACTGAGTAGTCTCCACAAACTCTCAACTTCCGTCTTGGTTGTCCAGGTAGCTGTGCTTTTCTTATTGGTACTACGGGAGTACCATAAGAGTTAAACTGTACAGGTTCCCAGACTCCTCTACTGATTCCAGCATCATACGCTTGGCCTAAATCTTCTTGGATGGCATATGGTACTGGTTGGGGTTTGCAGAAAATAGGCTTACTGTCTTGTTTGAACTTCACTTCTAGTTCAAAATCCTTTAGACATCCTAATTCTGGCGTGAAGAGATCCTTGAACTCTGATGTTAGTCTTCTGCATGCTTCCTTAAGGTTGCTGCTGATTGTGAGAACGTCTGTATGTTGTCTTCTATCGGCTTGTGGCATCAGAGAATCTAGGGAGATGTCTAGCTGTTGGATTCCACCTCTGCCCAGAAGGTTGAGATTAGGTATTTTGCTGATTACAAAATGAAGGGGTTTCTCTTGCTGACCTCCTACTTTGGTGTTGAGTGTACACGTGCCTATAATCTCTATCGGGTGATGGGTAGCTGATTCATAGTGAATCCGTGGTGGTTGCAGTGTAGGTGCTCCTAGTCTTCTCCAATTGTGTTCTGATAGAAAGTTGTCTCCTGCTCCTGTGTCCACTTCTAGTTTCAGTGGCTGTCCTTGAAGAATTAATTCTACTTGAATCTGTGGAACAGCATGTACCGTTTTTAGAGCCCTTACAATATTTAATGGCTGAGAGTTCATCTTCTTCTTCTTGCGGCAGACTGCTTCTAGATGTCCTGTTATCTTGCAGTAGTTGCATGCAGCGTTCTTGTATCTGCAGTCCCTTTGATTATGATTTGTTCTTCCACAGCAGTTACATGGTGAAGCTGTTTGTGAGTGTGTCTTTCTTGTTAGAGTCGTCTTCTTCTTCCGTAGCAAGTGTAGGGTATTGGTTGTTCCATGGACAGTTTCCTTGGCTACCTTGGCTGCTTCTTCCGCTTCGGCTGCTACCTCTATTGCTCTGTTGAAAGTTAAATCTCCATCTTTCAATTTGAAAAGTGCTTTTAAGATGGCTTCATTTCCTACCGAACAAATGAATCTTGTTCGTAAGGCTTCATCCTGGGGATCCTGAATAGATGTGAAGTCGCATGTGGCTGCGTCATGCCGAATCCTAGCTGCTAATTCTGGAATTGTCTCTCCTGGTTTTCTGTTCATGTCACTCCAGAATCTGTACCTCTCTCTGATGATAAAAGTCCTTGGGTTATATCGAGTCATCATATAGTTGTAGATTTCCTCCATTTCCAGTTTCTGTATGTCTTTTCTTGGCTGTTGCTCTGTCCAATCCTTCAGTTGTTTGTATATATCAGTAGATTGGTTAGTCAAGAATACCTGTGGTACTTTTTCATCTGTGATAGACTGAGCCTGGATAAAAGTAGTGAACCTTGAGAAGTAATCAGTCCATAGTTCCGTATTCGGATTGAATGCGATGAAACTTGGTGTGGTTTGCACTTGCCTGCCTGTTGATTGAGCAAGTAACTTCATCTGTTCTGCATGCTGTGATCTTTGTTCCTCCAGCTGCCTTTCCAGATGTTCCTTCTGCTGCTCCATCTGTTCCTTCTGCTGCTCCATCTGTTCCTTCTGCTGCTCCATCTGTTCCTTCTGCTGCTCCATCTGATCCTTCTGTTGAGCAATTTGTTGGGCTAGCAAGGTAACTAGTTGTTCAGTTGTAGTAGCCATAGTTATTTGACCAATATGCAAGTCAGATTTACCTTTGGTTCAGATGGCAGCTGATGAGTTGATACTTGATATGTGGTTAATCCTCGTCGCCAAATCTGTTGTATTCTTCTAACAGTTTATTTAATGTCTTATGTTACTGCTCAATCTCAACTCTGACAACACCATATAGCAGAAGTGTTTATATACCCAAAAATATATCTACTATCTTACAGCTATAAGCTATTCTAGCCAAAAGCTAGCTTTGCACATAATATGACAGGAGGCGATGACTCCAACAAAACACAACAGTAATTATTGTCATATTATAATGTCTCAACACTTACATTTAAACATTTGTTGTGATCTTTTTCGGTCCTACGCAGGGTAGGGTGGTAGCACACCACTGTAATAAAACTTTAATCTCAAGTAGACCCACTCTCTGGCTATATGTACTTACAAGGTTCAAATGTGAGAATTATCAATACAAATTCTGCAGCATTAGGCAGACTTCTACCTGGGTTCATGCCATATTAATGAGATACACATCCACATTATGGAAGGAAGAATATTTTCCTTGGTTACAGAATTATTATGGTTGCATCCAAAAGTCAGCAAAAACTTGCATCATTCCACATTATTTACTGATAAAGTTATTGTTACCACACATACTGCATCAATTACTACATCTACCAAAGATGTGTGACTACACAAAACTACTGCTACGTACAACCATTGCTACTATCACAATATTATCATGAATGCCACACCAGTGTTACAAACGAGAGGCTCAGCGGAACTGTAACAATTATTTGACAACTAGGCCTACATGTAGATATAATATAGGATGTCTAGAGGCGGTCCTCAGATCTGAGGCTATAGCCCTGCATCATAGTCACTAAAATGTTACAACCTACAGTGTATGTTACTAAAGTATTATAGTATTCAATGTCAATGCAATCATGGAGTAATACCTGAGTGCAGTGTACACTGTATTAGGCCTGCAACGATTCACAAAATACTGTTTTGATTTGTTTCGATTCTGCCAATTAACTTTTTCGATTTTTTCGATTCGATACTTCATTGCGTTAAATTAACAGAAAATACACTAGTGAGGTCAATCAGACCAAGAACAGTATCTCACAATTTTACTGAAATAATGTAACTATGTAGTACAACAATAGGCAAGTGTGTTACTGTAAACCCAAGCAAGCAGTGAATGAAGACAGTGAGCACAACTATCAATGTTGCTATTTATTTGAATCATTTACACTGACACCCTTTATGTTGCGGTAGTTCTTCGCAACAGTATTTTAGAACACTGTCAGTTGTAGTAATTGAGTTGATAATTCCATTTTAGAATCACCAAAAAGAGTAGAATGAGTAAATTCAAACCATTGGACACATTAGTCAAGTGCAGCAGCTGACCGTTTATCCCACATTAGCATCAGGAAAACTATCGATTAGTTGTGCATCACGAGACAACTCCTCGGTTTTTCAGTACATCTGCAGCAATGAGAAAGTCAGCAGTGTCAAGGTATGATAGTGTGAGACGTGCTGAGGATGTCTACTGCTATGATATCTACAGCTATAGGAGCAGTGATGATGTTGGCGATTTTAATAGTTTTCGTGATGTGCATGAAGAGGTTGTTAAAGATAAACTGACTGGTAACCCATTGATACGCTGCCCTCCAAAGTGAAATCAGTTTAGGTATTCCAGCCTCTCACTTCAAAGAAAGCAAAATTTCAAAGGTAGGATGAAGCAAACACAGAAGAGCACCAGCAGTTCCCAATTCCATCTACCTGACTACGTATCATTTGCTACTCTATCAGCACACTGCACACACAGTTGATCTGTGTATAGTGCCAGCCTTTCTGCAAAGATCTGAATTGCTACAGTATTAGGGACAACAAATCTCGCAAAAGCTGGACCTGCAGCTGCAAACTTTGTAAAGAACCTTGTGCTGTTGAGCCTCCATCTCTGTCACCAGAGACATAAATGCTGTCTGCAAGAAGGTCTTTCCATGACCTCAGAAGTTACAACAGGCGTGTGGTTATACATATTTCTTTCTTGAGAACTCAAGTGCAAAGTAAGGTGTGTAACAAGAAGTACTGCCACAGCTAGTGCTCGTCTTGTCTACAAATACTATGAAATAATAGTTCTCTGTGATTGCCGTGGCAAAATTTCATTCCGGAGATATCATGGTTTTACTACCAGCAGTGAAGGAGTGGCTGGTCCTGCAGTGGGCCAGATTGGATGGACTCCGGCTAAGGATTACCTCCACATAGCTGATGGACCCTACAGTGAAATAAAAAGGGTACATAATTCAAACAATGGACTAAATGTAATGCACCTGTTCCCAGCAAATAATAGAATATGTATGATACTACTTCATGATGCATTCATTTATTGAAATACATCATAATAGGCATATTCGGATATTGCACCGTACTCATAGATAATATTTGTGCTTGGTGTACCTATTCATTATGATTTATTATCATGATAACGAACGGTACGCTAAAGCAATGTTATTCCAAACAATTAATTAAGTCACATTGCATTGGCAGGAAATGACATCATAAAAATAATAAAGTTCTACAGTATACTGCGGAGCAAAATGTAGGTGGACCCAAAGCCAGTGTGATTCGATATTGTACATGTAATAGTTGACCAATAGGATCACTGTCTCTTCTGCCTCAACAATACACCAGTGGATGCCACCTTTAACTACCCTGCAGCACCACTCTTCACCCAGTAGGACTATTACTAAGGGTGCGGCTTATTTTGAGAAATAACCCCTGCCTCCCTACACACAGATGCAGGTGTAGTCAGCTATCCATTCTATTTGTTGATAGAAATCTTGAACCACACAAATAGTGGAAGTTTTTAACTTAATACAATAATACAGTGTAATGCAGTATATAGCGCAGTGTGGTGTGGGGCAGTACATGTGTGTAGTTATGGCTATGTGAGCATGTGTGTAATCACAGGTATTGATTATAAGATGAAATTGTTGTCTCCTGGTTTTCATTCCATTTGTTCTTCTAGGGTACAGCAAATTCTGCACACATTTTAATAAGGTAGAATTTTGTTGCCTACATGCAAGTCAAAATGATCACCTACATTATTTCAGAAGCAGATATTGGTTACTAGTATTAACTTTCTGTGATTGTCAAAATTATTAACTATTTTTGACACATAACTGTTCTCCACACTCAGCACCAGCTATCAATGCATTGTTACCAACAGCTTTTGCATGAAATGAGACTTTTTCATCAAGAAAATAAAATAAGAGTGATCCCTGGGAAAGTGTGCTGCAGTAAGATATAACATGGAAATTATAGCAATAAGCAATTATATACATAATTATTATGTAGTAGTACCAATACAAAATGCATCTATGTAATCGTTCTCATAATATTATATTTATTACCATGTAGAATGTAGAATACATTATATATACTTTAATTTGAACTAATATATATCAATATACACGTAGAATAATCTAGAATAAAAAGATGCATAAATAATGCAGTACAGAGTTATAAAAGTGTTTACTACTACATTTATTTCTTATGAGAAAACTTGCTATTATTTACATAATATAGGCTACATACTAACAGTATGCTAAACTTGAAAAGTTAGTCATACTGATTAGCATAAGGACTGTTTTAGACTCAGGTCCAAAATGGTTGAACCAAATAAATCAAATTATTATTAACCCAACACAATGGGCAGCACCCCCAAGTAAACAGTTATGACAATAATGGAGTTGTCTCCTCACTTTCATCTGCTACACATTCTCTGGAAAGTTGTCTCCTCTCTCCTGCTTTCCTCTGTCTATAAACATACTTTGGCCTTGAGATGAAGTTTACCACTTTCTTCCAGACTCTCTTCATCTTCTTCTCATTGTTCTGGCACTCTGTCTGCAACCAATAACATGCATATGCAATCTGCAATATCAGCCATTATATTACTTAATATCCTATTTGTGTGAGTATTTATGCAGCTTTAGTTCAGCAGGGTGGAGTTTGATACATTTCATGCATTAAACTAACTTATCAAAGCTCACTTTATGGTTTTTCCAAAAGCTCACTTACTATGTTTATGACGTTGATATTAGAAGTAAGTAGAGAGGTTATTGATGGGTCCATTATATCTTCATTGAGCTCTTCAAGGATGATCCCAAGTATTCTGTCTGGTTGATAGCATTCGGAGTTATCCAACATGTTTGTACCTGGATGAAGAGATAATAATAATTCATGCAAATGTATGCAAGATAATGATAGTATTGTCATATTATTGTATTGTTTCGCTGACCATATCAAGAGATGGAAAGGAAGAGTTAAGTATCATGAGTGTGGCTTCCATCAATTTCTACAAATCATTGCTGACAGTCAGCAAGAGTGAGAGGAGGAAGTTTTGATAGCTGAGGCAGAGAAAACTTGGAACTATTTTATCTTATTATAAGGAACTTTTCAAACCTTTATTCAACTGTTTAAAAAATCAACGTTTAAATAATTTTCAATTCTGCCTTTCCTCCATGTCACTCCTATTTTGTATCTACTAAAATACTACAGAACATCCATACCATAGAGATTACATGATGTACGTGATCCCTGTCACAACTACACAAAAATTAGCAGGAGATTTTGAAACAAATCCATGAGAAGGAAAAAGTGGATGATAATATTATGTAGACTGAGAAATTTACTAATTAAATTTCTGCTTTTGTAGTTGAGCCAGAAGGGTGCTGCATTTGATGAAATTACGAGGCACAGTAGGCTATAGCAAAATTTATGATGACAGAGCCCTTAAGTATTCATTTACACCCGTCTAGAATCTAAACTCTGCTCTTACCTATAAGGAACTGAGCCTGATGTAGACAGGAAGTACTAGATAGATAGGAGTTGGTTAGTAGGATGATTATCTTTCTACTGTTCTTTACTGTGTCACACAGTTCATTGTATATACTGGCTCCTGGTATTGAGTCTCTGTCAGCTACAAAGAGCTTCGGTTTCTGTTGGTTTAATGAAATCAACTGGTTGATGTTGGGTGAAATGGATGCAAAAAGCTTAATTTATATCAACAATGATTAGCTTAAAATCCATTAGAGCTCCAAGACATTAGGACTAAATTGCCCGAGTGATAGTTATAATTTTGCAAGACTAACGAATACAGCTACTCAGCACATTTTTTAAAAATTCTCTTTGGTAAAAACGTCAAGTTATAAAATGATAATACATTGAACAGCTTTGTATCATTGATAGTGTTCCCAACCCAAGTAACAAAGTATTGTTAGACTCCATTCTGAGTATTCTGGTATGGCATAACGTTGCTCTCCACTAGGAGACAGTGCCACTAATAAATTAGTATTGTGGTAAAATATCCAGTCATTACATTATTTCTGGAATGGTAGTAATGCCCCTACATTAAGTCCCAAAGTTAGTCGAGCACCATCAGACAATATGTGTAGCTAGTATTGATGTCATATTCCAATATACCGGTGACATACATGTAATACCCAATGTCCTCTCAATATCTTATGTCACCTAGCTATGGACATCATAGGATTTAATGGTTTAAATGATACAACGAGATTTGTATGAACATCTCACATGACTGCATCGGTTTGTAACTACTGATCAATAATATACTGCATCTACCAAAGTTGTAATTTCGTTATGAACTCATCTGCACTCACATACCTTGGAGACTCTGTCTTCTGCTGATTCACCAGTCTCTTCAACAGCTGAGATTAGCTTCTGCTCCACCCACTCCCTGTCCGACTCACTATCTGAATTGTAGGAGACTAAGGCATCATATTCACACTGCTGTTCAAATCTTACTTCCTGCAACTTTTCCACTATAGCTCTGAATGCAATGCGGCAATGACTGATGTACCATCGGTATTTATAACATGGTAAAGCAATAGCGAGGCTCACTAGAAAGCCGGCTAGTGATGTTAGAGCTATCATTAAAGGCATCTCTATGAAACAGTAGAACTGGTTGGGATTGTAATCAATGAGTCGTACTTGCACGCTGTCATTTCTGGCTTCTGGAGGACGGCATGTTATAATTTCAGGTAGTACAACTATAGTAGAATTGATGATCCAATTCTTAACATCATTCTTACAGGAGCAGATTAATGGATTTCCATCGAGCGCAATCGCTTTAAGCTTCGTGTGTTCATTTGTCAAACTATTTAACGTATCTATTGTTAGGGAAGTTATTGCATTCTCATCAACATAGATGAATTCCACTCTTTTCAACCCCTTTATAAGATCTCCAGGAAAGGTTGACAGCTGGTTTGATGACAGAGACAGCGACGCTAAAGAATGACGCCCCAGAAGGGAATTTGGTGACAAAGAAGTTATTTGGTTGCGGTTCAGTATCAAATGGCAAAGCTGATACATGTTTTGAAAAATGTTATTCGGTATGTGATCAATAAAATTATGTGTTAGATCCAGGTGATATATATCTGTCAATTTAGCGATAGCTTCAAAGTTAGCATCTTGGTTTTTTCCAATAAAATTATAAGCCAGGCTTAGAGACTGGATGGATGTGCAGAGTCCAGTAACATCAACTAGCATATTTCTTTCCATCTGAAAATGCCATAGTTTTGGCATAAATGTACACATTTGAGAGGCGGCAGCAACTGAGAAGTTGGTAACAGAGTTATAATTCACTTCGAGTCGTGTGATGACTGAGGTATTATAGCGAGTGTAATTTTTTTTTTTTTTTGGAAAGATTGGAAGCTCCTTTAAAGAATTGCTGCTCAGATACAAAGTACCGAGTTGTGGGAATTGCTCCAGTAGACTTGAAAGATCATACCGAGCTACTGAATTCATACCTATGCCTATCAGATTTAACGTTCTGAGTTTGGAGATTGAGCTGTATAAAGAGAATTTTCTTAGACCAATAAGATTGCCCCCTAGTGTTGCCACACTGAGTTTGGTCAATGAATCAAAAGCATTTTCCTCTATCCAGGAGATGCCACACCACCCAATATCCAGCACCTTCATATCTCTAAAGCCGTCAAATACCGATTTATTTAGACTGTTTCCAAATATTCTGTCACTGAAACGAACGTCAAAAGTTGACAGCTTCTCTAACTGCTTCAACCCTGTCAGTGATTTACCATCCAAAAAGCATGAGCTGTTGGCCCGAGAAGTCGTTGCCCAGTACCTCATGCGTAAAGTAGTTAATTGCTTTGGCATATTATAAAATAATCTTTCAGCATTCGCGGGGCACTTCCTGTACAGTGGAAGCTTGTCGACATGCAATTCAGTTAGACTTGTTAATGCTGCCAGTATTCTTTGGCTTCCTGAGAAAATGTGGGATTCACTCAAATCCATCTTTGTAATGTGTCTTAGAGGGTACAGATAATCAGGGCTCAAGTTTTGACAGTCAGTGCTGCTAATTCCAAAACCTCTAAAAACTATTTTTTGAAGTCTGGTAAGTTTTTCAAATTCACTGCCAATAGAGGTTTTATTTTGTTTACAGCTATTCAAGGGGTTATAGGAAAACCCCAGAGCTGTCACATTGAGAATGTTTGGAAATATATCCACTGGAAACCACTTGAACTGGTTTTTTGGAAAATATAATTCTTCTATGTGGTTGTGCGGATGAAACAACCTGTTTGGAAGTTCACATAGCTGAGACCCGGTTATGTTGACCTTCTTAATATTTTCCTGTTTAATAAAAGTGTTAGGTGCCAGAGAGGTGATATGTTTACCCACGATTGTTATATATTTCAAGCGTATGAAGTTACTGAACACTGATGTGTCTAGTTCTACAGGAGGACCATTGTAAGTGAGGTCTAGATATTGAGTGTGAGGATGAAGGTTTCGTGGAACTATTTCATGAGGATCAGCTGTGATACAAATGGCTATTTTATAGTCACATCTCACGCATTGCGTTATGTTGCACACCCCTGTAGTACAGATTCGACCCTTGATCCCGCATGGCTTCTGCTCTATACCAGGAAACATCAACATGATGATGAGCATGAATCCCATGTAGGTAGCAATGAATCTTGTATCCTGGAAATGAAAATGTAATACTGTTTAGACTGGCAAAATTAATTGGTAAAACAGTACGTATTAAAAATGTACTTGCTTTATATTCTTGCCACTTTCTGTCAGAATTACAGCAAGGCAGATCTTTCTTATACTTCTAACTAATCCACAGGCTTGAAACTTGGAATACACATAACAGACATAATGGATTATCGGTTATCACAAATCATTTTATGCAAATCCTGTACTTTCTAGCTAAAGTTACAAAATTATTTGGCCCTCCCTGATGTCTGGTTCTGATAGCAGGGGTCACATATTCTATTTTGATGTTGAATTCTTTAGCTCGTGTATATTGACGATATCGGTTAGTTCCCAAAGATATATGCACTAATATTTGGTAGTCAGATGTTTCGATGAACGTTTTAGAGATGATTTGCCTATTTAGAAACATATTGTAAACTATGCATTGATTTTTGGGAACCTTCTGCCATACATACATATCGTGTACATAATTAAAAAATAGTTGCCAAACAGCACTGGTTTTTAAAATATGACCTTGAATTGACTGTGGCATTTGCACTGCCTGATTGTTTACTAAAAGCAGTAGGTAATTCTGTTGATGAAAGGCAGATATGTGCGACTATATTATAATATTGTTAAAGACTAATAATGAGCGGGAGAAATCTCCAAAATGCTGCAACAAGCCTTGCAGATCTTTCTATCAACAACCGTTTATGAACAAACCAAGTTTGAGGGAATGAATGTCAGGTGGATGTGAGGAAATCATCAACCCCTCAGAAGATACATACTTTATTCCTAAGCACTCATTGACCACAAATGAAATCAGAGGTCCAATTTTGCGAACCAAGTGCCACATACTCTCAAGATAATTATGGCCAATGATTGCTGAAATTCTTTTTGCAAATTGAAATCAGTTTTTGAATTAGAAAATTACGTAAACTTATTAAGCACACATGGTATAACCTTGATCTCTTTACCAAACCTCTTCATGCTTTGGTAAAGAGATCACGGTATTACATGTATATCATGGTTGATTCATGAATTAACACGACCAGCTTTAACCTACCAATATTTATATATTTATACAAGTATATACATGCATTCATAAAATGTATATATAACGTATTGGAAAATTATCTGATTGCCTGAGATAGACATAATAATATAATGTATGAGGTACGTACATGTAACTATAATATACATAGTACATGTAACTATAATACAGGTAGTCAGCCAAATTTGGCAGTATACAAAAATATTAGACAAAGTAAATATCTATCCACTTACCATCATTGAACAAACCATTCCGGTACCAGATGTACATGTATATTATTCAGTATTCTTGATTCTGGCTTATTATGGGGTGGTTTGTACTATTTGAGTTGCTAGAATTATGATGTACATCTACGTAGGACAGCTGTCTACGTTATTACTTACTCACAATTTGAGTTTCAATTATACTTTAAGGAAACAAAGATAAGGGGATTTATTGGCAGCATTATGATAACATAATAACAAAGTGAATCTGCAAACAAGGGTATAATATGATCAAGGAACACTATTGCATCATATTTGATTTGTTGCCATTTATTACTGCCTGATGAAGGTTAGGGATGATAAAATATTATAACTATTTTGACAGGACAACACTGATCCAAGTTAAGCATACTTAGTATATGGATTGGGCTCAGCCTGATTGCTCAAATTATGACTGATATCTTATAGGGTGTGAACTTCTATTATCGTTTTTGGACCGAGGTATGGGTGAAATGTGGTATTTCGAATTTCACCATAGGCAAGTGAAATTACTGTGAGCTGGTTCAACAATAACATTATATAATATACATGTAGTCATGCAAAATAAACATCAATTCAACACCTAACACCCAGTGTGGTAAAAGACACATGGAAGTTGTCCCGTCAATTTATCAGTCAGGAGCACACAAGTACGGTTAAAGATTCCATGAACTTACAGATAACCATTATACATCCCAGATTTTAGCTCATATACCGTCTAGTTTTAAATGTTTATTACTTAGCATGTAATAATGAACTGCCATAGATTGTTTGTGGTTGTCTTCTCTTTGAAGGAAGTAAAAGTTTGTGTGACAGAAATCAAGGGAGTTATGCTCTCTCAGATTTAAGAGAAAACAACTTCATCAGGGAGTATACCAGAGCAGTGTGATTTACTACTTTTTACTGTTCTTGTATAGCCAATAATGAAATCACTAAATTGACTGAATTGAGAAACACACATTGATAAAGAACCTCATCTTTGTCACAGAGTTATTTTCTGACAAAGATATGCCTCTCCGAACTTGAAACTAGCTGGAAATAAAATAGTCCTCAATTACAAGTTTTAGGATTTAACTTGCTGGCAGAATATTTTTATGTTAAAACAGTAGATTAAATTCAAATTCAAGCTGACCGAACGAGTATGTTATTAGACTAAGTCACTAAGTCTATCCAAAGCAGTCGTATCTTATTGATACATATTAATACAGTATGTAGATACAATGTATATACCTGTAATGCAGTGTTACTAAACAGTGTTACTACTATACATAATTATATAACCAACAGGATTCTATGTACACTGTCATTATTGTGCAATATGCTTATATGTGCACTCAGCATTATTATGCAAGTGACCACTGTATCTGTGGTGTTGTGGTGTTATTACATTTATGTATATGTATATGCACATTATTAGACAGGTACATGTACACATTCACTATGCAATATAATAGGTTTATTTAGCAAATCAGGCGACATTATTCTATTGCACTGTGTACATGTATGCTACAGGGGAACTAAAACATGTGTTGGACCACCCCAAGTTCATTCATACCACTGATGGTGACTCTATTATTGGAATGTATATCAGAGATGGTATACTGTGGGCAGCTGCTACAAGACAAGGACTGATAAAATTCCCAATCCATGACTGAACAGCAACAATATATTACACCAAACAGAATATATTATTAGCGATATTTTTATATGAAAATTTTATTGCGTACTTTAATAGACAGATTTTATTATAAACATGAACATCTAAGCTGATCAGTAACTAGGTAATAATGTCACAGTAGAAGCTATTTATATATTTTAATGCCTTAAACTTGTGAATAATAAGATAAAATTAAATATGTATGTATTTACAGGTATATACATGTACATTGTATACAACATGTAAAATATAGTATAAAGACATGTACATGTACAATGGCATAATATTATATAACACTGAGACATTTTCAACAGATAGATTATGCAGGTTACTACATAGTTCTATTTCTATAATTATTACAAAAAAAAAACATGCCAATGGATTGGGATCAAAGTTGTAACAGAATTTAAGAACAGATTGTCCAATAGTTCTCTGCTGTATGATCGTCATTGGCTGGCCGTTGATGTACTGGTTGACTCCCTCCCAATGCACTTACTGTAGAAACTAACATGATACATACATGTAATAGCGTATGGCCTTCCAACACACAACTTAACATTAGTAAGGTGATTGAGAATTTAGACGTCCCAAATAAAATTATTCTAAACTGTTAGTGATACTTGGAGTTTGCTTCTCTTGTACAACAAACTTCCTAAAATTCCATCTTCAGTAGCTATAAGAGTTGTCCCTCCTATTAATAGAGAAGACAACTTCAAAAGATTTTAACTAAAAATATTAATGTATGTTATGGAGCTGAGCTGAGTAATATTTATTTCTCTTCTTTAAAATGCAGTAAGGGGAAATAACTCTAAAACTGGAAGTTTTAGTTTATAACCCTACACAGACAGCATCCTTGTTGTAAAACTAAAGCATGTATTATATTGTCTATTAAATTCAGCACATTCACACAATATTAACTTTAACAATGTTCTTGTCCAGTGCTGAAATTTTGAAGATAGGCATAATTATACTAGTACAAGGCTTTCAACCATTTAAATAAGTTTGTCTACTTACTGCATTATGCTCTGCCTAAAGTTTTCAGGTTTATTACTTTACTAAAATGTTTGAGATAGTTGTGCATTGTTCAGCAGACAAGTTGGAGGTTTGAAATTTGAATGAATGAATTTTACCACCAAGACATATAGACAATGCAAGACACAATGTCTTTTACTCACCATTATTCTGCAAAGGTATGGTTCTGTATGTAAACCAATGGCTCACTGAACCATAACAGTGGATTGCAGCAGGTTACCTGATTGAAATAGTTGGAGTTATCATACCTTGCATCAACTCTCCAATGTACATGATATCAAAGTTAGGGTAACAATAACTACCCAACAGCAACAAAGATAGCAATTATTTGGTTTGTGAAATAAACTTTGAAAGCTGGCATTAATGATTGTTTGGTCATGAGACAAGTAATGATAACTCTGAATTGATGAATGAAACGGTTTTCTGAAAGTGGTTGATCTTTATTGTAGTATATTATTGTAGCCTGTTTTACAATGGGGAATATTAGATACTATAGCAATGTCTACATGTAATATGAAGGTTATTAAGATACCGTTCATGTGTGCAGCAGCAATGATGCTTCTTGTAAACCTGATGATGCTATTATACATGTACTAGTGCTCAGCAATAAATGGCTATAATTATTATAACGTAGAAAATGCTGACACTCTTTTGCCCAAACAAATCTCAACACTCGTACACAATCCAGTCCAAGTTATAATTATGCTAACAGTGGAGTTGTTTCCCCACTCCCATCAGCTGTTACAGGCTCTCTGATTGGTTGTCTACTCTCTCTGCTGTCCATCCTCCTTCTGTCAACGTACTTTGGTTTAGAGACAAAGTTTTTCACTTTCTTCCAGACTCTTCTCATTCTCTTCTCATCATTCTGGTACTCGCTCTGCAACAGGAAGTATGGATTATAATGTTACTAGTACTGCACAATGTCAAATGATGCCTGAAAAACATCCAGTCACATGCTTATTAGTCATCACCATGTAAATAGATTTATTTTTATTGAAGATGCGCTATTGAAAACATGGCTCTAGCCTGAGGACTAAGTCTGCGTTTGATAAATACGCTAAAGTCACAGTTAGCTGTAGCACATGATGCACCAAGATTTTGATATCGAAGCACAATTGGATTAAATTTTCCTCAATCAAAACAGGTTTACAGAGTAGCAATTGAAACTATTGGAGTTCTAACATACATGTATATAAAATTTGACAAACTTTTAGGAAAAATCCCTTGAATCCTAAAACCCAGTCTCGTCTCGTCTCAAATTGTTTATAAGTAGTGTCTCGAATCTCGCCTCGAATCCAAAAATGCTGTCGCGTTCCACCTCTAACTACAACAGCACTCCAGCGCTATCACTAGGGAGCAATTCAATTTCTATTTCAACAGCATGATTACTTACAATGTTTATGATGTTTTTCTAAGGTACATCAAATTCTCCACACATTTCCATAAGGTAGAATTTTGTTGCCTACATGCAAGTTAAAATGATCACCTACATTATTTCAGAAGCAGATATTGGTTACTAGTATTAACTTTCTGTGATTGTCAAAATTATTAACTATTTTTGATACATAACTGTTCTCCACACTCGGCACCAGCTATCAATGCATTGTTACCAACAGCTTTTGCATGAAATGAGACTTTTTCATCAAGAAAATAAAATAAGAGTGATCCCTGGGAAAGTGTGCTGCAGTAAAATATAACATGGCAATTGTAGCAATAAGCAATTATATAATAGTACCAATATAAAATGCATCTATGTAATCGTTCTCATAATATTATATTTATTACCATGTAGAATGTAGAATACATTATATATACTTTAATTTGAACTAATATATTATATCAATATCGAATAATCTAGAATAAAAAGATGCATAAATAATGCAGTACAAATAATGGTGTTTACTACTGTTTCTTATAGGATAATTTGCTATTACTTACATAATATAGGCTAGATACTAACAGTATGCTAAACTTGAAAAGTTAGTCATACTGATTAGCATTAGGACTGTTTTAGACTCAGTTCCTAGATGGTTAAACCAAATAAATCAAGTGATTATTAACCCAACACAGTCGGCAGCACCCCCAAGTAAACAGTTATACCAATAATGGAGTTGTCTCCTCACTTCCATCTGCTACACATTTTCTGGGAAGTTGTCACCTCTCTCTTCTGCTTTTCTCTTTCTGTAAACATACTTCGGCCTCAAGATGAAGTTTACCACTTTCTTCCAGACTCTCTTCATCTTCTTCTCATTGTTCTGGCACTCTGTCTGCAGCCAGCAACACACATGACATTGTATGCAATATCAGCCATTATATTACTTAATATCCTATTTGTGTGAGTATTTATGCACCTTTAGTTCAGCAGGGTGGAGTTTGATACATTTCATGCGTTTAACTAACTTATAAAAGCTGATTTTATGGTTTTTCCAAAAGCTCACTTACAATGTTTATGACGTTGATATTAGAAGTAAGTAGAGAGGTCATTGATGGGTCCATTATTTCTTCATTGAGCTCTTCAAGGATGATCACAAGTATTCTGTTTGGTTGATAGCATTCGGAGTTGTCCAAGATGTTTGTACCTGGATAAAGAGATAATAAGAATTCATACAAAAATATGCAAAATAACCGTAGTATTGTCATTTTAATATTGTTTTGCTGACCATACCAATAGATGGAAGGGAAGAGTTGAGTATCATGAATGTGGCTTCCACTTGTAACTCAATTTTACAATTTATTACTGACAGTCAGCAAGAGTGAGAGGAGGAAGTTTTGATAGCTGAGACAGAGAAAACTTGGAACTATTTTATCTTATTATAATTAACTCGCCAAACCTTTATGACCGTTATCCAACTGTTTAAAAAATTAACTTTTAAATGATTTTCAATTCTGCCTATCCTTAATGTCACTCTTATTTTGTATCGACTAAAATACTACACAAAAAATTAGGAGGTGATTTTGAAACAAATCCATGAGAAGGAAAAAGTGGATGGTAATAATGTAGACTGAGAAATTTACTAATTAAATTTCTGGTTTTGTAGTTGAGCCATAAGGGTGCTGTTTTTGATGAAATTACGAGGCACAGTAGGCTATAGCAGAATTTATGATGACAGAGCCTTTAAGTATTCATTTACACCCGTCTAGAATCTAAGCTCTGCTCTTACCTATAAGAAACTGAGCCTGATGCAGACATGATGTACTAGACAGATAGGAGTTGGTTAGTAGGATGACTATCTTTCTACTGTTCTTTACTATCTCACACAGTTCATTGTAGATACTGGCTCCTGGTGTCGAGTCTCTGTCAGTTACGAACAGCTTCGGTTTCTGTTGGTTTAATTAAATCAACTGGTTGATGTTGGGTGAAATGGATGCAAAATGCTTAATTTGTATCAACAATGATTAGCTCAAAATCCATTAGAGCTCCAAGACATTAGAACTAAATTGCCCGAGTGATAGTTATAATTTTGCAAGACTAACGAAAACAGCTACTCAGCACAATTTTTAAAAATTATTTTTGGGAAAAACGTCAGGATACATTGAATAGCTTTGTAGCATTGATAGTGTTCCCAACCCAAGTAACAAGGTATTGTTAGACTCCATATTGGGTGTTCTGGTTGGCATAACGTTGCTCCCCACTAGGACACAGTTCCACTATTAAATTAATACTGTGGTAAAATATCCAACCATCACATTTTTCTGGAATGGTAACGATGCCCCTACATTACGTCCCAAAGCTGGTCCAGCACCATCAGACAGCACGTGTAGCTGGTATTGATGTCATATCCCAACATACCGGTGACATACATGTAACACCCAATGTCCTCTCAATATCCTTATGTCACCTAGCAATGGACATCATGAGATTCAATGGGTTAAATGTTACAACGGGGATTGGTTCGTACATCTCACACGACTGCATCGGATTGTAACTAGTAATCATTAATAATATACTGCATCGACCAAAGGTGTAATTTCCTTATGAACTCAGCTGCACTCACATACCTTGGAAACTCTGTCTTCTGCTGACTCACCAGTTTCTTCAACAGCTGAGATTAGCTTCTGCTCCACCCACTCTCTGTCTGACTCACTATCTGAATTGTAAGAGACTAGGGCATCATATTCACACTGCTGTTCAAATCTTACTTCTTGTAACTTCTCCACGATAGCTCTGAATGTGATACGACAATGACTGATATACCATCGGTATTTATAACATGGTAAAGCAATAGCTAGACTAACTAGAAACCCAGCAAGTGATGTTCCAGCTATCATTAAAGGCATCTCTATGAAACAGTAGAATTGGTTGGGGGTGTGGTCAATGAGTCGTACTTTCACGCTGTCATTTCTGGCTTCTGGAGGACGGCATGTTATAATTTCAGGTAGTACAACTATTGTAGAATTGATAATCCAATTCTTGACATCATTTTTACAGGAGCAGATCAATGGATTTCCATCGAGCGCAATCGCTTTAAGTTCTGCGTGTTCATTTGTCAAACTATTTAACATATCTATTGTTAGGGAAGTTATTGCATTGCCATCAACATAGATGAATTCTACCCTTTTCAAACCTTTTATAAGATCTCCAGGAAAGGCTGACAGCAGGTTTGATGACAGAGACAGTGTCATTAAAGAATGACACCCCAAAAGAGAAGTTGGTGACAAAGAAGTTATTTGGTTGCGGTTCAGTATCAACAGTCGAAGCCGATGCATGCTTTGGAAAAAGTGATTCGGTATGTGATCAATAAAATTATGTGTTAGATCCAGGTGATATATATCTGTCAATTTAGCGATAGCTTCAAAATTAGCATCTTGGTTTTTCCCAATAAAATTATAAGCCGGGCTTAGAGACTGGATAGATGTGCAGAGTCCAGTAACATCAACTAGCATATTTCTTTCCATCTCAATACTCCACAGTTTTGGCATAAAAGTACACATTTGAGAAGCTGCAGCAACTGAGAAGTTGGTAATAGAGTTATAATTCATCTCGAGCGCGGTGATGACTGAGGTATTATAGCGAGTGTAATTATTTTCTTTGTTTAGAAAAGATTGGAAGCTCTTTTAAAGAGTTGCTGTTCAGATACAAAGTACCGAGTTTTGGGAATTGCTCCAGTAGACTTGAAAGATCATACCGAGCTACTGAATTTATACCTATGTCTATCAAATTTAACGTTTTGAGTTTAGAGACTGAGCTGTATAAAGAGAATTTTCTTGGACCAATAAGATTACCTCCTAG
This sequence comes from Bugulina stolonifera, assembly GCA_935421135.1. Classification (NCBI taxonomy): domain Eukaryota; kingdom Metazoa; phylum Bryozoa; class Gymnolaemata; order Cheilostomatida; family Bugulidae; genus Bugulina; species Bugulina stolonifera. The sequence goes on from OW285191.1 coordinate 9,630,247, forward strand.
TGTTACCATACTGAGTTTGGTCAATGAATCAAAAGCATTTTTCTCTATCCAAGAGATGCCACACCATCTAATATTCAGCACCTTCAGATCTTTAAATCCGTCAAATATTGATTTATTTAGACTGTTTCCAAATATTTTGTCACTGTAGCGAATGTCAAAGTTTGACAGCTTCTCTAACTGCTTCAACCCTGTCAGTGATTTACCATCCAAAAAGCATGAGCTGTTCGCCCGGGAAATTGTTGCCCAGTACCTCATGCTTAAAGTTGTTAACCGTTTTGGCATATTATACAATAATCTTTCAGCATTCGCGGGGCATTTCCTGTACAGTGGAAGTTTGTCAATATGCAATTCAGTTAGATTTGTTAATGCTGCCAGTATTCTTTGGCCTCCTGAAAAAATGTGGGATTCACTCAAATCCATATTTGTAATGTGTCTTAGAGGGTATAAATAACCAGGGCTCAAATTTTGACAATCGGTGCTGCTAATTCCAAAGCCTTTAAAAACTATTTTTTGAAGTCTTGTAAGTTTTTCAAACTCACCGCCAATAGAGGTTTTATTTTGTTTACAGCTATTCAAGGGGCTATAGGAAAACCCCAGAGCTGTCACATTGAGAATGTTTTGAAATATATCCACTGGAAACCACTTGAACTGGTTTTTTGGAAAATATAATTCTTCTATGTGGTTGTGCGGATGAAACAACCTGTCTGGAAGTTCACATAGCTGAGACCCGGTTATGTTGACCTTCTTAATATTTTCCTGTTTAATAAAAGTATCAGGTGCCAGAGAGGTGATATGTTTACCCACGATTGTTATATATTTCAAGCGTATGAAGTTACTGAACACTGACATGTCTAATTCCACAGGAGGACCATCAACATGATGATCAGCATGAATCTCATGTAGGTAGCAATGAATCTTGTATCCTGGAAATAAAAACGCAATACTCTTTAGACCGGCAAAAATAATTGGTAAAATAGTACATATACATGTAAATAATGTACTTGCGTTATATTCGTGCCAACTTCTGTCAGAATTGCCGCAAGGTCGATCTTTCCTATACTTCTAACTAATCCAGAGGCTTGAAACTTGGAATACACATAACAAACATAATGGATTATCGGTTATCACAAATCATTTCATGCAAATCCTGTACTTTCTAGTTAAAGTTACAAAGATGTTTGGCCCTCCCGATGTCTGGTTCAGATAGCAGGGGTCACATATTCCATTTTTATGTTGAATTCTTTAGCTCGTGTATTAACTATATCAGTTAGTTCCCAAAGATATATGCACTAATGTTTGGTAGCCAGATGTTTCGATGAATATTTTAGAAATGACTTGCCTATTTAGAAACAGATTGTAAACTATGCATTGATTTTTATGAATTTTCTGCCATGCATACATATCGCTGCCAGACAGCACTATTGGTTTTTAAAATGCATGTATGGCCTTGAATTTACTGTGACTTTTACACCACCTGATTATTTACTAAAGACAGTAGATTTTTCTGTTGATGAAAGGCATATAAGTGTCACTAAAATACAATTGTTAAAGACGGATGATGAGCTGAAGAAATCCTTGAAATACGGCAACAAGCTTTGTAGATATTTCTATCAGCCAGATTAAGATTAACGTCCGACAGATCTGAGGAAATCATCAACCCCTTAGAAGATATCTACATGTACTTTATTCCTAAGCACTCATTGACCACAAATGAAATCAAAGGTCACGTTTTGAGAATCAAGTGCCACGTACTCTCAAGATATAATGACAGATGATTACCAAAATGTTTTTTTGAAAATTGCAATCAGTTTGTAAATTAGAAAATTACGTTAACTTATTAAGCACACCTGGTATAACCATGATCTCTTTACCAAAGCTCTTCATGCTGTGGTGAAGAGATCAAGGTATTACATGTACTTCATGGTTGATTCATGAATTAACACAGGCATCTTTAATATACCAATATTTATATATTTATACATGCACATGTACATGTATATACATGCATTTGTAACATGTATATACATGTATAACGTATTGGAAAATTATCTGATTGCTTGAGATAGACATAATATAATGTATGAGGTACGCACATTTTAGGTATAATAATGGCAGTAAGCCAAATTTGGCAGTACAAGGATATCATTATACAATGTAAATATCTATCTACTTACCATCATTGAACAAACCATTCCGGTACCAGATCTACATGTATAATATTCAGTATTCTTGATTCTGGCTTATTATGGGGTGGTTTGTACTGTTTGAGCTGTTAGAATTATGATGTACATCTACGTAGGACAGCTGCCTACGTTATTACTTACTCACAAGTTGAGTTTCAATTATACTTTAAGGAAACAAAGATAAGGGGATTTTTTGGCAGCAGATGCAGATGATAACATAATAACAGAGTGGATCTGCAATCAAGGTTATAATATGATTAATGAACACTATTTTTTGATTTTTTGTCATTTATTACTGTCTGAGGAAGGTTAGGGATGATACAATATTGTAACTACTTTAGCAGGACAACACTGATCCAAGTTAAGCACAATTAGTATGTGCTATATGGGTTGGGCTCAGTATGATTGCTCAAAATAAATGACTGGTATTTAACAGGGAGTGAGCTTGCAGCATCGTTCTTGGATCGAGGTATGGGTGAAATGTGGTATGTAGAATTGCTGTGAGCTGGTTCAACTAACATTATATGATATACATGTAGTTATGCAAATGAAACATCAATTCAACACGTCCTGACACCGAGTGTGGTAAAAGACACGTGGGAGTTGTCTCGTCAATTTATCATACAGGAGCACACAAGCACGGTTAAAGATTCCATGAACCTACAGATAGCCATTGCAAATACCAGATTTTAGCTCATATGCCGTCTAATTTTAAATATTTATTACTTAGCATGTAATAATGAACTGCCATAGATTGTTTGTGGTTGTCTTCTCTTTGAAGGAAGTAAAAGTTTGTGTGACAGAAATCAAGGGAGTTATGCTCTCTCAGATTTAAGAGAAAACAACTTCATCAGGGAGTATACCAGAGCAGTGTGATTTACTACTTTTTACTGTTCTTGTATAGCCAATAATGAAATCACTAAATTGACTGAATTGAGAAACACACATTGATAAAGAACCTCATCTTTGTCACAGAGTTATTTTCTGACAAAGATATGCCTCTCCGAACTTGAAACTAGCTGGAAATAAAATAGTCCTCAATTACAAGTTTTAGGATGTAACTTGCTGGCAGAATATTTTTATGTTAAAACAGTAGATTAAATTCAAATTCAAGCTGACCGAACGAGTATGTTATTAGACTAAGTCACTAAGTCCATCCAAAGCAGTCGTATCTTATTGATACATATTAATACAGTATGTAGATACAATGTATATACCTGTAATGCAGTGCTACTAAACAGTGTTACTACTATACATAATTATATAACCTACATGACTGTATAGAATTCTATGTACGCTGTCATTATTATGTAATATGCTTATATGTACACTCAGCATTATTATGCGGATGACCACTGTATTTGTGGTGTTGTGGTGTTATTACATTTATGTACATGTATATGCACATTATTAGACAGGTACATGTACACATTCACTATGCAATATAATAGGTTTATTTATCAAATCAGACGACATTACTCCATTGCACTGTGTACATGTATGCTACAGGGGAACTAAAGCATGTGTTGGACCACCCCAAGTTCATTCATGTGACTGATGGTGATGATGTTATTGGAATGTATATCAGAGATGGTGTGCTGTTGGCAGCTGCTACAAGACAAGGACTGATCAAATTCCCAATCCATGATTGAACAACAACAATATATTACACCAAACAGAATTTATTATTAGCGATATTTTTATATGAAAATTTTATTGTTAACTTGAATAATAAACATAAACATCTACAATCTTAAGCCGATCAGTAAGTGATGTAGGTAAATGTCACAGTAGAAGCTATTTACAATGTATATATTTTAATATCTTAAATAAAATAAAATAAAATTAAGGTCAGACTAACTAATTATATACGTGTACATTGTATACAGCATGTGAAATATAGTATCAAGATGCACAATGACATACAATGTACATAACACTGAGACATTTTAACAGATACATGTAGATTAGATTGCACTATGTAGTTCTATTCCTGTGATTATTACAATAACATGCCAAAGACTAGGATCAAAGTCATAACAGAATTTGGGTCGAATGCTATTGTTCAATACCTCACTGCTGTATATATACCATTAGCTGACTGTTGATATAACATAGATTGATTCCCTTCCAATACACTTGTGTTCAAACTAACATGATAAATAATAGCTTATGGCCTTGAAGCACTACATTATATATTAAATAAGCCTGAAACAAAAGGTGATTGAAAATTTAGACTTTCTGAATAAAATTACTTCAAACTATTTGTGATCCTGGGAGTTGGTTTCTCTTGTATAATAAACTTTCTGAAATTCCATCTTTGGTAGTGGTAGGAGTTGTGTCCCTCCTATTAATAGAAAAGACAACTTCAAAACATCATAAAATTATTGTATATTAGGCGAAAATGTTGATGTATGTTGTGGAGTTAAGGTTCAAAGTAGTATTTATTTCTCTTTTTTGAAATGCAGTAAGGGAAAATAACTCTAAAGCTGGAAGTTTTATTTTTTACACCTACACAGACAGCATCATTATAAACAAAGGCATATATTATATAATAATTTATATGTATCATCAAATAAACTTTTTAACTCTTGTCAAGCAATCATTAACTTTAACAATGTTGTTACCTGATGCTGAAATTTTGAAGATAGGCATAGTTATACTAGTACAAGTCTTTCAACCATTTAAATAAGTTTGTGTACTTTTTGTATTATATGTATCACATTATGTTCGATGTGCCTAAAGTTTGGAGGTTTATGTTTTTACTAGAATGTTTGAGATAGTTAAACCACTACTGTCGCACCATTCAATATTTGCAAATTATCTTGTTCATCCTTTTTCAGTAAGATTGATGTGTTGTTTGTCTTTGGTAACCTAGCAGCTGCCAAGAAAACGCTATTTTAATATTGGCTGATTTCACCTTCAATCAGCCTATGTTGGGAATTTTGGAAGCACTCAAGCAGCTAATATAAAACTGTGCTACAGAGATAGCCATAGGACTTGCAATGCATTGCATTGTTTTTTGTGGGCATGACTCTAGCTTACTTATTCATCACTGTGAACAAGAGTTATTTATAGAATGACAGTTGGTGTTGGCTCAATAAGATTACTGGGCTATTTGATGTTAGTAGCTTACCTATGTACATAAGTTACAAGTATAGACTTAGGACAGGCATAGCCATAGGAACTTAACAGGTCTCAATGCTGAATGGAGGTCATAATAGCCAATATTCAAATGAGTTTATCTTGGCTGCCACTAGGTTTACAAAGACAAACAGCACATCAATCTTCATGAAATAAGATGACCAGTATTCTTTGCAAATATTGAATGGTGAGACAGTAGTGGTTTAAGCATTGGTTGGCAGGCAAGTTGGGGTAACGGAGAAATTTGAAATTCAGGAAGTTTGCCACCAAGACAGAGACAGTGCAAGACACAACTTGTCTTTTACACACTATTCTATTGCGAGGGTTAGAGGCAGAGTGAGACTCGAGATTTCTCGAGTCTCGTGTCGACTTGTCTTGTCTCGAAAGCTGTCTCGAGATGGCAATTAGTATTCGAGACTGGAAAAGAAATAGCAGATAATCATTTTTTTATAATAAATTAATAATTATGATATAATTAATTGCTAATCAACAATAACGCTATCAAATAGAAAATCATTATTCAAGTTATTTAGTAATACTACCTACATGTACATTTCCAGCACTGATTTCATAGTAACAGCATTGCAGCTAGCGCTGAGCTACGAGTCGATCACTACAAGTCATACAGAACTACTAACGACTGTCAATCACCACTCCCATAATGCAAAGTTATGTCCTTACCAAAAGTTGTCTACTCGTGAGATTATTTCATTAAAGGAAACATAACTCCATACTAATTTGTCAAATTACATTATTATAAATATAATATTATTTTAGTACCCACGTACATGCAATGTAATGTACACAGAATACATGTGCAATATATTTCACAGCCTCCTGTTCACCTTTTATTGAAATGCATAATGATAAAATACAGAGTTTACAGGGTAGCAATTGAAACTATTGGAGTTGTAACATGCATATATTATATGAAGTTTGGCACACGTTTTAGGAAAATTCCCTTGAATCCTAAAACCCAGTCTCGTCTCGTCTTGAATTTTTTAGAAGTAGTGTCTTGAATCTCGTCTCGAATCCAAAAGTGCTGTCTCGTTCCACCTCTAGCGAGGGTATGGCTCTGTGTGTAAACCAATGGCTCACTAAACCACATTGAGACTGATTACCTGAATAAACTAGTTGGAGTTATTCTACCTTGCATAAACTCTCCACTGTACATAATATCACATTTGGAGGTAACAGTAACTACCCGATTGCAACAAAGGTAGCAATTCTTTGGTTTTGAGACGACTTATCATGTGACATACCATGTGACATACCGTGTGACATATCATGTGATATATCATGTGACATAAACTTTAATGATTAATGAGACAAGACAAGTAATGATAACTCTGAATTGATGAATGAAACGGTTTTCTGAAAGTGTTTAATCTTTATTGTAGTATATTATTGTAGCCTGTTTTACAATGGGGAATATTAGATACTATAGCAATGTCTACATGTAATATGAAGGTTATTAAGATATTGTTCATGTGTGCAGCTGTAATGGTGCTTCTTGTACACGGCAAAGTACATTATTATACTGGTGGTCAACAATAAATGGCTATAATTATTATAACGTAGAAAATGCTAAAGAGTGAATCAACTGACACCCTCTTGCCCAAATAAAACTCAACACTCGTTACAAAATCCAGTCCAAGTTATCATTATGCTAACAGTGGAGTTGTTTCCCCACTCTCATCTGCTGTTACAGGTTCTGTGATTGGTTGTGTGCTTTTTGTTTTGTCCTTCCTCTTTCGATAAACGTACTTTGGCTTGGAGACAAAGTTTCTCACTTTCTTCCAGACTCTTCTCATTCTCCTCTCATTGTTCTGGTACTCGCTCTATAACAGAAAGCATGAATTAAAACGATTCTGGTACTACACGTTGTCAAATGATGCCTGAACAATTTTCAGTTACGCAGTTAATAGTCATCGTCATGTAAAGTGATTTATTCTTAATAGAGATGTACTATTGAAAACATGGCTCTAGCCTGAGGACTAAGTCTGCGTTTGATAAATACGCTAAAGTCACAGTTAGCTGTAGTACATGATGCACCAAGATTTTGATATCGAAGCACAATTGGATTAAATTTTACTCAATCAAAACAGGTTTGTGTGGGTCACCTCTCAAGGCCATACTTTTAGTCACAATGTATTTATTACGTATGCCCAACTGGTTATGAATGTTTATGCTGCAGGAAGAACGTCTTATGAAAGGGTAATTCATGCATAGACAATTAGACATACATTTTTTATGATACTGATAGCTTAACAGCACTGCAGTCAATGGTACTAGTCATATGAAGTTAACTATTTCACAATATATTTTATGACAAATTTATTAGTGCTTTCCCAGAACAGTCTTATTTAAGTACACTATTTAGATATGAAATAATTTCAAAATGTGAGAAGATGTCTTTTGGCAACTACAGCGCTATCCCTATGGAGTAATTCATATCTCAACAGCATGATTACTTACTATGTTTATGACATTAGCATTAGAAGTAAGTAGAGAGGTTATTGGGGTAACTATTATATCTTCATTGAGCTCTTCAAGGATGATCACAAGTATTCTGTCTGGTTGATAGCATTCAGAGTTGTCTAACATGTTTGTACCTGTTGAAGAGAATCATTTAATTAAATACTTTATGAAGAATATTTTGTTCGGCTATTCAAACCGTGATGGTGGCGAATTCTCTACATTGTTGAGAAACATTTTAGCCAGCCTCGATTCATAAGTTTTAGGAAAATGCTAACAAGTGGCAAGAATATGATGAGTCGGATTTATAAGTTTATGCGATATATATTGATATGTAATCAATTGCTTAGGGCTTCAGGCTTTATAACTCCTCTAAGGCTAGACTATTAAAACCAAACAGTAGATATTTATGATCCATATAAGACATAAAATCTTTGTCCTACTATCAATCAATACTGTTATAAGATTTGTGGAGTCTCCTCAAAGCAAAATATTTCTCCATTGTTTTCTATTATACATTTTTTGTACCTATAGGACAAGCTATTCACACCAGCTTATTGACTAAAGAGGACAAGGAAGTTAGATACGTATACAAAGTAATACTGTAAAATGTTGAATGGCCAATTAATAGAAAACATTCACATGTCATGCTGAACTTTTCTACTGGTCGATGAAAGACGATTGAATGTTAATTCTTTTTCTGGCTATATGCCAATCTTGTAACAGAAAATGATTAGGAAAGACAAAACTTGAAGATAATGTTATGTATTTTGCTGGATTACATATTGTATGGTGGAGTATTACTGAAATTTTGAGGAAATTGCTGAAAACTGCCGAAATTACAAATTTATTAGCTAAAGCACGGTTGTACTACATTACGGGGCCGGGGTTTGCCGGGGTCCGGTGCCGGGGTGACTCAAATTTGATCAAAATGTAATGAAAAAAATTCCTTTTAATTAAATTAAATAAATAGAAGTGTATTTATTATATTTAAACTCACCTAGTCATCAAACAGAAAAAATTGATTGCTTCACCAAAACTGGTAGGAGTATTGGACTAACCGACCGCTGTTGATCGTTATTAAAGCAATACCGGCCGCAACAATCTTGGCTTACAAAGTACTGGCCACTAGAAAATTTACCCTATTGGTTTCTTCATTGAGACTGTGTAGACAACTTCATAGTATCATCACTTATGTAATCTGGCACTGTATCGTATAAATATAACATGGATTTCCAAACACCCAATGTTGACCTATGCACATCAATATGAGATCATACAGTACAACTGAGAGGTGATTACCAACTTCGTACTCATTCAGTATATAGCGAGGGGGGAGAGATGCTTAGAACTATGGATTGATTTGAGGGAAAATAAACACATCAGGAGTATTCTAGTCAGAACAGGATTCAGACACATGGTATCAATTCCTGCCTTATCATACTTCCTGTGTTGGCAATTCCGATACATTAATAATCAAATTTAGTAGGATAATTAGTACAACACAAAATAATACAGATAGACTTTATATTGTACGCACTGCAACAGATTTATTAGTATTCTAAAAACATTATTAATTCAATTTTGAACAAATATTTAGATTTATTTCTTATGATTAAACATTACATAATAATATTAGTCCATATAACTGTAATGTACATAAAAAGTCTGTACTAATTCCCTGTTCTTGGTTAAATGTTTAATTCCACTAACAACATGCATAGGATGTGCAATGAATGAAGTCGTAAGCTATAAATAGTTAAAACTTGCACATCCAGTATACCAACATACAAATGAACTGCACATGGAAAACAGTATTTATTCACATGAAATAATGTGCAAAACCGAACAGCTAGATCTCAGATGAACAACAGTAATAATACATGCATTATATTATATATAAAGAAGAGCAAAGTGTTGAGCTGCTACAGCATGACCAGTTCGCAACTCTCAAAAATTAAGCTTCAACAACCGCATGTATAGTGGAAATCAACCCATACAGTGTGGTGAAACTGTCCAGCAGTGTGTGTAGGCTGATTGTCACTATACATGCATTTTTTATGTTGCTGAAGTGGCCGTGATGGTAGCAGTCTCTTCACATGCTTGCCAGAGTGCCGGAGGTTGGTCGTAATAGGGCATCTTCTTCTCGATGCTGATTTCCTGGGTCGTCATACCAGTTCGGCCATAACTGTAATAACATTAATATCATCAGATCGCATTGGACCTACATGCATGTGTAAAAAGGCAGGATTTTATTATGCTATTATAGGTAGGCCTAAGTAGAATTTGCGAATGTTCGAAAAAGACAGCTCAAAACAGGAAGTTTCGAACCTGAATGGCTGAAAAACTGCTAGTTCGAAACTCTACACCCCAATCCCCAACTCACAGACTTCAACAAATTTGAGACAGTTCGAAACCAAACAGTTCAACACTGGACAGTTCGAAACCTCTAGCCCCAACCCCCAGATTTCAACCAACTTTTAATATTATTTTTTTATTTAACCAACTAAATAAATTAATTTATTTGTGAATTGCGTTCTTTTTAATGTAATCTACACAGTTTAGAACTGTCCGGTTTCGAATTGTCTGGTTGTGAAACGTCCTGTTTCGATTTGTCTTTTTCAAGATGTCCTTTACCGATTTCAACTAATTTTTTATTTTTAATAGCATTTTTTGTTTTACTACTAGTAACTTTTAGAACACTAAATAACTAATTCTCTGTGAGTTATGTTCTTCTAACTATAATCTACACAGTTTCGAATTGGTTGTATACCAAACGTCCGGTTTAGAAATGTCCTATTTCAAACTGTATTTTTCAAAATGTCCCTTTACCAGGTGAGTATGACCAAAGTATATAAGTATATTTCAGCTGATGAATGCATTGGAGCTTTTTTTTGATTTTGTCATTTTAACTATTTCAAATACTTTACTAATTCTAAAAAATAATTAGGCCACTTGCAATAATTATATATTATTTTATTCTTATTTAAAATAATTAAATAATCTTATCTCTAATGATGTAAATAATAATTTAATGTTAAATATTAATATAACAATCCAATGAATAAGAATGTTTTATGTTTTGTTACTCACTGGGTAAGATCATTCAGCAGGCAACAGCTCTGTTAACAATGATGCTTGTAATGTGATGCTAGACGTCAACGGGTTTGGCGAATAGCGGAAGTGACGTAATCCCAGAAGCCGCGGAGATATTAGAAGTCTCTTACGTCTTGAATGCTGGATCAACAACACGTGCCTTCAGAGACTCCTTATTCTACATCCACTACTAGTAACTATCAAGTAAGTGTGTTTATCTGCGTATACGAACATACCTGACCCACGTAACTTAACAATGCTAAACCTTTACTCTCTATTCATGTATAGATGAAAACTTCACTAACCAGTGCTGCAGTCCACAATGAATATGATACAATATCAATACAGTAGAAATATTCAAAAAGTACAATATGTAGAATGAGAATATTTTAGCAAGCACATTCATTGTTGAGACAGGAAGTAGAGACTGTTGTCATAGGCAACAAAAGCATTCGGGAAACGTTAAAATAGTTTGCACAAAGGTGTCAGGCTAACGGCTGGCGAGATTGTTGAGGTCTACTTAACTTGACTATCTTGTCTACGAACAATTTTTATTTGGCCGGTTTGTCTTCAGAAATGCCGTTCGTTCAGTGAATCACTTTTGGTGACTAGGTGAGTTAAAATTAAATAAATACGTTACTATTGACTCATTTTAATTTAAATAAATTATTTTTATTAAATTTTAGTCAAATTTGATTCACCCCGGCACCGGACCCCGGCAAACCCCGGCCCCGTAATGTAGTACAACCGGCTAAAGCATGCCTTTTCTCTAGACGATTCTTGCAGCTAATCAATCAGTTCGCCTGTCATTAGCTTCTTAGCAATAATTATTTAGATGAACTGAATGCCATTCGATTTCTAAGTTTGTTACCTGTCAGGAACTGAGCTTGATGTAGGCAGGAAGTACTAGACAGATAGGAGTTGGTTAGCAGGATGATTATCTTTCTACTATTCTTTACTGTTTCACACAGTTCATTGTAGATACTGGCTCCTAGCCTACAGTCTCTGTCAGCAAGGAAGAGCTTTGGTTTCTGCAAGAACAATTTAACAACGTTTTGACTGCAGGATATACCCTAGCGACATACAGGGAATTGTACTGTACTGTACTTGTACTGTACTGTACAAAATAGCTGCTATCAGCTGTCACATTGAAAGGTATCAGTTATGTCAGCAGGTGATACTATGGTTAGCAAGCATTAGTAAGTGAATGGCTATTAGCTTAGCCAATGTAACAATGTGAAAATATAATCCGGGTTACTTCCTTATAACATACACAATAACATAATTATTAGTATTTGTTAGTCAGACTACTAAAGCCACAGAAAAACAACCAGTTGATAATAGACATTAGTAGACTACACAAGTTCTTATTACAATGTTCTTGTGAAATTTAATGGCTGCTCCCATCTTAGTGTATTAATTGTTTAATACAGGGATATTATTTTGGTAATTGTATGACATTACCCAATCATGGTAGAGTACATGACTGCACTGTACATGTATGATAGAGCTTCTGGCTGTAAATAGTTTTTTAGCAAAGAGTAGCAATGCAACAGTATGATACAGCAAATGTAAGCAACCATTTGAATCTAACCTTGATAACCTGGTTCTCTGTAGACTGCTCTGCCTCTTCCACAAATGGAATTAGCTTTTGCTCCACCCACTCTCTATCCGACTCACTATCTGAATTGTAGAAGACTAAGGCATCATATTCACACTGCTGTTCAAACCTTACTTCCTGTAACTTTTCTACAATAGCTCTGAATGCGATGCGACAATGACTGATATACCATCTGTATTTATAACATGGTAAAGCAATAGCTAGACTTACTAGAAACCCAGCTAGTGATGTCCCGGCTATCATTAAAGGGGTTCGGATGAAGCAGAAGAATTTATCAGGAATGTAATCAACGACACGTACTGTCACCCATTTCTTTTTTACTTCTGGAAGAGTGCAGGTGATGCTGTCCGTCTGCATCAATATCTTAGAGTCCAACACCCAGTTCTTAAACAGGTTTGTACATGAACAGAGAAAGGGGTTTCCTGCAATAGCAATGCCTTTTATGTGGGGTAGATTAATCGGGAGACTTTGTATCAGTTTGGAGGAGATTGTTCTTAGTGAATTGCTTTGCAGATACAAATACCTCAAATTAGTTAGATTCCTCAGAGACGAGTCAGTGATTGAATGGAGCACATTTGCACTCAAATCAAGTATGGCAAGTTTTGGATTATACAAAGCAAGATTAAGAGAAAAAGATTTGATATTATTTTGTCCCAAAATAAGGACACCTAATTTTGGCATCTTAGTGAAAAGGTATTGAGGAATGAAATCTATTTGGTTATTTAACAGATCCAGGTGGTTGAGGTCTGTTAACTGAGATAATCTGCGAAAATTGATGTCTTGATTCTTTCCGATTTTGTTATTTGCCAGACTGAGTACTCTTATTGTAGTGCACATTCCACTAACATCGACAAGTTGATTCGATTCAATTTTCAATGTACTCAATAAAGGCATACTGCTGCACAATTCTTTTCCCGCAACTTGGGAAAAATTGCTAATGAAATTTTTATTCATTTCCAATACTTCTATACTCGTGGAGTTCTGGTTGGTCTCATTGTTGGCCTTTAGAAATGTTGGTAGTGCTTTAAGAAGATTACTACCAATAAACAAACCGTCTAGATTTGGAAAGTTGACAAGCACGCTGTATAGACTGTACGTTTCAGCTGAGTTTATTCCTATATTCACCAGGTTCAACTGTCTTAGGTGCAGTCCAGGTTGCACCCCTTCGCTATATAGTAAGAGCTTTCTAGGTCCTAGAAGGTTTCCATCAAGACTAAGTTCTGTTAATCTAGTGAGAGAATCAAACGCACCTCTTTCAATAAAAGATATACCACACCACCCAATATATAGAACCCGCATCTTTTCAAATCCCTCAAATGTTGATTTCGCTATCACACAAAGATTTTGTCACTGTATCGTGTATCTAAAGTTGACAGTTTCTGCAATCGCTTCAGTCCAGATAATGTGGCATTGCTTAAGAAGCAGGAGTCATTCACCGGAGCAGTGGTTGTCCAGTAGCGCATTACCAAGGTTGTCAAACTTTCTGGTAGGTTAGCAAAAATATCTTCTGCAGCTGCCGGGCATTCTTTGTAGAAAGGCAAATTGATAATGCGTAATTCTTTCAAATTTTCGAGCGGAAGCAGTATTTTTGGCCCTGCTGAGAATATATGTGACTCATCCAAATACAGAGTTGAAATGTGTTTCAGAGGCATGAAATAGTTAGGTTCTAGATTTAAACATTCGGTGCTGTCTCTTCCATAACCACTCAGTTTGATTAGCTGAAGTTTTGCAAGCATCTGAAAGTCTACATCGATGGAGGTTTTATTTTGACTGCAGCCTTCTAGAGGATTGAAGGAGAAATCCATCGTTGTTACCCCTCGGATCGCCGGAAACACGTTTGTTGGAAAAAATTTAAACTGATTGCGTGGAAGATGGAGATGTTTAATGTGACTTTTTTCATAGAAGAGTTCATCAGGCAAACAACTGATTTGTGATCCAGTTATATTTAGTTTTTCAAGATGATGTTGATTAACCAAAGCCCTCGATGAAACCGACATGAGATTTTTCCCAACGAACATAACTGTTTTTAAGAGAGGCAAATGATTAAATGCAGATGCATCCAAAATTGCAGGTGGACCATTGTATGTTATTTGAAGGAACGCAGTGTGGTTAGAAAGCTTTTTAGGAACTATTTCAGTCGGATCGGTTGTAGTGCAGATAGCGTTTCTTTCGTCACATTGTAGGCAACCGGAGATCTTGCAAAGGCCGGTTGTGCATAACCGATCATTCGTTTCACAAAATTTTTGTCCAGTGTTTGCAAACATTGGTAGCACCAAACAGATCATCCAGAAGTAGAGAGCCATTTCAACAAGCACTTCTGTATTATTAGAATTTCTGGTATGGTTTCTACAAAAAATAAAACTCTTGACTAATCTTCACTTGTTTTTAGGCTTGCTCAGCCATAAATTAGCCTAATACTACCTTCTGTATTCAGTTGCTGTTATGAAATAAAGTGTTATATGTTTGGTTGGCAATTTTTGAAGGCATTATGATCTCGGTGAATGATGTATGTTGATTTATGCTAGTTGAAATAATGGCTGCATTATTTAAGTCAAAAATATCCAATAAGACCTCGATTTCCTCTGTGCACGACATTGCTGAGACATACGTGTAACATGGTTGTCAATTATTTTGTAATTTTGCTTCTAATACTTATGCTATACTCGTAGTAATTGCTACCATATTTACATGTACAACAGAAAGTCCGCCTATTACAATGTGTATTTTACATAATGATGTATAGAGAAGTTTTAAGTAACTTACCAGTAAAAGGAGAGCGACATACAACTAAATATAATCACTAGCAATCACTTGCATGTTGCTACATTAATGCAATTGTTTGGATAATCAAAGACTACTTCCTATGGTTACTGCAGGCAGTCTGTTGTGTATGACTACAATGTATATTGTTTACTAATTGACGTAATGCACTTTACTGAATAGAATAAAAGTTTTTGTCGTCTCTCCCAGTCAAAGGAAAGTAACAATGCCTTAGTTCCTTAGAAATGCAATAAAATACATACATACATTGTACAAGTACATGCACGTATGTATGCATGCAAGTACATGCATGAATGTATGCATGCAAGTACTTGCACATAAATACATGCATTGCAAACAATACATTAATAAAAAGAAACTCACTGATAAAGTATAATGTTATTATTCCACTTCACGTGGGAATCTCAATCGGCTATAAAATCTTTTATATTTCCTCCTCCAACCAATTGTTCCAAATATCTACCCCGGAGTAAAGAATACATCGAATGAGATGATAATTCCCAACATTTGTGTTTGTGACAGTTTGAAAGACACCTTAAGAATAATCAGATAAATAAAAAATAATAATGATATGTAAATAATAGCTTATTGAATAATAAATAATATTGGCACATAATATTACCTATTGCGAAGCCACATTTTTCATCAATACGGTTGTTGATAGATTATTGTGGCAAATATGATATGATAATAATATACTGTACATGTAATAGTATATTATAGCATAATATAGTATAACAACATTATATTATATCACAATATGTATATTATAATATAATATAATATGACATACTATAATACAATGTAATATAATATAATGTAATATAATACAACATAACATAACATAACATAACATAACATAACATAACATAACATAACATAACATAACATAACATAACATAACATAACATAACATAACATAACATAACATAACATAACATAACATAACATAACATAACATAACATAACATAACATAACATAACATAACATAACATAACATAACATAACATAACATAACATTACATAACATTACATAACATAACATAACATAACGTAGCAAGTCATAATATAATATAATATAATATACAAATGTACTATAACATACTATAATACAATATAATATAATAAATGTATAATATAATATAATTATACTGTATATTCTCGCAGTTACTTATCCCATGATGATAGCGCCAGTTCTGTATGCCACATTTAAAAACTACATACCAGAATTATTTCAGATGATTTGCTTGTTTTTATATGTGGACCTACATGTATGTATGTAATACATATGTATGACTGTAGACGTTATACATTGTTTAATATCATGCGTATAGCAATGAAGTCATCTAAGATCTATCATATGGTGTATTACTGCCAGCGTGATGTTAGTGCAAACAGTAGGTTAGAGCAAGTGAGTTAATCAGAAAATTTGTTATCTTAAGCTAATGTCTAAGTATGCACTTACATGTATATTTGCTCTTACAGCTTAGTGGCATCTACATATATTATTATGTATACATGACAGCTGTGTTGTTCAACTCCTTATAGATGATTGAGCTCAGGGTTTATAAGACTATATGTTTCATCATGTGCCTACAGGTAGAAGTCAATGTACAATGAATGCATCACTTGGCCTATCAGAGGCCTATTGATTTATTGCTTATCACTGCTTATTATATATGTACAGTATAATGCAGTCTATTTCAATTTGTCTGTATTTCAATACACAAGCCATTGGGGCTTGGTGTCCGCCAACGCTGCAGTATTTGTTAGCTTCGCTCTCAAAAGAAGCATTCTCCTTAAAACCTTTTAGACTTGTATTCATTACTTGTGGTCAAGCACAGTGGTCATGCATGTGTCCTCTGGCGGCGAAGGCATGTTACATGAGTATCATTAGGAGTTGTGTTCCCATGCACCAACAAAAAATCCAGGCCCAGGATGGTTTCCTGATGCCGATATAGCTTGAGTCTCAACACCCACCAAGTGGGTGAGATGGATTGTGTACCCATCCATTCTGTGTCAGAGAGAAGGGCCTAAGGCTAGGGCTCCACTGTCGGCCCAGATCTGAGCTCTGGGTGGTGCTAGGACCTCGAGACCTGGTTCTCTGGCATCGCTGCCAGGGCGGTGCTCTAGAATTAGGCCCTTATCCCCCGACTCGGGGTGGGGTGGGTACAAAGCCTATTCCACCACCCTACTCACCCAATGGATGTTATAACATAGGTTATATTGACAACAGAGACCATTGTGGACCCGCTATTTATATAGGTTATTGTGTATCACATTACAAGCATATTTCCAAGAGATCGAATTCATATTTAATTATTATTCCATAAATAGGCAATATACATGTACACCATACTGCAATATATTTCATATTATATAATTATGCTGTTTGTGTATTAATTCATGTGCATAGGGTAGGTCTTTTACAGTATAATTTCGTCCTATAATATGGAAATGTCAGTTACAGCATGTTGTTTTAATGTACGTGTATGTGAATGCATTAGTAAAACAGGCTAAAGTGTACAATGCAACGTTGACTTGTAGAACACTGTATGCTAGTTAACATACAATAATAGGCATAGCAGCAGAACAATGGTAGAAAAATGCACAGACTCATGGTTCGTCGTCAATCGGGTTATTATTTTGACATAATAAGGGTGATTGGGAGTTGTCTGACCCTGCCCTTCTACGCCTATTGTCAGTGCTACTCCTCTGTTTTCTTTTACGTTTATACACATACTTTGGTGTTGATATGAAATTCTTTACTTTCTTCCAGACTCTTCTCATTCTGGTACCATCAGCTTGGTACTTGCTCTAAGAAATCAAATTATTTGATAAGCTAGGATCACATAAACACAAATGGCATGAAGATGTATCCAAGTTAAACTGGTAATAACATTTTGCAAAGATATTGGAAATACATGATATTATCTAGAATTTCATGGTACTACATGTACAGGTACAATAATGCCATTGCATTTCGGTGGTCTCATTGCTATTTACATACCTTTAGGAGTCGTTTTCTCAATAAATAATTCTATTGTATTTTGAAAGGAAAGACAACCCCAAAATAAAAAATTATTTAAATTGTTGATAATTTTTCTGAGGTCTCTGGTGCCACAAAAGTAGAAATTAAGACTTTAGAGAAGCTCAACGTCTGCAGTAGACGGTGTTACTGTATGCAGGTAATTGCTTTGACAAAATCCTTGATTCCATATAATAACGGATAATACAATAATAAGAGTATGCAGTATGTAAGTTTACAAGTAGGGACAGTGGTACATAATTATAGGTACTGTGTAGCATACTTCATAGACAAGTACTTACTATATCTAATATGTTAGCATTTGAGGTCAGTAGAGAAGTTATTGGTGATACCATAATGTCTTCATTGAGCTCTTCAAGAATTACCACGAGTATTCTGTCTGGTTGATAGCATTCGGAGTTGTCTAACCTTGCTGTACCTGTTGCAACAAAATGATACCAGAAATGTAGATTGTCATAATATCGTAAAATAATTTTGGAAGATGTTTTATATTTATACTAGGAGCTCTATAGCCAAATATGTGATTATACACCCCCTCCCTCCCCCCCCCCCCCCCGCCTATGTAATAAAATTGTGGCTAGATTCAACAGAATACCCGCCTATGTAAATAGGACTGCAGGTTACATGTAATATATAAATTTAAATTTAGCCTTAGCTCAGGAGAGCTAGTGTGAGTTTGAGTTTGCTTATGGACCAAAGTAAGTTGAGTTAGCCTGTGTGTTGGTTCCGAGGCTATCTTGTATGTTACTATTACTAAGAGCTTGCCATATAGACAATATAAAAATATTTTAAAACTTAAGCACACGTACAATTGAGTGGCGTCGTTGGTAAAGCAGTAATCAAGTGTCATAGTAATGTACCAAGACAAGCAGAGGCGGACTTATAACAGATAGTGCAAAATTTGTCCAGACTTAACCCTACTTACCTATAAGAAAGTCAGCTCGGTGTAGACAGGAAGTACTAGACAAATATGAGTTGGTTAATATGATAATTATCTTTCTACTGTTCTTTACTGTGTCACATAACTCACTATAGGTACTGGCTCCTGGTGCAGCATCTCTGTCAGCTATGAAGAGTTTCATTCTCTGAAAAAAACATGTTACATGCTCCATGTTACACGTTACATGTTACATGTTACACGTTACATGTTACATGTACCCTTTTATACAGGAATTGTGGAAACTGGGAGTAAAAATGGTAATAACTATTAATATTATTCTACATGTAGAACATGCCTCTCGGTATTTAAATTGAGGGTAATAAAAACTACTGTAAGCACTCGCTGCACTCTACATGTAGCTGGCTAAATTTCATAAGGCACCATGTCTAATAAAAATGATTTTAGGTCAGAAAGGGCCTTCTACTGAGGCACAGCGCTGTTACAGTGGACCCCTACACATGCAGAAAGGGCTTCTACTGAGGCACAGCGTTGTGGATACCTACACATGTAAAAGTATCTCCCATTCACCTTCATAGTATTATAATAAATCAAGCTACCTTAGAGAACTCATCCTCTGCTGTTTCATCTGATTCCTCCACAGCTGGAACCAGTTTCTGTGCCACCCACTCTGTGTCTGACTCACTACTTTGGTTGTAGGAAACTATGGCATCATATTCACACTGTTGTTCAAATTTCACTTCCTGAATCTTTTCCACAACTGCGCTAAATACAATTTTGCAGTTGGAAATATACCAGCGATATTTATAGCAAGGTAAAGCAATTACTAGCGTGACCACAATTGCAGCCGCAATAGTGCCAGTAACCAGTAAAGGGATACGTATAAAGCAGTAGAATTCATCAGGAGAATAGTCCATGACCCTTATAGTTACGCTGCCGTTATTTGCCTCTGGAGGGCTACACATTATGGTCTTAGGCTGCATAACTATCGTGGAATTCATAACCCAATTCTTGAAGTATTTCTTGCAAGAACAGGTGAGTGGGTTTCCAGCCACAGCAAATCCAATCATGTCTGGAAAGTTATTAGGAATGCTGTTAATAAACTCTTCTGAGATGGAGGTAACTTTATTATCTTGAAAGTATATAAATCTCATTCCATGTAGGCTTTCTATTGTTAATTCCGCAACTGATGATAGAAAGTTGGAGCTTAGATCTAGGGCTGACAGAGCTTTGTTATTTACCAATAAGCTGTCGGGTATTTCCTGTAGATTATTCTGTGCGAGATTCAACGTTTTCAATCTGTTCATATTTTTGAAAAGGTATTTTGGAATAAAATCAATTTGGTTATTAGATAAATCAAGTTTACCTAAATTGGTCAATCTGGCCAAAGCTTGCAAGTTTTTACTTGGTCTCTTACCAATCAAGTTATTGGCTAAACTTAGCGTAGTTAGCGAAAGGCATATTCCATCTATATCCCTTATGATGTTATTCTCAATTTTTAGATAAGAAAGCTGTGGCATAACTTTGCAAGCATCTTGTGCTAAAGGGGTTGAAAAATTACTAATCTGATTGTAGTCCATTACTAATTTCATCATTTTCTCCATAATATTAGAGGATTCATTCGAACTAGAAGTTCTAAATAATGGCATATCGGTCAAGTGGTTTTTGCTAAGCAAAAGTGACCTCAAATTTGGGAAGTTTGAATTCAAGTTTGACAGGTTATATATAGGAGTGTTCACACCAATCTCTGCTAGCTGCAGATTGCCTACTTTTGATGTTGTATTTTTGCTATAAAGTGACAGCGTTCTCGGTCCTAAGAGATTTCCATCAAGTATGAAGTCTACCAACTTTGATAAGGGATCAAAAACTCCTTCCTCTATGTCGGCGATACCGCACCACCCAAGATATAAAGTGTGTATGTCTTGAAAGCCATCAAATAGTCCTTTAGTCAATGTGCTTCCGAAGATCTTGTCGCTGTAACGTGCATCAAAATAAGAGAGTTTCTTTAGAGTTTTTAAACCGGATATCGAATCATTTGTTAGAAAGCATGAACTGTTTGCTGGAAACGTTGTTGCCCACCGCTCAATCCGAAGCCATGCAAGATTCTTTGGGAGATTATAGAAAATGTCTTTCGCAATTGCTGGGCAGTTCTTAAATGGTGGTACATGGCTCATTGTCAGCTGTGTTAATTGTTGCAGAGAGAGCAAAATTTCTGAATCGGAATAAAAAATTAAAGAATCACTCAGGTCTAGGTGTTGCAAGGTCTTTAGGGGAGCAAAATATTTTTTATTAAGATGACGGCAGTCATGTTCACTGCCACCATAGCCATTCAGTTTTAAACTATTCAGTTCTGTTAACATTACAAATTCTACATCTATTGATGATTTGTTGCCACTACATGCCACTAGTGGATTGTAGGAAAAATCTATGTGTTTCACATGAGGTACTTCAGGAAATACATTTACCGGAAACTGCGAAAATTGATTAAATGGAAATTCTAAATTTTCTAGTCGGTTCTCTTTATAAAATAACTCGTCCGGTAGTTGACTAACTTGAGCCCCATAAATTTTTAGCCATTTGAGATTTTTTAGCCCTGCAAATGTTTTTGGAGCAATTGAGAGAATATTTTTTCCAATTATGGTGATGTTTTTGACATATGGGAGATGCCTAAACATGGCTGCTGTTAACTTGGTAGGCGGTCCTTCGTAGGTAATCTCAATAAATTTCATATGGCTATCGAGTGCTAGTGGTACAACCTCCTCTGGGTTTGTGGTGGTACAGATCACCTGGTATTTATCACATCGTAAACACTCCATGATCGGGCAGAGTCCAGTATGGCATAACCTTCTGTTTGTTTCACATAGCCTTTGACCTTCCACTTCATAAGCTGCATCAACTAATGTTGTAGTTGACAGGTATAAGATTACTGTTAGTCCAAACATAAGCAACTCCATTCTGCATTAGCTCTGTAACAAATATCAAACAAACAAAATTAAGGCTACTCAAGTACCTGCTACAAGCTGTTCAATAAACAATAGATTGAAGTTATCTACCCTGTTATCATGATACAATACAATTGAACTAACTGCCAACGTAGTAGTAGAGAATTATTTTTTTCTCATGTCTGTCAAGTGATGCATAATACTGCTACACAGTAGTAGTATAGTCAGTGCACTTCTAGACAGACACGCACTCATTGACCCCTGTTTTCAACCAATCACAAGCCGGTATTTCCGATTTCAACCAATCACAGAAGAGCACAAAAATTTTGCACACGACCTTGCCAAGGTCACCCCAAAATCCCCCCTTCTGATTAGTCGAAAAAACATTTGCACACTTGACCCCGAACCCGGCCACGACCCCTTCCCTCCCTCCTTCCCGCCCTCCTCCCCTCCCCCTCCCCCACCTCCCACTCCTCCCCCACTCCCCGCCACCGCCCTCGTCCCGTCCGCGCCACCGCCGTCGCCGCCGCCGCCACCGCCGCCCTCACCGCCGCCGTCGCCGCCGCCACCACCGCCCTCACCACCGCCGCCGCCACCGCCGCCACCACCGCCACCGCCGCCACCGCCGCCCCCGCCGCCACCACCACCGCCGCCGCCGCCGCCACCGCCGCCGCCGCCATCACCGTCATCACCGCCACCCCTCCTCCACCGCCGCCCACCCTCCCCCCGCAACCCCCACTCACCCGAACGACCGATCGTTTGAGGCGGTCAAGCCGCGTCCGCCCACGTTGCGTGCGGCGCCGACCGTACACGTGGAGGCGACGCCGGTGCCCCGTATCCACCGGGCCAAGCGACTAGGCAGCGGCCCGCCGCCCATTCCGAGTTCCACTGGGGTGGGACTATAATGTAATATATTAAATTGTTTAGCCTCCCTATAAAAATATATAGTAGTAGGGTGTGAGTTATTTTTTAGCTTGATAGCATTTTATGCAATAAACACTTCACAATTGCTGCCAATTACTCCATTTAACACTAACCTTATGTTCTACTTGTTGACATCTCTGATCAGGCACTGACTAGTAGGTAGCTGTCTCTGTTTACTCTCACTCTGTTGACTAGAGGCTGATTGTTCATACTGCTAGAGTGAGAAACTTATACCTTAAATAGTAGTATTCAGTGGGCGGAGTCTAACCATTTCCCCACCCCGATGTGAATCCGAAGCCTCCCGATGTGAATCCGAAGCCTCCCGATGCACCCCGATGTGAATCCGAAGCCTCCCGATGCACCCCGATGTGAATCCGAAGCCTCCCGATGCACCCCGATGTGAATCCGAAGCCTCCCGATGCATCCCGATGTGAATCCGAAGCTTCCCGATGCATCCCGATGTGATTCCGAAGCTTCCCGATGCATCCTGATGTGAATCCGAAGCTTCCCGATGCATCCCGATGTGATTCCGAAGCTTCCCGATGCATCCCGATGCATCCCGATGTGATTCCGAAGCTTCCCGATGCATCCCGATGTGTCAATTCACATCGGGATGCATCGGGATGCATCGGGAAGCTTCGGAATCACATCGGGATGCATCGGGAAGCTTCGGAATCACATCGGGATGCATCGGGAAGCTTCGGAATCACATCGGGATGCATCGGGAAGCTTCGGAATCACATCGGGATGCATCGGGAAGCTTCGGAATCACATCGGGATGCATCGGGAAGCTTCGGATTCACATCGGGATGCATCGGGAAGCTTCGGAATCACATCGGGATGCATCGGGAAGCTTCGGAATCACATCGGGATGCATCGGGAAGCTTCGGAATCACATCGGGATGCATCGGGAAGCTTCGGATTCACATCGGGATGCATCGGGAAGCTTCGGAATCACATCGGGATGCATCGGAAGGCTTCGGATTCACATCGGGATGCATCGGGAGGCTTCGGATTCACATCGGAAGGCTTCGGATTCACATCGGGTCACATTGGGATTGGATAAAAAAGGGAGGAGTCAAGAAATGAGCAGTTGTATAAAGGGAGAGTGGGATCACAGTCTCAGCATTCAAAGTTCACCACATCACTACTGTACAGCTACACTACTACAATAGTACATTATCGATGGATACTGACAACATAGTACAAAACCAAGAAGAGTTATTTGCGGGCTTAACGGACTCACAAATGGATGGAATTATTGAAGAAGAAGAGTGCAGTCAGAAGAGGAAAGAAGAGGTGGATGCGTTAAAAGAGGCACGGAAGAAGGGGAAAATAATAGGAGTGGGGAGTCCTGCCCGAAAGGATCTTTCTAACATGGTGGACTCTCCGTCCTCCCCGGAGCGGGCCTCGGATAGGGGCGAGACCACAACAACCCATGGATGAGTATTATTCCAAGATAGAAAAGATGCAGCTTTCTTCAGTAGTATTGTTTTATTACGAAGATAAATAGAGAAAAAATAAAAGAATCAAGAATCAAGCAGAAATCTAAAAAGCAAAGAAAAAAAAAGAATGCAGGTAAGATAAAAACTATTGGTCTCTTTTTTTTTTTTTAGTTATAGTAGTATAAAAACGAATTATAAGTAAGGTGAAGTATTTCTCTCTAGTCAAAGTGAAAAGGTGAAAAAAGCATAATATTGTTTACATGCGTTGTGAGTGGGAAAGTATTATTTCTTTTATTATAGTATAAACGTTGTAATAGAGCTCTTATAGAATGATCTCGAACTCTTCCTTCTACTCTGCTTAGCCGTGTAATTATTCCCTCCATACTCCACCCTCGAGCTCGAAGGAGACAGAACAAGATGCAGTAGTCTCCACACACGTTAGTACTCTCTTCTTGTAGACACTCTCCATTCCATACTATTGGTATTCCCCATTGTTGTAACATCTTACCCACATCAGGATAAATAGAAGGGGGGAGACCATAGGAGTCGAAATACTCTATTTCTTTTCCATTCGAAAAAACAGAGATCTAATGCTCGCCACTTTTCTCACTTGTTTGAGTGTTGAAAACAAAAGATCCAGATGGGGAGAAGGAGTCTAAGAAGTGATCCCTTGGCATAACCCCTCTAAAGGAGGTTGATGAGAGTTTATCATCAGATAGAATATTCGAGATTGAGAATGTATCCATTCTTTTTACATCATCCCGGCTACCATAGATACTTCGTGATTTGCATTCAAGTAGATAATGTCATCTTTTTCTTCGTATACAAACAGTCCAAGTGTATTTTGAGTTTGATTAGCAAATGCTAGATTAATAGATAGACTCCCATTTGATAACAAGTGAAAGTTGTCATCACACAAATCTCCTGAAATGTCAAAGGCGTAGAGAGCAGCGCAGGACTTGTATTTGCTAGGGGAGATCTCATTCCCTGTGTCAGCATCGGATGTATTTGTGACAGTGAACAAATTCATGAATTCACGAGCAAACTTTCCACTTGCAAAATTTGGTTCATATCTTCGGGTCACCGGTGTTCCATCAATTAGTAGTTCTAATGAACTTAGATTGTTATGTCCAAATTTGAAGGGATTTTGCTTATACGTTCCACTCTTTGCAGTATGGTTGACTAGTCCGACAAAGACTCTGTTTGGCTTCTGTCCCGCTTGATCAAAGTTTACTCTCACTGACTGGTGTCCAGCAGGGATGACATGGAAATGAGTTTTTATTCGGTCAATTGGTAGTTTTATAGACTCTTGTTGCACAACCCAAACATCCATTTGTGCTTTTTGTAAGGCCGGATTGGCTTGTACACGTCGAATCCACAATTCTGTCTTAGTTATAGAAATCTTCGCCCCTCCTGCAGGGTTGTCTGTTTCTGCTAAGAGGGCCATTTGTGGAATAGCACGTTGTAGAGTAAGGCGAGAGCGAACTCCTGGTGGAATAAGTCTTCCTTGAGAAAACATACTCAACCTAGGTCTCCCATAGAAGCTCATCTCTTTACTTGTGGCTATAAGTTTCTTTCTTTTTTCAACCACTTCGGGAGGTATACCATCATAGTCTTCTCCAGTTCCTTCATCCTCCATCCACCCACTCCCAACTTTCATATATGTGCTCTTAGCATCTTTACCATAGTTTAGGAGATTCTCGACATAAGCTCTATGTCCATAGTTTGGTTCATACTCAACATCTTGCCCAGCCAGTTGAACAGTGGCAGAAGAAAAGAGACTGTGCATAAAATTGTCCCCTGGAACAACCTTTAGTTGTTCTTCCGCAGGTAGTACGCTTCCATCAGCCTTGCTCACCTTTACTGTGGTGTGTAAGTAAGACCTTGATAGATCTGTGTAGAGTTCGTCTGCGGGCGGGATGTTAAATTCAATAGTGCCATCAGGGGAGTCCGTAACAGGAGCCAAAGGTACCCACTCACCTCTGAGCACGCTAGTATGAGTTGGCGGAGTGGCAAATAAGTCAAAACTGGAGTCAACCGTGTCTGGAGAGTCTTCAGAAACCTTGGAGAGAGAGATGGCTCGATGTGTGACGGACATGTTCGATAGTGTGAGAGTTGTTCCATCTAGTACTTGCTCCTACAGTCGCTTGTCTAAGAGTGGGGAGTGGTGAGTCTAGGTGTGGATTATATATTTATCTTTCATTTAGTCAAAAACTGTTTTTCTTCCTTTACGCTTTTTCTTTGTAGACTTTTGACTAACTCGTGCACGTTTGGCAGGTGGTTCACGTAATTCATCTTCTACATCACCTAGAAGATCCCCACCAGCTTCACGAAAACGTTTTGCTGCAGAGGATTTGAAGTTCTCTCCCTTGATTACATCTCCCAGAACCGAAGCTCCAGTAGTCAATAGCTTTTTCCCAATAGTTTTGGCACCATTCTTTAGCATGGGAAGGACCCCTCGGGCCAGTCCAGAAAAGAGTGAGCCGATCCCATTACCCGTCATAATAGGTTTTCCCCTGTACACACTCATTCCCTCTCCCACCTGGTTTGCATAATAGTCTTCATACATCTCACCTGACTCATCAGGAAAATATGGAACTATGCGAGGGGCCATGTTATTTCTCTCCACGCGGTCTGAAACGAACCGTCAGCACAACCTTTCCACTGCGAAATGAGACCCTTTCTCCATCATCACGTCTTATATCTACCTCGATGAGGTCTGTGCTTGTATTAGACACTGGAGAGTATTGAACATTCGAAAACTCAAAGAAAACGGTGCTATTTCTTTCACTCTCTGTTATAGGAACTGTGCGAAGTAGGGGGACTAGACTATCTCCAACATGTCTTGGTGAGACTACGGAGGAGTAGACATAGAGGGATGTGAAACCAGCATTGATGTCTGGAGGGTTTTGACTCCTGTTGATTTCCGCAGCATATTCTACATCAGGTTCGAATCCCAACACCCACGCAACATCACGTGACATCATGACAGAGTGTTCCTGTTCTCTCAACATGAGGAAGGTTTCATTCCGTAGACTATCATAGTAAAAGCTCACTACTTTTTCTAAGTCGTAGTTTATTAGTATTCTATTGATCTCACTCAAAAGTTCACCCATGGAAGCATACCTTCCACTCCTGATTTCACATTTTCGTTTGACTCCATCTTTTGTATTCGTAACCACTACATAGCCATCTTCCACATTTCTCCAGGATGCAGGGTACTGAATGTCAAGTAACCCAACCTCCCACTGTGATGAGTGAAGCTTCAATGTCTTGGCTAGCTTCGTAATGAAGTGAGCATTGGTGTTTGTGTCACTCCCACCGATGCGTACATTTGAGGTAAGTGTGACATTGAAGGCCATCTTTGAGAGTGAGCAAAACTGAACTTACATATCGAATTTATACTACCTTTGATCTTACACAAACTGACTAGAATCTATCCAACTATTAAATGAAGAGGGATAACCACTCCATTTCACGAAACTCTCTTCTTTTCCTCTCCTTCTCCGTTTACGTATGACTTTCTCAACTCTAAAGATTTCAGGTAGGTTAACATGTTGCAATTCTTGTGCATAGAATGTTCCATCTACTCCTTCTTTGTTTAGGTCTTCCAGTGTATAGACAGGAGGTGAGGTATGTGCCTTGACTGCTTTTATGGTGAATATCTCGGTTGACCAGTTTGGTGTGAACCCTCGCTCAAAGCTACTACGAGCCATCGAAATCCGAACATGATCACCTGGTGAGTATTTTACTCTTGTTTTCTTTAACCATCGTTTAGGTGAGAACTCATTTAACCGAACCCAAACCTCTTCTTGATTATCGTAATCAACCTCAATAGGTTTCATTCCAATTGACCTATTAAAACTGTTGTTATATCCTTGGACTAGGTCTTCTACATCTTCTAAGTAGCGTCCATCCCCTCTATAAGTGAGTAGACGATGAATTTTCCCTCTCAATGTTCTATTAAAGCGTTCAACAAGAGCAGCCTTGATGATCTCATTCTCAGAGGTGAAATGGCTAACTCCGTACTTCTTTAGCACTTCACTCACCCTTCTGTTTAGGAACTCCTTACCTTTATCAGTTTGTATTTGTCTAAAGCTTTCATTTTCGAATAGAGAGATGAGTGCATTGGACACTTCCAGACCAGACTTGGAATGAAGAGGAAAGACCCATGCTTTCCGTGAGAAGGCATCTATGCAGGTGAGCAAAAATGTTACTCCATCATTTGAGTCCTTGTGCGCACGCACATCCACGAGATCTGCCTGGAGTTGTTCACCAATCCCACTCACAAACGTTTTTCTCCTTGTAAACTTCATTCTAATCGGGCGATGAAGAGTGTATGCGTCTTGACTTCTCAACCACTTCTCAACATCATTCTCATTAATACCAGGAGGAGAAGCTAAAACTAACTTTCTCTTTCCTCCAAAAGATGGTGGTTGAGGAGGGGAGAAGTAAATATCACGTAGACCTTCATCTATATCATCCATCTTTCTGTTTTACTATTGCTTGCAAGAGGGGTTTTAGGAAGCTTTCGCCTAGACCTAGTTTTGATAGGACTTCTATTATCACCCTTCCCACTCCAACGTGCGCCAGCTTCTGACCTCTCTGGTTTTGTTTCTCTCCTATATGGGTGTGGTAGTGGTGACCTTGAGCCACTTCGCCTCTTTTCATCATCTCTTTTTTTCTCTCGCCCTCGCTCTTGTGCTTCTTCTTCTCTTTGTCTCCATGTATGCATTTCATTAAACCTAGTGTTAATTCCCTCTAATGTATTATACAACTCCTGCTGCGGATGGCGTGATCTCTCCAACTCTTTTAGGAACTTATTCATTTTATGAGCATGTTGCTCTAGCTGAGAGTAGATGTCTGTATCAGAGTTTTTGAGGTTAGATATTACATCTTTTCTGCTTTTTTCTGCCAGGAGTAGATCCCCATTTGTAGAGAGTGAGGGTAGATGCTCTCCTTCTTTTTTGTTGTTTCTACTATTCATTGATTCATATGTATGTTTATCCATAAGAAGATACTTTTTAGAAAACTTGAGACTCATTTCACCTTCGTCCACCGCCTAATCCGCCAAGCACACCTCCGAGTAAACTTGCCAATGGCTTCAAAAGAAGACCTAAAAATCCGCCACGTTGTAGGATTAACTTTTTCTGCCTCACACTAGTACGAGAGTTGGTGAGATCCTCAATGGCCCTTCTATGTCGACGTAGAGAGTTCAACTGAGCGGTAGTTAGATGAACATTACCTAATAATACATTTCTAGCACACTCAACAAGAGCGAGTATAAGGTCTTTGTTAGCCTCAGCAATGGTTGAATCTCTGATGGTTGCAGATGCTTTCGTCAGTGCATATATACTCAAGGCATTCCTCCTCAACCTTGGAGAATACTCGGGTGAATTAATGTATCTCATGCTTGATGATGGATGCGCTCTCTTCGAGTCCAAGACAGTTTATGGAGAGAGTAGAGATGTGAATGCTACTTATATTCCAGGGTATTCGGGATATATACAGTCATGGGAGAGTGCTCAGAAGCAAAATTACCGATCAGTCTAGCCCACTCCGGGGTTTCTTGGCGAAGATTCAAGAATAGAAAAGAGTGTGGCTTACGTGTAGCATCACTAAAAGCTTCTTGAACAGCTCTTGTACTCTGAGGAAAAGCCTGCTTTGCAAGATTGGTAACAGACATTCCGTCTCTGGGGTTCTTGAACAAGAAAAAGTACTGCGAGTTTATTGACACTGTTCTATTATCTTTCGGGAAAAGGTTCTGTAGTAAGAAAA
The DNA here is from genome assembly GCA_935421135.1 of Bugulina stolonifera. Classification (NCBI taxonomy): domain Eukaryota; kingdom Metazoa; phylum Bryozoa; class Gymnolaemata; order Cheilostomatida; family Bugulidae; genus Bugulina; species Bugulina stolonifera. The sequence continues at coordinate 9,660,587 of OW285191.1, forward strand.
AGACGCTTATGTTCAGGTGGTGACTGAACTTTGTAAAGATTGCATTAGTAGTCTCTTTCCCCCCGACTTCACCCATCAAGTCATCAATGATGAGCCAGCGATTCTTCCCATCACGCTCTATATCCATTTCTACATCAATGAGTCCTGAATGAAACCTTACTTTATCCTTGTAATCCTCAAAGCGGCGTTGCCAAACTCCATAGCAGTAAATGATTTCAACAGGAGTGGGTGAAGCAATTTCATCAACTCTCCTAATAAGACTAAATAGTAGTTCCGTTTTTCCACTCCCTGTTGGACCACAGACTAGAGCTGTGAAGGGACTCTGCAAGCGAAGATCGATTTCTTGGTGTGGACGCATGCTGATCCAGTTGAGTAGCTAATAGAGTTGTGTTTGTTTTTAAAAAGTGTCCTTGCTTAAGTACTCCTTTGTCTTTGCCATTGGGTGGTTCCCTATCACTTAGATATGTGTAAACTGATGGGGATAAAGATGAGCAAGAAAGTATAAATAGTATTATGATTATGTAGAATGTGAACTTCTTTCTTTTGTTGCTTCTCTCTCCTATTTGCTCCCTTCCCTCTTCAGCAGAGATAGCTACTACTTCATCTAAGAGACCATCAGCCACATCTTCATAATTCTCATTTCTACATACTACCTCTTGCTTTGACATCTTGCCCTTGTTTGAGAGAACGATTGGAATCTATACACTTTTATTCATCATTACTTTCTCCTGTTGGAACCCACTGTGGCAGTTTACTATCTTCCCCTTCTGCTTTTGCATCATTATCATCTAGTTTGTTAGCCAGGTGGGGAATTATGTGATCAATAATTGATACACTATCCATTTTTTCTTCTTCTTCTTCTTTTTGCAAACGCTCGATTTCCATCATTAACCTCTCTTTTTCCATTCTTTCCTCTGTTAACTTTTTTTCTAAGAAGGCAATGCGATTTGTTCTTCTCTCTTTTCTTGCATCAATTCTCTGTTGCATCTCTAGTGCTTCTTTCCACCCCAGTGCTCCTGCCAATTCCACTTTCTTTAGTGCCAATTCTTGTTCTATCTTTCTAATCTCTTGTTCCCTTTTGTCACACATTTCAACCTCTTCTTTAGTTTCTACATGAGTTTGCTCTTCTATCATAATCTGCTTATTCTCTCCTGTAGAAGTCTCTCTCACTTCCACCCTAGCTTCTCCTGGTGAAGGGCTTCTTATCTCCTCTAACCCGTTTTTGGATGAATCTAGTTCTCCAATGTCACACATTTCAACCTCTTCTATCATAACCTGGTTAGTCTCTCCTGTAGAAGTCTCTCTCACCTCTAATCTAGCATCTCCTGGTGAAGGGCTTCTTATCACCTCTAACCCATTTTTGGATGGATCTAGTTCTCCAAACAATCGCCCTGCATATAGCGTATTACCTCTACTAAGAATTAAACCAGGGATGCTTTCTTCATTGTAACTCCTCTTCGCTCGCGATTTCTCCTTCCCATCCTCAAAACGACATCTTCTTGCCCCATCCTTTAATATGTTCAATACTCTATGATAGAGTTCATTCTTTGAACCTTCCCCACCAGGTTCATTATCCAGATATAGTAAGAAGTGAGTGTTAAAAGTGGCCTCCGCTCCCACACCAGTTTCATCCCAGTTTCTATCTTCAATAATCTTCTCAACCTCCACTCTACACCAGGTTGACAACTCCGCATTCCTAAGAAGGAGTAAGGGAGAAGAAACGGATGCGTTTTTTGTTTCTACCATAGATGAAAATCTTGACCTAGCTCCTGTTAAGTCTTCATAACAAAGTGCCATTTTCCTCAACTTTTCCTCTCCTATCTTAAAAGGGATATTCATAGAGAGTGAAAGTGTTCTAAAATAGATGGCAAGCTCTACCACTAAGGAATTATGAGCGAGTCTGTCAACCCAATACCACATCCATGGACTATTCGTTTCTTCGATATTACTTTTGATCATATAATCCCATACAGACTTCGGGAGGACTTCCTTTAAAAGTACATATCTCCCCGCTGCTCCTTTGGTGAGAAAAGACATGTTTGCTATGACTAAGTCTTCTTTGTATTAATACTATCATCAGTCAAACTTATCTTTTATAGTCCCACCCCAGTGGAACTCGGAATGGGCGGCGGGCCGCTGCCTAGTCGCTTGGCCCGGTGGATACGGGGCACCGGCGTCGCCTCCACGTGTACGGTCGGCGCCGCACGCAACGTGGGCGGACGCGGCTTGACCGCCTCAAACGATCGGTCGTTCGGGTGAGTGGGGGTTGCGGGGGGAGGGTGGGCGGCGGTGGAGGAGGGGTGGCGGTGATGACGGTGATGGCGGCGGCGGCGGCGGCGGTGGCGGCGGCGGCGGCGGTGGTGGTGGCGGCGGTGGCGGCGGTGGCGGTGGTGGCGGCGGTGGCGGCGGCGGTGGTGAGGGCGGTGAGGGCGGTGGTGGCGGCGGCGACGGCGGCGGTGAGGGCGGCGGTGGCGGCGGCGGCGACGGCGGTGGCGCGGACGGGACGAGGGCGGTGGCGGGGAGTGGGGGAGGAGTGGGAGGTGGGGGAGGGGGAGGGGAGGAGGGCGGGAAGGAGGGAGGGAAGGGGTCGTGGCCGGGTTCGGGGTCAAGTGTGCAAATGTTTTTTCGACCAATCAGAAGGGGGGATTTTGGGGTGACCTTGGCAAGGTCGTGTGCAAAATTTTTGTGCTCTTCTGTGATTGGTTGAAATCGGAAATACCGGCTTGTGATTGGTTGAAAACAGGGGTCAATGAGTGCGTGTCTGTCTAGAAGTGCACTGACTATACTACTCACAGTCAAGCATTCCTACAATAAATAAAGTACACACGACCGTGTACTATATTGTGGGCTATATCCTACTACCATGTACATGTATATTAATAGCCTACATGTACAATGTACAAGTCAATCACATCATATATAATGGTTGTAAGGATTATTATACTAGTTTACAACTAACCACAATGCTGTTCAATGTTCAGACTTGTGATTTCTGAGAATTCAACTTTGGCTACTGAACAAGTGATTATTCTGGTTTCCCATTAAGGCTGTTGATAGGTGTATGGCATATCAAGCCACCAATATGATCACTTGACGTGACATTTGGCAGGCTATGCATGATTGCAGTCAACAGTATTTTACTAAACCAGTATAATTGGTTTACCTACATACGTTTACATGTAAAGTGTACACACATTTGGAACAAATGAGACCTAATAATTCTGAGAAAATACTGTAATATTACGCAAAAATATACTCCCTTCCCCCTCTCGCCCCCTCTCGCCCCCTCTTGCCCCCTCTCTCTCTCTTTGCTGCACACACATACAAATACATGTATGTGTTATTACCGTCCATGCATGCTTGCCACATAAACAGAAAAAACCTGTTCAGGGATTCGGCTGGTGAAAACTCTCAAGAATATGGTTTGACTGAATCACTAGTTCCTCATTAATTTTTCAGCAAAATTAGAGCAAAATTTGCACAATTCCAATACGTTATTCCGATTGGAATTGCATATGAATGTAGTTGCATTGAGATTGCTTCAATATCCAGCCTCAAATACACAAAATACACTGACAAAGTCACATGATACTGCTGATGCTCCGTGTATAAAGATATTCATTATGTTATAAAACCAGGAGTAAACAGGCAGGTTTGAAAGTTCCCTGGAAGTAGTCTGTCTCTCTGTAAACCCTGGAGACTAAATCACTATAATGTAGATGAACAATCATATTATGATAACCACTTTACTTGATGCATGCATGCATGTATGGATACAGGATTGGGTGTGTATTGGGAAGATATTAATATTTACCTACAACACTGCATGTGATATGCATTTACTCCTGCTTGCCAATGAAATCACCTGTTCTGTTGCCACATTGTCCCACAATGCAAGCGTAGGCCTACTAACAACTGTCTTGTACCTTGTATGCATGACTAATTATAGTGGAATGACTCATTGCTCATTACTCTATTTGTATACACTTACATGTACAGTAATCTGGCCTATCTTGACTCACATGTCCAGTAGCTTGACCTATGACCTTGACCCATAGGTACAGTAAATTCAGCTTGACCTCAAAGCATCTTGATTCAGGACAATGTACATAGTCACTTACATTTTAAAACTGCAATTGCTGTACAGTGTAGCTATAGCACAGATAAGTGACTGATGGTGTATTTCTTACTTACCATAAAACTAGGTGTTAGATAATACTATCATGTAGTATAATAGTAATCCACTTGCCAGAAACACTGCTGCTAGGAGACAAGACTAGTCACTGTATGAATCATACATTCCAGTGACAGTTATCTAAAACACAGGCACAGCTTCCTTATATTATGATTGATTAAATCATATGCAAAGGTCAGTACAACAGCAGTTGGGAACCTCCAGTTAGTAGAGAAAACATGTACATGCATAAGAATAGTGTGTGATAAGCTGAAGATTATGCAATGCTGACCTGTAATTGATTAACTATTCAATCAGACAACTTCATGAAAACTGATATCCAGAATTTGTTAGCCTTCCATATAGTGCTAAATAATTAGTATACTTAGGAGCCTAGTGTGGTGGTTCCTATTTATAATGGTCTTGGCATGTGAAAATGTTGGTATATTGCAAAAGAGTTACCACCACTTTATGAAATGGAATTTCCTTGAAATTGAAAAACTCCCACAAGTTCCCATACATTATTTGTAATGTAAGTAACTTAAATGTCAAGGTCATCACAGATTTACATAAAAAAAATTGAAAATTCTTTGTCATTGCATGCAAGCATGGTTAGAAGTGAAACAAATAAATGAGGTCGGCACTCTGCACCTGCAGTTTTAGGATAGAACTCATTGCAGTGTATAAACTTAAGCTAACAAGTGGTTACGCTCTGTATACTCCAGTGCGCTCCCACTCCTTTCTTTTAGTAAATATCTGCTCCTTACTCTACACTGATGGTCCAGGTGGGAGATAACTCTCTATTTGCTATTCTACTAGCTGAACTACCAAATGTAGGAAACTAAATTAACTGGTATTACATCTAGTATTTAGACAGCGGCACTTTTGATCTAGATAAAACTATAGTCATAGACTATTACAATGCTAATTATCATTTAATCTAATATTTACATGTACATTGTACTAGCATACTTGCCAAGTGTCCCGGGTTTCTCGGGACATACCCGAGATTTGAAAATTGTCCCTACACTGTCCCAATGTCCTGATTTTTACCCCGGGAATTAGAAAATTGCTGCTCCAAAGAATTTTATTTATAATTTTCTTTTGGGTTTTGCAAAACATTAGCTGAAAAAGGGTTGAGCGTCATAAATCTGGGGGAATATTGCTGAATATATTATTCTACACACCGTTTATTTTAAAAGTAGTTCGTGCCTACTGACTGTCGTGTCTATGCCAATCGCCACTAGTGATAGCCCAAACTCTGAATAATCCCTGAGCTATATTGGCAGTGTACTAAAGCCTCCCTAACAGTGGATAGCTATTTTATATAAACACCCAATGTCAATGACAACCACCGGCACTAATGAAAATTCATTCATTGATATTATAATTATTTGCTTGTACTTACTGATACAAAAGGTTTCCATTATTTTGCCTATTAGATATTACTTTAGCTTTTAAGCCAAACAATGCTCACAGTACAGAAAAACAAAAGACTCGGCAATTTTCAAAATTAAAATAAATGGGTCAAATTTATTAATCTTCCTTTTAAAAGTAAATTAGGTTTTGAATATCAATATCAGTGAATATGCCTTCTGTACCCTCTAGTATGATGAAGTTCAAAAGACAGGCTTACATTATGTGATTATGATTATAATTATTGTTATAATATAATTCAGTATTTTCATAAGTTAAGTTAGTTATATGTTTATCATTTAACATAAAATGAAACAAAAATTTAGTTTCTAATAAATTTTTATTTTGTAGCAATCTTTATCATGGGTCTTCTTTAGATAATCCAACCTTTAAATAAAAATTTTGATTAGCTACAACATGTAGTTACATGTAATTAATTTAATGCTACAAATGAAAGTTTTGCTACACAAAAAATATAAATAGCATTTTATATTATAAATTGTATGTAGTTGAATTTAAATTTCCATCACTGTTTGTCAAAAAAACAATAAGCACAAATGATATACATTCAATTTTATTATAAAGACCAGAATTGTACTGCAGCAGTCATCTAATATTGCAGAAATTTTCAATTCTAAATTAAGAATTAATGTTATTGTATAGATTGTGGATTTCAAACTATTTTTTACATTCTCCCGAAATATCATAATTATCTATAATTGATGACATCACTGATTAATTTATAATAGTTGATCTGCTTAGTAAACGAAAACAGAGGCTAAGAAAGGATTCGGCATACGAACGGAGTTAGAGCTGGCAGACTAATACAGTAAGTGCACGTACACAGTAAGTACATATACTTTACTATGTACACGTACACAGTAAGCACACGTACACAGTAAGCACACGTACACAGTAAGTACACATACACAGTAAGTACACGTACTTTACTATGTACACATACACAGTAAGTGCACGTACGCAGTAAGTACACGCACTTTACTATGTACACGTACGCAGTAAGTACACGTACACAGTAAGTACACGTACGCAGTAAGTACACGTACACAGTAAGTACACGTACACAGTAAGTACACGTACGCAGTAAGTACACGTACACAGTAAGTACATGTACTTACTGTGTATATGTACTTACTGTGTATATGTACACAGTATGTACATGTACATCATAGGTGGATAGCTGTTATATCTCAATGCTGTATCACCCCTCAAGACTTCAGGTATGTGTCTTCACTACAATACGCTATACATGTAATTGTGTAAGATTGTATTCATCTACATGCGTATGCTGCATTTGGAAATTACCGGTAGACATTTAAGTGGAATTTCAATAGACTCCATTACATTACATGTGTGTTTATAAACTTCACAACAGTGAGAAATTTTAGAATTAATTTTGCTCATATTTAATTTTGTTTTCCATGATAGCATGCTGTTATTCTAAAGTTATTATTATAAGACTATTTAATCATAATATGTTTTAGATAATTATGACATCACAAAATAATAACAAGTGCTACACAGCAAAAAAACAAGAATGTTATTAGTCTATCAGTGACAAAATAATTTTAAATAAATTTTTTGCAATCTCTGACTAACTACGAGAGGAGAGAATTCCGATATGCTACTATTGCAGTATATTAGATGACATATTGTTGTAGACTCATGTAGTTTCTACATATTTATATATATTCTTAAGTTTTAAGTTGTTAGCCTAGTTAGAGGTTAGAAAATCTAGTACAGTTATTTATATTTGCATAATTTAATTTTATTAACATACAAGTGAGAGATAAAATTTAGCACAGTAGTATTTTGTTTTCACAGGAGAAAAGATTAAAAATATGTATTTATAAAGTGTTTGGTTACACAACGTTACACAATAGCATGATATTATGGCACTAGAATATTGTATTCTTTGGATTTAGATATTACTGAAAATTAGTTTAATTATAAAGTATAGTGCTATAGCTAATGCATGATATAAGTAAATGAAATGTATTACCTTATTTACAAATAAGTTATATCTAGGACTACTATTGTAGCAAAACAGAATTCAAATATTGTTTGAAAAACTACTTTAGCACTATAATACAAAGAGTTGCTAAAATATATACAGCTGAGCGTGGGTTCCTTAAACAGTCATTTGCCCCAAGGAAAACCTATATTCACACAGTCGGCACGTGCCATAGACGTCTTAAAGCTAGTTGTAGAATTTATTTTCTAGGACACAGAATAAGGTTCTGCCTAGAGGGTGAAGTATTCTATAATAACCTCCAAATATGTGCTCTTGTTGTTCTTGAGCCTGTAACAGACGTGGACACATATCCGTTATTAATGGTGAGCACCTAGCACAGCATTATTCATTAGTTTACTGTAAGTACATGTACATGGGTATACATGCACTAAATCTTATCAAACTTCCTAAACAATTCTATATTCCATGCACTAAAGTTGGATATGGAATTTTGATTTTATCTTTCTCCAGACTATTATGCCCAAGGAAAATAAATTTCAGTGAAAAATATTGCAATGAAGAGTTTTACTCTACAGAATACTCAAGTGAGTATTCTAGTTTCAAAAATCAAAATCACATTACGTCTTGCCTAACAACTTCGGGTTGCTGAACGGAAAATGAACAAATGACATAGTGAATATTTTTGTGTCAAATTTGATCAAAGAACAAAACTCTGAGACAAAGTACCTACTGTAGGAAAAACAGAATTTAAAAAGAAAACATCTTTGCTTCCTTGTATATAATTGTTACACATCGGAAATCTAATGCACTCTTGATGATCATTTTAGTACATTGTACATGCATATAATCTGGACCTAATTTAGTTTTGAATGCTGAAATTTTGTCTTTTAAAAATCCACTAAAAGGTAGCGATATAGAGATTGGAGCAAAAATATTTGGCAACTTTACCTGTACTACTTCGTCAGAACAGCTTATAGCCTGTGAACAAGTTGAACCGCTAAGCTGACATATGACGTCATTCATCATCGCTAGCAGCCTCTCTTTGGTATTACTATTGATCTGAGAGTAGGAATTGGATGATACTGTGATATGATGACTAGCATTGATATTACAATAGTACACCGTCAGCTGTTCCCGTAATAAAGTCTCGTTGTGCTGTGAACAACAACAATGTGCAATTAGAATAAAATTAGGGTGTATCCGTGTTGCAGTCAACAAACATATAAAGTTACAAAATTATAAAACACTCAGCAGGTTATAAAATTTATTTTGTTGCATAAGATTTTTCCTAGTTGAGTTATAATCCATCGGTAATCAAGACTATTATTTTATTAATGTGGTCATTGTTGTGTAGTTAGTAAATAAAGTGCACAGTGTGTCTAAACACATATTATGTACATAATTATATACAAGCATATGTAGGACCTATATATGATGAAATTTATGTGAAAATGGCCACTTTGTTGGTAAATAATTTAATTATAACCATGATGTACTGGAAATCACTGGAATTGTGATGAATGCTGCTTATTCATATACGTACAATTTTTTTAATTAATTACTAGGGGTACTACAAAATGTAAAATCGGTACTCTATTCAAAACGAAAATTTTGACAATCTTGGGAATTTTAAAGTTACTGCAAATTGCTCAAAAATTTCATAATTTTTATAAATTAATTTACTAAAATATTTAAGGAATACAGCAAGGTGTGCATACTAAAATTGCACAGATGTTGGAGACCAAAAGTATAATTCAAGAGGTTAATTCAATGCAAATTTCTTGTGGTATATGTATATCTTGCACACAACACACGTGTACATTTAATTTAAATGAAAATCTGTTGAAGCAAACAGATAATACTATGGGCCAAAATTTAAAAGTAAAATCAGCAAAATATTATATTCTTCAGTTTGCAAAGTGCCCATATTGATCAATACTAAATTAATCTGAAGTCAATAAATAAGACAATTTTAGTTCAACTAAAAAAATTATTTACATACATGTATTTACTGTGGCATTTTAGACTTTGAGAAAAAGAGAATACATATTTTATACACTTATTACGTGTAATTTATTAAGCTATAATATGGTGAAATATTCTGAGAAATTCCCACTTGTTATATAAATTAATGTCATACAATATTTTATTTATACTTACAGTGATTGTATTGAAGTTGCTACAAGGTTCAGCTTGCCTTGCTTCTACTTTAGTTCCCAAATTAGTTAAATAATGATTCTGAAAAATAAAAAAAGAAATAAATAGAAAATTAATTGCAGTGGATCTGACATTGTCATTATTCCTGTTAAGTTTCAGACATTCCAATTCATCTTTGTTTTGTCGACATAATATGCAATGTACAATAGTGTTTCAAATAAACTACATGTTCAGGCTTAAAACTATTGTAAACAAACTCTGTGTTGTATATATAAAAAGGGTGAATGGTGAGCAAGAAATACAACTTTACAAATTTGCACATAACATTCTTCTCATAGGATTGTGGTATAAATTACATACGCCTCATTCAAATATAAATGTTATTTAATTTATTAATTTCAGTCCTGAAAATTTAAAGTAAATTTGTAAAGCTGTTTGGTAAAGACAGGAAATAATCATGTTGGGGAAATATTGATAACAGGCCATAAGCCCACAGCTTCTACGGTTGAAAAATACATACACTGTACTTGCCACTAGAATAATTTGCAATCCTACTGTGTGCACATGTATTATTTCTGCTAATACTGTATATATAATATAACAAAACGTCAGGTAAAAATTTGGAAAAGAAACAACCATGACTAACCAAGTCTTTTAGTAATATAAAACGGTAGAGATTAAACACTGCTGAACTACAAATTAATAGTAAAGCAGTGTGACTTACATAGGCACGAATGCTGTCTTCAATTCTGTTGTTTGTTTGAACTAGACGTATTGCTAGCATTAGCCACTCTCCTCGGTTAAGACCTTCTGTTTCCCTTTTCACTCGTTCGGATTCTAAACTGCTTTCCAATGAATCTAGTCTGAAATATACACCGTAGAGTTTAATGAAATAGCATATGCAAATATATCTCCAGTGTTCCAATTAACTATTTAGTAGATTTGTCTGCATGTTCAAAAAGGCCGAGAACAAATCTTCAACAGCACTGCTAGTAAGCAATATCATACATTATGATCAGTAATTATTATTAACGCTTCCAAACTGAGCTAAATTTTACCATCAATAAGTAGCCTTTAACTACATTAATAATCTTTGCAACAATTTTCAGTGAATAAATAGAATAATGGTGACACTAAATTTGTTGTGTTATTGTATAATTGTGCAACATGGCATTCTAAACTGTCTTCTTAAGCATATAATATTATATAATAGAACAAAGTAACCTGAATTATGCAACATCCACCTTAAATGTATTAGGGACCACAATACACTGGAATAGTTACTATTAATAGCTAACTGTTTTCTATTCATATTAACATAACTTTAATAGTTTTTTATGCAAGTTGCTAGCATTAACAAAAAGCCGAATAATTAAATCATACAAGAAACTGAATCATATATTAACTGGATATCAATAGTTTTGATATTGTTTCAACTCTCGGTTTTTTTGTTACAGTGCAGAGCATCAAGAGTTGTTTTAAAGATGGAAAGCAGATGGGTGAAATGTTCTGTAGCAGTATGTAAAATGTTTGGTACACATGCATGCTATATCAGAGCTGCCCACTCTCCACAGTATAACCTATAGCCGATAAATTATTATAATAAAAAAGATAAGTAGTATCATAATCATTTTAATATTAATAAGTTTAATACTAACCTATTTGATGTTGAAGAGGATTCACTATTAGGAAGAGAGATTGATGCTGCTGATACTAGACTGTAGTTGTGTAGAATATATAATTTAAACATTCCCAACATAAACAGCGTTTCCTTTCCGGTAACTCCCACTAAAGCAAAAACAAAATATATGTTACTATACAAGACAAACTGAATTTTTCAACTAGACTACGTGTAAAGACCTAAGTGCTGCTCCTAATGTTTTACTGTTACATGTACATGCGCTGGTGTACAATATAGCCTAAGAACCTACAGAGTTTGAAGATTTAGCAATATTGGCAATTATTGCAAACTGAATTGGATAAGACTGATTGAACTGCATCATGTGGGAAATTTTTCAAATACCCCAATACACGTTACGGACAGCTAAGAAAGCCTGTATATTAATAAAGGATTCGCCGATCTACATTGTATAGTGAGTAATTTTGTTTTTAAATACTCCCAAAGTTGATGGAGATACATGTGAATCTAAAGTCTGCAGTTGTAAAATTGTACTGTAAATCCATTTCAAATAATGCGTAACAATTTATTAATACAATATAGCCTACATGGGGGACTGCAATTTCCCTGTTATTGTATGTAGCCAACAACCGCCAATAAAGGTACCCACTGTAGAGATGGGGAGATAAATGCACCCTCACATTATGTTCCCCAATATAATAATTATTAGTATCATACAGCATAATAATTATATCATTTGGCTTGCACTTTTATAATAATGTTCACAAAAATCACAAACTAGATCGAATAAAATGTACTACCTTATAATGTTTATAATGCTTAAAATATATACAGTGTACATGTACTCGTATAATATTAATAATAGTAATGTAAATGCAACCTCACTTTTTATTATACTCCAAAGTTAGCGTGTCCCAGTTTGAGCGTCGTGTATATGCGTCTTAGAAGCTATTGATATAATAATGCTTGCTAAACTGTATCTTATCATTTTATACCAAAAATCGCTGTTCAATTAACAAATGTGTGAAATTATGATGTTTCAACCTTAACTGATTGATTATAATAAAGATATAATTATATAAGTTTGCTTAAATGAATTACAGAACTGTATTGTGTTACATAGAGAACCTCAACCCTTTGACCTGAGTAGCTATATTTAGCCTTTTATCATTGTCCCTTTGTATACAATTCCTTAAGCAAGATATTAAGATTGAAGACACATGACAACAAACTTTACTGTCAATTAAAGCTACATAGACATTATACTAACTTTTCTATTGTCTAGATTAATGTTAAATATTTGTTGTATCTTTGACAGCAATACTACATGTAGACCTACCTTCTACCTCAATCATCTATGTGGTGTCAAAACTGTCCAGCATATCTTGGGAACTTGGTAAGAAGATCAGTCTGTTCAGCAATCTCTGGTCAGTTTTCCATCTCCAACAGTTTAAGCTAGTAGATAAAGCTAACCAGTTTTACTCCCCACTATTAATATTACCGTAGATCATTTGGGAAAATAGCATGTGGCAGCAAGTGCTCCGCTGAAATGCCTCCACTTTACTTGTGCATGTCTATTATACTGCTTCTTAGATAAAGCTGGAAACAAACATAACAGCCCATATATTGACTGCAACGCTGACTGCAAGAAAACATCATTAATTTGACAGAATAACAACTTTGAAACATTAATCTACACGCTGCCTGTAAAGCTCTAATTGCTCATGAAGATAATAATAGTGCAGTGACATAGACCAACATAAATGTACGTAGTTACAGACAAACAACACCATTAACAGAGTACTATCAACATAGCCCTAACCCACTAAAATATTTGTATGTTAAACATTCAAGTGATTACATGACTACATGTATATTCATGCTAGGAAAGCAAAAATTTCAATCTTGAGGGAAATCCATTTTTTTGGAAAGTTTAGAAAATATTAAAATTAGATCTATATACCCAACATTATTTTTAAAATATTTGCTTATACACACTTCGAATAGATCACAATATGTACACATGAAAATACCATTACCTTATTTATGTGCAATACTGTACTATGAGTTATATAAAATAGGTGGTAATGTTTTCATGATATAATGGTTGTACATGCATAATACAATAGTGTAGATGTGCAATGTAATATGCATAGGGTTTCATGTAGACGAAATAGTGTAACCTACATGGTAAGTCCTACGCATTACTTACTTCAAGTTACAGTGCATTCCGAATATCATCAGTTCACGACTTTTAATCCAAATCTGTCATTAGCCATTCTCACAAAATTGCCAACAACTCCAAACTTATGATTTCTTAAACACAGCACAGCTTTTATTCTGCAAAATAGTTATTATGTAATGTAAATGTAGCCTACATGTATTTACTCTGTACATAAAACTGGCATATTCAGGCTTGGTTTAAATGTTTCTTGCCTCTGCTTGCATAAATTTAATTGTTTAGTATTCATGCTTGGAGGCAATTTGACTTGCAGTTCACTACATTATCGAGCAGTTTGTGTTTAACAAGAACACAGATATACAAGTCACAAAAAGTCTACGTAGCAATCTTTAACTGGTTGTAGAATCATGTAAATGTATTTTTCCAACACCTTGGGTGAGTGATGTACACAGTGTTGTGTTTTACAAGCTGCAGACCTGTTAAACCCAAAGCTATGCTATCCCAAACACAGCACTGGCAATTAATAATATTTCGAAACTTGTCCACTAATCTATTATCAAGAGTTCATGTTTAGGATGACCCTATTTACAGGAGGTCCATTATTCTGTTGTATACAGTCATGTACATTCCACTGTATATACGTGTACATGTACATAATTATACACTTTTAGCTGGGCTATGTATACAATGTGTATGATTCACATGTTATCTCTCTGCATCTACTCACATAGGCTACAATATAGTGTACTCCCTCAGCCTATTATCATGTTTACTGTTTTAGATTTTCTGACTCACCTTCTGTTCTACACATGGGTTTATCATATCTCACAGGGCTGATGACTGTATTTTTTATGTTACTTATATTGTATTTGTACAAAAAATATAATATTGTCAAAATATTTCAAGTAACAATTAGAGTAAAAATACATTTTATTGTAAATACATGTGGATACATAATTAACTTGAAGGAAAATGTAAAAAAATAGAATTATTTATAGGAAGATGTTGATGTGGATTAGTAAATTTATGATAAATATTAGAAGAAAAGAAGGAAGAATCAGGGATTAGACTGCTGTGTTAGTAGTTTAATATAGCAGTTTGGATCATAAAAGAGCACTGTTTGATCAATATAAAAGCATAGAGATATGCTATGTGTTTATAAATTATAGTTGTGCTGTACAATAGTAAACAAGGTAAAAGTTCAACTGCTTCAATATTTGTGCTATAATATTATATTTACTGTATATTGTTATGAGCATTCACCACCGTTCTTTCATCATATCACCTTAATTCATACTTGAATTTAGCTTTATTTAATGCAATTTTGTGAGTCAAGCAACAATCCCAAATTATACAAATATACAATGAATTCATAAATTCAAATAATATCCTCCAACACAGGTTAAGGTGAAATATTATTCATAAACGAAGTGGCATTGAACAGAACAGTCAGCGGTAGTGGTTGTTATTTTGTAAAATTTTATTGAGCCTATTGGGTAGTTTATCAAAAGCAGAACAGGTTATTCAGCTGTAAGAATATTTATTATTCACCAAATTGTGAGAAATATTTAAGTAGGCCTAAACATTGTTATTAAATTTACGCTTGCTGATATTAAATATTGAAAATACTGCATATTAATATTAAAAAACAAGTAGTGTTATTTATACATTAGGCTACACAAATACTATAATTGTAAATACAATTGTATTTGTTAATTTCTGTGGTACCAGGAAGCTGTATTTAAACATGTCTCATAATGAACAATCATGGCTATTGTTACACTCGTTCAGGCCTATTAATTTTTGCATAGCTTAAGAATTTAATAAAACAACATACACTGTATAATTTATTATTTGATATTTCAAACTACATTTTTGTCAAATTGTATTATAACTTCACATGTTGCATCGTTCTGCTCTCATAAGTAGGATCTAGGTGTTTATTTTGTTGGTTTGTTTAGTTTAGTTTGTTTGTCATGTTTTATTATTATTGAACATTATACCTCAAGACATGCTATATTATTTTTTAAAGTTTTTTGAAACATTTAAAATTTGTACCAAGACCTGCCTGATAACTACTAGATTTGCTACAAACACTGCAAGACACCAGGGTGTTTTGACCAATTTTCCTTATTATAAAAAAAATTATCATAATTGCATGTACATGTAAATTTACATGTGCAATGTACATGTACAAGTGAAGCTATGTTGCGCATTGTTAAGGGGCTTGACCAGTGTTTTATATACATGTAAATTATGATGTATTTTTAAGCAAGGTAATTTATTTTTGAGTCACAAACCTGTTTCATATTATACATTGTAGATACAACGTGAAATAAAATAAATGTTGTCTAACATGGTATGCATTGTAACTACAAGGTGATTCTATGCTTTATATGCTTATTTCCATAGCTTCTTCTTTGGCTCCATATTTCTATTTCTCTATGTTGAACTAAATTTTAAATCATATCGCATATTATATGCTACTAATGTTTTTGAATTAAGCAATTTTTTGCAGCCTTGTCAAACTACATTATTGTATACCATACTAAGTTTTAAACATTGCTAATTTCATAATATTATATCATATGCATGTACACGGATATAACTCCTAAAAATATCTTTTAGAAATAGCTTTTGAAATTCATTATTTTTTAGAACTGCATATACTTCATCAAAAGCTAATAAGATGTTTTCTATCAAAATGTGTAGAGAATAGATAGGCTTATTCATTTCAATCTGTCAATCTACATTTAGCATGTTGTGTTATCCGGAACTGAGAGATGCATGTAGAAGCTATCACTGTGTGTATATTATATCTACATTGTATATAACTTACAATACAATTAGATACTGCATTTAGTATGGCCCACTTGCTATAGGTTGTCAGCTATTAATAATCAGTAGGGGGTGTCAAAAATAGGTGTGATAGGAGTGTCACTCAGACACATACATGTCTAACAGGTGCTAGTTTATCACATAATTATTATAAAGCTATGATATATATATCATGACACACAACACAAACTATTTGTTAATGTGCATTTATAAGTTCAATTATTGGAATGGTAATCTATTAATAGAAGAAGCCTATAAAAATAGGCTAAAAATGAAAGCACAAGAGTTAAAATAGGTCTGTAATATAAATGTATAATCATTCTAGCTGCTGTAATGGCTTAACTTCAGTAAAAGTGTACTTTTTTTCTACTAACATGAATTAAAATATTTGGGTAATCTATACATGCCTGAAATAAAAGTGTAAATTGTAAATTGTAATGAAAATGTATTGTAAATGTATTGCAAGTTGCTGCAAGTCAATAAATCTGTTTCTAACCTTAAGGGGGCACATGTAATTTCATGTTGTCACAGTATCGGACGTTTGTCAATTCTGCATGCACAATCCTACAGTTGGTAGATGTCATGCAGACCATTAATAAAAGTTCGTTTGCAGATGATGATAGAACATTACTGGGACACCTGTAGGTAAACAAGTTACTTCTATTACTAGTTATCAAGTGTACTTTGATGATGGGAGCTGGTAAACTAAAGAATATAATGCGATTACGGTCTTAAACTTTCGTCGTTCATTCCACAAAATAATTATTAATGTGTTTTTAAGCAAGGAATTTGTTTTTTGAGCAGTCAGAGACTTATTTAAAATCTGTGAAAATACCAATATACATCGCTAAATAAAAATGGCCAAACCCCCTAACAAAATAATTATTGCTCTTACTGTTGGCCTGTTCAATATACTATATTTTCAACATGTCCCACATCAATGGTTGAACTGGTTGACCTATATTGCAATGTATATTGAACAGTACTCAACTGTGCTGGCTGCCTTGATAAGCAAATAATAATAACAAATTTGTCCAATCAGAAAAAGCTGGATGAACATGGAATCTATTAGCTACTGACAGCATACTGTCTAGCAATTTAAGTTATTTAACAAATGAGTGCTTCCGATGACTTTATGCGGCTGTCTATTTGACACTTTCTAATAATAATACTGTACTAAAAATTACACTCATCACATTTAAACCTTCACACCTATTTAACAACCTGAGCAGGTGCTTGTAACAATTATCGTGGGTAGGCCACATATACATGTACAGCAATATATATATAGTGTTGTTAGGTAGAATGGGATTGTTTTATAATATTGATTATTGTTGTGTTTTGCTGCACTTGTGTATGGCATACTTTAGTGAACCTACAATAATGAACCTGTTTCAAAAAATAAAACTTTTGACCATTCATGGTTTGGATTCTCTTTTTGTGAAATTTAAAATCAGGCAGGCGTAACCAATTTAAGCTGGCATAATTTTGGTAGGCCTTATGGAATGGAGCAAAAGAAGACAACTTCAACTTTTAAGCAGCACATTTTGTTTGAATACTGTAGAATAATATGCGGTTCACAATTATCCTCGCTCTCATATCATATTTTTGAATCTAATTATTAGTTTTGTCAATTTTTGAGCTAGTGAAATTGTGACCGTTAGGACATAGTTAGGACGTATAAACCTGGTATTTGTTATGTTATAATCAGGAGGTCTATTCATTAATTTAAATTAATTAAATTGCTTAGCAGTGCACTGCTTCATACTTGAAAGGGAACAAAATATGAAAGTGTCAAACTGAATATTACATAGTGTTACTGTGAGGTCTCCGTATGGTCACGTGGTTATTGTGGTGACCTATGGCCACGTGGTGATCGGACCGCATGCGCATTGATTGGGGAAAAGCAAGTTTGCATGTGGTCAGTCACACTGAAGCAATTGTGCAGAGTGGAAGGCTCGTTTCGTACTGTGTGATTATTCTGATCATTTGTCGTTTTCTTGTGTTAATCGTGTCGTGCTCTGGTAGCCAACACATAGGTGGTGAAGTTGATGGCTAAGGGTAGGTTGGAGAGCCATCGTAAAGCAGTTTGGTACTGCTTGTTTATATTTACCCTTTGACTAATTCTCTACTGTACTGTTTAGTGAGACAACAGTTACAGCTATATAATATATTAAGAGCAAATAATGAGGTAGTCAGGGAGTCATTTAGCATGTGTTGCAGTTTCAACAGAGTTTGTGAATTATGAAAAAAGAGTCATACGGTTATGTAAGATGGTACAACATTATTTTCCTCATTTAGTGACTCTTCCTGTTAAATGTCAGGTTTCCATGGTACCATGTGACCTTGACATTATAGTGCTATCTAAAACTGTAAACAGATACTTGTTGTAAGCTTGTGTACATTTCTAGTAGGGAGCGGAAATACAAGAGTCTACAAAGTCATGTACTTAAAACCCTCAGCTGTGCAAATTACTTTTAACTAAAGTCTGAGTTGCACCTGTCAGTACCATCATTATAAGCTTTGTTTCCCATGCTAGTACTTCTACTCCACTAAACAGTCTATCCTATTAACTGTGTTGGTCCAGTTATCTTCTACACTGTATGCTACAATTACAAAATATTTTCATTTGTACTTAGTGTATTATACTATGCAACACCTAGAAAAATATTTTCTTAAGTGATTACACACCAGTAAAAGTGTTATTTACTTTCTACCAAAATTATAATAGTACTTAGAATGTATTATTAAACACCACCAATCCTATAATTATATGCTTTCCATTAATTCTACACTTGAAAGCTTAATGCTCTTCTAGTGTTTGGGTGAAGCCTGATGAAGATCTAGCTGGATAAGATAACACATGTAGTTGTGTAATTAATACTTTGTCAAAATAACATCTGGTATAACTAGCTGAATACTGCAATATAAATACAGTGAAACGCTGCAGTTGTTGGCACATTCAAAAGGTTGTGGGCCAGAAGAACAGAAGCAGCCATAAAGAAGAGAAATTTGCAGCAGGATAATTAACAGAATTTAATTCAACACCATCCACTGTTAATTTAATTCAGTCAGGAAGATGAAGTGGAATCTGCTAATACTGGTAAATAAACTTTGTTTAAAATTCATGTATCAGTTAGTAATGTGGTTGCTATGTTATTTTTATATACAGTGTAGATTGACTGTTCACATTGGACATGTATTAAAAAATCATTCTAATTTATGTATAATTCATATAATTATTTGCATCAAGGATAAAAAACTCTTGCAGTGCGACTGACTTGCTGTAGATTTTTCAAGAATTTACGATAATTATCTAAGAAATAAAAATTATTGATGATTTAAAGTTATATATATTTTTTTGCTATTTTCAATAGTCAAGTTTATAACATTGTCTACCTAATATTTTCAAACATGGATTTTTGGTGGAAATACTAAAATTCTGTTTCATTTTTAGGCTACTATAGCTCTAACTTTGATAATTCAGTCCACCAGTGGGTTTGGAGAATGCTGTGATGATTCTACTAAACGAATGCCTGCTAGTCTAGGTAGCGAGGTGTTTTGGATAAAATGTACTTGCGCGTTACTCTGCCAATCCTGCTATGAAGCATTTCCTATGTACAATCTTGGTCAATGCTATACCGAGTGCAAGGAGAGAAATGTCAATGTAGTAGATTACGCCCCAGACAATTGCTCAATAACCAACTCCCACTTTCTGGCAGAGCTACTGAGGGGTGGAGAGGGCATTGAGAAAGCTGGATCTGAGAGCATTGGGTATAACCAGGGGTCAAGGACATCAGGGAAGGATAAATAAGAACACGTTACTGCTAGCCATCCATCAGGGCATAGGCCTATCCATATGTGGGAGGAAAAAGCCCCAGCTGACCATGAAATAGATATCTGAACCTAGAAGAGGTGAACACTTCTTGTTTGAACATTGCCTGGTCTACAAATCGCTATGTTACTCGTAGATTTTTAGTTTATTCAGACTAAATTAAATACATGTAGTTTTCAATATAAACACATGAATATTCGCTAATGTCATTGCCTTCTTAAATGTCTGTTTTTTGGGAATTTACTGTACTAGTAGAAGTTTCTCCTGTAATATAATATTATACTTAGGTCATCCACTGAAATCATTTGTATTTTTTGTAATTCTACGAATAACGTTAAAACAGATCTGTAATTTTTAGTAATAAACTCTGTAGATCACAAAGTTATGCAGATTTTACTGATAACTCTAGGCATCATTCAAGAAGTGCATTTAGAAACATTATACATGAAATACGTTATAATGCATGATATAAATTATTGATATTTGATGTTCTACATCTAAAAGTATAATATGATTTCTTGAATATACTAATACATCTACACTCAACTACTTGTAGTTAGTTGAAAAAATTAGTGTTGAATGTATTTTTAATTAGTGTATTTTTATGATTTGTTACGAACATGCATTACTCTAATAATAAAAATCTATAGTATAGTATAATCAAAAGCAGGATTTTTTCAAGTCTACATGGCTGTATCAGCATTGTTACACAGTTGCTGCCGTATGACTATAATAATTGTTCTGTGATAAACCCGTGAGTTAGACGGAGTGATTCAGTCTGAGAAAAAACTGCTGTGTTGTGCTGGCATAGTTGAACTATCACTTTATAGTGAATCTCTCCAATCGCAAACACTGCTTCAACATCTGGTGCCATTTCATAGGAACCTCAAAAACTTACTAGAAAAACATGCAGGAAAAAAATCGATGGTAAGTTTTTACTGTGAGCTTTAGAAGAGAAAGAAGTGTAGACGCTATAATAGGAAGATTAAGCGTTGGTTGTATGTTGATAAAATTTAATCAAATTGTATGTATTTTTATTTAATTTGTCTAATATTGTGTTGGTTTAGACAATCTTAACAATCAACTGTATACATAATTACTCTGGTAAAATGAACATTTCTCATTGAAATTGTGGGTAAGTATTATATAATTGTATACATGTTGTGTGTAAATACATGGATGTATAGGGCCGAGTGCCCTTTATATAGCTAATAACTAATACTTAATATATCGACAACGTTTTGTACTCTTTTTTGATTGTCGTGGCCCTAAGAGGTCCAACCTTGTCCTTTTATTATTATTGCGCAATACTTCAGACAGGAAGCCACCGGAAGGGAAATAGTATAAAAGGTGGACGTTTTCTGTTTGTAAGTCAGTAGTTAACTAGAGCTCTATAGAGGGACAGCTATATTGTACTCGTATCTCAGGACAATCTTAGCTGAAGGTCCTCCGGACAGAGAGTCAGGAGCCCTAGGTTAGCATTGAAAAATGCATGTTAGCTCTAAGAGTATGTTAACAATATTCAGGCTCTAAGGCAAGTCTTAGAAGAGAGCTGCTGTATTTCTTTCCTTCTATCTACTTGTTTACTGATTAATTCATGATTAGCAATAAATTAATACGATGGGAGTTGATCATGTAAAACATTCTGGCACAACCTTTCACTCTCTTATAGATATCTACTTCCATTCTATTTAACAATGTCACTGCAGATAATTTTTGCAGCTCTTGAGCAGAAAACCATAATTTATACATGTATCTACTATCTATTTAAATACTTGCAAACTGAAGTATGAACCAAAATACTAAGCTAATTTTACCTGACTTCATGCTGTGTTTTACTAGTACTGACCATGGTAGCTGTGATTGTAATTTCGTTCATTAACATATCAGTGGGATTATCCCTAATCTCATTGGCCTATTATCACTAACACTTATATGTATATGTTCACACTTGCAAAACTTTAAAATCTATTATTGAAACTGCATTTTGTAGGTTTTATGTGTTCTACAAGAACTGAATAGGTTTTAGTTTATAAACCACAGATTTTTACAAGAAAGCAACACCCTGTTAAGACTCTGAACAGTTATGCTTCAAATAACTTGCAAATGCTATTGAAATTATTTTGTTTGTTACTTTTTAAAGCAATTTAATACAGTAAGCCTAATTTTTAGAGTCATTCTATCTGAATTTATACCAAACTAAAACTATATATCCATCTAAATTATAAATTATTAATTATGAAAATTGTCTGGAAGTGGAAAGCACTAGAGAAAAAGGGGAGAAAAGCAAGGAGAGCTGGACAAAAAGCAGTGACAACTAAACAACCATGGAATCTTGGACAACGACCTGGAAGTTTTCGTCTCAAAGAAGGTTCTCCCTCTGTGCCATATCAAACTAATAATATCCCGCTCTAGGAGCTGTGGTAGCCCCTCGACTAGCTCTACTATTGGGCAGCTACGATAGAGAATTGTGTTTGGCACCAGTGATATTAATACTGTTACAAAAAGAACCTGGCGAGCAGCAAAGTTACGTTGGGAGCTTCGGACATTGCAGCGACTGCCATAAATGATAAATAGAATGATTACACACCGTCAACAAAAATCTTCAAGAAGGAAAAAGACGTTTGAACTACCTATGTATGAAAGTCTGTTAACCAAGTCAGCTGACACGATTACTGCTAAGAAAGAGCTCACTGCACTTAGTGCAATCTACTCAGATGTGAAGAATGAGCCAAAAAGCACATTTAAACTGTTGTATGTTAGAAAATGTGATGATAGAACATTTATTGCTGGAAGAGGCAGAAAATGTAATCATTTATTTTCAGCAATAAACATCAGAAACGAAAAAATTGGATTTAACCAATGTTTAAGAAAATTTCATTGATATTCTTACCCTAAATAGCATATTGGACTCTTTCGATTCTGAAAATGAGCCTGCGACTCTGAATACAAAAGGCTCGCAAGAAGACGAAAGTCATAAAAGTGTATTAGTTTCTTCTAAAAATGCTTGAGCAATAAAAACACCATTAAATTCAATCACTCATATGCGACAACTACTCACGCTAAAGTTTCTGCTTAAATAAGTGAAAATGAAAGCTTATCTTTAAAATTTGGCATAACGGAAAAATTAAACGATTGAAACCAAGATGGTTATCTTTCAGCTGGTGTCTCTACCAAAAATACTCCTAGGTTCTCTGAAGATGACCATATGATCCGGTAGAGTCACTAAAGAGTGCAGCAAATACAGTGAGTAAAGCAATCACCAAAATGGCTCCTAAACGCCAATACACTTCTTGCTTCTAAACTGCCATAAATAACAAACAAACAATTCAATTAAATTCATCCAATGAAAGTACAAGATTAATCTCTGCAATTTTGTGGTCAAACTACAAAATCTCCAGATAGCTGTGTTTACACTAGGCGATTTACTCTGGTGATAAACCTCTTGAATGAATCATGGACCCATTCGGGCAATTTATAGCTGAAGATTTATATATACTTTGCATCTTGACCACCAAACTGCAGATAATTATTCCTGGCGATTTTGTGTTTACAATAGGAGATTTTGTTGTGGCGATAAATTGCCAAGATAAATCTTCCAACCAGGCGATTTAGGCGCATTTGGAAACTGTACTGGCTCATATAGAACTGCTGTAACTATCTGAACACAACTTGAGCGTGATTGATGCTTTATTTGAAGAAGCTTCCCCTTGTTTACAATAAACATTGTTACCAGGCACGCCTAAACCTAGTGTTATAGCTAGCACAATATTATTGAATGTAATATATTGTTATTGCCGCATCCAATGTGGCGTTGTTGTCTCTCTTCTTACAAGCCAGGAGTAGTTCTGCAGGTAAAGTACATTTTTATTACAGATGTATCTCAATATTATTTGTCTTTATTATTCCAATCACTAGTCCTGCTACAAATAATAGACAATGACAACAGAATAATTATAGATTTCTTAGGAAATAAATAAACATAAATTATCTAGTCCGCCAGTTTTACTTTGATATAAAATATGTACATGAGCATGCTACATTGTTGACATTCATAGCCAAACCATTATCTACAGTTTTTAATTCAGAAGTATATTGGAATGCTTCAAAGAGATCTCTAAGTCATTGTTGGACCAAATGCACAGCTCAGTTATTGAGATTATAATATATTATGATGAGTCATACCGCTGATTATCGTGACTACCTGAATTTATCTATTTATTAGCTATTGTGTTAGTAATTATTTTTCTCCCAAAACCGCATCAACGAGTTAGACGAGCCATCTTGAACAGTGCTAGAAAAATGAAAACATCATATAAGCCCCCATACAAACATCTACTATGTTTACTCACAAACTATAAAGATCTACTGGAAAGATATGGAGAGGAAGAGTTAACGGTAAGTTTTTATTGTGAGCTTTAGAAGAGAAAATGATTGTAGACTCTATAATAGAAAGATAAGCCGCTGTATGTCGATAAAATTTAGTCGTGTTGCGTAAATTGTGATATTGTAGGTTTACTAGTGAATGTGACTCTATTTAGACATTGGTCACTCGTACTGAATTGCATCGTCGTGAACAATTTATACCTAAACTATGTACATTGACTAGTCGGTGCCGAAACATATCTTTTGTATCTCTTGTCTCTCACTTGTTGTATGCATTACTAAGCGATTATACCTTCTTTATTCCCATGCAAAAATGGCCGATCGATCAGAAATAGGTATAATTAATTTTGCACATGATTCTCATGACTTGAAGCATCTTTTGTTATACAGTACCTGATTTATTTTGGGTCAGCTCCAGGCTTTCGCCGCCATCTTGCTGCCCTATTTTTGGGTGGGACTACGTTGGTCTTTATACCATATTTTTCTCCAGAAGTGAGAATACTATATATATTATAGGCCCGGTCTACTATTTATATGTAATTAAATATTGCAATGTTTTTGGAGTGTGTTACATACAGGAGCCAAGGGCTACAAGTATATGAAGGGCTTGGAAAGTGGTAGAGGCTGACCAAGTAACCTTCTGCTCATTACATAAAAGAGTGAACAGTTATATGTGCTCTTTATTGGTGTATTGTACGTTATATCAGATGTAGACCGATGCCGAGACTCATTAGAGCTCAGGACCGACGTAGGTCATGTAGAGTTTAGACTCCGTAGAAGTGTAGTGAAATATTGTGTATCCTTAAGATCTTAGGACCGACGCTAGGTTCATTTAGAACCCGGGATCAACTTAAGTTTAAGGAGTGTAGAGATGTGCTTAAACTAGGATAGGGATGAACTCAAGCCGTACTGGATTTAAGGATCCTCCGGTAGAGTTACCCGCCTAAAGAGTGAGCCTCTGTAGGTTGAGTTAGGAGATGTTGCTTTATTCAAGCGCAATCAACAAATGACTAAAGATACAAAATGCACTGCCTTATATACTATAACAACTTCCAGCCAAAAGTGCCCAACAAGGTGTCGGCCGGCCGACATGGTATCGGCTCCAGAACTGATGCAACAACATGGATGGTTTCGCCTGATGTTGGCCACATAAAAGGGTCGACCTTGGCACAAAATATGCTTACAATAGTGTGAAACATGTCATATATAATTAAGAGTCCAATACAGAAGGTCGGCCACAAGGTTACTTAATACAATAATGGCAAAAAGACTATTTAAATACAATCAAGCAAGGACAAACGATTACCAAAAATATACATGTATGTGGGAAACACCAAGTTGCATTACAAGTGTAATTCCAAAGCCTGATTGCTAATAGATAAAAGACACGCAGTATATAATACAGTATAATAATAATAGACAACAGGCATGAGTTTGTTTTGGACCAGCTGCAGGCTGCAGCCTGCAGCTGGTCCATGCGGGATTGGTCCAGGTAAGAGTTGGCGAGACGTTGTAAAGCTTGTTCCCTGGTGTAAAGAGGTTTCAGGCGCTGGGAGATGGCTGTGTTTAGGTGTTGAAGACTGCTACAGAGGTGAATGAGAGGCGTGATAGCGGCAAGTC
This sequence comes from Bugulina stolonifera, assembly GCA_935421135.1. NCBI lineage: Eukaryota > Metazoa > Bryozoa > Gymnolaemata > Cheilostomatida > Bugulidae > Bugulina > Bugulina stolonifera. The sequence goes on from OW285191.1 coordinate 9,686,830, forward strand.
ATGCTTTAACTTCTGCCTCGGGATTCAGGGGATCAGGAACTGGAATGGGCGTCGCTTTAGGAACAGGAACAGCGGCAGGAGTCAGCGGCGTCACAGAATCAGGAGCAGCTACAGGGACAGCGACAGGAACAGGAGTTGGCGGCGTCACAAGAGCAGGCGCAGCTACAGCAGTCTGCGGTGTCTCGGGAGGGGAGACGACCGGAGAAATGGGTGCAATCAATAGTTGTGAAGATTTTGCCCGTCTTGGAGGAGAGCCAATGTCTTGAGGTCGAAAGTAAGGGCTGACTGGCATGCTCTTCCGTGGCGCTGATTTCTTCTAAGCAGGGAGATTGATGGCCTTCACAGACGACGTGGAACCAGTCGTCTGTTTTCGTTGGGCAGGAGAGTATGGAGACATTGACGCGGACGAGGAGAGATCCACTGGGTAAGACGTAGGAGTCTGGGCTGGGGAAGAGGAAGAACTGGAGCTAGAGGTGATGTGGCGTCTCCGGGTTGGACGCTTTCTGGCGGCCCTAGGAATGAAGACCGGCTTGTTGGTGCCGCTTGGTCCAGCCATAGCGGGTTGACAGGGTAGGAAGGGTGGGGGATCCGTTACGCCCCACCACTTCATCAGAGCTGGATAACTGGCTTGGTCACACAGAAATAGCTTGTCCCCACAAAGTGGCGTCTTCTTGGTCCAGTGTTGACCTAATGCATCCTTACTGATAGAACTCCTACCACACTTGCAGTAGTAACGGACAAAGTGCTGCCACAAGTAGATCCGCATTCGCTTGGGCGCTCCCTGGAATCTGCAGCGAGTGCATTTGGATGACAGCTGGCTCTCCCGGGTCAGCTTATCCTTGGCTGCTTGAGTATCCGCAGTCACCCAGGGATGTTGAGATCGGAATGATTGGTTAGCCGACCGTTTGGCCAGGCGGTGGGGCTTGACGCGGGCAGTTTTCACTGCAGGTGGAGGAGTGGATGGTGGGGTAGCCTCAGGTGTCAGAGTAGTCCGAAATGGAGATGCTGGGGTGGGAAAACCTACAACAGCAGAATCGGTTGAGGCTAATTCACCACCATCATAAATTTCAGTGGCTAGTGTAGCTCCTAGAGCGTGGGCAGAGGAATCCTCTTCGGTCTCTACTGGCCGTGGCCGAGTAGAGAGAGAAGGATAATTCATGTCTGCCAAGCTAGAGGTAGTAGTAGAATCATCTAAGACTGGCGGATTTAACTCAGTGGATTCCTTAAATATAGGAATGGGCTTACCTTCACTGTCCAAACTATGGTCCGACGAATATCCACTGGTGAAAGGTAGAGTATACTTGTCAGTAGCATGTGTATTAGCAGGAGCCAAAGTACAAGGGTACGTATCTCGGCTGACAACTGGAGAAGAAAGGATGGGCCGTGCTCTGTCCATTCTTTTTATACTGGCCGATGAAAGAGGAGCACGTGGTATCTGATTTCCCGCCGTAATTTCTTTGTGTCGGGTAGGGTGCGTTCGCGGGGACGCAGCATTGCCATCGTTCGAGCGAATTACTTCCATTTTCTGATCCTTTGATGATCCGGCATCCTGACCCTTCAAATAAACTTCTCCGATGTATTTATCTTTTGGATTTATTACGGTCGGTAGAGAGAAAGACGTAGACTTGCTCGCAATCCCCCTAGATGAGATCACGTGGTCCTTGGCGCCGCTTAGCTCCAGTCGAGATTTTTATTCTGTTACTGTTAGGGGTTACACGGGCTCGTCTTTGACGTGATGCACAATAGATTCTGTAACGTCGGCCCACATTCCACAGACTATTGTTTCCTCACCAGGTGTTCTTCCTGTAACAGGTCGCCTGTATTGAAGATAGTGGGTCGTATTTGTAAGATATTGTCATGGATTGTCAGGTCGAGTTGATTCTTGTTCTGTGTATGCATCGGGTCTAGTGTTGATGGGTCCCCTGTCGTGCCTGATTTGTCGGGTTGAACAGCTGTCTCTTAAGAGCTCGGGCGGCCTTTTCGGCGGCATTAAGCTATCTGTTGGGCACAAGGATAGGTTGAGGTTTCTCCTTCTTGTGGGAAGGGCTGAGGCCGGCCACTAGGGTCGGCCCTGAGGAACAGATAGTCTGTTTCTCGAACCAAGGGTCAGTCGTGTTGATGACAACTGGCCGTCGGCTGGACAGGCGTATTTTCATGTCCTTTGAAGTAGGTGTCCTAGTAAATGTGCTTCCTTTTGAAGAGCCGAGTTTTGTTGCTACGGGTTGCACCACCGGGGCAGCAGATTGGTCTGCCTTGGAGTCATTGAGCTGGAGTCGCTGTAATACTTGATGAACTAAGTCATTCGGTGGGAAGGCTTGTACTGAAGGGTTGCCATTGGCCATGAGGAATCTATTCCCGGCTTCTACGACATCATTAAGGTTACTAAGTTGATAGAGGTCTAGGTATCATCGGAGTTGATTGTTCCGGACAGATGCACAGAACTGTTCAGTAGCCCATGTCTCCAAAGATGCAGGAGGTGCTCCGCCAAAAGCGATTGCCGTAGTACGGCGGACGACATTTGCGTAGGTCTGAAGAGAGGTATGTGTTTCCTGGCATAAAGAAGTCAGTCTTCACAGGCGGTGACCCTATCTAAGTTTCAGTAGGGCGCACACATCCTCTACTGTATTGGGTCGGCCGCACTCTTTTGCTGGGCCTTGAAGTGCTGCTCGCAGCTGTATTAAATATGCTTTGGGTTTCCATTCATGCCTCTTGGTCATAGTGTGGAAGTCCTCTATGAATGTCTCCACGTCGCCAGTGCCATTGTAGCCAAGTGTTGGGAGTCCGTTCCGATCCATAATTTGTTTAATAATAGTCTTTATTCATTCCATGTTGTGTTGATAAGTGAGCTTGATAACCAAAACTGGTACCAACTCTCCACTTGACTTGAATGTAGGGATTTTTGATTGGTTCGTTTAACTTACAAGGAGACCGCCTCGGTTGGTGGTGAGGACCTGACGAGCGTGGGGTGAGGCCGAGTCCGATTCCACAGGTTGAAGCAACTGGGTCTTGGATGTCCTTGTGAGGGACGAGGCTCTAAGACCGAGTCCCTGATTCAAGTAAGGAAGAGTTAATGCTTCGTGATAATTAGGGACGACGTGGTCATCTTACTCATATAGAGAGACGACGTAGTCGTTTGGTAGATATAGAACTGAGGACAACTGAAAGCCGTCTTGCTGGCGTAGAGGGACAACGGAGTTGTCTTTTTAATGTAGAGGGACGACGTAGTCGTCTTGTAGATGTAGAGCTGAGGACGACTGTAAGTCGCCTAACTGTTCAGTCTGTAGGGTTCAAGGTAAAGATTTGCAATCAAGGCCAAATTAAGGTCTCGGGTCTCGGTTTAGTGCCGAGGCCGTGGTGCCTTCCCTCACTGTGCAAATGCCAAACAAAGGTACCCCACTGCTGCAACCAATGTAATGTTTTTGGAGTGTATTACACACAGGAGCCGAGAGCTACAAGTATGTGAAAATTTGAAAGGTGGTAGAAGCCGACCAAGTAACCTTCTGCTCATTACATAAAAGAGTGAACAGTTATATGTGCTCTTTATTGGTGTATTGTACGTTGTATCAGAGGTAGGCCAATGCCGAGACTCATTAGAGCTCAGGACCGACGTAGGTCATGTAGAGTTTAGACTCCGTAGCAGTGTAGTGAAATATTGTGTATCCTTAAGATCTTAGGACCGACGCTAGGTTCATTTAGAACTCGGGATCGACCTAAGTCTAAGGAGTGTAGAGATGTGCTTAAACTAGGATAGGGATGAACTCGAGTCGTACTGGTTCTAAGGATACTCCGGTAGAGTTACCCGCCTAAAGAGTAAGCCTCTATAGGTTGAGTTAAGAGATGTTGCTTTATTCAAGCGCAATCAACAAATGACTAAAGATACAAAATGCACTGCCTTATATACTATAACTACCTCCAGCTAAAAGTGCCCGGCATGGTATCGGCCGACCGACATGGTATCGGCCGGCCAACATGGTATCGGCTCCGAAAATGATGCAACAACATGGATGGTTCCGCCTGATGTCGGCCACATAAAAGGGTCGGCCTTGGCACAAAATGTGCTTACAATAGTGTGAGACATGTCATATGTAATTATGAGTGCCATACAGAAGGTCGGCCACAAGGTTACTTAATACAAATGGCTAAAAGACTCTATTTAAATGCAATCAAGCAAGGGCAAACAATTTCCAAGAATATGTGGGAAAAACCAAGTTGCAAAACAAGGGTAATTCCAAAGCCTGATTGCTAGTAGATAAAAGACACGCAATCTTGCAGTATACAATACGGTATAATAATAATAGACAACATGCATGAGTATTAAATGCAATACAAGGTAAGATGTCCTGCATAAATGAATAGTGTCAGTGTTATTGTATGTTTGTGTGGTTGGTCCAGGGAAGCCATTGCCACGGAGGCTGTTTCACCACAATATTTACGAACTACAATTGTAAAAATTGATGGATAATATTGTTGTGGTTAAGCATCGGATGACCCAATTTGTGCACAGAACACCAGCGAATGATGAGCAACACAGCGTGTGGCTACCTAGTCTTAGCTGATTTTACCTGGCATATAGTACAGCGGTAGATGCGATTGTGATTTTGTTCATTAACATATCTGTGAGATTATCCCTATTATTACTAACACTTATGTGTACATGTTCACACTTGCAAAACTTCAAAATTTATTTTTGCAACTGCATTTTGTAGGTTTTATGTGTTCTACAAGAGCTCAACAGATTTAAATTTATCGACCACAAACTACTAAAAGTAAGTAACACCCTGTTAAGACTCTGAACAGTTAGGCTTCAAATAACTGGCAAATGGCCTTAAAATACTTGTTTTCTAACTATGTATTTCTAGCAAAGGAATTGTTTTTGAGCAGTCAGAGTGACTTGACTCGGATTTGAACTCGCGGCCTCTACATCACCCAATTGCCCAGCAAAGTGAACTGGACATGCTACCAACTGCCACAGCTCAGCAATCTTATAAAAGAAAGGTTCACCAGCAAATAGTACTAGTAGACATGCTCTGAGAAAAACTTCATACAAGGCACCCTGCTTATTATGGTCACCTTGCGCCTTATAAAATGTTAGGGGCTTTGGCCGTTTTTATAGAATGATGTATTGCTAGCAAGAAAATTATTTTTGAGCAGTCAGAGGTTTGTTTCTTTGTAAAATACAAGTCATCATTTTATAAAAGTTATATAAATATTATCTAACCATTTAGACTTTAAGTGAGTATTGATTTTTTTCAGGAAACTCTCATTGGCAAAACTGTAAGTCCATTCCGAAAAGATGAGGGAGCGATTGGGGTCCTTGCGACAAAGATCATCAGAGAGTGGAAAGATCTAGCCATACAGGAAAGAGAGGCAAGGAGAGCTGCAAAAGAAAAAGTAAAAAACAAAAATCTGTTGACACTTGGGCAATTGAAGGAAGAGGGAAATGACTTGGCTAACAGCAAGGCTACTTTGGGAGCTTCAGATCTTCCCACCAATGCGATTAGTGATGCAAAGAGTGATTGCACACCGTTGAACAAAATTATCAAAAAGGATAACTCTTCAGAATCTGAAGATGAGCCCGCGGCGTCTTTTACAAACAGCCCACAAGAAGATGCAGGACACAAAGCTTTTCCAATCTCTTCTAAAATGCTTAAACGCATAGAGCCAGAAAAAAATCCAAGTCTCTGCTATCTGACAAATCGTCGCGAGGAAGAATCCGCTGAAAGAAGCGATAGTGAAAGTTTGCCTTCAATAAGTAGCATAGTAGAAAGAACTGATGGGAACCAGCATGGTACTTCCTTAGCTGGTTTCTCCAACAAAAATGTTGCAGATTTTTCTGAAAGCCCAGTCAACTCTGTCAACCAAACAGAGTCACCAAGTAGCGTGGCAATAGCAGCAACTCAAAAAAGGGCCAATATGGCTCCCAAGCGCCAACACGTATCATGCTTCTCAACATTCATTAACAATATAAAGAATGATTACGCGCTGCCAACAACATCTACTAGATCAGAAAAAGATTGGACAGCCCATGAAAGTCCCTTACCTCAGTCACCTAGCAAGACTGCTAGAGTGTCTGCTTTAAAATCTAAAGACCACTTCAAAACACTCAGCGCAGCTCACCTAAAAGGGGATGTCAGGAATGAGACTCTTCCCAGTTCATCAAAAATGCTCGAACGAATAAAGCCAAGCACTGCATTCGAACTGTCATACAATAAAAGGAAAAGTGGTAAAAATTATCCCGGCATAGGAGGCATGAAAAGTGATAAACTTTCATCAGCGAAGAGTGTGAAAGATAAAACAATCAACTGGGACCACGGTTCGAATGTTCAATGCTCAAGTGCGTTCAGTGGCGCTCCTACCCAAACTATTGTCTTGGAATCTTCGGATTCCGAAGATGAGCCTGTGGCACAAAACATAAGCAGTTTGCAGGACGATGTGAAGCATGGAGCTATTCCGACCTCTTCTAAAATGCTAAAAGACCTAGTTCCAGAACCTAACTCAACTCTCCCTTTTGTCACGAACAAGCGCGAGGAAGAATCTACTGAAAGAATTGACAGTGAAAGTGAAAGCTTACCTTCAATAGGTAGCATGGTAGAAAAAAGTAATTGGAACCAGCATGGTAATTCTTTAGCTGGTTTCTCTAACAAAAATATTCCAGATTTCTTTAAAGATGAAGTCAACTCTGTTGACCCAAAAGAATCACAAAGTAGCGTGGCAAATGAGGCAACTCAAAAAAGGGCCAAGATGGCTTCCAAGCGCCAATACATGTCATGCTACACAACATCCATTGCCAATATAAATAATGATTGTACACTGTCAACAACAGTTATTAAATCGAGAAAAAATTGGACTGCCCATGAAAGTCTTTTTGCGCAGTCACCCAGCAAAACCTCTAAAGTGATCGCTTCAAAGTCTAAAGACGAGCTCACAACTCTTAGCACAGTTCACTTAGAAGAGAACGCAGAGCATGAAACGCTTCCAAGTTTTTCAAAAATGCTCAAGCCCATTGAGCTAAGAACTGCATTCAAGCTATCCCACAATACAAATAAAAGTGGTAAGAATCCCATCGATATAACAGGCAGAAAAAGTGACAAACTGTCATCAACAGTGAATGTGATGGATAACAAAATTGACTGGGACCAAGATTCAAGTGTTCAATTTTCAAGTGCTCCAAGTCGCATTCCTCCCCAAACTATTTTCTTGGAATCTTCGAAATCTGATGATGAACCTGTGACACCAGGTACAAAAGATGCAAGGCATGGAGCTTTCCAAACCTCTTCTAAAGAGCTTAAACAAATAGTGCCAGAACCCAACTCAAGTCTTCCTTGTATCACAAATAGTCCTAAGGGAGAATCTGCTGAAAGAAGTGACTGTGAAAGTGACAGCTTACCTTCAATAGGTAGCATGGTAGAAAAAACTTTTCGAAACCAGCGTGGCAATGGTTCAGCTAGTTTCTCTAACAAAAATATCCCAGAGTTCTCTGAAGACCCAGTCAACTCTGCCGACCCAACAGAGTCACTAAGTAGCGCAGCAAACACAGCAAATGAAGAAAGGGCCAAGATGGCTCTCAAGCGCCAATACATACCGTGCTTCTCAACATCAAATAAAAATATAAATAATGATTGCGCACTGTCAACAACAGCTATTAAATCGAGAAAAGATTGGACCGCCCATGAAAGTCTTTCTGCGCAGTCACCTGGCAAAACTTCTAAAATGCCCATTTCAAAACCTAAAGACGAGCTCACAACTCTTAGCGCAGGTCACTTAGAAGAGGACGCAGAGCATGAAGCTTTTCCAAGCTTCTCAAAAATGCTCAAACGCATCAAACCAAACACTGCGTTCAAGCAGTCACACAATAAAAAGAGTTGTGGTAAAAACTCCCCTCATATAAAAGGCCATAGAAGTGACGAAGTGTCATCAATAGTGAGCATGAAGGATAACAAAATTGACTGGGACCGAGATTCAAGTGTTCAATATTCAAGTGCGCCAAGTCGCATTCCCCCCCAAACTATCGTCTTGGACTCTTCGGAATCTGATGATGAACCTGTGACACAAAGTGAAAGTTTACCTTCATTAGGTAGCATGGTAAAAAGAACTGATTGGAACCAGCATGGAAATGCTTTAGCTAGTTTCTCTAACAAAAATATTCCAGATTTCTCTGAAGACCAAGTCAACTCTGCCGACCCAACAGAGTCACTAAGCAGCTCAGCAAATGTAGCAACTGGAGAAAGGGCCAAGATGGCTCCCAAGCGCCAAGACATGTTGCGCTCCTTAACATCCAATAACAATATAAATAATGATTCCGCACTGTCAACAACAGCTATTGAATCGGGAAAAGATTGGACAGCCAATGAAAGTGCTTTGGCTCAGTCAGCTGGCAAAGCTCCTAAAATATCCGATTCAAAATCTAAAGCCGAGCTTGCATCACTTTGCGCAGCTTACTTAGAGGAGAACACAGAGCATAAAATTCTTCCAAGCTTCACAAAAATGCTCAAACGCATAGAATCAAACATTGCATTTAAGCTGCCGCACAATAAAAGGATAAGTGGTCAAAATTCCATCAATATAGGAGACATGAAAAGTGACAAACTGTCATCAGCAGCAAGTGTGAGAGATAAAAGTACTGACTGGCACCAAAGTTCAAGTGTTCAACATCCATGTGCTTTCAATGAAATTCCTACACCAACTATCGTGTTAGACAGTTCGGATTCTGAAGATGAGCTCGTCGCACCAGTTACAAAAGCCTTTCTAACCTCTTCTGGACAGCTTAAACATGTAGCATCAGACCCCAACCCAGGTCCCTCTTATATCCTAAATAGTCGTGAGGAAGAGTCCGCTCAAAGAAGTGACAATGAAAGTGAAAGCTTACCTTCAATAGGTAGCATGGTAAAAAGAAATGATTGGAACCAACATGGAAATGCCTTAGCTAGTTTCTCTAACAAAAGTACTCCAGATTTCTCTGAAGACCAGGTCAACTCTGCCGACCCAGCAGAGTCTCTTTTTGACAAAGTCAATACAGAAAGTCAAGAAATGGCCAAGGCGACTCCCAAACCAACTAAGAATCAATACATATCTTCTTCCTCAAATTCTCGCACTATTATGTTAGCTCATCAAAAATCACTTATTGATGAGATAGAGGCAAAGGTTGATATGCTTATTAACAGTCTTAAAGAACAAAAAGCTTCCACCGATATTGAAATAAAAAGGCTTGATGAAGCCTATCTCAAGTCTAACATTGACTTGGTTGAAAATGAACAACAGACTAGCAGCAGTACTGTGAAGAGTCATGACAAAAGACATAAGAAAATTGTTCTTAGTAATGTGGAAGCTGACCAAAAGTGTCGTGGCTCCCCAAAGTCAACTGATCGTTCTAGACGTGAACTTAAATTGATAAACAAGAACAAACCTGAACCCTTACAGACAATTTACAGTTCATACCAGAAACGGGACCCTTGTACAAAAGTTGACTTTTCCTCTGGGGCCACTGATCAACAAAAGCAAGGTTCATCTCAAGTATGCCGGTTTTTTCATTCTTCTTCCATAGCATCCAGTCGTGACCCTGGATGCAGCAGTGGTGACTTAGAACAAAGGCAGTCAAGTGCATCAAAAGATCCTGCCTCCAAAAACAATCTGAAAAGAAAGTCAAACAATTACAACGATGGCTGCCGTGCTAGTGGAGTGAACTCATTTACCAACATTATGCCACCAACAAAGGTGATGAAGCTTTGTCTGCCACCTAGTCAGACAATCCCACTACGAAAGGTTTGCTTTGTTACTACTGATATAACTAAGTGTACCATTACTATTGCTATACTTATATTTTTTCTTGTTACAACTATTGTTGATAAGCAGTGTCATGTAAAGACTAGAATCTGACTTTAGCCTGAACATATGATGTCATATTCCTTTTGCAACTTTACAATGTTTTCACTTCTTAGCTGAGATCTAGGGAAAAGTTGGTGTCTGCATGTAAAGTTGCCAGTATCTTGCAACGGTTTTATTTCAATATGCTCTAAAGGCCTTTGCTTATTTGAAATTCTAGTCATGTACAATGCATTAACAGTCATTTTTATAGTGTATTTTCTCAGACTTATATGTTATGATGACATTCAACTGGCTCATATTTTGTTCAGAAACGCGTCACCAAATCCATCAACAATGTTGATCTAGACCTTCTGTCTCAAGCTGTGGAGCAGAAATCAAAAAGCTCAGGTTTGTAGATGGATAAGCTGTCTGAAACGCTGTATTTTTTCTGTAGAACTTGTGACTAAAACTAACTTTAACATCAAGTAAAAACTCCGCTAAACTCTCTTCTATAACAACTCTATCATGATTTAAAAGAGCCTTGAGTTATTTAAATATCTTCCTGACAGCTTTCTTCTCTATGACGAGCACTTCTGCCATAAAAGTAGAACACCACTCCGAAGCCAGTCCTTCAAGCAGAAAAAGAAGTAGGTCACCTACATGTACAATTCAAACAGATGACGAAGAAAGTTCTTTTGTATTTAGTGATCATGTGGATGGTATGTATGGCAGTTCAGAGATAATAAGTTCACAAGTAGTTTTATCGAATAATGTTAGTATTCACTATGCCATTTCTAAAAGCATGTACTCGTACATTATCTACCAGGTAACTGGTGTCCATTTCCATTTCACTCCCTACAAAAGTAGTAGGCGGCAGCTTGCTAGCCATTTGTTACAAGTTGTCATTTCCCCCATGACATTACAATTATCCTTGCAGCTAGTTGGTCTTCTCCAGATTTAAATCTCAGGCACAGACCGATATACTTTTCTGCCCATTTCCACCACAGAGTCGAGAATATACCGGCCTAGGCCAAAAGTAAAATTGTCATTGTCTTGTGAGAAACACTGATGGGCCAGCAAAAAGGAAATGGTTTTCTTCAACCAAGCAAAATGTTAGATAATTAACCTTTTGGGCCAAGGTTGAGCGGCTATCTTTGAATGTTTATTTGTGGTCCAAGTCAGTCCAAGAAGTCACGAAGACACTAGGAAATGCTGATTCGCTTTCCCATAAATCTGTTTGAGTAATTGTTAGTCTAACATTATTTTTGTAGCTGAAACATTCTCTTCCCCTCCCATGAAAAGAGCCAAGAATTTCTTCAACCAGTTTGATCAATAGGAACCCTCTCTATGCTATGAGCATAGGAGCTACCATCAATTTGAACTGCGGGACTGTAAACATCCCCCCTCTACCTAGACTTAGTAGAAGAGCAAATAGATCTGTGGGACTCTAAAAGTTATGCTTCTAGGTGAACATATGATGTACATTGATGATAGTAGTGCTGTAGTACTGAGTAGTAGAGCCAACACTGTGTACTGTACTTAAATCTGCCCCCCCCCCCCCTCCTGTTATGCACAATCCTGTCAACCCATTATTTGTGAATGGTAGCTCTCTATATGACTGTATAGGCTGCTTTACACTAGGCATTTCACTGATGCACTATATTAGGCAGCAATCTCTCCTCATGTACATCTATAGATGTACCAATATATTTCTGTGGTTCAAGCTCAGTGCCCTTCAAACATAACCATAGTGATGTTATATGCCGCGATACTACAAATCAATTAGCCATAAAAAATGATGTATTTTATCTGTGGTGGCGAAACACTAGTCTCTGCATAGCATATGCTCACAATGAACACATATATTATGCTAACGATGGTAGTATACAATGTAGATAGAATAGTATGTACCTACTTCTATAATATTATAATGATATGATAAGTAGTTCATTTTAAATGATGGTTTCCACTTTATTTACTTGGACAATGCCAAGCATGTACCAATACACCATACACAGTAGATTCGATGCCGATGATGTGTATGTGTCACCCTGAAATAATTGTGTTCTGTAACAATTCTGATACACAATATACAGTAGATTCATTGCATATGGGCATATGGTGTTTAGTGTTACCTGGTGGTGTTTACCAGATAGGTATCCGGCAATTGAACCACTGAGGTTCATTTATTCAGAGATTATGTGCATGTATAATTATATCTGATGTGTGCATGACTCTTATTCTCTTCTATATTATATAATGTCTATCTCACCCCTCTCTATCCTACATATACATATTATATACATTTAATCACCTGAATGTTAATATGACCTATCACCTAATTTATTTTCTTCTACCCATTTGCATTTTATGCTGACAGCACCTACTATCATATCATGTTATTATGTAACCAAATGTCTACATGCCGCAAATAAATTATTATTTCTTTGACATACAGACAGGTTCATACCATTCTTAATTGAAATACTTTAGAACAAACTTTAGTTCATGGCATCATACAAACCGAACACAAACTTTAGATGGATTATTTCCTAAACCTAGCTCAAGGCTATGAACATTAAACACTAAAAAATAATTACTAACAGTGTTGGTAAATTTTTACTGTAGACAATGGAATATTTTTGAATTGGATATTGAGGTACTGAAAGATGCCATTTTAGTATATTTGTATGGATTGAACCAATATACTGAGCAGCTTTAGAATACGGGGACTGTGACTTCCATTTATGTAGACAATGTTGGTATTATTAAAGTAATGTCCAGAAAATTAGAACTTTAATGCATCTAGCAGTCTAGACAATTACTTGACAATGTATTATATTAGCTAACATCAAATACAGGTGCAACCTAGAACATATGCATTAAGTTTCTGTTATAGCTTTAGAATGTCCATATATCAGTACACATAACAACATGTTCATTAGCTTAACATTGTGTGAACTGCTGACTGATATTTACCAGTATTGAAACTCTATAATCTACATCCATGTACCACTAATAACAAAAACTTCTTATGTAGCGCATGGACGTCAGGGAAAGTATTTTCATGGGTTACATGGAAGCATATAAAGAACACAATTGGATAAAAAGGAAATGAGGCTCAAAAGTAATAGACCTACTTAGACTCATGTAGCTAACATCTATATCATAAATAAATATCAGTTATCAGTGTGCACAAAATTCAGCCTTTGAAACTGAAATTACTGGTAGGTAGGAAATAGTCAGCGCAGATCTACACAGACGTGTACTGGTAGTATTAGCACTGGTACACTCATGCACTAGCCAATGACTAGACCTCCGTTATGTCAGCTATAGGTGCCAAACTGGTATTCCTGGCTACCTCTATTAAGGACTAGTCACACGGGCACAAAATTGCCAACGAAACGTGAAACGACAACTCTAGCGAAATCGTTCAAGCTGAAGCGTAGTTTCGTTGTCGTTTGCTCAGCATCAAACTGTGTTGGATCGGCAATAATTCATTGAACTGTGATTGGTCCGTGAAGCGAGTACTAGCCTATAATTGGTTAATGCTGGCTGCTGGTGATTGGACAGTGAAGCAATGGCGGAGCGACTTTCTTAACAACATTCGCTTAACTACAAGATGGTGGACTGCACATCAGGCTTCATTAGCATTGTTAGAAGCAAATCCATGCTGTACGATAAGTCAAATTATTATTGTTTAATATGCAGATTAGCTCAGTAGATTATAATTAATAAATCCGGAAAAGAGTCTTGATCTTCTGCAACTACAATCATGTACATAAAAGCTGAAGTTGTCTTATTTTTTCATAACAGGACCGCATAGAATGTAACACTCAATTCTATTGATCTCAGTCACTGAAAAAGTTTCTTATTGTCAGCCGTGTGACCAGTCTGTCGTTTCGGTGGGAATAAGTTGGAGTTGTCATTTCACGTTCCGTTGGCACTTTGTGCCCATGTGACTAGTCCTTTACTCCTCAGTGGCAGTCCAATGCTACTCTGTAGTGCAGACTAATATACTATTATGTATATTTACTCCACCACTGTGCAGTATCTTATTAGTTAATTATTATGTACATCAATGTTATATACTATATTTACAATTATTACTTGGTATTAAATAGAAATAAAGCAGCCCACGAATGCTAATAAGAATAAAGGTAGCATATGACCAATTTGCAGTAAATCATTATCATTGCCCACACAATGTAAAATTCTCCCAGCCTCAAAAGGAATAATATTCATGTTAAATATTTGCATGCTTTACCACTATTCACAAATAAAACTGGCTATTATACACACTGTGATCAATTTTTTTATAACTCATTCGTATGCACAGTTATCCAGCCCATATACATCATAATAATATACACTGTATACAATATATACATGTACATGTAGTATAGTGTATACATCCTATGTACACTGTAGTATATGTAGTATAGTTTATGCATACTATGTACACTGTCGGGTAGTACGTGTAGTATAGTGTATAGTACATTCTATGTACACTGTAGTATAATATGTAGTATACAAAGTGTTGGTGGCCGATTGGTCTAGCGCTAGCCACTCTGGTCTTGCAGCAATGACGTGGGTTCGAGTCCTGCCAATGACCTGGAGATTTTCGCCCCGATATGATTTTCTCTGTGCCATATCAAACTATAATAATATTCAGCTCTAGGAGCCGTGGGGGCCCCTCGACTAGCTCTGCTATTGGGCAGCCACGTTAAAGAATTGTGTCTGGCGCCACGGATATTGTTATTATTGCACATAACATGTAGGCCTGCTAGACACCATATGATTTTAGTGACCATTGCAATATACAATGTATGTTATATTGTGTATATTGTGATGGTACGCCAAATCGTATCTTACATCTGACACTCATTATTGTGTGCATACATGTATGTATCTGCTTGTACTTTACTCCTATATTGTTGTATATGATTATATGATTATATCTAAGTCTTTTAATGCCTTTTATACCCATGTACAGAGGCCCGACCTCTCAGAATCCATTAATATTCATTTTGTACATGAATTGGACCATTATAAGCAACTTTTGTAGAACCCGACCTATTTTGGGTCGGCCGTCGGGCTTCCGGCGGCCATCTTGTTGCGCAACTTCCGGACGACCACACGTCGTCTTTTTCCGACGTCACGTCGGCCGGAAGTCCTTATACTATATAAAGAGCACTGTTTTACTGTTCATTGTCTCAGTCTACACTTGGCTTTCAATAAAGACACATCTATACTTGATACAGAGACTTTCACTTCCTTTTGTCAGGTCATTCGCTTAGCGAACCGCCTACTAGGTCGGATCACTCTCTTTCATTGTATAGTCTGAAGGTCAGACTTGGGACCAGATGGGTCGTCTTTGGTAGTTCTTGGGCTACTGAGACCGCTCGATCTTTCATGTAATGCGAAGTCCTATTACCACTCATAGGCACTTCATCTCTGGGTCGATAGTCGTCCAAGGACGACCGCACCAAATCACAGAAACCATTACAATATTGTTCAAACTTCTTAAAAGTGGTACACTAAAGTGGTGAGCCCTATCAGATAAGCTCTACAGCTACATGTAACAACTAACCAATAAAATTGAAGTAACCTGGTAAAATAAAATACCAGGTTACTTCAATTGTAATAATAGCAGACCTGCTAACTCTTATACACTTGAGTTTCAGTGCCCCACCAGACTCAAGTATTACATATTCCAGTTTCATCAGCGGGATTTGGCAAGTATGTTTTGTCATGACATCTACTATATTGCTGCTTGAGATTGCAATTACAAGTTAGTGGGTATACTGCTTTCAGTTAAAGAGTCTCAAAATTAAATTATCTGAATAAAATAGAGATAACTGATTACGTTGATCATCCTATTCTATGATGAAGAATAATATTAATTTAATTACCATAGTAATTACAGTAATTGTGCTGAACTTGATATCTGTGAGTAGTGATTCGCTTCCTGTGAGTAGTGATTCGCTTCCTGTGAGTAGTGATTTAGTGATTCGGACTCACAAGAGCAAGTTTCAAGTGTGAGTATAGCTCTTTGTGTATCTATTTGCCATGTAGATATGGATGTACATGTATTGTAGCAATTCTGTCATAGCAGAGGATATTAGACATGTGGTAGTTTTAAACAAGACACCAGCTGCTTTTTCATATCGCTTTTCACTTTTATTAAAGGCAGAATAAAGACTAAAGTGGTCCAATAACTGTCTGATTATTTATAGCAAATTTTGTGGAAATAATTACATAACTTTCAGTAGTGAAACTAAGATACGCAGTGATATCTCCAAACAGGAGTTTTCTCGCCTTTTGTAGAAATAATTGTGTGTGTTATATACAGAGGTTTGACCAGTCTATACTGTAGATTAATGAAGAAAGGGCGTAGATTAATTTCACAGAAAAAAACAATGATCGATATAATTATAGGAAATTAGTGAACGATATAATATTATTGTAAAAAATGCACTACATAGGCCTACAATATATAACTGTAATAACTGTTTGATGAATACGCGAGCAAATTAATGCTTGAACAACCAGGTAAATGCATACACGACTACTTGCGTTTAGATATTAACTCCCTCACTAAGTAGACCATGCTTACGATACGTCTGCCAATGCATAAATAAGTATTTTTAGCTTTAAAGTCAACAGAAACACAAAAGAACTTTTGCTCTTGATTTTTTGATACTTGATAACACCAACAGGTAAAATTTTATTACAATAGTGAAGGAATAATATGTACAAATGTACAGTGCAGTTATTATCAGCAGGTTCTGTGGTGAGAGTCTACTGGGCCTCAGGTAGCTAGCCGATAGTAGAGACATGACATTCTATTCTATGTTTTACTTCATATTAGCTGCGGAGTAGATTTTAGATTGACGGAAATTTCTAAGAATTCTATAAAACAAATAAATTTGTCAGCCTTATCTGGAGTAGTTTAATCTTCTACCATCAATCAAATAGTAGAGAAGAACTTTAAGAGAAGCAAAATCAATTCATGCTCTGTATTCAATTTAATGCACTTTTTATGGATAAACACTTTACCTGAGGTCTTTCACAATGTATACTTAGTATACATGTACATTGTGAAAGACCTCAGGTAAAATGTTACCAAGTTGTTCATGTATAAGTCTCCCTCAAATATTTTCTGACCAACTCCAACTATAGAAAAAAGTTATAGAATCTTTACATCTAAGCTGTACTTATTCAAGCTATTTATATCTGTCACATGGGGCTGAGGAACACTTATTCCTGACACAAGTGGTGGATAAATTTATTAGTAAGTATTATATTCTTTTTAAGTGATGAAAATAACATTAGTGAGGCACACTTAACCTTCGCATGTTTATATCTTTATACAACAATTATAGCCCTGGTGAGCAAGCATAAGATTGTTGCCAATATAAAGAAATCATTGTATTCTACTGGAGTAAATTAATAAATGAATTTGCCAAGTTAACTCTTTGATATTACAAATCACATGATAGCCTACTACACACTTACCAATTATGCAACTAAACACACACCAAGGATGATGAAGTTCAATGCAACTAGAAGTTCTGTCATACAATCTACATTTCCAGCGTTACTTTCACCTACAATATTATACAACTACGATACCTGGATAAATATACTACAAAACATAATAGAAATTATGATAGCATTATATTTTGTTTTCGAACCCAGTAGCTGTTGAAGTCATCATCAGAGGTATAATTTACCTCTTTATGTTTTATGCTTTTTTTAAACTGAAGCAGGAGAAGTTCTTTGTTGGTTTAAAAGCTACCAACCATTTATATATACATTTGTACATGTCACTGTAGGAAAATGTCCAGTAGTTCAGTATGTTAAGGTAATTATGTATAGTCGTTTCAGAGTGAAATAACATCATCAATTTGCATACGCAGCACATACACGTACTTACAATGTAAGTAGTAAAGTTACCTTGCTAGCACTATCAACATCAATTTTGAGAACTTGTGTTCTCCTGAATAAATCTTAACAAAGACTTTAAAAAAATTAGTTTTGCAGAATGTCAATTTGTTGAATTTGATACATTTTCTACTATATTATATAAAACTTACCATTAACTGTAATTGCTTTCCCTAATTTTTTACTCCAAACACTTTCCACTGATGGGTGAGCAAATAACAAAAACTGTACACACCATTCTGAGAACAAGATACCTTGAATAGAATCCTCAGGTGATGTGCCCAATTCCGCAACAGATATGCCAGATATATCAGCAGTAGATAAGACGGATCTATCAGTAGACGGGCCAGATTCGACAGTAGACAGCCAGATATCTCAGTAGATGCTCCTGAGGTGTCAGAACCACCTGTGAGGGTCAATACGACAAGATGAAAATAATGTTCCCTAACAAAACGACTTTAGGGTATTTGTTGCATAAGTTGTAACAGGGAGGCTAGTTTATGAAGATATAACATAATAGAGGCCTAGTAATAATAGCTGGGGCTATTTTGAGTTGTCAGCGGGGAAAGTTAGTAGATACTATACTCCTGGTGTTTCTCCTTGCTCATTATTATATTTATAGCAAGCAATATTCAGTTTGTTGTAATCGAAAGACAAAATAAACTTACCTATCTGCAGTATTTTAGTTAATCTTCAGTTAGGATGGTCACCACTAGGATATGTACAGGATAAGGTACAGGGGCGTAACTTTTGAAAAGATTTTGGGGTGGCTAGAGGTCGGGTGTTTATGCAGGCCATCAGCCTGCCTGAGCGCAGGGTGGGTGCGGGAGGGGAGCAGCGCCCTCCCGCAAGGGGGTTCCGGGGGTCTCCCCCGGAAAAAATATTAGAAAATTACTACCTAGATATGCAATTTCGAGACGTTTAAGGTGTAAAATTACTGCTCAAAATAATTGGATATTAGATATGTATAGTCAAGTAAATCAAAGTAGAACAAGACAGTTGAAATTTTTCACGCTGTGATACATTAAACTGATCTTTTCATAAACAGATATAGAATATGTTTGAGCGCCGAAAAAATATAGGCTAAATTGGTTCTCTAAGTAATTATTCCTCACTACTAAAGCTTCACTAGAAATTAGACCTATATTATCTCAACTAGGCCAGTTTAAGCACACTAGATATGACATTACTAGTACTGACTAGTCTACTTGAACTACTGACCAGGATACTATCATGATACAAAATAAAAATACAGAAACAAAAAAAATAATAAACGGATAAGTCTGCTAACACTAGCACCAAAAGATTTTGCGTTTTTATTTTCCAGAAAAAATATTTTGTCCTACACTGACAAGAATAAGAACAGAATCAATTATTGAAATAATACAATATAATTATATTATTATTATAATTTATTATATAAATATTAATTTATTATTATTATATTTTATTAATATCTATTTTTAATAATATCAAAACCCCACTCATGTAGCCACCAAATCTAGCAATAAGCTTTGCTCACATACATACTAACAACCTACTTGGAAGCCTATACAATTTTCATCTTTTTATTAGAGGACGGAGGTTGTAAAGCAGTTATAACTTAAAAAGTAGCAACAAGCATAGAGGTAGGTATTCTCTATGGCAACAAGTTGTTTGTTCTGTACGGAAAGTTCCAAGTTATGTAGCTTGAGATTAAAGTAATTCATGGAGCCGGTTTGGCTTTATATTCAATATTCTACATATTATGCAACTGCAATTATAAGTAGCTACAAACCTTGGGCTAATCACCCTGATTGTAAATAATGATTGGCTATTTCTAGTAATCCGATAATTTGACTGGTTTGTGGGAAAGTAGCGTGTAGCATAAACTATATTCTTTACCACATCCTTAGGAATACGTAGTAAGGAAAACTTTACCGCAGTCATAGGAGAAGATAACTCTATGGCCGCCGTAGAATTAATACCCCTGAATCCAAAAACACCATTTTTAGCCCACTTTATTCTGAAATTTAGGGGCGGTCATGCCGCTCTGCCGCCCCTAAAGTTACGGCCCCGAGGTAACTCCTCTATCTCTATCAAATCTTGTTGGTGTGTAGGTATTCACTGGCATTCCATTAATTGCTAACAATGGCAATAGAGAAAATATGGATGATACAAGGACAAGCCTACAGCTGCAGCTATATGTTTATGCAACATGTAGTATTGTGGTGATTGGACCATTTGATGACTTTCCCATTGGGTAAATATATTTCTGTGTAAAATTGTGTAAATTACATCATTTCTTACAGGTATGGCCAGGCTAGTTATTGTATTTTCTTTGGTGCATTTAAACTTATCAACTTATAGGGACCATCTTGTTCACTTGATAATATGCTCTGTCATTCTACTCAATGCCTGCATGATATTGTGTTATTTTGTACTACTAAGACCAACCCCTGGTTGTCCTTTTTTGTCAGAAGTAACAGATTGGAATTAACTGTTCTAACTGGTACACTCTTGGTCTATGTTACTTCTTGGAACGCACAGAGATAATACTTTACTCTGTAGTGTATTATATTCTGATTATCCATTTCACATGGCCAATAATCAGCATTTAATATAATGCCGCTATGTTTGGCTTTGGGTAGCTTACTAACTGACAACTCACATACAATCATACACTGAAATCTGTCTGACCTGCTTCTATCATGCATATTATTGTGTATGCATAGGACCGACCTATGTTTCCAGGACCGAGTCTGTATGGCTACAGTTAACAGTACTAGCTTCTATGGGCGCGTAGTCCTATAAAAAACTAGGCTGGGAGATTCCCACGCAGGCATTCATATAGTGGAAAATGTTAGTGCAAGAGAGTGTCTTAATGATGAATAATAAGACGAGATGCATTTTTATATTTTTATTTTATTTTTTATTTCAAGGAGTCAACAAAAATATAAAAATGCGTCTCGTCTTAGTATTCATATAGGTTTTTACCAAAAATTCGGAGCACTTAAGGAGTATACACTATTTTGTAATTTACGTGAATCTACTGTTATCCACACAGTAGCTGATTAAACTGAAAAATGTAGCATGTTTTACATAAAACTAGCTCAGCTCAAATTCTGAGAAGTCCATGGGCCATTGGTCTACAATTAACAACTTCAAGAAAAGTTACAGACTCTATACATCATTGGTACAGATGACTATGACACAATAAAAATAGCCAAATCGTCAGACATTTAAGTTTGACCCTTGCAAACTGAGAGAGGATTGAAATCTGAGCTACAGTTACCTTAATAATGCACGAGTGGTACGCACCGCCAGCCTTATAAACATAATAACACCATGCACAGAACAAACTTTCCCAGTCGCTCAGTACTAGCCAATCATGAAGCTAGCAAAGATACAAGAGAGTGGAAAGTTTAGTATGCACTTGCAATGTAAGTAGAAAAATGATGCTATGGCAATTGAGCCTAGTTTAGCATAGCTTGAGAGATGCCAACGTTTTAGAGCACATGCAAGAATATCTACGTGTACGACCTCCATAGCAGAAAATATGCAAGCCAGATGTTTATATGCATTTAAAAATATAATCTACTACAATTTAGGAATCTGGTTGTAGTATTATCAGTTCTGTGTGAATAGTATGACTATTAAACATCATGTAGTTTTGCTTTCTTCTCAGTACACAGTACTTGGCTGCATAATACCTGGGCTATATTGTATTGCATCTACTGCACACTTGTACCTATTATCTCTTATTTTCATGTAATATTTCATAGTACGCATAGAAAGCTCCTAGAGATCAATGCAACAAGTTCTTAAATATACAAATGTACCATAACTTTCAAATAGAGACAATCTTGCAGTTCAATAATATTTTTTAAGAGAATACATTTTTTGATGTGTTATGAATAAAACATTAGGCTCTGCATTAGGCTCTGAACAGTTGAAGCTGAACTCAACACCCACAGAAATTTCATTGCTTGTGTAGACACTCATGCTAAAATTCTCTGGTGGTACTGGAAAAGAAATTGCTCAACCTGGAGTGGAAAATCCTAAACATGTGTGCTCTGTTGCTCATGGGCAACTGCTGAATAGAATTAGCAACAAAATACTCGAGATTTGTGCAGCAGGTTAAGTGGCAGTGAAGGCAGATTTAGTAGCATTGATCGTAGACCAAAGCCTGGTAGATTACCATCCGCAGTGGCCACTGTGACAACTGAGATGAAACCATGTTGCTCAAAGTGTATTTTACACCCCTGGCTGCTTAAGACTTGTCCAGTCACCAGTCACAGTGCATGGTTGTCCACAAACACTACTGCCCTGTCCGCTTTTACTACTTTAGTTAAAGTACGGCAGTTCTCAGACAGTGACAGGGCACGATGCGCACCGCACATGAAAACTGAAGTTTTACCTTAAGAAAAGCCCCACTATCAATTTTGCACCACCCTTACTCCATTCTTGGATCCGCCACTATATATATAAAAACTGGTAAACGTTATTGTTCAAGGGCTGTGGCTATAGTTATGCATGTACATGTACATGTATATATTTGATTAGAATTTAATAACTAATGGTGACCCCAAAATTTGTCTTGAGCTAGTTTAAATAACCTTTAGCCTCTCAGCCTCACCCACTGACTAAAGATGCCTTAGTTCCATGGAGCATCACTTTCTTCACCTTCTTTTTCACTGAACAATGCTTGGTATAAGTCACACATTGAAATACTGCTTAGCTTAGCTATTCTACCTCATTTAACAAACGTGTGAAAGGACGAATCATGGTAAAGTTACCAAAATTGCATGTTTGCACTATTAAGGTTATGTAACTGGGGTTCTCAAAAATAAAATTCCTTTTAACACTATATAGGCATTACTACCTGGAAAGGCATAAGAAAAAAATTGGAAAAGTCTAAGAAATATTTTTCAAGTTATGGCCCATAGTAATTTTGGGGTCCCTTTACTACAGCTCCAATTTTATGAATGAAATGGCTAGACAGGGAACTCCGTCGTGAAGGTATGACACAATGTTACAGATGCAGAAGAATAATTAATCTTATTGACATTGTACTACATGGTGTATGACTAACATATAATGCATGTTTTAACAAGCTTTTTTCTGTTTTTGTATATGTAATATCCCATGCAAAACATATGTGTGATGTTTATTCTTATAAAATACATCTATCCACTATTCTAGGAAATAATAAGGGCAGTTATTCTACTAGATATGTTTGTTGGGTTGTTTAGCAGCAGCTAGTGGCAGCCTAAAAGCCAGCACAAAACAAAATATGCAAAAAATACAATGATTTGATCCTAGATCTCATATTTGAATAATTACATGTACAGTGTGCGGCTCTGTGGTGGTCTAAATGGCTTGTATATGCGCAGTTTACTAGGAGTTATCCCACCTTTTAATTAAGGGAAAACCTTGCTGCTAAGCAACTGACAGGTTCCGGAAGCTCCACCTACCTTCATTCATAAAAACAAAATGGCTATAAGAAATAGAAAAGTTGATCGTTTTTAAGCCAGTTAGCAGCATTAGGATGAGTGGATGTTCAGTATTTAGTAACATTGCAATGGAATATCATTCCACCAGTACAAAAAAAAACTTTTTAAACTGTAGAGCTTCTTCTAAATAGCTGCATGTCAAATTAAATTAGCAAATTAATATTTTATTTTCTCAAATTTGAACAAGTATTTTAAATCTGCTTTATTAAGAGCTTTATTTGAATTATTAAGGATTTGTTTATATGTAGCCCCCATGATGAAAGCTTGCTGAAAATGAATTTGGTTAGATATCTGAGCAAATGCTGCTCTATTTCGCTGTAGTTGACGCCAAAAGTTACTAATTTTAATTTTGATAGTGGTTCAAAAAAGGGATTTCCCAGAGTTTTTGAAGCATCCACAAAGCCAAATAACTAATCAAAGACAAGCCCCCTTCTTCATGCTTCAATTGAGCTAAAACTATCAATAAATTGGCTACTACTGCAAAGTGAAGTGAGATAGTTGACGCCAAAGTAATGTGAATAACGCAACGTAAATTGGCCAAAATCAAGAGGGGATAACTGCACATGATATGCGTGCCCTGCAGTCTAATACTATCCTACCTGTTCCTAAACACTTCTAGAAACACCTGCACATGCTAGTTTACCTTATGGAAAAGAATTTATTCTACAAATAAGACAAAACTTAGATAAGGTTTTACAGGCAAAAAGCCAGCATAAGAAAAAGTTCTAGGAGGCCATTATTTTATTTTATCTCTTCATAACACCAGCTTAAGTAAACATTCATGCATATTTAACAATATATGCAATAATTCAACTGAAAAATAAATTATTCCAGTAACAGCAGACAAACTTCATAGCGCTGTTTTCGGTCTTTGACAGACATGTGCAAAGCAGACAAATACTCAAGTCAAGAGTCAAGTAAGAGTATACATTCCCAATTGATAAAAAGTAATTTAGAGTAAACTCATCGGATGAAGCAAGTCAAAAGTAGAGTAAGAGTAAATAAACAGCCATTTTGAAAAGTAAAGTAAGAGTCAAGCAACTAGTGCCAAAATGCTAGAGTCAGAGTAGAGTCAAAAGTACAGCGGTATGTCAAAGAGAATACCAATGGGAATTTTGTAGAACACAAATTTCTGATGTATACAAGTGTGACAACACACAATAGGTAATACTTAGTGTTAGATCCAATTTTCTGTCAGTTCAAGTAGTTCTGAGGAACAAAGGCTATTTCAAATTTGCACTTATTGTAATGGTAGGTCTGTTTATCTATAAGCCTCTCAGCTTCTCTATGGTGGACAAGACTTATTACATAATTACACCAAACCAATAGAATTATCATTGATAGCTGAGAGATTAGAGTAAAGTAAGAGTCAAGCATCATGCTTTGTAGGAGAGTAGAAGTAAAAGTCAATTCCCAACTTTCACACAGTACAAAAGCACAAGTCAATTAAAAGTAATGAAAAGCTGTTGCTCGAGTTAACTTGAGTCGAGTAAAATGACTCGAGTGCCCATGTCTGGTCTTTGACCCCCTGTAACGTTGCGTCATGTGACTTAATGCTAACACTGAAAGCTGTTCAGGCCCTTTCAGACATGGTTAAACATGTGGGAAGATTTTCGAAAGAAAATTCAGACCCCAGTTACATAACCTTAAAAAGGATTTCACCTATTTTTCTTCACCAATAAGGTTGCATACCCAGGCCAAGTCGCAAATTGTACCTCAAATTAAATCTTGACTCACCTCTATGGCCATAGCCAATTAACTGCATTGATGATATAGTCACTATATTATTGCGAATGGATGTAAAATTTGAATCTAAAAATTTAGCCTTTTAGACCCAAAAAAACAAAGTTTTTATTGCACAAATGGAATCTAAAGGTGTGAATTGTATACATGTATATAGCAACATTTTCACCATTAATTTTCACTAGTAGGTTTAGTAGATTTAGCCTTGAATAACACCCCAAAAGGCCAACTCAGACGACGGCCATGTTGAATTTGAGCCACTGTCGTCATACAGTTCATTTTGGAGAGTTTTTATGCCCTCAAAAATTCATTTATCCTTGTGTTCGGCACCTCTAATCCTTAGTTTTTCTATATCAACGTTCTTTTCATCAAATCCAGCAGTGTTTATTTGGTCGATTTTTAGTGAGTTTGGGTCAAACGAGCTCCGAGAAGTGTTTTCAGTGACCTCTGACCCTCAATATGTTGACCATACAGGCTTGAATGAGTAATGAAGCTGAAGCACGTATATGAAAGTATCTATGTAACAAAAATTACAGCTCTAAGTATATACAGTGACCACAGCGATAATTTGAATGTTCAGGAATTTCAAAAAAATCCATTTGAAGTTGCCCCCACCACATTTTCTCACTTTTCAATAAGCTGCTGCCGGAACTACAGGGGTCAAATAGAAAAAGAATTGGTGGTATCCCACTAATTCAAGGGTGCTCTTTCAAGCTACAAATTTTCAAAAGAATCCGAGTTGGGCCACCACGCAAATTTGATCAGTCCCCATGGAATGGCCCTTATGAGCTCTGCCATTATTACACTGAAAGACTACTCTAGTAAGGATGGGATAGCAGCACAGCCAGTACCCACCTAGGCATCTGTGCAACATTGCTAGCAAGTAGACAGCATAAAATCATTCAGTGTGGAGTTGTCGTCTCCCTTCTTACAAACCAGCAGTAACCGTGTAAGTCAAGCACTGGCCGATGCGTATGCGTCTACTACAGATGTATTTTAATTATTTGCTGTTATCATTCCAATCGCTAGTCCTGCTCCAAACAGCAGACAGTGACATTGGAATAATAATCAATTCATTAGGAAATAGATAAACACGATTTATCTAGTTTATCAGTTTTGCTTTGACGCATGTACGTGTACATGTTGCATTGTTGACATTCATAGCAAATCCATTTTCTACATTTTTACTTCAGAAGTATATTGGAATGCTTCAAAGAGATCTCTAAGCCATTGCTGGACCAAATGCACAGCTCATTTATTGAGTTTATATATTATGATGAGTCGTATTGTCAATTATTGTGACTACCTGAGTTTATCTCTTTATTAACTATTGTGTTGCTAATTATTTCGTTCCAAACCCGCATCACAGTTAGACTGAGTCAATCTCAGAAAGCAAGACTGTGGTGCTGTGACATAGTCACACTAGCCATCTTCAAGAGTGCTAAAAAAATGGCGACATCATCCAGGCCTCCATACAAACATCTGCTATGTTTGCTTACAAATTTTAAAGATCTACTCGAAAAATATGCAGAAGAAGAATTGGCGGTAAGTTTTATTGTGAGCTTTAGAAGAGAAAATGATTATAGACTATATAATAGGAAAATTAAGTCGATGTATGTCAATAAAATTTAGTCCAATTGTGTGAATTGTGATATTGTACTTAGTGAATGTGACTCTATAGACATTGGTCACTCACAAGAATAAGAACAGAATCAATTAATGAAATAATACAATATAATTATATTATTATTTTAATTTATTATATAAATATTAATTTATTATTATTATATTTTATTAATATCTATTTTTAATAATATCAAAACCCCACTCATGTAGCCACCAAATCTAGCAATAAGCTTTGCTCACATACATACTAACAACCTACTTGGAAGCCTATACAATTTTCATCTTTTTATTAGAGGACGGAGGTTGTAAAGCAGTTAAAACTTAAAAAGTAGCAACAAGCATAGATGTAGGTATTCTCTATGGCAACAAGTTGTTTGGTCTGTACGGAAAATTCCAAGTTATGTAGCTTGAGATTAAAGTAATTCATGGAGCCGGTTTGGCTTTATATTCAATATTCTACATATTATGCAACTGCAATTATAAGTAGCTACAAACCTTGGGCTAATCACCCAGATTGCAAATAATGATTGGCTATTTCTAGTAATCCGATAGTTTGACTGGTTTGTGGGAAAGTAGCGTGTAGCATAAACTATATTCTTTACCACATCCTTAGAAATACGTAGTAAGAAAAACTTTACCGCAGTCATAGGAGAAGATAACCCTATGGCCGTCGTAGAATTGATACCCCTGAATCCAAAAACACCATTTTTAGCCCACTTTATTCTGAAATTTAGGGGCGGCCATGCCGCTCTGCCGCCCCTAAAGTTACGGCCCCGAGGAAACTCTTCTATCTCTATCAAATCTTGTTGGTGTGTAGGTATTCACTGGCATGCCATTAATTGCTAACAATGGCAACAGAGAAAATATGGATGATACAAGGACAAGCCTACAGCTGCAGCTATATGTTTATGCCACATGTAGTATTGTGGTGACTGGACCATTTGATGACTTTCCCATTGGGTAAATATATTTCTGTGTAAAATCGTGTAAATTACATCATTTCTTACAGGTATGCCCAGGCCAGTTATTGTATTTTTTTTGGTGCATTTAAACTTATCAACTTATAGGGACCATCTTGTTCACTTGATAATATGCTCTGTCATTCTACTCAATGCCTGCATGATATTGTGTTATTTTGTACTACTAAGACAAACCCCTGGTTGTCCTTTTTTGTCAGAAGTAACAGATTGGAATTAACTGTTCTAACTGGTACACTCTTGGTCTATGTTACTTCTTGGAACGCACAGAGATAATACTTTACTCTGTAGTATATTATATTCTGATTATGCATCTCACATGGCCAATAATTAGCATTTAATATAATGCCGCTATGTTTGGCTTTGGGTAGCTTACTAACTGACAACTCACATACAATCATACACTGAAATCTGTCTGACCTGCTTCTATCATGCATATTATTGTGTATGCATAGGACCGACCTATGTTTCCAGGACCGAGTCTGTATGGCTACAGTTAACAGTACTAGCTTCTATGGGCGCCATAGTTCTATAAAAAACTAGGCTGGGAGATTCCCACGCAGGCATTCATATAGTGGAAAATGTTAGTGCAAGAGAGTGTCTTAATGATGAATAATAAGACGAGATGCATTTTTATACTTTATTTTATTTTTTTATTTTAAGGAGTCAACAAAAATATAAAAATGCGTCTCGTCTTAGTATTCATATAGGTTTTTACCAAAAATTTGGAGCACTTAAGAAGATGACCCTTGCAAACTGAGGGAGGATTAAAATCTGAGCTACAATTACCTTAATAATGCACGAGTGGTACGCACCGCCAGCCTTATAAACATAATAACATAATGCACAGAACAAACTTTCCAAGTCACTCAGTACTAGCCAATCATGACACTAGCAAAGATACAAAAGAGTGGAAAGGTTTAGTATGCACTTGCAATGTAAGTAAAAATATTATGCTAATGCAATTGAGCTTAGCTTAGCATAGCTTGAGAGATGCCAACGTTCTAGAGCACATGCAAGAATATCTACGTTTACGACCTCCATAGCAGAAAATATGCAAGCCAGATGCTCATATGCATTTAAAAATATAATCTACTATGATTTAGGAATCTGGTTGTAGTATTATCAGTTCTGTGTGAACAGTATGACTATTAAACATCATGTAGTTTTGCTTTCTTCTCAGTACACAGTACTTGGCTGTATAATACCTGGGCTATATTGTATTGCATCTACTGCACACTTGTACCTATTATCTCTTATTTTCATGTAATATTTCATAGTACGCATAGAAAGCTCCTAGAGATCAATGCAACTAGTTCTTAAATATACAAATGTACCATAACTTTCAAATAGAGACAATCTTGCAGTTCAATAATATTTTTTAAGAGAATACATTTTTTGATGTGTTATGAATAAAACATTAGGCTCTGCATTAGGCTCTGAACAGTTGAAGCTGAACTCAACACCCACAGAAATTTCCTTGCTTGTGTAGACACTCATGGTAAAATTCTCTGGTGATACTGGAAAAGAAATTGCTCAACCTAGAGTGGAAAATCCTAAACATGTGTGCGCTCTGTTGCTCATGGGCAACTGCTGAATAGAGTTAGCAACAAAATACTCGAGACTTGTGCAGCAGGTTAAGTGGCAGTGAAGGCAGATTTAGTAGCATTGATCGTAGACCAAAGTCTGGTAGATTACCATCCGCAGTGGCCACTGTGACAACTGAGATGAAACCATGTTGCTCAAAGTGTATTTTACACCCCTGGCTGCTTAAGACTTGTCCAGTCACCAGTCACAGTGCGTGGTTGTCCACAAACACTACTGCCCTGTCCGCTTTTACTACTTTAGTTAAAGTACGGCAGTTCTCAGACAGTGACAGGGCACGATGCGCACCGCGCATGAAAACTGAAGTTTTGCCTTAAGAAAAGCCCCACTATCAATTTTGCACCACCCTTACTCCATTCTTGGATCCGCCACTGTATATATAAAAACTGGTAAAAGTTATTGTTCAAGGGCTGTGGCTATAGTTATGCATGTACATGTACATGTATATATTTGATTAGAATTTAATAACTAATGGTGACCTCAAAATTTGTCTTGAGCTAGTTTAAATAACCTTTAGCCTCTCAGCCTCACCCACTGACTAAAGATGCCTTAGTTCCATGGAGCATCACTTTCTTCACCTTCTTTTTCACTGAACAATGCTTGGTATAAGTCACACATTGAAATACTGCTTAGCTTAGCTATTCTACCTCATTTAACAAACGTGTGAAAGGACGAATCATGGTAAAGTTACCAAAATTGCATGTTTGCGCTATTAAAAAGGATTTCACCCATTTTTCTTCACCAATAAGGTTGCATACCCAGGCCAAGTCGCAAATTGTACCTCAAATTAAATCTTGACTGACCTCTATGGCCATAGCCAATTAACTGTATTGACGATATAGTCACTATATTATTGCGAATGGATGTAAAATTTGAATCTAAAAATTCAGCCTTTTAGACCCAAAAAGACAAAGTTTTTATTGCACAAATAGAATCTAAAGGTGTGACTTGTATACATGTATATAGCAACATTTTCACCATCAATTTTCACTAGTAGGTTTAGTAGATTTAGCCTTGAATAACACCCCAAAAGGCCAACTCAGACGACGGCCATGTTGAATTTGAGCCACTGTCGTCATACAGTTCATTTTGGAGAGTTTTCATGCTCTCAAAAATTTATTTATCCTTGTGTTCGGCACCTCTAATCCTTAGTTTTTCTATATCAACGTTCTTTTCATCAAATCCAGCAGTGTTTATTTGGTCGATTTTTAGTGAGTTTGGGTCAAACGAGCTCCGAGAAGTGTTTTCAGTGACCCTCAATATGTTGACCATACAGGCTTGAATGAGTAATGAAGCTGAAGCACCTATATGAAAGTATCTATGTAACAAAAATTACAGCTCTAAGTATATACAGTGACCACAGCGATAATTTGAATGTTCAGGAATTTCAAAAAAATCCATTTGAAGTTGTCCCCACCACAGTTTCTCACTTTTCAATAAGCTGCTGCCGGAACCACAGGGGTCAAATAGAAAAAGAATTGGTGGTATCCCACTAATTCAAGGGTGCTCTTTCAACCTACAAATTTTCAAAAGAATCCGAGTTGGGCCACCACGCAAATTTGATCAGTCCCCATGGAATGGCCCTTATGGGCTCTGCCATTATTACACTGAAAGACTACTCTAGTAAGGATAGGATAGCAGCACAGCCAGTACCCACCTAGGCATCTGTGCAACATTGCTAGCGAGTAGACAGCATAAAATCATTCAGTGTGGAGTTGTCGTCTCCCTTCTTACAAACCAGCAGTAACCGTGTAAGTCAAGCACTGGCCGATGCGTATGCGTCTCCTACAGATGTATTTTAATTATTTGCTGTTATCATTCCAATCGCTAGTCCTGCTCCAAACAGCAGACAGTGACATTGGAATAATAATCAATTCATTAGGAAATAGATAAACACAATTTATCTAGTTTATCAGTTTTGCTTTGACACATGTACGTGTACATGTTGCATTGTTGACATTCATAGCAAATCCATTTTCTACATTTTTACTTCAGAAGTATATTGGAATGCTTCAAAGAGATCTCTAAGCCATTGCTGGACCAAATGCACAGCTCATTTATTGAGATTATATATTATGATGAGTCGTACTGTCAATTATTGTGACTACCTGAGTTTATCTCTTTATCAACTATTGTGTTGCTAATTATTTTGTTCCAAACTCGCATCACAGTTAGACTGAGTCAATCTCAGAAAGCAAGACTGTGGTGCTGTGACATAGTCACACTAGCCATCTTCAAGAGTGCTAAAAAATGGCGACACCATCCTGGCCTCCATACAAACATCTGCTATGTTTGCTTACAAATTTTAAAGATCTACTCGAAAAATATGCAGAAGAAGAATTGGCGGTAAGTTTTTATTGTGAGCTTTAGAAGAGAAAATGATTATAGACTTTATAATAGGAAAATTAAGCCGATGTATGTCGATAAAATTTAGTCGAATTGTGTGAATTGTGATATTGTACTAGTGAATGTGACTCTATAGACATTGGTCACTCACAAGAATAAGAACAGAATCAATTAATGAAATAATACAATATAATTATATTATTATTATAATTTATTATATAAATATTAATTTATTATTATTATATTTTATCAATATCTATTTTTAATAATATCATGTAGCCACCAAATCTAGCAATAAGCTTTGCTCACATACATACTAACAACCTACTTGGAAGCCTATACAATTTTCATCTTTTTATTAGAGGACGGAGGTTGTAAAGCAGTTAAAACTTAAAAAGTAGCAACAAGCATAGAGGTAGGTATTCTCTATGGCAACAAGTTGTTTGGTCTGTACGGAAAATTCCAAGTTATGTAGCTTGAGATTAACGTAATTCATGGAGCCGGTTTGGCTTTATATTCAATATTCTACATATTATGCAACTGCAATTATAAGTAGCTACAAACCTTGGGCTAATCACCCTGATTGCAAATAATGATTGGCTATTTCTAGTAATCCGATAGTTTGACTGGTTTGTGGGAAAGTAGCGTGTAGCATAAACTATATTCTTTACCACATCCTTAGAAATACGTAGTAAGAAAAACTTTACCGCAGTCATAGGAGAAGATAACTCTATGGCCGCCGTAGAATTGATACCCCTGAATCCAAAAACACCATTTTTAGCCCACTTTATTCTGAAATTTAGGGGCGGCCATGCCGCTCTGCCGCCCCTAAAGTTACGGCCCCGAGGAAACTCTTCTATCTCTACCAAATCTTGTTGGTGTGTAGGTATTCACTGGCATGCCATTAATTGCTAACAATGGCAATAGAGAAAATATGGATGATACAAGGACAAGCCTACAGCCGCAGCTATATGTTTATGCAACATGTAGTATTGTGGTGACTGGACCATTTGATGACTTTCCCATTGGGTAAATATATTTCTGTGTAAAATTGTGTAAATTACATCATTTCTTACAGGTATGCCCAGGCCAGTTATTGTATTTTCTTTGGTGCATTTAAACTTATCAACTTATAGGGACCATCTTGTTCACTTGATAATATGCTCTGTCATTCTACTCAATGCCTGCATGATATTGTGTTATTTTGTACTACAAAGACCAACCCCTGGTTGTCCTTTTTTGTCAGAAGTAACAGATTGGAATTAACTGTTCTAACTGGTACACTCTTGGTCTATGTTACTTCTTGGAACGCACAGAGATAATACTTTACTCTGTAGTATATTATATTCTGATTATGCATCTCACATGGCCAATAATTAGCATTTAATATAATGCCGCTATGTTTGGCTTTGGGTAGCTTACTAACTGACAACTCACATACAATCATACACTGAAATCTGTCTGACCTGCTTCTATCATGCATATTATTGTGTATGCATAGGACCGACCTATGTTTCCAGGACCGAGTCTGTATGGCAGTACAGTTAACAGTACTAGCTTCTATGGGCGCCATAGTTCTATAAAAAACTAGGCTGGGAGATTCCCACGCAGGCATTCATATAGTGGAAAATGTTAGTGCAAGAGAGTGTCTTGATGATGAATAATAAGACGAGATGCATTTTTATACTTTATTTTATTTTTTATTTTAAGGAGTCAACAAAAATATAAAAATGCGTCTCGTCTTAGTATTCATATAGGTTTTTACCAAAATTTTGGAGCACTTAAGAAGATGACCCTTGCAAACTGAGGGAGGATTAAAATCTGAGCTACAATTACCTTAATAATGCACGAGTGGTACGCACCGCCAGCCTTATAAACATAATAACATCATGCACAGAACAAACTTTCCAAGTCACTCAGTACTAGCCAATCATGAAACTAGCAAAGATACAAAAGAGTGGAAAGGTTTAGTATGCACTTGCAATGTAAGTAAAAATATTATGCTATTGCAATTGAGCTTAGCTTAGCATAGCTTGAGAGATGCCAACGTTTTAGAGCACATGCAAGAATATCTACGTGTACGACCTCCATAGCAGAAAATATGCAAGCCAGATGCTCATATGCATTTAAAAATATAATCTACTATGATTTAGGAACCTGGTTGCAGTATCATCAGTTCTGTGTGAATAGTATGACTATTAAACATCATGTAGTTTTGCTTTCTTCTCAGTACACAGTACTTGGCTGTATAATACCTGGGCTATATTGTATCGCATCTACTGCACACTTGTACCTATTATCTCTTATTTTCATGTAATATTTCATAGTACCCATAGAAAGCTCCTAGAGATCAATGCAACAAGTTCTTAAATATATAAATGTACCATAACTTTCAAATAGAGACAATCTTGCAGTTCAATAATATTTTTTAAGAGAATACATTTTTTGATGTGTTATGAATAAAACATTAGGCTCTGCATTAGGCTCTGAACAGTTGAAGCTGAACTCAACACCCACAGAAATTTCCTTGCTTGTGTAGACACTCATGGTAAAATTCTCTGGTGGTACTGGAAAAGAAATTGCTCAACCTAGAGTGGAAAATCCTAAACATGTGTGCTCTGTTGCTCATGGGCAACTGCTGAATAGAATTAGCAACAAAATACTCGAGATTTGTGCAGCAGGTTAAGTGGCAGTGAAGGCAGATTTAGTAGCATTGATCGTAGACCAAAGTCTGGTAGATTACCATCCGCAGTGGCCACTGTGACAACTGAGATGAAACCATGTTGCTCAAAGTGTATTTTACACCCCTGGCTGCTTAAGACTTGTCCAGTCACCAGTCACAGTGCATGGTTGTCCACAAACACTACTGCCCTGTCCGCCTTTACTACTTGAGTTAAAGTACGGCAGTTCTCAGACAGTGACAGGGCACGATGCGCACCGCACATGAAAACTGAAGTTTTACCTTAAGAAAAGCCCCACTATCAATTTTGCACCACCCTTACTCCATTCTTGGATCCACCACTGTATATATAAAAACTGGTAAAAGTTATTGTTCAAGGGCTGTGGCTATAGTTATGCATGTACGTGTACATGTATATATTTGATTAGAATTTAATAACTAATGGTGACCCCAAAATTTGTCTTGAGCTAGTTTAAATAACCTTTAGCCTCTCAGCCTCACCCACTGACTAAAGATGCCTTAGTTCCATGGAGCATCACTTTCTTCACCTTCTTTTTCACTGAACAATGCTTGGTATAAGTCACACATTGAAATACTGCTTAGCTTAGCTATTCTACCTCATTTAACAAACGTGTGAAAGGACGAACCATGGTAAAGTTACCAAAATTGCATGTTCGCACTATTAAAAAGGATTTCACCTATTTTTCTTCACCAATAAGGTTGCATACCCAGGCCAAGTCGCAAATTGTACCTCAAATTAAATCTTGACTCACCTCTATGGCCATAGCCAATTAACTGCATTGATGATATAGTCACTATATTATTGCGAATGGATGTAAAATTTGAATCTAAAAATTCAGCCTTTCGGACCCAAAAAGACAAAGTTTTTATTGCACAAATAGAATCTAAAGGTGTGACTTGTATACATGTATATAGCAACATTTTCACCATCAATTTTCACTAGTAGGTTTAGTAGATTTAGCCTTGAATAACACCCCAAAAGGCCAACTCAGACGACGGCCATGTTGAATTTGAGCCACTGTCGTCATACAGTTCATTTTGGAGAGTTTTCATGCTCTCAAAAATTTATTTATCCTTGTGTTCGGCACCTCTAATCCTTAGTTTTTCTATATCAACGTTCTTTTCATCAAATCCAGCAGTGTTTATTTGGTCGATTTTTAGTGAGTTTGGGTCAAACGAGCTCCGAGAAGTGTTTTCAGTGACCCTCAATATGTTGACCATACAGGCTTGAATGAGTAATGAAGCTGAAGCACCTATATGAAAGTATCTATGTAACAAAAATTACAGCTCTAAGTATATACAGTGACCACAGCGATAATTTGAATGTTCAGGAATTTCAAAAAAATCCATTTGAAGTTGTCCCCACCACAGTTTCTCACTTTTCAATAAGCTGCTGCCGGAACCACAGGGGTCAAATAGAAAAAGAATTGGTGGTATCCCACTAATTCAAGGGTGCTCTTTCAACCTACAAATTTTCAAAAGAATCCGAGTTGGGCCACCACGCAAATTTGATCAGTCCCCATGGAATGGCCCTTATGGGCTCTGCCATTATTACACTGAAAGACTACTCTAGTAAGGATAGGATAGCAGCACAGCCAGTACCCACCTAGGCATCTGTGCAACATTGCTAGCGAGTAGACAGCATAAAATCATTCAGTGTGGAGTTGTCGTCTCCCTTCTTACAAACCAGCAGTAACCGTGTAAGTCAAGCACTGGCCGATGCGTATGCGT
This sequence comes from Bugulina stolonifera, assembly GCA_935421135.1. Lineage (NCBI taxonomy): Eukaryota > Metazoa > Bryozoa > Gymnolaemata > Cheilostomatida > Bugulidae > Bugulina > Bugulina stolonifera. The sequence continues at coordinate 9,722,805 of OW285191.1, forward strand.
CTCCTACAGATGTATTTTAATTATTTGCTGTTATCATTCCAATCGCTAGTCCTGCTCCAAACAGCAGACAGTGACATTGGAATAATAATCAATTCATTAGGAAATAGATAAACACAATTTATCTAGTTTATCAGTTTTGCTTTGACACATGTACGTGTACATGTTGCATTGTTGACATTCATAGCAAATCCATTTTCTACATTTTTACTTCAGAAGTATATTGGAATGCTTCAAAGAGATCTCTAAGCCATTGCTGGACCAAATGCACAGCTCATTTATTGAGATTATATATTATGATGAGTCGTACTGTCAATTATTGTGACTACCTGAGTTTATCTCTTTATCAACTATTGTGTTGCTAATTATTTTGTTCCAAACTCGCATCACAGTTAGACTGAGTCAATCTCAGAAAGCAAGACTGTGGTGCTGTGACATAGTCACACTAGCCATCTTCAAGAGTGCTAAAAAATGGCGACACCATCCTGGCCTCCATACAAACATCTGCTATGTTTGCTTACAAATTTTAAAGATCTACTCGAAAAATATGCAGAAGAAGAATTGGCGGTAAGTTTTTATTGTGAGCTTTAGAAGAGAAAATGATTATAGACTTTATAATAGGAAAATTAAGCCGATGTATGTCGATAAAATTTAGTCGAATTGTGTGAATTGTGATATTGTACTAGTGAATGTGACTCTATAGACATTGGTCACTCACAAGAATAAGAACAGAATCAATTAATGAAATAATACAATATAATTATATTATTATTATAATTTATTATATAAATATTAATTTATTATTATTATATTTTATCAATATCTATTTTTAATAATATCATGTAGCCACCAAATCTAGCAATAAGCTTTGCTCACATACATACTAACAACCTACTTGGAAGCCTATACAATTTTCATCTTTTTATTAGAGGACGGAGGTTGTAAAGCAGTTAAAACTTAAAAAGTAGCAACAAGCATAGAGGTAGGTATTCTCTATGGCAACAAGTTGTTTGGTCTGTACGGAAAATTCCAAGTTATGTAGCTTGAGATTAACGTAATTCATGGAGCCGGTTTGGCTTTATATTCAATATTCTACATATTATGCAACTGCAATTATAAGTAGCTACAAACCTTGGGCTAATCACCCTGATTGCAAATAATGATTGGCTATTTCTAGTAATCCGATAGTTTGACTGGTTTGTGGGAAAGTAGCGTGTAGCATAAACTATATTCTTTACCACATCCTTAGAAATACGTAGTAAGAAAAACTTTACCGCAGTCATAGGAGAAGATAACTCTATGGCCGCCGTAGAATTGATACCCCTGAATCCAAAAACACCATTTTTAGCCCACTTTATTCTGAAATTTAGGGGCGGCCATGCCGCTCTGCCGCCCCTAAAGTTACGGCCCCGAGGAAACTCTTCTATCTCTACCAAATCTTGTTGGTGTGTAGGTATTCACTGGCATGCCATTAATTGCTAACAATGGCAATAGAGAAAATATGGATGATACAAGGACAAGCCTACAGCCGCAGCTATATGTTTATGCAACATGTAGTATTGTGGTGACTGGACCATTTGATGACTTTCCCATTGGGTAAATATATTTCTGTGTAAAATTGTGTAAATTACATCATTTCTTACAGGTATGCCCAGGCCAGTTATTGTATTTTCTTTGGTGCATTTAAACTTATCAACTTATAGGGACCATCTTGTTCACTTGATAATATGCTCTGTCATTCTACTCAATGCCTGCATGATATTGTGTTATTTTGTACTACAAAGACCAACCCCTGGTTGTCCTTTTTTGTCAGAAGTAACAGATTGGAATTAACTGTTCTAACTGGTACACTCTTGGTCTATGTTACTTCTTGGAACGCACAGAGATAATACTTTACTCTGTAGTATATTATATTCTGATTATGCATCTCACATGGCCAATAATTAGCATTTAATATAATGCCGCTATGTTTGGCTTTGGGTAGCTTACTAACTGACAACTCACATACAATCATACACTGAAATCTGTCTGACCTGCTTCTATCATGCATATTATTGTGTATGCATAGGACCGACCTATGTTTCCAGGACCGAGTCTGTATGGCAGTACAGTTAACAGTACTAGCTTCTATGGGCGCCATAGTTCTATAAAAAACTAGGCTGGGAGATTCCCACGCAGGCATTCATATAGTGGAAAATGTTAGTGCAAGAGAGTGTCTTGATGATGAATAATAAGACGAGATGCATTTTTATACTTTATTTTATTTTTTATTTTAAGGAGTCAACAAAAATATAAAAATGCGTCTCGTCTTAGTATTCATATAGGTTTTTACCAAAATTTTGGAGCACTTAAGAAGATGACCCTTGCAAACTGAGGGAGGATTAAAATCTGAGCTACAATTACCTTAATAATGCACGAGTGGTACGCACCGCCAGCCTTATAAACATAATAACATCATGCACAGAACAAACTTTCCAAGTCACTCAGTACTAGCCAATCATGAAACTAGCAAAGATACAAAAGAGTGGAAAGGTTTAGTATGCACTTGCAATGTAAGTAAAAATATTATGCTATTGCAATTGAGCTTAGCTTAGCATAGCTTGAGAGATGCCAACGTTTTAGAGCACATGCAAGAATATCTACGTGTACGACCTCCATAGCAGAAAATATGCAAGCCAGATGCTCATATGCATTTAAAAATATAATCTACTATGATTTAGGAATCTGGTTGCAGTATCATCAGTTCTGTGTGAATAGTATGACTATTAAACATCATGTAGTTTTGCTTTCTTCTCAGTACACAGTACTTGGCTGTATAATACCTGGGCTATATTGTATCGCATCTACTGCACACTTGTACCTATTATCTCTTATTTTCATGTAATATTTCATAGTACCCATAGAAAGCTCCTAGAGATCAATGCAACAAGTTCTTAAATATATAAATGTACCATAACTTTCAAATAGAGACAATCTTGCAGTTCAATAATATTTTTTAAGAGAATACATTTTTTGATGTGTTATGAATAAAACATTAGGCTCTGCATTAGGCTCTGAACAGTTGAAGCTGAACTCAACACCCACAGAAATTTCCTTGCTTGTGTAGACACTCATGGTAAAATTCTCTGGTGGTACTGGAAAAGAAATTGCTCAACCTAGAGTGGAAAATCCTAAACATGTGTGCTCTGTTGCTCATGGGCAACTGCTGAATAGAATTAGCAACAAAATACTCGAGATTTGTGCAGCAGGTTAAGTGGCAGTGAAGGCAGATTTAGTAGCATTGATCGTAGACCAAAGTCTGGTAGATTACCATCCGCAGTGGCCACTGTGACAACTGAGATGAAACCATGTTGCTCAAAGTGTATTTTACACCCCTGGCTGCTTAAGACTTGTCCAGTCACCAGTCACAGTGCATGGTTGTCCACAAACACTACTGCCCTGTCCGCCTTTACTACTTGAGTTAAAGTACGGCAGTTCTCAGACAGTGACAGGGCACGATGCGCACCGCACATGAAAACTGAAGTTTTACCTTAAGAAAAGCCCCACTATCAATTTTGCACCACCCTTACTCCATTCTTGGATCCACCACTGTATATATAAAAACTGGTAAAAGTTATTGTTCAAGGGCTGTGGCTATAGTTATGCATGTACGTGTACATGTATATATTTGATTAGAATTTAATAACTAATGGTGACCCCAAAATTTGTCTTGAGCTAGTTTAAATAACCTTTAGCCTCTCAGCCTCACCCACTGACTAAAGATGCCTTAGTTCCATGGAGCATCACTTTCTTCACCTTCTTTTTCACTGAACAATGCTTGGTATAAGTCACACATTGAAATACTGCTTAGCTTAGCTATTCTACCTCATTTAACAAACGTGTGAAAGGACGAACCATGGTAAAGTTACCAAAATTGCATGTTCGCACTATTAAAAAGGATTTCACCTATTTTTCTTCACCAATAAGGTTGCATACCCAGGCCAAGTCGCAAATTGTACCTCAAATTAAATCTTGACTCACCTCTATGGCCATAGCCAATTAACTGCATTGATGATATAGTCACTATATTATTGCGAATGGATGTAAAATTTGAATCTAAAAATTCAGCCTTTCGGACCCAAAAAGACAAAGTTTTTATTGCACAAATAGAATCTGAAGGTGTGAATTGTATACATGTATATAGCAACATTTTCACCATTAATTTTCACTAGTAGGTTTAGTAGATTTAGCCTTGAATAACACCCCAAAAGGCCAACTCAGACGACGGCCATGTTGAATTTGAGCCACTGTCGTCATACAGTTCATTTTGGAGAGTTTTTATGCTCTCAAAAATTCATTTATCCTTGTGTTCGGCACCTCTAATCCTTAGTTTTTCTATATCAACGTTCGTTTCATCAAATCCAGCAGTGTTTATTTGGTCGATTTTTAGTGAGTTTGGGTCAAACGAGCTCCGCGAAGTGTTTTCAGTGACCTCTGACCCTCAATATGTTGACCATACAGGCTTGAATGAGTAATGAAGCTGAAGCACGTATATGAAAGTATCTATGTAACAAAAATTACAGCTCTAAGTATATACAGTGACCACAGCGATAATTTGAATGTTCAGGAATTTCAAAAAAATCCATTTGAAGTTGTCCCCACCACATTTTCTCACTTTTCAATAAGCTGCTGCCGGAACCACAGCGGTCAAATAGAAAAAGAATTGGTGGTATCCCACTAATTCAAGGGTGCTCTTTCAACCTACAAATTTTCAAAAGAATCCGAGTTGGGCCACCACGCAAATTTGATCAGTCCCCATGGAATGGCCCTTATGGGCTCTGCCATTATTACACTGAAAGACTACTCTAGTAAGGATGGGATAGCAGCGCAGCCAGTACCCACCTAGGCATCTGTGCAACATTGCAAGCATGAGCTATTTGCATTGCTAGCAAGTAGACAGAATAAAATCATTCAGTGTGGAGTTGTCGTCTCCCTTCTTACAAACCAGCAGTAACCGTGTAAGTCAAGCACTGGCCGATGCGTATGCGTCTACTACAGATGTATTTTAATTATTTGCTGTTATCATTCCAATCGCTAGTCCTGCTCCAAACAGCAGACAGTGACATTGGAATAATAATCAATTCATTAGGAAATAGATAAACACGATTTATCTAGTTTATCAGTTTTGCTTTGACACATGTACGTGTACATGTTGCATTGTTGACATTCATAGCAAATCCATTTTCTACATTTTTACATTACTTCAGAAGTATATTGGAATGCTTCAAAGAGATCTCTAAGCCATTGCTGGACCAAATGCACAGCTCATTTATTGAGTTTATATATTATGATGAGTCGTACTGTCAATTATTGTGACTACCTATTGTGTTGCTAATTATTTTGTTCCAAACCCGCATCACAGTTAGACTGAGTCAATCTCAGAAAGCAAGACTGTGGTGCTGTGACGTAGTCACACTAGCCATCTTCAAGAGTGCTAAAAAAATGGCGACATCATCCAGGCCTCCATACAAACATCTGCTATGTTTGCTTACAAACTTTAAAGATCTACTCGAAAAATATGCAGAAGAAGAATTGGCGGTAAGTTTTTATTGTGAGCTAATTAGAAGAAAAAATGATTATAGACTTCATAATAGCAAAATTAAGCCGATGTATGTCGATAAAATTTAGTCGAACTGTGTGAATTGTGATATTGTACTAGTGAATGTGACTCTATAGACATTGGTCACTCGTACTGAATTGCATTGTCGTGAACAATTTACTCTAAACTATGTACATTGATTAGTCAGTGCGAAAATATATCTCTTGTATCTCTTGTTTCTCACTTGTTGCATGCATTACTGAGCAATCATCTCCTCTTTATACCCATGCAAAAATGGCCGACCGATCAGAAATAGTTATAATTAATTTTTTACACGACTCTCATGACTTGAAGCATATTTTGTTATACAGTACCTGATCTAGCTTGGGTCAGCCCCGGGCGTTCGACCACCATCTTGCTGTCCAATTTGCGAACGGGACTCCGTTGGCCTTTTTACCAAAACTTTCTCCGGAAGGGAGAACACTATATATTATGTTATAGGTCCCGGCTACTATCTATATGTAGTTAAATATTTACTAACTACAATTGTAAAAACTGATGATTAATATTGTTGTGGTCGCGCATCGGACGACCCAGTCCGTGCACAGAACACCAGCGACTGATGAGCAACACAGCGTGTGGCTACCTAATCATAGCTGATTTTACCTGGTATCTAGTACAGCGGTAGCAGTGATTGTGATTTTGTTCATTAACATATCTGTGAGATTACCCCTAATCCCATTAGTCTATTATCACTAACACTTATATGTACATGTACACTTGCAAAACTTTAAAATCTATTATTGAAACTGCATTTTGTAGGTGTTATGTGTTCTACAAGAACTGAATAGGTTTAAATTTATCAACTACAAAGTATTAAAAGTAAGTAACACCCTGTTAAGACTCTGAACAGTTAGGCTTCAAATAACTGGCAAATAGCATTCAATGATTGTTTCGTAATTATGTATTTCTGGCAAGGGAACTGTTTTTGAGCAGTCAGAGAGACTTGTTTGAGAACCATAAAATTACCAGTCCCTGTATGGGGTTTGAACTCGGGGCTTCTATGTCACCTAATTGCCCAGCAAAGTGAACTGGACATGCTACCAACTGCCACAACTCAGCAATCTTATAAAAGGAAGGTTCACAAGCGAGCAGTACTAGTAGACAAGCTCTGAGAAAACTTCACACAGGGCACCCTACTTAGTATGGCCACCTTGCACCTTATAAGATGTTAGGGGCTTTGGCCATTTTTATATAATGATGATTTGTTAGCAAGAAAATTATTTTTGAGCAGTCAGAGGTTTGTTTCTTTGCTAAAATACATCATTATTTAAAAAATATATAAATATTATCTAACTATTTAGATTTTAAGTGAGTATTGATTTTTTCAGGAAACTGTAAGTCCCTCCCGGAAGGATGAGGGAGCAATAGGGGTCATTGCGACAAAGATCATCATAGAGTGGAAAGATCTAGCCATACAGGAGAAAGAGGCAAGGAGAGCTGCAAAAGAAAAAGTAAAACACAAAAATCTGTTGACACTTGGCCAATTGAAGGCAGAAGAAAATGACTTGGCTAACAGCAAGGCTACTTTGGGAGCTTCAGATATTCCCACCAATGCCATTAGTGATGCAAAAAGTGATTGCACACCGCTGAACAAAATCATCAAAAAAGATAACTCTTCAGAATCTGAAGATGAGCCCGCAGCGTCTTTTACAAACAGCCCACAAGAAGATGCAGGACACAAAGCTTTTCCAATATCTTCTAAAATGCTAACACGCATGGAGCCAGAAACAAATTCAAGTCTCTGCTATGTGACAAATCGTCGCGAGGAAGAATCTGCTGAAAGAAGCGACAGTCAAAGTGAAAGTTTGCCTTCAATAAGTAGCATAGTAGAAAGAACTGATGGGAACCAGCATGGTACTTCCTTAGCTGGTTTCTCCAACAAAATGTTGCAGATTTTTCTGAAGGCCCAGTCAACTCTGTCAACCCAACAGAGTCACTACGTAGCGCGGCAATAGCAGCAACTCAAAAAGGGGCCAAGATGGCTCCCAAGCGCCAATACATATCGCGCTCCTCAACATCCATTAACAGTATAAATAATGATTGCACACTGTCAACAATATCTACTAGATCAGAAAAAGATTAGACAGCCAATAAAAGTGTTTTGGCTCAATCAGCTGGCAAAGCTCCCAAAGTATCCGTTTCAAAATCTAAAGTCGAGTTTGCATCACTTTGCGCAGCTTACTTAGAGGAGAACACAGAGCATAAAATTCTTCCAAGCTTCACAAAAATGCTCAAACGCATAGAATCAAACATTGCATTTAAGCTGCCGCACAATAAAAGGATAAGTGGTCAAAATTCCATCAATATAGGAGACATGAAAAGTGACAAACTGTCATCAGCAGCAAGTGTGAGGGATAAAAGTACTGACTGGCACCAAAGTTCAAGTGTTCAACATCCATGTGCTTTCAATGAAATTCCTACACCAACTATCGTGTTAGACAGTTCGGATTCTGAAGATGGGCTCGTCGCACCAGTTACAAAAGCCTTTCTAACCTCTTCTGAACAGCTTAAACATGTAGCATCAGACCCCAACCCAGGTCCCTCTTATATCCTAAATAGTCGCGAGGAAGAGTCCGCTCAAAGAAGTGACAATGAAAGTGAAAGCTTACCTTCAATAGGTAGCATGGTAAAAAGAAATGATTGGAACCAACATGAAAATGCCTTAGCTAGTTTCTCTAACAAAAATACTCCAGATTTCTCTGAAGACATGGTCAACTCTGCCGACCCAGCAGAGTCTCTTTTTGACAAAGTCAATACAGAGAGTCAAGAAATGGCCAAGGCGACTCCCAAACCAACTAAGAATCAAGACCTATCTTCTTCCTCAAATTCTCGCACTATTATGTTAGCTCATCAAAAATCACTTATTGATGAGATAGAGGCAAAGGTTGATATGCTTATTAACAGTCTTAAAGAACAAAAAGCTTCCACCGATATTGAAATAAAAAGGCTTGATGAAGCCTATCTCAAGTCTAACATTGACTTGGTTGAAAATGAACAACAGACTAGCAGCAGTACTGTGAAGAGCCATGACAAAAGACATAAGAAAATTGTTCTTAGTAATGTGGAAGCTGACCAAAAGTGTCGTGACTCCCCAAAGTCAACTGACCGTTCTAGACGTGAACTTAAATTGATAAACAAGAACAAACCTGGACCCTTACAGACAATTTACAGTTCATACCAGAAACGGGACCCTTGTACAAAAGTTGACTTTTCCTCTGGGACCACTGATCAACAAAAGCAAGGTTCATCTCAAGTATGCCGGTTTTTTCATTCTTCTTCCTTAGCACCCTCTAGCCGTGACCCTGAACACAGTAATGGTGACTCGGAACAAAGGCAGTCAAGTGGATCAAAAGATCCTGCCTCCAAAAACAATCTGAAAAGAAAGTCAAACGATTACAACGATGGCTGCCATGCTAGTGGAGTGAACTCATTTACCAACATTATGCCACCAACAAAGGTGATGAAGCTTTGTCTGTCACCTAGTCAGACAATCCCACTACGAAAGGTTTGCTTTGTTACTACTGATATAACTAAATATACCATTACCATTGCTATAGTTATATTTTTTCTTGTTACCACTATTGTTGATAAGCAGTGTCATGTAAAGACTAGAATCTGACTTTAGCCTCAACATATGATGTCATATATTCCTTTTGCAACTTTACAATGTTAGCGGAGATCTAGAGAAAAGTTGGTGTCTGCATGTAAAGTTGCCAGTATCTTGCAACGGTTTTATTTCAATATGCTCTAAAGGCCTTTGCTTATTTGAAATTCTAGTCACGTACAATGCATTAACAGTCATTCTCATAGTGCATTTTCTCAAACTTGTATGTTATGATAACGTTAAACTGGCTCATATTTTGTTCAGAAACGTGTCACCAAATCCATTAATAATGTGGATCTTGACCTTCTTTCTCAAGCTGTGGAGCAGAAACCAGAAAGTTCAGGTTTGTAGATGGATAAGCTGTCTGAAATGCTATATCTTTTCTGTAGAACTTGTGACTAAAACTAACTTTAACATCAAGTCAAAGCTCCACTAAACTATCCTCTATAACAACACAATCATGATTTAAAAGAACCTTAAATCATGCAAATATTTTCCTGGCAGCTCTCTTCTCAAAGATGAGCACTTCTGCCATAAAAGTAGCTCCCCATATGACTGTATAGACTGCCTTATACAAGGCATTTCATTGATACGCTGTTTTAAGCAGCAATCTCCCCAATATTCATATATACATACATACCAGTGTATTTCTATTATTCTTCCTATAAACTCAGTGCCCTTTACCATTGTAATTCTATACAGCAGTACTACAAATCATTGGCTATAAAGAACGCTGTGTTTTGATGTGATGACAGAACATTAGAACACTAGTACACTGTATGTGTTACCCTGAAGTAGTTGCCAGTTTATGTACCAGGCCCCAGACCACTAGGGTTCATCTATACATGTATATCTTATGAGTAAATATCTCGTATTATGCGTCCCACCCCACTCATCTTATACAATCGACTGTAAGTTGTTATAAGATATATAGCAGGTTTATAAATATGTATTTTTAAATACCATCAGAAAACACGAATCTTATTAAGTAGGCCTGCATAGGTTTTCACTTCATCCTAGATGTTGAACCCCCTTACGTAAAATTGTAATATTTATGGGCCATATTAGAATATGATATGACCCATATGAGGGTCAGGCAATCATCTTATAATTTGTGATAGCTTCATATGCTCAGGTTGTACTATCAGCCTGGTAGCACCTGGTAGCACCTGGTAGTACCTGGTAGCACCTGGTAGTACCTGGTAGCACCTGGTAGTACCTGGTAGCACCTGGTAGTACCTGGTAGCACCTGGTAGTACCTGGTAGCACCTGGTAGTACCTGGTAGCACCTGGTAGTACCTGGTAGCACCAGGTACATAACACAAGTCTATTATAGAAACTAGCAAGTACAGAAAACTACTCAAAAATCTAGACTGTGGCTTTATATTTTACTGTCAATATAATAATAATATGGAGTTCAAATATGAATTTCGTTGCAATGAGCATTCGTTGTATGTTAAAATATCATAAAAGCTACATCGTAGAATGCAGTGAATAACCTGTAACCAGTTTAATAGACAAAGATTATAATATTTACTTACTACAGTTAGAAACTAGCAAGTAAAGAAAACTCCTCATGGAAATAAACTGCGGCTTCATACTTCACTATCAATATAATTATGGAGTCCAAAGGTGACTGTAGTTGCAATGAGCCTCAACTGTATTTTCATACGCTCCTTTCTAACACTAAGCTAGCAAAATGTGACCGCAACTTGCTGTGGAGGGTTCAAAATAAGCATAATCCTCAAGCCGGACATGTGCAGAGCAGACAAATTGGAAAGTTAAAGGTCAAGTAAAATCAACTCCCCACCACTAAAGCAAGTAATTTCAGAGTCAAGTCATTAATTGAACAAAGTAAAAGTAGAGTAAGAGTCAATGATCAGCAACTTCAACAAGTAAAAGTAAGAGTCAATTCAAGGCCGCAATGGTATACTAGACTCAAACCAGAGTAAATGATTTCTTAAAGTAGAGTTGAAGCACATTCTACTACCATAAGTTTGCAGTTTGAATATATCCACAAAACTAAACTAGCAGACACTCCAGAGTACATTATTGTGTCCAGTATTTGTGGTTTGATAGTAATTAGTTATTCCCTAGCTATAACCTTTTATGCAAATAATAATGAATATTGTACCCTAAGTAAATGTGACTATAATTAGTTAGCATTTCAACAGTTGACCAGTATAATAGTGACATAATCTCTACTTAGTATGGTGTATGGGCTACACACATGGGCACCTAATAAATTATTGATCATAATTAGAAGTTGTCCTCTCCCAAGGAAGATAAATTGGGAGAGGACAACTTCTAATTATGATCAATAGCTTATTAGTGCCCATGGCTACACACTATTTAGCAGCCACAAGTATTGATACAATCATGCAGGCTAGATCAAAGTCTTTTGTTAGACCTATGAACTAGGCAATACATTGAATAGCTGGATAATGGGATTTTAGTCAATTTGGTTCCTGTAATTATTGAAATTTTCCACAAAGAAAGTCAGAGTAAAGTCCCCTTTTAGAAAGTAAGAGCAAACTTTGTAAAGAGAGAGTAGAAGTCAAGCAAAGCTTGGAATAAGCTTCAAAGTGCTGCTTGAGTTAACTTGAGTGCCCATGTCTGCCTCAAGCCTATGTTAATTGCGTTGCCACAAGGTGTGCTCTGAGACTGACAGATGAGGTATCAAACACCAAAACAGTACAATGTATGCAGATTGAGTAATTAAGATAAGAAACTTTGCACCACCATACTCATGCTTGCCAGAGCGCAGAACAAAACATCTGGACTTGCCTGCTCAAATTAATTACAGAACACAGCACACAGCCTAATAAACGCTTACAGAAAAAAATCAAAACCATCTAAAGTGAATCTGAGGTGTGTATTGGCCATTCTTTGTGAGTTTCTTCTTGTTGGAGACTTGCACAAGAATGTTGATGAAATAATTGTTTCGCATTGTTTGACAGTTACAGTAAATGCAATATGGTATGTATATTTACCTAGAAATAGGCACACTGTGACCAAATTCTTCAGATACCAGAAAATTCACTTTCTGACAGTTAATCATAATTTTTCTGCAAGAACCATTTGAATCTAAGGGTTAGACGTTGCGCTACGGCATAACGCTTGACATAACAACTCGTACCTTGTACATGTAAGTAGTATAGTCAGTGCAGATCTACACAGACACCCGGCCCTTTCCGCGTCGTATTAGCCCTAGATCCAAAAACTCCCCGGGCGGACGACCACCCCACCCGTCCTCTCGCCCCTCCTCTCCCCTAAACCTCACTCTATGTGCAAAGCCCTAGAACCTACTCCCCCCCATCGCGGGTGGGGTTTCAAAAACCTCATCGGCTGTTCCGCGGAACCCAGTCTAAAGAGCAAACCCCTCGCCCCATCCCACGGCTCGGGCGAGGGGGCGCGCGTACGCGCGCGCCCCCCGCCCCGCGAACCCCACCCGTCCTCCCTCCACCCGTCCCCGCCCCTCCCCACCCCTCCCCACCCCAAACCCCTCCGCCTCGCCCTCCGCCTCGCGGCGGTTCTCGTTCGCGAGTCCAGCCGTGGCCCCACGCCGCCCTCCCCCGCCCATCCCCCGCCCCTCCCCCGCCCTCCTGCCCCAACGACCCGTCGCGACCCTCGCGGGCGGACCGTCGGCTGGAGTAGGGTGAAGCGAAGGAAAATACGGGTTAGAGTAATGGTGTGTGATGTATTCTAGAATAGATGATATACGACTATGAAAATATGAGTCAGGGTAATGATACACGAGTTTGTTTTAATTTTCAATGCGTTTGAGAGTAATAATATAAAATCAATCGATAAAAAACTTGATATGTGACTACGAAAAATATGAGTAAGGGTAATGATACGCGAGTTTGTTTTAATTTTCAATACGTTTGAGAGTAATAATATAAAATCAAGCGATAAAAAACTTGATATACGACTATGAAAAATATGAGTAAGGGTAATGATACACGAGTTTGTTTTAATTTTCAATACGTTTGAGAGTAATAATATAAAATCAATCGATAAAAACCGATATACGACTATGAAAAATATGAGTAAGGCTAACGATACACGAGTTTGAGAGTAATAATATAAAATCAATTGATAAGTAGACACGAATGAGTGTGAATGACAAAAGTTTTTGCCTCAAAACTGTGCAGTGGCGGGGAGGAGACGCTCGCCGAGGATGGAGTCTAGAATGGCACAATCGTAGAATGTTCTCCCGCTCTTGGAAGTCTTCTGTCCCTTGTACACCATCACGGAGGGGAGGAGCTCTTTCATCGAAACTGCCAGACGTCCCGGAAGGAAGACTTCTCCCTTTTTTTCTTCGTTTCCAATCCGGCACTCGTAGGTGGCAATGGAGTTGCTCGCATTATCACCATCACCACATCTTGGGACGTATGTGGGTCGGAGCGCGGTCACCACCAGCACAGAACCAACGGGGAATGAAGATAGCGTTTGCACTCGAAAAAATTCTTCCAACTGGGCCAAGGTCTTCTTTCTCAAGTCACCGGCCAGCTTTTTCATGGCTGCTCCTGGCAGGGAGCACACGCTCTCGATACGGTTGAATGTGTTTTGTCCTTTAGCGGTCTCCTGCTGTCCCAAGTACACCATGATCCTAGGTGGAAGGGTAAGGTCCTTTAGCTCCTCTTCTTTGACATCCGCTAGCTTGGGCATGGCGTGACGAATGTTGGTGTGAAAGCTGATGCAATGTCTCATCCCCTTGTCATCCACATAGCTTGCCCTGGCTAAGAATGCTTTTCCGAATGCCGTTTCAACCACCGAACCTCCACTCACTTCTAGCACAGTTCCTGGCTCTAGCTCCGACAGCTTCACCGTTGTCTGCAGAGAGCTCCTCTTCTCCGCTCCCATGCTCCTACAATAATGAAAGTGGTGTATATAGATCCGACAAAGTGGTTAAACGGGAGAAAGATAGTACGGTAATTTATAGATATACGAATAGGGCTACTTACATTAGGGTTGCCGCCACTGCACGAGCTTTCTCCAGGCTTAGTCCCCCGCTCTTTTTCTTCCCCTTGCAAGGGGACTTGGTAGCTTTTTTTCCCTTCGTCGTCTCACCACCATCCATTTCTTCCGTAGCCGTATCGGCTCCGTGGCCATCATCATCATCATCTGATATTACAATCACCTGGGGTTTCTTTTTTGTCTTAGCACAGATTTCATCTCCTTTTGGGTTCTTCCTCTTCTTGGTTGTTGTGGTCTCGCCCCTATCCGAGGCCCGCTCCGGGGAGGACGGAGAGTCCGCCATGTTAGAAAGATCCTTTCGGGCAAGACTCCCCACTCCTATTATTTTCCCCTTCTTCCGTGCCTCTTTTAACGCATCCACCTCTTCTTTCCTCTTCTGACTGCACTCTTCTTCTTCAATAATTCCATCCATTTGTGAGTCCGTTAAGCCCGCAAATAACTCTTCTTGGTTTTGGACTATGTTGTCAGTATCCATTGATAATGTACTATTGTAGTAGTGTAGCTGTACAGTAGTGATGTGCTGAACTTTGAATGCTGAGACTGTGATCCCACTCTCCCTTTATACATCTGCTCATTTCTTGACTCCTCCCTTTTTTTATCCAATCCCAATGTGACCCGATGCACCCCGATGTGAATCCGAAGCCTCCCTATGCACCCCGATGTGAATCCGAAGCCTCCCGATGTGAATCCGAAGCCTCCCGATGCATCCCGATGTGAATCCGAAACCTCCCGATGCACCCCGATGTGAATCCGAAGCCTCCCGATGCACCCCGATGTGAATCCGAAGCCTCCCGATGCATCCCGATGTGAATCCGAAGCTTCCCGATGCATCCCGATGTGATTCCGAAGCTTCCCGATGCATCCCGATGTGACTCCGAAGCTTCCCGATGCATCCCGATGTGTCAATTCACATCGGGGTGCATCGGGATGCATCGGGAGGCTTCGGAATCACATCGGGATGCATCGGGAAGCTTCGGAATCACATCGGGATGCATCGGGAAGCTTCGGATTCACATCGGGATGCATCGGGAAGCTTCGGAATCACATCGGGATGCATCGGGAAGCTTCGGATTCACATCGGGATGCATCGGGAAGCTTCGGATTCACATCGGGATGCATCGGGAAGCTTCGGAATCACATCGGGATGCATCGGGAAGCTTCGGATTCACATCGGGAGGCTTCGGATTCACATCGGGGTGCATCGGGAGGCTTCGGATTCACATCGGGAGGCTTCGGATTCACATCGGGAGGCTTCGGATTCACATCGGGGTGGTATTGCCAAGGGTGGGGAAATGGTTAGACTCCGCCCACTGAATACTACTATTTAAGGTATGAGTTTCTCACTCTAGCAGTATGAACAATCAGCCTCTAGTCAACAGAGTGAGAGTAAACAGAGACAGCTACCTACTAGTCAGCGCCTGATCAGAGATGTCAACAAGTACAACATAAGGTTAGTGCTAAATAGGGTAATCGGCAGCAATTGTGAAGTGTCTATTGTATATAACGCTATTGAGCCAAAAACAAAAAAAATTAACTTACACCCTACTACTATATATTTTTTATAGGGAGACTAAACAGAGACACTTACCTACTAGTCAGCACCTGATCAGAGATGTCAACAAGTAAAAAAGGTTAGTGCTAAATGAGGTAGTTGGTAACAATTGTGGATTGCTAATAGTAGTATGAGGTAAAAGAATAACTTACACCCTACTATTTTGTATTTTTATAGGGGGGGAGAGCTCTCGTCAGGCCGAGCACACTTGTCAACTATGCGGTCTGGTTCTCAAAACAGCGTTTTCTCTAGACAGGCACACGAAGAGAATGCATGCACAGGCTCACCCACACAAGTGCCCGGTTTGTGGCGGATGTTTTGATGGGAGAAGAAAGCTAGGTCATCACATGAGACGATTTCATAGCGAGGCCAAGGCGGAAAAAGATGAGGGGGATGCAGAGAAGTTTGATGATGTTTTCTGGTCCAAACCTCCAACAGCTGAAGAGGGGGATGAGATGGGGGTGCTACTAGCCCGCTATTGGAGTTCGATCAGGTCCACAATACACTCTCGTCCTGTAGAAGACATTCTCAACGTTCGAGTGTGGAGAGGGGAATGTGAAGATGAAGGAGATGAAGAGGTGTGGACTAAATTGAGAGCGATGTGGAAGAGAGTACCTTGTACTGTGAAGATTAACTGTAGCGCTGGAGTCATCCTCGAGCATAAGACCAGTGGAGAGTTGCGCTACTTTCACTCATCAAGCAACAATGCCGCGTTCTTCCCCAAGCCAAGACTGATCAGAGCAGAGAATGAGATGAGAGAGTTTTGCGAATCTGTGCAGGAGCTCGACTTGAGAGAGAGGTCAGCACAAAGGAGACCGAACACCGCTTGGGTTTTACGTCACATTGCAAATTTGACATTCTACATCTATAAACTCCTAGAGATTGGCAAGGTGGGTGGTGTAGTGAGCAAACTCCCAGACTACATACTTAACAACCGACATGTGATAGCACTAGATGTAGACTTTTGGGCCAGAGGAGGTGCCCGTCCCTACCCAGACAAGTTGTGTTTCTTTAGATGTTTGGCCATGATGTATGACTGTAACTGCGACCCAAAGAAGGGATGTTGCTGTCATCGCCCCTCTCAGACCACAACACATCGCTTGTTTAAACAATACATGAGACAATCTAGATCTTCTTCCCCACCCTCATCAACTTTGTCAGACTTTCCCGGGGTGGGCGCGAGTGATCTGCTGGCCTTGGAAGATCATTTTGACATATCTATAATAGTCTTCTGCCTAACTGATGAGGGGGTAGCTCCGATAGTTTGGTCATCTGGGGCACGAAACAAAGCCCGTAAACTCTTTGTCAACATGTACAAAAAACACTTCAGCTGGATAAAGAATGTTGATTCGTTTGCCAGATGTTTCACCTGCAAGTTGTGCGATGGCGCTTTCACACGTTTGTCCAGCCTACGGCGACATAAGTGCTCGCCAGAGGAAGCATCGGTGTTTGTTTTCCCTGGTGGAACGTTTGGACCCCCGCCAACCATATTCACAAAACTCAAGCGAGTGGCGGGAATAGAGGTGGTGAACCCCGACCTCTTATACTACCCCTACTATATCACCTATGATATTGAATGCTTCATGCCAAAAGACAACCTACAAACTAACACCTCCACAATGACTTTTAGTGCAAGACACGAGTTACTGAGCATATCTGTATGTTCTAACGTCCCGGGGTTTGAGCAGGCCAAGTGCTTTGTGAGGAGTGTCGACAGCAAGGATGGAACGAAGTGCATTCGTCAATTCGTCCACTACATAGCAAAGATTGCTGACGTGGCAGGAGATTTGTTCGGAGAAAGATTCCGGGATGTACGCAAGCGACTCTCTACTTTCCTTGCGGATCGGGCGGATAGAGAAGAAGCCTTTGCTGACGAAAAGTTCTCTAACGTCTCGACTTACAGGGTGAAGTCCGGTCTCTCCGGATTAGAAAGAGAGTTAGAACAGCACATCTCCAGCGTTCCGGTGGTTGGTTTCAACTCACAAAAGTATGACCTAAATATACTAAAGGGACCTTTGCTTCGCTCTCTACAAGAGGAGGAGGGAGAAGATTTTGTCTTCATCGTTAAGCGTGTTAACAGTATGTCCTGCGTGGAGAGTAGACGTTTTAGGTTCCTTGACATATGCAACTTTATTGCACCGGGCTTCAACTACTCCAAATACTTGAAGGCATTTGGCGTGTCAGAGAGTAAGGGATTCTTTCCTTACGACTGGGTAGATTCCCTGAGAAGGTTGGATTATTATGGACTCCCTCCCCGAGAGAGTTTTTTCAACTCGCTGACTCAGCAAGAATTGAGCGAGCAAGATTATCACCACTGTCAGGTTGTGTGGGAAAGAGAGAACATGGAAACGTTCAGGGATTTTCTCATCTGGTACAACAACCTCGATGTGGCCCCATTCATCGAGGCCATTGCACGTCAGAGCTCTATCTATCGACAAAAGGGTATTGACATGTTGAAATCCGCAATCTCGCTTCCAGGCTTGGCTATCAGATGGTTGTTTATGGAGGTGGAGGCCCGACCTTATGGCTACTCTCCTCCACAAGCCGCTCTTCCGCTGCATAGGTTAATGTCTCTCCGAGACGAACTTTGCAACTCGCAACCCATATGTCTGTTCGATGAGGAGAGCAAAAGTCTGTACCATACTCTTCGCGATAACCTCGTGGGAGGGCCAAGCATTATCTTTCACAGACATCATGAAGTTGGAGTGACCTCTATTCGAGAGAAGATGTATGGCACATCCGCAAAACCCTGTAGGTCCATTCTGGGAGTTGATGCCAACGCCCTCTACCTATACTGTATGATGGGGAATATGCCTACGGGTTATCCCAGGCGGAGGCTAGAGAGCCGAGGCTTTGCTCTAGAACCTATTAAAAAGTTCAGCAAAGTGGCGCATGGTTGGTTAGAGTTCCAATCGTGGAAGAGAGGAGAGGTCATCCTTCACCAACAGAATGGAGGAGAAATGAGGATAGGCTGTCACAACCTACCAGTGGATGGTTATAGCGAACAGAGTCGGACGGTGTACCAATTCCACGGTTGCTACTGGCATGGGCACGAGTGCGAGCTAGGAGGGAACGGAAAAGGTGTCAGAAACATGACGAATGAAGAACTCCGGGTGGACACTGCAAGGAAAGAAGGTTACATCAAGGCTCTAGGCTATAAGCTCATCACCACTCGGCAGTGTGAGTGGGAAGCGCGAGTTCGTTCGGATGTAGAAGTTAGGACATTTCTCGCCATCTTCTTTTCTTCTCTCTATCCGGAGAGGGGTTACGTCAACCTCGATAAGATAATCAATAACATTCGTAGTGGAGAGTACTATGGTTTAGTGGAGTGTGACATTTCCGTACCCGAAGAGCTAAAAGCGAAGTTCTCTGAGATGGCACCTATTTTCAAGAATATAAACGTGGGAAGAGAACACCTTAGCGAACACATGCGCGCTTTTGCCGAACAGAACGGATTCTTGAAGAGACCTCAGCGAATGCTCGTGGGGAGTCTTTTTGGCAAGCGAATCACACTACTCTCCGATCTGGCTAGATGGTATCTAGATCAAGGTTTGATAATTACCAGGATCTATCAGTTTGTTCACTTTATCCCACGAGCCATCTACAAAGACTTTGGTTCTTCGGTCTCAGACGCAAGAAGAGGTGGGGATGTGAACCCCGACCTGGCCCTCTTGGCCAGCACCAGCAAGCTCGTTGGGAATTCAGCCTACGGAAAGACACTAACAAATAAAGAGAAACATAAGACTGTCAAGTATGTGGAGACAGTAGAGGAGGCGGCTGTCAAAGTGAGGAGTAGGCACTTTTCTAGTCTAAACGAAGTTGATGAAAACTACTTTGAGATAGAGCTTCACAAGAAAAAGGCAAGTGTTGACAATCTTTTTTTTTTATTTTGATCCTTGATTTGACGAAACTTTTTCTGAGTGGTAGGGTAAACTCTCTCTCTCTCTCTTTCTTTCTTTTAGATTCGAATGGATGTTCCATCTGTCGTAGGATTCGTTATCCTCCAGAGAGCCAAGTTGAGAATGCTAGAATTCTACTACGACTTTATGGATAGGTAAGTAGAACTAGACTATACAAAGATTTTATCAAATCCTTCTCTATTTATTCTTTGGTGTCAACCCCAACCCCCCCCCCCCCTACAACCCGTCCGTTTTATTTTTACAGATTCGTCAGCAGAGAGGACTTTGAGTACGTAGAAATGGACACGGATAGCGCTTACATGGCTCTGAGTGCTCGTAGTATAGATGAGGTCATCCGAAAAGATAAAAAAGAAGAGTTCTACAGAGAATATGGTAGATGGTTTCCCAGACCCTTCTGCGATAGGCACAAGGAAGACTTTATCACGACCAAGGTGCTTGGCCAAGAGTGGGAGATGAGGGAATGTTGTGAGAAGGTGCAACGATACGAAACACGAACCCCCGGCCTGTTTAAGGAGGAGTTTCGGGGGGAGGGGGTCATTGCGCTCAACTCAAAAACATACTTTTGCTGGTCCGCTGATGGTGATAGCAAGTATAGCAGCAAAGGACTAAACAAAAGAGGAAACGCCCTAACCAAAGAGAAGTTCCTCTCCGTGCTCAGGACAGGGGAGTCGGTGAGAGGGGACAATCGGGGTTTTATCAGAAGAGGAAACCAAACGTATAGCTACACCCAGCTAAAGACCGGACTCACCTACTTCTATGGTAAGCGGAAGGTTGCAGAAGACGGGGTGAGTACGAGTCCTATAGAATGCTAGTACTGATTTCTCGGAGATGAGACTACTTCATTCGATAAATTGGAGAGTAAGCGAACAGTGCATCATAACCCTTTTACATATACCCGTATAATTTTTTTCACATTCACTCTCTATTGTAAGGGGTCTCCGTCCTCAAAACGGAGGGTTTACCGGTTGTAGCCTTAAAACCGAGCAATAAAACACTAGCTAATACATTAAAAACCATTTACCTCTCCAAACCAAAGGGGTAGACGGTACTAGCGCAGCTTCCGCTCATACTCACCCCTTATCAGTTCACATTTCTTCTATTGTCTTCATTCGTAGGTGGGGGGTGACATCGCACGCGCACGATGCGCTCTCTCTCTATCGGAGTTTGCTACCCGGGGGAAAGTGGACGCGGTGGTCAAAGAAATTGGTGGCGAGTCAACGACATCATCGTAGAGGCGGGTCTATTTGTAGGATGATGATGATGATGATGATGATGATGATGATGATGATGATGATGACGATGGCGATGAGAAGACAAGCATCCATCTATCCCGTTTATCTATTTCTATTTCTACCCCTCCGAGCGATGATGTCGTCGGCTAACCTCCTCGCGAAGTCTACGGTTTGAAGCGCGGAAGAGCCACCGCCTTCACTTTCTCTCGCCGCTCGTCACGGGGACGGGCGATTTCCCTAGGGGAGGGTCCGGGGAAAATGAGGGTTAAGACGCGAGTCTTTCATCGAAGGTCCGGGGGCGCCCGAACGGAGGAGCGCGCGAGTGCGGTGTCACCCCGACCAGTTCAGTCTCAACAGTCCCCGGCGAAGAAATCATCCGGAAGCACCACCACCACCACTCGGTAAGTTTTTTATAGTAGTATAGTCAGCGTCGTAAACTCTGCACGGGCACTCCGCATGGGTGTAGCCTATCATTACTCTAACCCGTATTTTCCTTCGCTTCACCCTACTCCAGCCGACGGTCCGCCCGCGAGGGTCGCGACGGGTCGTTGGGGCGGGAGGGCGGGGGAGGGGCGGGGGAGGGGCGGGGGATGGGCGGGGGGGAGGGCGGCGTGGGGCCACGGCTGGACTCGCGAACGAGAACCGCCGCGAGGCGGAGGGCGAGGCGGAGGGGTTTGGGGTGGGGAGGGGTGGGGAGGGGCGGGGACGGGTGGAGGGAGGACGGGTGGGGTTCGCGGGGCGGGGGGGGCGCGCGCGCACGCGCGCCCCCTCGCCCGAGCCGTGGGATGGGGCGAGGGGTTTGCTCTTTAGACTGGGTTCCGCGGAACAGCCGATGAGGTTTTTGAAACCCCACCCGCGATGGGGGGAGTAGGTTCTAGGGCTTTGCACATAGAGTGAGGTTTAGGGGAGAGGAGGGGCGAGAGGACGGGTGGGGTGGTCGTCCGCCCGGGGAGTTTTTGGATCTAGGGCTAATACGACGCGGAAAGGGCCGGGTGTCTGTGTAGATCTGCACTGACTATACTACTCATGTATGACAGGAAAAGGTCATTTATAGTGAACGGAAGATTTGCAACAGTTTTCAAACATTCTAAATGAACTCTTGCCAAAAAAAAAACATACTATCAAAGAAAGACATGGCAATATCACTGAAGGAAATGTAACAATACTAAGCAGGAATAGAACCAAGAACAATATCAGAAGGAAAATATTAGAAGGATTGTACATCAGGCAGCACAAACCAAAATTAAACACACAAGGACAATCTTATCCACTGAAACTACTTTGTAACTAACATAATCTACACTAACCAACTAATCCATACATAAAAGAAAGATTTTTCACCTGTAATTATATAGATGCAATAGTTTATAAATAAGTAATTATAGTAAATTACAGTAATTATTTAAAGAAGCTTTAACCCATAACACATATATTTATTAGTACCCTTTGATGTATAGATTCAGTACTGTCATCTTTGTAATTCTATTATATAAGTAGTTTAAGCTTTCTTCTCTTAACCTAATATACCCTTTTAGCTTTTATCTCTTTGATGTATTTAGCCAGCATATAGGTTAACCTTAAACTTCCTAAATTTCATTTAAATATAAAAATGCTTCTCGTCTTTCTATTCATTATTATGATACTTGCTCCACCAACATTTTCTAAAATGTCTATGTATGATGACTAAACACCTAGTTAAAGATATTATGCAACACCCAGAGACCAGCATTTACAAGAGAACAAAGCTGAAATAATAGTAGTCAGAATCCCAAATTAACACCCAGGTATTAGTCTTATAATAATAAAGGGTTACTATAATTACAAAGTTGTTGATGTTTTAGCTTATGGTGAACAATAATACAGACCTACTAAACTGGAGGGTTGAGGCCACCACCAGTCTATTTATTGTTACCTTATCAGCTTATTTATCGATAGGTTTTAAAGGATTTCTCATAACAATTATTATTTACATGCTATCCATGCCATGGACTCAGGGCTCAGTCAACTCTTCCCTATGTGTCTACACATATAACATGGGGATTATTGGCAATTATGTTTGAAGATGCTAGTGTTGGTGTAAAGTCTAATAGTAATAAAATAGACTTGCATGTAGAGTAGGACTAACTACTAGATGTATTTTTAAAAATTTCAATCTCAAAACCAAATACCTATTGTGAAATTAAAATTTTTAAAAATACTTCTAGTAGTCCTGTTCTCGTTGTCAGAGAAACAGTGTTAGTTTGACCTGCTAATGACTGGTGGGATGGCTTGGTTCATAATGTTATGTTACACACAGCTGTCATTATACCAGATGTATCCTGGTCCAACTGATTGTTTCTTTGTCTTATTATCTACATGTAAAATCTGTAGTTGCTACAGATTCCTAAAATATATCAAGCCAAGGAGAGAACTACATGAACAATGGTATAATATACTACTTACTACACTCTTTACAATTTTAGAGTGCTGTAGGGGATGGTGTCTACATGCATGTAGACACCATCCTCTACAACACTCATCTCCAAATGGCTATCATCACAATATTACAGTATCTCCCAGACCAAACGAGATATTTACTATTATGAGTTACAATATTGGAAGCAGGTGAATCCCAAAACACATGTAATTGATGTAATGCATGTCTGTACAATTCCATAATAAAGTTAATTCACTTCCAAATAATTATTTGGGTGAATTCACTAGTTAACAACCCCGTATTATATTTTATCATAAGCATACAAGTAATTTCTAATAGATTAATGAAAAGATTTGAATATATTGCATGCTGTGTATATTAAAGACAGTCGATAGGAAAGTAACATTCTATTGTAATGTTTTTGTGTGAGTGTGTGCGTGTGTGTGTTGTCTGGGATGACCTACTACAAAAGTGAAGAACTTATGAGTGGTACTAGGCCTCCATTATTACATGAAAGATCGGCAGGTACTAGTAGTCAATAGATTAACCAAGAAGACCCATGTTGTCCCGAGAATGCTAGCTTGCTATACTGAGAAAGAGTATGTTCAGACTTAGTAGGTTGCTTGGGCATCAAGGTCGGGGACCTTATCAGCTGGAACTGTCTGTACTACGAGAGAAGACTCTGTATAAGTAGTATTTAGAAGTGTCTTTATTGAGATCCAAGAATCAACCGAGACAATGATAGTAAAAACCATTCACTTTATATAGTATTGTAGCTTATGGAGAACAGCTCAGGTAAAAGACCGAAGTAGTGTCATCCCGAAAGTCCACAATAAGTGTATAAAAGATGTTTCTGTACCAGCTAGTCAATATACATAAGTTAGGTATGAATTGTTCATGACAATGCAATGCAGTGGGAGTGGCTATGTCTATGGAGTTAAATTTACCACTACAATATTGTATAGCCTAATATTTACAATATATATATTCATCTTCAAAGAAACTATAGGCCTAATCAAGAAAAACAACAATTCAGATAATGAATTTCTTTTATCTTGGTTATATCTAAAACGCTTTTACCAATAAACTAACCAGAACCAACTAGCATAAAACAAAAATAGTTGAGATATATCTTATATCTAGACAACTATTACTGCATACTTTTTTGTGCTGAGGAGACCTATTCATTTTAAAATTGTGACCCTCTTTGGAGTCTGTATTATAGAGATCAGTTTTATATGAAAATAATACTTGTAAGTTGGTTAATGCCTACTTACAAGCCGGATATGACATGCATTTCATTTTAAATTATTGAGCTAACTTCAAAGTCACTCAAGTTTATGATGAAATTATATATTTTGTGTGATAATGTCTTTATCATCTCCCTCACAACTTTCATAATTTCCTTTCTCTTGGGAAGCAAAAACTGCAGACAAAAAATGAATCACACACTTTGAAACACAAGTAATAGGAGTCTTTGCAACTTTCTAGTTTATATATTGTTATAACTACTCTCCCTCAATCAATAAGTTATTGTAGATGAAGGTTGACTCTGTTCAGTAAACTAGATCTAATCTGCTAGCAGAGACTTGTGCTTCACAAAGTCTGTTATAAAAATCTCTGCTCCAAGAACAAAGGGAACTCATCTGGTATGTAGTGTTGTGGCTGATTTTAGCTGTTCAAGTGTTCAAGTAGATCAGGGCATCCCAAATACCAAGTATCCCCCCCCCCCCTTCTTTCTTGGCAGTCATGTAGCAAATTACGTAGCCATTTGTACAACTGTGGTTAATTAAGGGCCTTTGGCTTAATCCAACTTATGTGTCACTTCAACAGGTAAATAAATACAGTATGGTATGAAAACTTCCTTTATTAGTTATTTAGTGATAACTATCATGTACTACAACTCTCATAGATTGTAGATTTGTATAGCTTTCACACTGATTTAGCTCAACTTCATTTGCATCAGTGAGCGATTTGATGTACAGTTCAGTAACAGATAATGACAATTATTAGTTGATAGCGTGTATTTGAAAGCCAATGTCAAAAATGCATTAAGTTGATCGATGCCGGAAAAACACCGAACCACCGAACAGAGGAATGGAAATCACCGAACAGATCGAGCCAGTATAAAGGCATGTCGACCTAATATAAAATCGCCCACCTTTCATAAAATTGATCATTAACAAACAATATTAATATATCAACTGTGTTAGACAATAACAATAATCATTATCACAACAAATTAAATACCAATTAAATAAAAATACCATGTGTATTGTATATAACAATACTTATCACATTGACATTAATTAATTTACATTAATTTATTTCGTATCAATGGGTTCATATTCTACTGTGCAGAAGTTCCATGTGAATTTTTATGGTGCTGAAACAACAAATTAAAATAAAATAATCATTTCTTGACCTTTTCAACTACCACTAATTAGTATTATGGGTTTGTTCTGCTAAAACTTAAAATAAAAATTTTAAGTCAATAGCTCATTTTTCATCGTTGATTGTAAATTACCATAACCACAGCACGGTTGGGAATTCCGAAAAGCGAAGTCACATTTTGCTACCATCCACACAAAAGAACAGTACCCTTTTCAGCGAACGCACATTGCGCCGCTCATCTTTATCTGATTATCTGTTTATTTTCCGAACTGTGTGGTTCTATTGAAGAAATGGCAAGTTTAAACTTAGTCGAAATGTCTTGAACTGCTATAAAAATCTTGAACTAAAAAAATTTGGGACTCATTACTATTTCTCAGGAACACTCACCGTTCATCAATGCATAAGTTTCCTTTTATTGCTAAAACTGTTCATGGTCATTGTGATTTACAACTTATTAAATAGGTTAGTAAAATATTTCTTGTATAAAATATTATGTTTATTGCCACTTAGGTCAGGAACATTGTGGGCTAGATATTTGAGAGTTGAGATGTTTAAATTCTACTTACTCATTTATTTATTGCGCCTCTGTATAAATATTTATAATAAATTTTTTACAATTATAAATGACTATGGTTGAGTTGCGCAAGAATTTTATGAGTTCATAACAGTAAAATGCTGGCTATAATGACCTAATGTCATGCTATAAGTAAGGCATACAAAGAAAACCAATTCTGTTAAATTCATTCGCTGTTCGGTGAATTCCATTCCGCTGTTTGGTGGTTCGGTGTTTTTCCGGCACCGTTAAGTTGATGACTTGTATTGTACCTCCTAGATTTATAAATTTTACCCCATTCCTAGGAGTGCATGCACCCCAGGTTGGGAACCCTTGATGTAGGAGGATCTAGCAGTAGTGTTGGCCGTTTGATAGGTGGAATTTGTTACACTCAAGGCAGCATGCAGCAACGTACATCATATATCGCTGAAGAAGAGTTACTTCTTTTACTGAAGTAATGAGAATTGAACATTTGGTTATTGTTTACACACACTGTGCATAATTGATTAAAAAGAATATTACTGCATAACGTAAAAGGTGAGCGATAAAAACTTTTACTGCGAATGTAAACAGTTAAAAACTACATAATAATGTTAAATGAGGCTATCGGGTTAATTTGTTTTGTTCAGTAAAAAAGTATAGGCTTACTAAGAAATTTTGCTTAAACAGCTTCGAATGAAACTTTTTATTTGTTTGAAATATGAACATATTTTCTGACAGAAAGAATGAACTATTGTGTAGCCAGATATAAATGGACACATTTTTATTTGCTTGACTAACACACAGCGAGTGTCTAAATGGTTAAAGTGAAAAAAAGTTATAATTCTTACTAGTAGTTATCAGTTAAGGATTCGATTCTAATTTATATAATAATTATGAAACTACTGAAAGCCAACAAACAGTGATATGAACCTATTTACAAAACTGACTGTAGTGTTATATATGCATTGCAAAATGATTAGAAATACCTATCTTGTGTTACAATAATAACAGCATTGTAATTAGAAATGTCCATCATGCAAATGCAAAGTTAAGGCATTAGTAATACCAGAGACTACCACCAGTTGTAATCTTCCCATAGTTTTCCCCCCAATAATTCGACACTATCTGCTACGTCACCCCCGAGGTGAACGTATCTTGTCTCCGTTGTAGCTTCAGTTGGCTTGGCAGTAGTGGTAGGCTTTACTGTGGTAGGTCTGGGTGGCATGGTGTTGATTTCGGTTACATAGTCTATCCTACCACTCTTTGCATCAAATCCCACACGGAATGGTTCCTCTCCTTCTGGCTGCACAATAGCATAGCTCTCACCAATCACTACTACGTCTGGAAAAATGCTACCTACTTTAGCAACGCAATGGTTTGGAGGATAATCTACTGCCTCAGCATTCGTCTCCATGCACTCTTTGTAGCAATGCCGAAGGTCGTACTGAGGAACCAATTCACTGCACATTCTGCAGTTTTCGGCACAACCGCATTTTAACCAGAATGCTTCATTTTCCAGACGAATTGGCATTCGTTTAGTCTTATGGTCACAACTCTGTCCATGGGTACTGGCTGATGGAATTGTCACAATAAGAACAATATTCACCTGTAAATAATATTATATTCCATGATTTTATCAAAATCGGACACTGATTACTTGGCTGATACCAACTACATGTAGTTGATCAAAAGAATGGAAAGCACTACCATCACTACTACTACTACTGCTACTGCTAAAATCACTACTATGGCTGGTACTGTTACAGATACTGCTACTGCTGATAGTGTCACTGTTACTGCTGGTACTATGACTCCTACTACTGCGACCGTTACTGGTTCATGAATTACTGCTAGCTAAAATTACTATGCCATAGAAAAATTGTGGTACTCAACTTTTAGTGGTAGACCAAAATTCATGGGTGTGAAACCAGTTCCTGACTGCTCAAAAGTTATATTCCTTGTTTAAAAAGTATAATGAGTTACTTAGAGGTCTACATACCAGTATAATCAGCTTGCTCTTCATCTTTGTAGACTTGGAAGTCTTCTACTCTAAATTTTACCAATGCAGTCACTCCTCTCCTTAACTCTACTACTTTCTGAATAATTACAACCTGAAGTCTCTTATTTATATACACATGCCTTGTAATGATGCACCTATGACTGGACAAAACAGGACAAAGCTACAATTACAATACATATGCAGACATAGGGTTTTAGCTAAGCTTTAATTACATAACAATTTCACTACCATTATCTGCAATGTATTTATTATCTCAGCTTAGATTAGGTAAACCCCTGCTTAAACCATGTCTATATTGTATGACTAAACACCTAGTTAAAGATATTATGCAACACCCAGAGACCAACATTTACAAGACAACAGAGCTGAAATAATAGTAGTCAGAATCCCAAATTAACACCCAGGTATAAATCTTATAATAATAAAGGATTACTATAATTACAAAGTTGTTGATGTTTTAGCTTATGGTGAACAATAATACAGACCTACTAAACTGGAGGGTTGAGGCCACCATCAGTCTATTTATTGTTACCTTATCAGCTTATTTATCCATAGGTTTTTAAGGATTTCTCATAATAATTATTATTTACATGCTATCCATGCCATGGACTCAGGGCTCAGTCAGCTCTTCTCTATGTGTCTACATGTATGGAGATTATTGGCAATTATATTTGAATATGCCAGTGTTGGTGTGAAGTTACACAATATAGAGTAGGACTAACTACTAGATGTACTTCTAAAAACATAGGTAGTATTTCAGCCTGTCCTGTTCTCATTGTCAGAGATGACAATGATAGTGCTAAGTGCTAATGACTGGTGGGATGGCTTGGTTCATAATGTAATGGAAACCACAGTGCTGCTATTATACCAGATATATGCTGGGCTAACAGAGTGTTTCTTTGTCTTATTATCTACATGCAAAATCTACTAGTTGCTATAAATTTCTAAGATATCAAGCCAAGGAGAGAACTACAATATTACTAGTTACTACACTCTTTACAATTAACACTCTGTCGCACATGCCTGTAGACACCATCCCCTACAACACTCATTTCTAAATGTCTAACATAATAATATTACAGTGTCTCTCAGACTAAACGATACATTTAATATTATGAGTTACAGTTGGAAGCAGGCGAATTCCAAAACAATACACATGTAATTGATGTAATGCATGTCTGTACAATTTTCTCATTGAAATCAGTTGATGCTTAGACTCCAATCAAGTCACATTTACTCAGCAGCTATGCAGAGTCTTCTCTCCTAGCAATGCCAGTTCCCGCTCTTGGTCCCATTGAACCAAGTAGCTCGAGCTGTCTACTAGGCTAGAACACACTCTTTCAAAGATTTGTCTATGCATTGACTTGGGCTTAACAATCACAAGTACTGTTCACTCTATATGTAAAGAGGAAGAATACTGTAATGTTTCAGTGTATGGTTTTCACACAGGTGCCGATGTAGCACGAGTGCGGGAAGTGCTTGGTAGTGGTAGTGGGCTGCCAAGGTAAACCTTCACACATTACATAAAGAGTGAAGAGTCAAGCAAAGCTCTTGCAGTTATTGAAGAGGACGTAGGCCAATGTTTAGACTCATTAAAGAGTCAAGGGTCGCTGTAGGTCCTATAGCTTATACTCCGAAGGAGTGTAGAAAGTGTCTGTGTTGATGAAGGGACGTAGACCCGATGCTAGATTCATTGAAGAATCCAGGATCGGCTAAGGTCCAACAATGGTTTATACTTAGCAAGGAGTGTAGAAAGAGACTTAATACGAGTATGGGGATGAGCTCGGACACTAAAGGTCCAAGGACCAAGGCTAGAGCTGCCTGCCTGCACGAATAAGACTCTGTAGGTTGAGTTAGGAGATGTTGCTTTATTAAAGTGCAATCAAAAACTGATTTGAGATAGCAAATGTGCTGGCTTTTATAAAAAATGAACTTCCGGCTGAAAGGACTACAAGGGGTCTTCTCCGGAAATTGCATAACAACATGGCTGAAAATACCCGAGGCCTGACCATCAAAAGGGTCGGCCATGCACAAAAAGTGCTTACAATAATAGGAAAAGGATTATGTGTAAATATGAGCATTGTCTGTGACATCAGCCATGACTTTATAATAGGTAAAAGACTTCTCAGGTAATGATTGTCTTCGACAAAAGTAGTGTAATTAGCTACAGATGAATACAAGGGACATGTTTGGTTAATAATAACAATATTGCACACTAGCCAGGCAGTAGTTGACAAGGATAATAAGTATAATTATAGTAATGCAGGCAAGTATAATTAGCTAATGATAAGCAGATGCACCAATACAATACATTGTAGATGTATTCCAATACAGTCAGATATTGTAGGCTATTGCATAAGAGTTACATAACTAATAATGTAATGGTTTCTGTGATTTGGTGCGGTCGTCCTTGGACGACTATCGACCCAGAAATGAAGTGCCTATGAGTGGTAATAGGACTTCGCATTACATGAAAGATCGAGCGGTCTCAGTAGCCCAAATACTACCAAAGACGACCCATCTGATCTCAAGTCCGACCTTCAGACTATACAATGAAAGAGAGTGATCCGACCTAGTAGGCAGTTCGCAAGGCGAATGACCTGGCAAAAGGAAGAGAAAGTCTCTGTATCAAGTATAGATGTGTCTTTATTGAAAGCCAAGTGAAGACTGAGACAATGAACAGTAAAACAGTGCCCTTTATATAGTATAAGGACTTCCGGCCGACATGACGTCGGGAAAAGACGACGTGTGGTCGTCCGGAAGTTGCGCAACAAGATGGCCGCCGGAAGCCCGACGGCCGACCCAAAATAGGTCGGGTTCTACAAAAGTTGCTTATAATGGTCCAATTCATGTACAAAATGAATATCAATGGATTCTGAGAGGTCGGGCCTCTGTACATGGGTATAAAAGGCATAAAAAGACTTAGAAACATTCATGTGACTATGTATAACAACATATAGTAAGATACATGAATAAGGAATGAGCATAAACACATGGAGACATATATATATAGACGGTAATTAGGTACTTTGAACATGCAATGCAGTTAAGGGTAAGTATACGAGCACTAATTGTGAGAATGTTAGTGTCAGGTGAGTAGCGCTGTAACAACTACTAGGCACTTAGGGTGCGGTGGAGCTTCGTCCGGGAGTTGGAGTCGTATACAAATGTCCTGTACCATCACATAGCCCCCCGATCCTTGGCACTATCTCTCCGAGTATGTCTAAGGATCTGCTCCGTGAGCCGTTGGTGGAGGGATATTTCGTCCTGTACGGCTTCCGTCTGCTGGACTATAGTAAGCCGGTCTCTAACATGTGAGTGAAGAAGTCTCTGCTGGAGTATGTGCAATTGGTGCCTGAGGCGCCCGAGACGATTGTTCAGAGTAGCACACAATCGTTCTCTCTCCTTCTGGAATTCTGCTGTAGGGGTGCGGGATTCAAGAGTCTTCTTTGTATTTTTAGTATCTGGAGGGCTGGTCGACAACGGGACGGCCTTGTCTGATCCGGGTCTAGCCTTAGGCGGCCGGGGCCGACGTTTGGGTATGTCGTAAGTATCAGTCCCTCGGTGATCCAAGGCTGGAGGGTCCATACGAGTCTGTGGTCGCTTTGGACTGCCTAGTCGCTCCCAGG
This sequence comes from Bugulina stolonifera, assembly GCA_935421135.1. NCBI lineage: Eukaryota > Metazoa > Bryozoa > Gymnolaemata > Cheilostomatida > Bugulidae > Bugulina > Bugulina stolonifera. The sequence continues at coordinate 9,754,728 of OW285191.1, forward strand.
GCGACTTTCTTTTACTTGTTTTCTTTGGGGCAGGAGGAGGTGTCAGTCGCACCACTGCTGCTCTGGCTTCAGCTTCTGGAGGAGCTGGTATAGTGAAAGGTTTCGGTCCTACGTCTGCTGGGATGCATGAGGGGTAAGCGACCCTCTTGTCGAGCTTCATCGCCTTGAGGAAAAGCTGGAACATGTGGGAATCCACTTCATACTGGATGGCTCCGTGGCCTGTCTGGCTTTGGTGCCGATAGACAGTCTCTGCATCACGGGCGCTGACTCCACAGGAACAGAAGAACTGGGTAAAGTGTTGGCGTGTGTGAGCCTTGATGGTGTTCTCCGTCCCTTCTAGCTTACATAGTCGACAATAGGAGTTCCTTCCTTTACATCGGGCTGTCCGACGTATATCACTACTGGTCCGTGGAGAGATCCAGCAAAGTTGAGACTGCGGCATAGGCGTCTCTGGAGAGGTCTCTATAAGAGAAAGTGTAGATACAAGAGGTTGATCATTTAGATTATCAATGTTTGCGTAGGCCAAGTCGTCTTCGTCACCCGACTCAGTCACATGGTGTACAATGTTATTGGAGTACATATGCGTGTCCGAGGTCGTCCCGGAGGGGAGGCGGTGCATGTCCGAGTCGGTTAGGACGGCATCGTCCCGAAGCACCGAAGGTACTTCAGTATGACCCGACCCGACTGGCACGACCTCATCCCTCGAGGAGTTCCCGAGATCAGCATATAAGTCGTCGTCGTCCAAAAGCAACAGTACCTCGTCCAAGTCTATTGGCTCACCTGGCAAGTCCATGAGTAGGCCGACTAGGGAGGGCACCGTCCTTGTTGAGGAGTCTCGAATAGAGTGCTCTGTTGTCCGACTAGGTGTTGACTGAGTGGTGGTGGTGAGGGTACTGGGGGATCCATCTGGATCCTGGCCTTTTATAGGTGTGGGGGCTGCCCTGGTTCTCCTTGTGGTGTGCGACGTTATGCCTGCAACACCTGGCTTCTCACCATGTAGTAGAACTACGTTGCGGCGGAAGTGCACTTGTCTGACCCCTGTTGTTAGATCTATTTTGATCTCAAGGTTGTCTGGGTCACCGGATCCGTCTGTGGAATTGGAGAGTAAACACGGGCCTGGCCGTGTCGGCCTACGATAGGTAGTCGTCTGGGCAGCCCATTTGTGATGAATTTCTTCTAGTATAACCTCTGGGGGTCGGCCTCGCTTCCACCGGGCCTTCCTCCTGTATGATAAGGGTCTGTTTTCCCTAGTGTAGGGCGTTAGCATCCGGACGTAGGAGGGTCTACCTTTTGAACCTCTGCCCCAGTCGGGCGGCGGGAATATCGGGTGCTGGAAATAGTCGACAGCTCCTTCCTCGAGGCGGTTTGCGCCTTGTCTACGCTCCTGGATGCGCGGCTTTTTAGCCTGTCGGCCCTGGTCCTCTACTTGCCTCTTTTTCTTCGCTGTTCCTCCCTCGGCTTCTAGCCCCCCTATCGGGTGGCCAGGGCGTCGGCATTGTACTTCGACGCCATGCGGAGTTGTACTGGGCGGTAACGATCCTTTTCCTCCCTCGGCCCTGGATCCTCTGTGTGGGTGTCCTTGACGTCGGCATTGATCATCGACGTCGGGCGCAGGTGTACTAAGTGATGAGCTTCCCGTTCCTCCCTTGGCCCTGGGTCCTCTGTTGGGGTGTCCTTGACGTCGGCATTGATCATCAACGTCGGGCGCAGGTGTACTAGGTACTGAATTATCCGTTCCTCCCTCGGCCCTGGATCCTCTGGTGGGGTGTCCTTGACGTCGGCATGAGTCATCGACGTCGGGCGGAGGCGTACTAGGCTTCATCTCAGGCATCGTCCTCAATGTATAAGGGCTTCCCGTTCTATTGACACACGGCCATTGATCTCGGCTGGTGTATACCTTTGCGGTATGGCAGTTTACAGAGCACTTGTGTTTAGTCAGGTAGGGCATCCCTAGGACGCCATCTTCTGGTATGGAGCCGATGAGGAACAGTTCTTGGCTAAAGGTACGACCGACTACCATAGGTAGCCTTACCATTCCCTCGAACCTGAGAGTCGAGCCGTCGGCCATCTTGCCATATGGCTGACTTACTGGTAGGACCTCTAGGTCGGGTCTCTGCAGCTTCTTCAGGATGCGGGGTGATATTAGGTTGGTCGTACAGCCCGTGTCCAAGAGTAGGGTTACATCTTGGCTACATAGTCGTCCTTGTATGTACAGGCTAGGTACATGCGGCTTCACATACGTCACTTGAGTCACTGTTTTAGAAGGGGGGTCGGCCTTGCCGACCGGATACTTGGGACGGTCTTCCGAGATGGAAATGTGAGAGGTGTGAGGAACTTGTAGGGCCCGAGTGCCAGCCTCTACTGTCTCGGGCCGGAGCCTTTTCCCGACTCGGGTACTGGCGGCTCAGGATATGTGGGGGGGGGTGTTCCCATTGGTCCGTTGAGGAGGGGGACCAGGCTTTTTGCTGGTCTGCCAGGAGGGTCTGTTCCGAGGTCCTGGCGCTCTGGGGGCGTCTAGTAGTCCTCGAAGTCGTCTGACTTCTTGGCTGAGTGTCTGGATGGCCTCTTTCAGGTCGTTGATCCAGGTCAGGTCGGAGTCCACTGTATTTATCTGGGGTGTCTCCGGCTCGGGTTCTGTGACTGCCCTGATTTGGTGTGCTTTACTTCCACGGGAAGGTCCCTTGACGAGCAAGAAGTCGTTTCCGGCTCGGACGGCCGAGTCCACATCTCTGGGGTTTATTGCCAAGAGGTGTCTCTGTAGGTGTCCGTCCTCAAGAGAGTTACTGAAGTTTTCCACAGCCAATACCCGGCGGTGCGCTTCGGGTAGTTCCTGGAAAGCCACATGTACAAGTTTCTTGACTAGGGTGGCATGTTCTTGTAATGACATGCCGGGATCTTTCCGCAGCTGTATGAGCTGGAGTCTAGCTTCTTTATCAGTTAACCCGTATCGGGCGCGTAGAGCTTCGAAGATCCCTTCTGAGGTGCCGGGTCGGCCACATTCTTGTGCCGGTCCCTTGAGGGCCTCTCTTAGGTGAAGGTACATGGCTGCCGGGCTCCAGTCGTTTGCCTCGGCTATGGTCAGGAACTGTTCTATAAAGAACTCGACGTCTCCTTGTCCGTCGAACTGTGGTGTCTTGAAAGAGGGTTGAGGCGGCTGAGGTCGAGCTACTTCTATGTACTGTCCGATTACCTCTACTAGCCTGTCTATATCGCTAGCCATTGCTGAGTATAGATGGAGCCTCTTTAATGGAGGGGACGTGTCGTCCTCGGTTTGATGTCTGTAGGGTGTCGGGTAGCTAGTTAACTACCGTAGTTTGTTAGGCCGGGTCGGCCTGGTGGTCGTACTGAGTACCGTCAATCTGTTCTGGATCCGAGGTCGGTCTTTGATTGAAGATCCGGCGTAGGTCGGGCTACATCCAGCGGAACCACGAGAATTATGGGTGCACTTTAGCGTTTGTCACCTTCTCGTATCCAAGGTTCCCGGGTCCGAGTCCTAAATCGCCGTAGAAGTATTGAAGAATGAGGTCGGTCGGTCACCCGAGTCCGAGGTCACCTTCCTTCTCTTCGTATCGTAAGAGTACGACCTTAGAATCCCACTGCTGCCACCAATGTAATGGTTTCTGTGATTTGGTGCGGTCGTCCTTGGACGACTATCGACCCAGAAATGAAGTGCCTATGAGTGGTAATAGGACTTCGCATTACATGAAAGATCGAGCGGTCTCAGTAGCCCAAATACTACCAAAGACGACCCATCTGATCTCAAGTCCGACCTTCAGACTATACAATGAAAGAGAGTGATCCGACCTAGTAGGCAGTTCGCAAGGCGAATGACCTGGCAAAAGGAAGAGAAAGTCTCTGTATCAAGTATAGATGTGTCTTTATTGAAAGCCAAGTGAAGACTGAGACAATGAACAGTAAAACAGTGCCCTTTATATAGTATAAGGACTTCCGGCCGACATGACGTCGGGAAAAGACGACGTGTGGTCGTCCGGAAGTTGCGCAACAAGATGGCCGCCGGAAGCCCGACGGCCGACCCAAAATAGGTCGGGTTCTACAAAAGTTGCTTATAATGGTCCAATTCATGTACAAAATGAATATCAATGGATTCTGAGAGGTCGGGCCTCTGTACATGGGTATAAAAGGCATAAAAAGACTTAGAAACATTCATGTGACTATGTATAACAGCATATAGTAAGATACATGAATAAGGAATGAGCATAAACACATGGAGACATATATATATAGACGGTAATTAGGTACTTTGAACATGCAATGCAGTTAAGGGTAAGTATACGAGCATTAATTGTGAGAATGTTAGTGTCAGGTGAGTAGCGCTGTAACAACTACTAGGCACTTAGGGTGCGGTGGAGCTTCGTCCGGGAGTTGGAGTCGTATACAAATGTCCTGTACCATCACAATAAGCACTAATAGGTGCCAAGTAGGCCACCAGGGATAATGTTAGTTAGGGTCACCCTTTGGATTCTTGCTGGTTGTCCAGAACACTACAATAGTCTAATCAACCACTGCTAGACTCTTCCCACAGTCTACCATCTGTAGGCCTACCAGTGTGATATTCAGCTAAACATTAAAATATTTATTTTCAAAGAAACTATAATCAAGAAAATTAATGACTCAGGTGATTAATTTCTTTTATCTTGGTTGCATCTAAAACACTTTTATCAATTTAAATCAACCAGAATCATCTAGCATAAAATAAAAAACGTTCAGATATATCTTATATTTATGTAACACTATTACTGTATGCTTTTTGTGCTTAAGAAATCTATTCATTTGAGGATAGTGACTGTCTCTTTGGAGTCTGTACCATAGAGATCAGTTTTAGATGAAAATGATGAGTTGGGTAATACCTACTCACCAACCGGGTATTATATCCTTTTAAATGTTTGTGCTGACTTCAAAGTCACTCAAGTTTATGATGAAATTGTACTATTGTGTGGCAATATCTTCATCATCTCACTGACAACTTTCATAATTTCCTTTCTCGGGGAAAAGTGCAATCAAGAAATGAATTACACACTTTGAAATACAGGTAATAGCAATCTTAACAACTTTCTAATTTATGTATCATAACTAGTTTCACTCAATCAATAAGTTGTCGTATATGAAGAGATGTGTTCCAGTTACTCAATCTTCAGTCTGGTTGACTCTATTCAGTAAACCAGATCTAAACTGCTAGCAGAGACTTGTATCAAAGTCTGTTATGAAGTTTCCTAATTCAGGAACAGATATGCTTAAACTAAGGAGAGTCATCTGGTGTGTAATATTGTGGCTGTCTGCTAATGTTCAAGCAGAGGGATCTGGCAGTGTGTTGGGTAGGTGGAGTTTATTACACTGTTTAGGAACACTCTGTCACCACTCAACATGCAGCAATTTACTGTACTATATAAATTATTTGAAGCAAAAATGTTTCTTTTATTAATGTATAAGAGAATTAAATATTTAGTTGTTATTTACACAACCATGTAGTCTACTGTTAATTAAAAAAAAACTTTTACTGTGTATGAATTATCCAATGTACATGGAAAAGATGAACAATAAACACTTGGACTGCAAATGTAAACAGTTAGAATTGAGCATATACTGTAGAACTACTTACAAGTTTTCCAGTAACAGTTTCTCACATACAAATTTGTGGTGTTTAAGCATGGTAGTGTATGTAGCCCACCATGCGAGGTGCATGTAATATTTAATAGCTGAATGCAATCAATGGCATTGGAAGGATGTGTCTGACGATAAGAATTTTTAAAACTGTTAAAACTTGATTGCTTATAATGCGATTGTTTGACTAGGGAGCTACTTTGTTGGATCAACCATCTTTGGTCCTTTTAGATTTAGATACTATTGCTCAGGCAAGCATTACAAAAGATGTCAGCATCTCTCCAAAGAACCCTTCAATCACCAGAACATCTGGTTCTAGAAGTATTGTAGAGTGTGTGATCGGTTGCATGAAGTTATATCCTTTTGGCTGTACAAGTGTCTTCAGAGACAAAACTAGTGAGTGTAATTATTAACACTTTATTTACATCTTATGCAGTAGATATCATTATTTATTATTATTCAACTACTGCCTACTGTAGTAAAGAGAAAAATGAGAGAATGATTTCTAAAGATACACCACCTGCTTTTTGTGGTACTTCAAAAATCTGAGTCAGACTCATGCCTGGTACTTCTGGATCCAACCTATGCCTACACATAATTATGTTAATTTCACTTCGTTGCAGCTGGCAAGTGCTACGAAATGAATGGAACGGTTGCTGAAGTACTAATTCCATTCAGCTCATACACTCCAGTTGGTCACCTCATAGAGCTGGTGAAGAAAGGAGAGGTAAAATAATTTTACCAGAAGTATAACAAAGAGGTTGATAATTTGGTAATGCATAGGTAATAGTGTAGTTAGTCGTTCAGTTTATCAGTAGTGATTGGTAGCCTATTTTATAAATACATGTAGAAAACATATATAATGTGTCTTTAGCAAGGAATTTATTTTTGAGCAGTCAGAGACCGTAGAGGCCCAGGTTCACACCCCAGTCAGGGACTGGCATTTTCATGGATTTGAAACAAGTCTCTGACTGCTTAAAAATAAATTCCTTGCTAAAAATACATCATATTATATATATATTAAAAATGGCCAAACCCCTTAACATGTAGAAAACATGTGTGAGTAATGATTTGGCTAAATATTGCAACAATCATAAAAATAATGAAATTAAATGTATTGTAAGATTTGTTGAATGTCTATAATGCACCTTGTTCTACTATTTATCATAAAACTACTAGCCAACAATATAACAAACTTCTAGCCTTCGCCGCGTAAAAGATTGAAACATGAATATAGATTTTTAAGTTTACTATTAGAATTGCAACCCAAATTACATTTGATAATAATATTATCATCGAAAAATAAACTGCCCTATCCCATGATGATCAACTTATGGGACCTTAGAAGAATATTCTGCCCTTACATGATTATAGAACAGTAACTGCAATGGAAGAGCATGCAATGATGGTGAAGTGTGTCTAAAAGACAGCTTAAACAAAGAACAGGGCTCACACATCTGTTTAGGTAAGTATTCCTGCAGTTTTAATTATAAACTCATATAGGTTGAAATAAGCAGTTGGCAGATTGCTAGGCCTATTATAAATACACTACGTTTTCATTGTTCAAACTAGCTTACAGCTCGCACTAATTATGGCTGTAGTTAGCAGTGCGTACTAAGCCAACCCATGAACTAATAATAGCTCGCACTAATTGTTGGCAATTGGCATATAGTCAGCTCGCATGACTTCGTACTGAGAGTACGCACCGACTGAGCTCGCTAAATCGCTGCGAGCTAAGTCATCCCATGGCTCGAGCTGAGCTTAAACTGCACTGAGTTCGAACCATGGAAACCCAGTGATAAAGGTAACTATTCATTAGCAAAATGCTACTCCTCCAATGGTAAAGGAACATTTCAAAAAAGGTAGTTCGAAACAGGACGTTTCACAACTGGACACTTTGAAAGAGGATAGTTTGAAACTGTGTAGATCACATTATTTAGAAGAAGACAACTTGCAAATAATTAATTTTAATTAATTAGTTTAATTAATTAAAGGAAAGAAATAACATTAAAAATAGAAATTAGTTGAAATCTGGTGGTTGAGGTTTGGGGATAGGTGTTTCAAACTGTTCGGTATTGAACTGTCCACTTTCGAAACGACCTGTTTCAAACTGTCTTCAAATAGTCGCACATTTCCCTTCAATAGTACATGTATATAGTGATCTATTCTAATGAAACCTTCTTTTACTGAATCACAACTAAAAACTGTCTATTCGGTCTAGCTACATGCACATGTAGAGCGGTGCCGGAAAAACACCGAACCACCGAACAGCGGAATGGAATTCACCGAACAGCGGATGAATTTAACAGAAAAGAATTTCTTTGTATGCCTCACTTATAGCATGATATTAGGCCACTATAACTAGAATTTTACTGTTATGAACTCATAAAACTCTTGCGCAATTCAACCATGTCATTTATAATTATAAAAAATTATTTATAAATTTTTATTCAGACGAACAATAAATAAATGAGTAAGTAGAATCTAAACATCTCGACTCTCAAATATCTAGCCCACAATGTTCCTGAGCTGAGTGGCAATAAACATAATATTTTATGCAAAAAATATTTTACTAAACTATTTAATAAGTTGTAAATCACAAAGACAATGAACAGCTTTAGCAGTAAAAGGCAGCTTATGCATTGATGAACGGTGAGTAATAGTAATGAATATGAGTCCCAAATTTTATTAGCTCAAGATTTTTATTGCAGCTCAAGACATTTCGACTAAGTTCAAACTTGCCATTTCTTCAATAGAGCTACACAGTTCGGAAAATAAACAGATAATCGGATAAAGATCAGCGGCGCAATGTGCGTTTGCTGAAAAGGGTACTTTTCTTTTGTGTGGATGGTAGCAAAATGTGACTTTGCTTTTCGGAATTCCCAACTGTGCCGTGATTATGGTAATTTACAATCAACGATGAAAACTGAGCTATTGACTTTAATTTTTATTTTAAGTTTTAGCAGAACAAACCCATAATACTAATTAGTAGTAGTTGGAAGGTTAAGAAATGATTCATTTATTTTAATTTGTTGTTTCAGCACTATGAAAATTCATATGGAACTTCTGCACAGTAGAATATGAACCCATTGATATAAAATAGATTAATGTAAATTAATATAATGTCAATATGATAAGTATTGTTATATACAATACAAATGGTATTTTTATTTAATTTGTATTTAATTTGCTGTGATGATGATTATTGTTATTGTCTAACACAGTTGATATATTATTATTGTTTATTATTGATCAATTTTATGAAAGATGGGCGATTTTATATTAGGTCAACATGTCTTTATACTGGCTCGATCTGTTCGGTGATTTCAATTCCGCTGTTCGGTGGTTCGGTGTTTTTCCGGCACCGACATGTAGAGTGAGTGCATGCATGACAACCATAACTCTTGATGAATTAGACTATCATTATACAAAACCTCTCAAATAGAATTAAAAGTACTGAGACCTCACAGTCAACTGATGGCATTATCACTAAAAAAAAAACTGCCCAATCAGCTTATGGGACCTTAGAATAATATTATGGCCTTACATAATTATATAACAGTAACTGAGTGTCTTGCCCAATGCCCCATAAAAACACATGCATACATGGAGCATAAGTAGCAACATACATGTATTACACTGTTTTGTATGCTACTTTTGTGAGATGAATTGCAATACAAAACCAGGAAGACATTTTAGACATTTATAAAGAGTATGTAGATGTCAAATATCAACAATAATTTAACTGTGAATCAGCGATTATTATCAATTAATGTGCTGTATGCTCCTTTCCATGTCTGTTTGCAGGTAAGGTTATTAGTAGTATTAGCATTATTCACATTTAGTGATTATACTTCACTACTTTATACCAATGTTTGATCCCGCTGGTAGGGTATTTGTAAGCATAGCTTAGAATATTGTCTCAAGTGAATTTCTGAAGAACTGTCATATGGGTAGACATTTGACGTACCTCTACATGTGCTTGTTTTCTCCCAGGAGATCAGACTGGTAAATGTGACATAAATAGGGAGTACAACAACCTGAGACACTATTGGTCTAGTGAGATTAAAAGTAGACAGGATACTGGGGTTGTCATGGTAACTATCCCAACCGAAACTTTATATTATTATGATATTAGAAATAAATCCTAGTGAAAACATACTTTGGTATTTCTTTGAAGAATTATTTATTACTTTGTTTGTAGAAGAGAGAGGCAAAAAAGAGCTTTCTTTGGATTTTTTAGCATACATATAAACTTGGAGCTATATAATACTCGTATGTTAAAAGCAATTGGCACTTCTTTCATTACATATATAGATTGAGTTATAATATTCAGCTCTCAGCATCTGATTGCTTTTCCTAAAAGGCTGCAAGGAAAGAATGCAGTGGTTTACTAAATTTACTTTTAGCCTACATATCAACTCAGCACATACATTTTGAAAACATAGTCGTAGGTCTAGTGCTATGCTGCATTTAGTTCAGGATTCAGGATATTTCAAAATATTTTTATTATGTATGGGGTTACATTGTAGTCAGCTACCTATCCTAAAAAGATTGCTGATTCTGGTATGAGAGTCATCATTCATATGCCTGTAAGAGCTCATAGAGATGACCCTTATGGCTGTAACAATTGGTACATCACATTTAATGGCATAAAGTGTGACAACCCTGCTAACATAGAGTATCTGGACTTCAGCGCTGATACTGGAAATTACCACCAGAATTTGGATAGTAAGTAGAGTAGTCGGACAGATATTACCTCACAGAAAGCTGTTATATACGTATTTAATAAAGTGTCTAACTAATGAAGCATTGCTATTTTACTATGAACATGTAAAGATTATAATATTCTGATCAAACAATACTGGCTTTTCTATTTCAACAGATTTTTCTGAATAAAAGCAACCCTAAACATGTTTAAAGTATTTACTCAATGTTTCAGTTGATGGTACATGCTATGGATTGGAGGCTGGAATTGTTAGAGTAGAGTTTGTAGTTGGTCTCTGTAATGGATCAGAGTCTTTGAACGCATGCTCTGGGTGGAATGGAGTGAGATCTATGATGGTGATGGAGATGCTGCCCTTGCCAGCACTTAAAGGTATACACAGTAAAGCATTGGCACTAATAAACTATTGATCAAAACCAGAAGTTGTTCTCTCCGAGAGAAACAAAGAAGAGGAAGATAAATTGGGAGAGGACAACTTCTGATTGTGATCAATAGCTCATTAGCGCCCATGATACAAAGTTTTCACTGCTAGTTTAATTACATTCAGGTTCGAACATAAATAGAGAATTACAAGTATTCTCTACACTCAAAAATAGCTAGTCCCATAGCTGAGTGATACTTAACTAAAATTGTTCTCACTTTCAGCTGATCACAGCTAGGTAAGTTAAAGATAAAAGAATGTATGCTTTCAGTTGAGCTAAGGTACAGTATTATATTCTGGTAAAGTAAGAAAGATATCTGTGAGTATGTGATTTGTTCTTGGATCAGATATAATTTTCCTGGTACACAAAGAGTACTGCCACTGTACTTTCCGATGAGCTATTACTAAAGTTATGTAGGTGACTAATGAATAAATAGTGGTATAAGCAATAACCAACAACAATTCTGTTTACCTTCAGCTGGAGTTTCTACTCAATGTCCTCTACTGAACACATTCAACTATAGATATCACACTTGGATCGATGAGTTGACTCCAATAGTGAAGCAAAACTCTGAGCATTTCTTGATAAAGGTGAGTCGTAACCACAGGGAGATATCACTAGACACCCCCACCAGTGGTATAGCAAATGGTCGAGGATCCACTGATAAATTTTTTTCCTGGTAGTAGAGAGACTCTGGGTGGCTTTATTTTGTTCAAAATTGCTAGTTGCTAGTTTCATACTATTGTTAGTAAAACACTTACCAAAGCTCCCTAAATCTTCTTGAGTTTACAAAATAATAAAATAATTCAAACAATCTTAAAGACTTTGAATGCTCAAGAGTGTATATATTGACCACGTGTTTAGCCCATTTCACCTTTGGCTGTACAATCAAGAATTATATAGGAATGCAAAGTTGTGCTCTCTTTGTTTGCTTCAAACTTTAGAGAGAACAACTTCAAGCTGCTTTGACGATAATTATGCTGTAGCTGCATGCAGAAAATATTTGGTCAAAGCTTTTATATTTCACTAGTGTTATATCTTTTTAAAAATTGTTGTAAGAAAGGACACTGGGGGTGACACTTAGCCAGGCTACTCACCATGGTGCTATTAGGATACATTACATCATAGGAGTACATGCATATAAAAAATGACCCCTGAACATCCGATGTTGTATATTTTTATCTGCTGTTTCAACATGCAGAAACGAGCCAATACTGAATTAAAACCTTTTATATACCCTATAGTCTGGCTTCAGGTTTTACGAGAAAATACATGAATAGAGATCTGCACTTCATTTTCCAAACTTAGCAGCCACCTATACAGTATTACTCAAACATATAATGTATGTTGCATGATTTTATCACACATAACGTTCACCATTTTAGTCAATATCTTATGAGAAGATGGCCAATGAGACGTGTCTACGTATTAAATACAGTGCTGTAGCAGGTGTACTAGCTCCCAACTCCGCTCAACTCAGTCACTGTGGCAGATGGTAAGTGTCCATCCTACAGGTAAATAACAAACTACAACAGCTGGCCTAATATTTTCATCCCACTAGCCATTTACACATGAAACATGCTGGTTAATGGTACAGGCTCTAGACCTCAGAACAAAGATTGCCTATTAGGATGTCAAACCCCATTTAATCTTCATACAGTGAGTAATAGATGTGTTTGAACCTGTTAGTACTTTTAGATAATACAATGGAAGTTGATGCTGTAAAATCTACAAGCATCAAAGAATCTTGCACACACACAAAGGCCACAATTTTTACTTAAAATGCCATATGCTTTACTTAATGGCGTTGCAATTTTACCTTGAAACTTTGCAAATCCAGAAAAATGAGTGCCCAATATTTTACAGGTATGTAAAGATAAATGGTGCAGAATGCTCTCCACGTCTAGACTTTGTAATAGTTCCTCACAAGGAAGATCATGGCGGATACTTTACGGATCATAGAAGAACAAGAACTGGTAACGCCTTCAAATATATAATTTATACAATGATTTAACCAGATCTGCTGAACTTCAAATGTACATACATCTAGCCAAATTTAATTGCATTCTTATACATATAAGTCAGAAAAACTCAACTTGCTCAATTGCTTTACCTACATGTGACATCTTGTAATAATAGACAGCTTTCACCCTGCAGTTGGTTGCTCAACGACGGCCGGCCGCTAACCACAATGTGGTTAACTATTGCTATGGAATAGTTGACACATGTCAGTCAGCGATGGAGTTCAAAGTTCAGTTTGTCGAACTCTTTGACCTCTATCGCTCACTGGAGCATGACACTGTATAATATACTTATGGTCAACTATGGCCGCCCATCGCCAATAGTTAAAGCTGAAATGTGAGAGCTGTTTTATTGGAAATATTCACCTTTCATGGGCTTTTCCTTTCTCTAGCTCCCATCAGACAACAGCAAAGTATAATAACACCACCGTTAAACATACACTGCAATCCATACTTATCTTTCTCAAGCCATCGTCTCCCCTGCTTCATTAACTCATTAAACAGCGAAGTGTATTTGTTGCAAAATAAATTTCCATATTGTCAACTTTTCATTCAATTCTTAGCAAGAGAAATATTTCCCCTTCCCATAAATACGCCTTTTTTGATAATGTGTGGAACCTAATAGACATTAAAGAACATCATTGTTTTGTATCCGAAGCTGAAGGAATATGTGAGAATACATTGTCCATTGGCAAGCACAGTTTGGAGATTTGGGTTTCAGCCTGTGAGGATTCTATCTTTGAACAATCGTCAACATTAGTGAGTGGATGGCTAAATTCCCCTTCACGTCTGCATGTAGAGGAAGTGAGACAAAAACGTGCCATTGATGCAGGTACGGTAGTCAAGACTAATCTTTTAATGCAAATATTAATGTATAAAAAAATAATATTTTTGCAAAAGGTTATACCAGAATATACAATGTATGTGTACATGTATTATTGATGGGATAATATTTTAAACTTAATACCAAAGCTACAGATACAATGTATATTGTATGAGATATTGAAACAGAGAGTCAACAGTGAAAAATCAGGCAGCACAAAATTATCAACTTTAAATGGAGCTTCGGATTAAATACTGAGCTATCCATATCTACCTATATGAACCAGTCACTTTTTCTTTCTAGTGAAGTCAAGAAATGGAATGTATAAAAGTCATGTCGGAAAGTTGCAGAATTATAATTGGTGGATGCAGAGCTGGCAGATTAATAGTTCAGCGGAGATAGTGGAGATAACTTACTACAAGGAGTTTAATAACACTGCTCTGAGGATGACAGCAAGTGGTAGTCACAAATTAAGACGCTCTACGACTAATTCAATTGGCCGATGTGCAACATGGTGAGATTACAGCAATATTAGAATCAGTCCTAAAATTATAATATACTCGTAATCTACTGATAATAGGCATATCATGATGTTTTAATGCAAGGAGTTTGTCTATTAGGCAGTCAGAGATTTGTCTCACGCTCATTATAGCCCTGGCCTCTACCGCACCTAATGATTGTCTCAAACTGTGAACAAAACATGTTAGCCTACCATTACACTAGCTCAGCAACGTTAAAAAGAAAGCTTTGCCGGTGAGCAGTAGACATGCACTGCGTCACTGCACACAGGGCACCCCTCGTATTATGGTCACCCTGCTATATACAACTGCTGCTGTACAAACTCGACTTTGCGTGTTGATTTCCACAATTCCATAGATGAGAAGCACAAATCTTTTTATCATCAAATAGCACATATATGTACATTACATATCTCTTTTAACTGACTGCATAATATACAGTGTTGTGCGAAATAATGTAGTACTTGTTTAGGAAATATGATTTGATCTAACAGGTACTTTAAGATAGATGGTATTGTATGTACTAACCCAGGAAGGATCTATGGTATGACCTACTTTGATCGCCCGTTAGACTACAACAATCCAATGCAAGGTACATGTATTATTACATTTCACGTATTATGATAAACTGGTGGTTGGTAATTCAATAGTAAATAATAGTCTCTATTACATGCTCTCTCTAGATAGGAGAACATTATAACGCCCAAAACACGTAGAATGAATTGATTAATTAAAATTTATTATCACTGTGAGTTGTGTAGTCTTTTAGTGTAATCTACACAGTTTCGAATAATCCTGTTCCCAACTGTTTGGTTGTGAGACGTCCTGTTTCGAATTATTTTTTTTTCTAAATGTCCCTTCACCGCAGTAATGCTATAATTTCAAATTCCATTGATATACTTTACACAAGTTATGATTATAAACACTGTAATGAATGTTTGCAGTGAGCGGCGTATGTTATGCAGTCTTGGCTGGAAACCACACCATTACGTATTCTGTTGGAAGATGTTTAGCTATGGATCACCCCCAAACCACCACTGGAGCAATGGCATCCTTTACTATAATAGTGGAGGAACTCAGGCTTGATCAGACCAAGACATGCACCGAGACCTGCCCAGATTGTGAAGTAAATGTTGCTGACTGTGACGCTAATTAAAACATCTTAGCGGAACAGTCTTACTTACTTGGTCTTACTTACTTAGTCTTACTTACTTAGTCTTACTTACTTAGTTTTACTTACTTAGTCATACTTAGTCTTACTTACTTAGTTTTAGTCCATGGTTGCCATGGCAACAATTGTATACTTATTAATATGCATATTGCAGTGCTGTCTTTGTTGGGTAACATTATGGTCTATTGCTAGTTATACAATATAGTAGTGTAGTTCATGATAACCGCATCTCTGGGTGAATTAAGGGTAGGCCTATAATTTGCTACAACATTGTCAAGATTCATTCACACATCTCAATTTGCTTAAAGTTTACTAAGTCCGTCAAAGTACTTGAACTTGACCTTTTCAAGGATAAATCTTCATGGCAACTGGATTGCTAGCAAGTTCTGAAATTAGTTTGGATAGTGCTATTTATATAACTAGACAATTTTACTCATTACTAACTACCTGAAATATTATTTGGTTGTTTTTATTATTGGTTTTGAAATTGTAACTTATGATAGTGTGTAATAACTCATTGGTATTATTCTTGTAATATTATGTTATACCGCATTATTAAATGAATGGTCACTAACTAGTACTTTAATGATAATGTTGTTGTTGTCAATAGTGCTGTAATAAATACTGCAATTGTCGTATTTCCATTGGTTATTCTATAATTGTATTGATTCAGGTAATGCTCCACCTTTTACAGTAACTACTTGGTTGGTGTGTCTGCTATTTCTTCTATAAATTGTGCTGCCGTAGATGGCGTCATCATCTACGGCCCGGTGTTGGAAAGAAAACTACATTCAGTATGATGTTTATAGTTGCAAGTATGAGCAGAACGAGTGATAAACGCTATCATCAAACTTGTTCTAGTAGCATATTAATAAGAAAATTATGTACAACAACAGAATATTATAACAAAGTATGTGGTTACAGTGATTGCTCAATAAAGTATGTAACTGCAGAAGAACACAACTCACAAGTCATATTATGATTAGAGAGTTATTCATTGAATAGAGTAAGCTAAGCAAGCCAATGCTACGCTTGTAGAATTAATATTCAGCCAGATTAAGTGCATGTGCACTGACACAGTATCCTGTCTGGTATAATGACAGATGCTGGCTTAGTTAAAACCGCAATATCTTGACTAGCCAATAGAAATTATTGTAGTCTGGTAATAACAGATAGCACAACCAAGATAAAGGACTGGGAGTATGCCACAGCACTTTGTATGTTGCAGTACACAGCATTGTGCTTTCGAACCAGTGTAAGCCTACAGCTGCTCACCAATCCTCCAGATCTGAGTTCACGGTTTATTACTATTAGTAAATGATTGTAAAATACAAGTTATGTATTTTACCATACTTTACCAAGAAGATTCAGTAATTATAGTTGCATATCAACTTTTATTTTTGATCTTAAATTCAGTAAATTTCACCCTCAAACAGGAGAAATACAACACAGAATAATTACCACTGCTAATATCATTACTGTATGCGTAGACCACTGTTACTCCTCACTCATCCTCACTATGCCTGCACATGTCGATAGAATTTAGGGTTATTTATTTTGCAGTTCAGGCGAAACTGAACTAAAAATCTTGCAATGCAAAATAAATCTGCTGAAGAGAATAGAAACTGCTTATATAGAACTTTCACTGCAGACATCATAGAAATTATTTTATCTGTATAGCTTCATAGCTAAACAGTGAATCTAAAAACATACAAAAAACTCGTTAACAGTTTTTTCTTCTGTTGTTTTCTCTGCAATGCTTTACTTTACTTGGTAGCTTGGCAACATTCACAGCTTGCTTTCTGGAAACAGTCTAAAAATAGATTTATTGCTATTTACTATTTAACAATTTTGTTGGATCTAAAATCTTGCGGTGCCGGAAAAACACCGAACCACCGAACAGCGGAATGGAATTCACCGAATAGCGGATGAATTTAACAGAATAGAATTTCTTTGTATGCCTCACTTATAGCATGATATTAGGCCATTGTAACCAGCATTTTACTGTTATGAACTCATAAAACTCTTGTGCAATTCAACCATGTCATTTATAATTATAAAAAATTATTTCTAAATTTTTATTCAGACGAGCAATAAATAAGTGAGTAAGTAGAATCTAAACATCTCGACTCTCAAATATCTAGCCCACAATGTTCCTGAGCTGAGTGGCAATAAACATAATATCTTATGCATTGATGAACGGCGAGTGTTCCTGAGAAATAGTAATGAATATAATGAGTCCCAAATTTTATTAGCTCAAGATTTTTATTGCAGCTCAAGACATTTCGAGTAAGTTCAAACTTGCCATTTCTTCACTAGAACTACACAGTTCGGAAAATAAACAGATAATCAGATAAATGTGCAATGTGCGTTTGCTGAAAAGGGTACTTTTCTTTTGTGTGGATGGTAGCAAAATGTGACTTCGCTTTTCGGAATTCCCAACTGTGCCGTGGTTATGGTAATTTACAATCAATGAGCTATTGACTTTAATTTTTATTTTAAGTTTTAGTAGAACAAACCCATAATACTAATTAGTAGTAGTTTGGACGGTTAAGAAATGATTATTTTATTTTAATTTGTTGTTTCAGCACTATGAAAATTCATATGGAACTTCTGCACAGTAGAATATGAACCCATTGATATAAAATAAATTAATGTAAATTAATAAATAAATATAATGTCAATGTGATAAGTATTGTTATATACAATACACATGATATTTTTATTTAATTGGTAATTGATTTGTTGTGATAATGATTATTGTTATTGTCTAACACAGTTGATATATTAATATTGTTTATTATTGATCAATTTTATGAAAGATGGGCGATTTTATATTAGGTCGACATGTCTTTATACTGGCTCGATCTGTTCGGTGATTTCCATTCCGCTGTTCGGTGGTTCGGTGTTTTTCCGGCACCGAAAATCTTGTGTAAACCTAATCCCAGTAACTTACAAGTTCAATGCTAAAGAGACCGCATGGTAAAATATTGGCTACATCTATACTTACCCTGATGATGGATCCACCATAACACAGTCCTGTAATACAAAGATATTCCTCCTCTATCTTAGCTAAACCGAAGGTCTGTGTGAGAGACTCCTTCACCATCCTGTCTGTAGTTCACCATTCCATATTATCTTTGGAGTACCAACAGTTCAGTTCAGCTCTAGATGTTAAATGAGCAACTCCTCTCTACTGATCTCTTAGTGGATGTAGGTTCAGTGTTTATATAGGTAACTAGCAGCATAGCTATACAGCCTATACTAATCTGATAGCTTTATTTTATGCAAGACTGTAGCAACAGCTGTTACAGTCCTGCATAAAATAAAGCTATCAGACAAATTAACTTAGTGTTCAGAAAGTCATAGTATCAGGCTGTCTTTGCTGATGCAACTATTAGCATATTTAATCAAATATGTTGAAACTTTTCATAACTGGAGTTTTCATTGAGATGATGTAGATTGCTATGACTAGTTGGCACAATATTGTTTCGGAGTGTAAAACTACATTCAATATAAAATCAAAGATAGTAAAGATATGTTGTAATGTTTCGTGCTATGAGTTTTACACTAGTGCCAATATTAGCATGAGTGTAGGAAGCGCTTGGTAGTGGTAGTGGGCTGCCAAGGTAAACTTCCACACATTACATAAAGAGTGAACAGTTATGTAAGCTCTTATAGGTGTTGTAGAGGACGTAGGCCGATGCTTAGGCTCATGAAAGAATCAAGGGTCGACGTAGGTCCAATGGTTTATACTCATCAAGAGTGTAGAAAGTGTCAATGTTGAAATGGGGATGTAGGCCCTATGCTTAGGCTCATTAAAGAGTCAAGAACCGACTAAGGTCCGATGTTTATACTCATCAAGAATGTGGTAAGAGTCTTATACAAGTATGAGGACGAGCTCTGGCGCTAAAGGTCCAGAGGACCAAGGCTGGAGCTGACTGCCTGCAAGAGTAAGACTTGTACAAATGTAGGTTTGAGTTAGGAGATGTTGCTTCATTGAAGCGCAATCAACAACTGGCTAGCATAGAACATTGTGTTGGCTTTTATACTGTTTGAGTTTCCGGTAAAAAGCCCGATAAGGTATCGGGTGAGATGATAAGGTATCGGCCCCGGAAGTTGCGTAGCAATATGGCTAATAAGTGCCCGAGGTCCGACCTTAAAAGGGTCGGCCATGCACAAAACGTGCTTACAATCATAAGTAGTAAAATGACTAAGATCTAAGACATCGGCCATTACTTATAATAGGCAAAAAGACTTAGAATGAAAGTAGACAATAATGTACTTGTAATAACAATACAATAGCAGTAAACAAGCACAAAGACATAAACCAGACAGTTAATTGACAATAATAATGATAAGTAAGGAATAACTGTACATGCATATAATGTATATATAGTCCATGCAGTAGTGAGTGCCTGCAGGCTAGGTGAGCTGGAACATCACAATGTAACAGAATGGAATGGTACGCTCACTACCAAATTCGTGCCCTAGTTACTAGTACAATATAATCATAGGAAGTTGTATAGCTGCAACAAATAAATTCATTAGAGAGCAGATCTACTGGACTTGCACAACAAAATATGTAAATGCAGGAGTACACAATTAACAAATTTGAGTATTGCTATTTAGTTAACCGTTATTGAGTTTAATAAGGCATTGGCTATCCAAGAGGCCAATTGTTTATTTTTAACCAATGGAGTCTTGTTCTATTAAAAACCAATATGTTGGAATTTAGCAAGAGATAATGTAATATATAGCTGTAGTATAACTTTTGACAATAATAGTCTGTGCAGAATTGCATTGTATTACCACATTGTTCAATGGATCTTGTGAATTGCACTGTATTTTCATGTTCTGTTATTACATGTATATCTGAAGGTCACAACCCAAACCTAACAGAAGAAAGTTTTTCTCCCAGTTTATCGAAGTTGTCTTCTTATGAACGTTTTATAATTCACATTTTTAAAGTATGTGGTTCTGTAGCAAGTTCTTGGTATTGAAATAGGAGCCGCCACCAGATGAAGTTAAGATGGGCAAATAACTTCATATTTCACCACCTAATTACACCGGATCTATCACCATTCTATTGATATTATTGTAGAAGCCTCGAGTGGTAGACAGTACTACCAACAGGAAGGGTGGAGTACAAAGTGGCATGTTTAAGAGTAAGGTTGTAGCCTACTTTACGATGCGTTTACATGTATAATACTGATCAACAAGATTCAATAATGGTTGTCTATCAACTTTATTTTAGATCTTGTATTCACAGTAAATGTCACCTTCAAGCAGGAGAAATATAACACAAAATGATTACCACCATTAATATAATACTGTAAGCATAGACCACTGTCACTCCTCACTCCTCACTATGCCTGCACATATCAATAGAAACTATGCCAATTTATTTTGCCTTTCAGTCGAAGCTGAACCAAAATCTTGCAATGCAAAATAAATCTATGGTACGTAATAGAAACTGCTTATATAGACGATGGACTGCAGACATCATAGACAATGGGTCGACTTATAGCCTTCGAATGTTTTTACAACACCTGGGGTGTTTCTAAAAGCACTCGAATTGACAGCGCAACAGTAAGTCTAAAAACATTACAAAAATTCTATTAATATGATTTTTCTTCTGTGTTTCTATTTCCGCAGAGCTTCACTTGGTAGCTTCTGGATTTTAAAAGTAACATACAGCTTGCCTCCTGGATTCAGTCTACAAATTGTATGAATTAGATAATATTAAATACCATACTGGTCTGTATCACTGTAAATTAAAGCCTAGTAACTTGCATTTGAATTGCTAAAGAAACCGCAGTCTACTCAAACAGTAAAATATTGGCTGCATCTATACTTACCATGATGATGTATCCACCATAACACAGTCCTGTAATACAAAGATATTTCTCCTCCATCTTAGCTAAACTGAGGGTCTGTGTGAGAGACTCCTTCACCATCCTGTCTGTAGTTCACCATTCCATACTATCTTTGGAGTACCAACAGTTCAGTCCAGCTCTAGATGTTATATGAGCAACTCCTCTCTACTGATCTCTTAGTAGATGTAGTCAGCATTTATATAGGTAACTAGCAGCATAGCTATATTAATCTGGTAGCTTTATTTTATGCATCATTCTCATGTGCATTGTAGATAGCTTAACATGATATTCTAGCTTCAAGGTAGCTGGCTAGCTTTACAATTTGGCTGGAGTGTACAGCAGTATGTGTGGTACCCCCCCCCCCCCCCCTATACTGACATATAGCATTAGTTCTTGCTAACCAATGTTGAACCTATACTCTGACATGATGCGAAGTTTGGATAATATGCCACTATTATTATACTAATATTTCAGTTAGGGATGACCTGATACTCTAACATTTTTCACACTGCACCATATTTTGGGCCAGGATTGGTCAGCTGCTTGTGCTAACACCAGTACATCACTGGCTGATACGGTAAATTTTGGTCTCCGCTGAACCTGTCATCACCTCTGTAAAGGTCTGGTCATCCACCCACCTTAAGTGTTCAATATTTGTGAACACAGGCTACAATAAACCTTCAGTTACTGTGTGTACTGTTGAACTGAGTTAAGGTTATGTTCATTTATTATATCTTTGTGTACACTAAATACTTCTAAAACTAGACAGCGGATATTCTCTAGTCACAATTTTGCCCTACAAAGCACAGCATCTACATGTATGTAGATAGTACGTTATTATACACGTAGTTTTAATAAAAATTACCCAAGTTCTGTTAATTTGGAGCAGTACCATACAGTTCTGCAGTCATCTGGCAAAACACAATAACTCGAAATTGAAAAATTTTGACTTGCTTCACTTTTCTTGCAATTCATGATGCTAGGATTACTGTGTAAAAATACTTTTTAATCAAATCATTTTAGGAATGCACTTCTTTGGGTGGGAATGACCTTCTAGCTATATCACTGTAGTGTCATTGTCAGCAGAACAGATTTAAAACCTTCTATTTCGGAGTTATTGTGTTTTGCCAGATAACTGCAGAATTGCATTATCTTGCAATGCATGTATGTGCAATTAATTTTGCTGCTTGGCAAAATTATCTCATTTTATGGAGCTCATTATTGATCAAAGGTCAACCTCCGTATCATTAGAGTCTATTATTTTCTTGTTATACAAGTCATGTACATAATACATTGTATATAGACCTTCAGTGTTGGTATGGCTCGGATAAAATCTGTGGTTACATAGGATATCAATATAATATTTTGATTTTGCCTACTTCTGAATTAGTTTGCTAAAAATAAGTTAAAATTCAATTTTGTTTATTATTTGTGCTAGAAATACTTGTAAGTTATTATCTTCTGCTCTTAGAAGCACTATCTTGTATTGGGCTCACACTGTGCACCAACTACATGTAGGGCTACATAGAAGCAAATCGCACATACATACACAATAATAATATAACAATGAAAGCAGTATGCTGTATACAGCTGTGTTATTTTTTATCACAGCATAATATAACTAATATTGATGTCTAGATCTCTTACCACTCGAGAAACAAACTACTTTAGCACATTATATACATGTAGATGTATTTTTAACAAGGAAATTATTTATGAGTAGTCAGAGACTTGTTTCAAATCCATGTAAATACCCGACCCTGACTGAGATTTGAACCCCGGGCTTATACGACACCTAATTGTCTAGAATAGTGAACAGAACATGCCACTCACTACAGCAGCTCAGCAACTTAAAAAGAAAGCCTTATAAGCTGTTAAGGGTTTGGCCAAATGAGAGGAGTGCTAGGCGATTAGGTGGCCATAATAAGAGGCGTGTGCAGTTCGCTCAGAGCATGTCTACTGCTCACTGGTAAAGCTTCCTTTTTAGGTTGTTGAGCTGATGTAGTGGGTGGCATGTTACATTCACTGTGCTAGGCAGTTAGGTGTCATAGAGGCTCTGGGTTCAAACCCCAGTCAGAGACTGGTATTTTCATGGATTTGAAACAAGTCTCTGACTACTCAAAGATAAATAAATTCCTTGCTAAAAATATATCATCTGTATAAAAAAATGACCAAACTCTTAGCAATATAATTTATGTACATGTATGAACCTATAAAGGGAAATAGAAATGCTTAATATAGGTAAAAACAACAATAGTTTTCAGAGCAAATGCGACTATTTTGTGAAGTTGTCTTACCTTAGCAGGAAAAGAAGCATGACTCTACAAAACAGTTAGTGTTTATGATTGGCTGAGTACATGTAGGAACCCATGAATATGCCAAAGACTGTATAAAGTTCAAAACACTACAGTCTATTCTATAGTATAATATCAAAATAGTACCTATTCTAATACATGTATATGTAACTTCAGATATTTTTTCTCAGTGAAATAGTTTGATATAATTAGAATATTCAGTTTTGTATAGTCCAAGTTTGAGAAACAAACTTTACTGTTAGCTCAGTGATAGACTAGAGCTAACTTATTATGATAAAATTTGGGTAAACCTTTGCAAATCCACAAAAGTATGACACTAAATAACTCAAATTTTCCAAATACTTGTTTAGATATTTTCCGATTTCCAAATAATATATTAATACAATAATTATAATTATTATATTGTATTGTAGTGTAGTAGCATAGATAATCGGTTGTACAGTGCTAGTACAATGAGTATAGACTTAACTACACTGGTAGTACTTGCTATTTGTTACCTCCCTGTGGGTATTCATGCGAATATTGTGAAGTGTCTCCTCTTTAGCAAGAGGGGCCAACTCCTGCCAATTTGCAGACGCTGTGGTTCACGTTGAATGCTGAGTTGTCTTCTTTCATAATTGCTCACTCGTGAATTAAGCAATGCGAAAAGTTAGTAAACGTCGCGAAGATAATCGATAGTTTTTATTTTTGTTGCTCAATGGAGGACAATCGTAGAACGTATTCTATTGCGACAACATGTAAATTTTTACCTTTTTTAAACATTTCCTTTTATTCGGCAGAATATAATTATCGCTGCAAAAGGAAAAGCTAGAGGTAAAATAAAATAGAAAAATGCCCCATGTTTGAATTTGGGAACATATTCGGTGCTTTGCATTCTTACCACACTAATTCCTAGACTTATTTCATGAAACCGGCAACCGAGGTTGAATATTTTAAAGAAATTAGATAAGATAAATATCAATAATATTATGTAATATTAAATTAATTATTATTATAATAAATTAATAATTAATGTTACCTAAATCTTGATATTTATCTCATCTAATTTCTTTAAAATAAACTAAATATCAATAATATTATTTAATAATAATTATAATTATTATTGTAATAAATTAAAAATTAATATTACATAAATATAATATTCTATATTGATATTTATGATAAATATCAATATTTATGTAATATCAATTATTAATTTATTATAATAATCATAAATTTTATCTCATGTAATCTTTTTAAAATTAAAATATTCAACCTTGGTTGCCAGTTTCATGAAATAAGTCTAGGAAATAGTGTAGTAAGAATCAGAATGTAAAACACCGAATATGTTTCTAAATTCAAACATCTAACATGGGGCATTTTAATTTAAATTAATTAAAATTAATTATTATTATTTTTAATTAAAATAATCATATTTTTATTTGTGTTGTAGTCATATTAATATACACCGTACACGATAGCTGTTTAATACTAAAATTAAGAGGAATACCTTTTTGGATAAGACTTTAAGAGCGTGTTTGCAGTAAAGGCTGTAGTCGATTCAACTGTGTTGTTACTGCATTCTACTGTCTAGTATTTAGCAACTGATAGTTATGGCAATCTGAAGAGTGTACATGAGTTTAGAAACTAATTTTGAGTTCATCCCAGCCAATAAATTTTGCTCGTGTGAAGTTTCTGTAGGCCATATTGTCTTTCCAATGGTTGAAAAACTAAAGGCTTGGGTTGATCAGTTTCTCCTGTAGCGACAACAGTTCAAAGTGGAATTTTTGAACTACGTTGCCGCTTAGTCTTGCTCGCTCATAAGCAATGCACAATCAAAATATTTGCATACAGCTTTTATAATGAACGTTGATATCATTAATATATATATTTTAGCGCACCTAAACATTCTTGCTTGTAAACGTGATCTTAGATGATTTATGATCTGAGGCTAAGCGACTGCTCATATAGAGTAGATTAAATTCTAGCCTATCTATGTCTTCATATTATGTAGGCCATGGAGTAATTTTTTCCGACATATTTTTCAGGTGAAACCCTTTGTGTTGATAGTGAGCTTAGGTCATGTCTTCTGATGGACCGAGTGACGCTAAGCGACCAGCTCTTCAGGCTGCATCTGCAATACGCACCAAGGGCACCAAGAGGAAGCAGCCTGCTGTGTATAGTGGAAGTAGTGATGCATCTCTTGGACGGGAACCCGGAATAACTTGCCCGATCTGCTTTAATATAATTGAGTCGGCATACATGACGAAGTGTGGGCACAGCTTTTGCCAGAAATGTATTGAGGCATGCTTGGAAAAGCGTAACCAATGTCCTAAATGTAACCGAGCTTTAGAACAGAATGACCTTTTTCCAAATTTTACACTCAATGAGGTCATTCTGCGTCATAGGCAGAAGATGTCAAATAATAATCCACATCTGATTGGCACAGAAGGAAATAGCATTGGCACCATTGTTGAGAACCTCTTAAACGATGACCTGGACAATAAAATCAGTGTTCACAGTGTTAGCTCCATTATTGATATTCTCGAGCAGAAAAGACGCAGACTTCTATTGCAAACAGAAATAGGTCATGCGAGCCTCACTCTCGATTTTCTTAACCAAGTAAAATGCCTCAAAGAAGAGAATCTATCCAAACTCACTCAGGAAATATCAGTCATATCCAGTGACATAAAAACGGTAAATAATTTTATTTTAGCCTACTTCATCTCGAGTCGTCATATGAGTTTATTAATAACATTGATCACTTTGTTTTGTAATTCTTGGACTATATGTATGCCCTTCATATCGTTTAGATGAGCGAAAGGGCAACTGATCTCAGTAAAAAAATTGGATCTAATACTTCTTCTCACTTAATGACCAATGGGGAGACGAGTGGCGACTTGATTACAGACGCAGCGATTAGGCAGAGGATTAACTTACATTCCAATGACCTCCAAGACTACTACTTCTCTATGCGTAGTAAAGCCATGCTAGGCAGCGGTACAGATGGGGAGGGGCTGAATAGCTTCACGTCTGGTTAGTTCATTGGTTGTTCATTTTGTGTCCTCAAATATACATTTCCTTTATTTGTCTCTACATGTTGTCCATACGGATAAAAAATCTTCAAACTTTGAATTTGCACCAAGAAAGGTTCACAGCCTCAATAGTTGAATCTGATTGGTGCATGTATTATTGGTAGACAATCATTCTATCAGCATAATTATAATTTCTGAAATTTAAACTGGTAGGAAGTGTAGTGATGTGATTTGTGATTATAGTAAATATTCAGTTTTCACAGTTGATCATTTTCTGTCTACATCGGTCGTCATGTCTCCGGTATGATATCTTCTGTTGTCTTCATATTACAGCATTGTCAAACTTTGTCAAGTACAAGGAGTTTAAGCAGCTAGCTACTCTAAACTACACGAGTGACATGTATAACATGTACAGCATTGTGTCCAGTATAGAGTTTGACAAGGACTCCGACTACTTTGCTATTGCTGGGGTTACAAAAAAGATCAAAGTAAGTACTCAACATTCTGCTATTGGCCAATCAAATGTCTTTAATCACTATCCGCTACAAAATCAAATCTATTCATATTTGGCCTTCTACTGGAGTAGAAATATGTGCATTGCTCCCACAAATACATGTACATGATGACCTTGTGGATACCCTCTGAGCCTTTGCTCGTGAAATTTTATGTTGTTTTGCATCTACACGCACCCTTATTTCTATAGCATAGACCGAGTTTCTGTCATCCTACAGCTCACCGTTTTCCCTTCCCTTCTATCTATTCAAAACCACATCATGGTCAGGCTAATACCTGTATCTTTTCATCACCGTTGAGTCCAACTTTGGCCTGACTTGCTCTTTTTCCCTCCAAATGTCTCAGCTCATCCCAACATTCAAAACTCCACGTCGCTGACAGTTTGTTTGTTCCAATTAAGTTTTTTTTTTCTGTTTTAAACTTCTTTTACATAGGTAGATGTGTTAGTATAGCCCTAGTACCTTGCTAGGCCTACTGGGTCGCTACCAGAGCCCATAGTAATAGTGTATTATAATATACTCTACTGTAGGTATACGACTACAAACAAGTGGTTACAGATGTAGTAGATATGCATTATCCTGTGACAGAGATGAGTTGTGCTTCCAAGATTTCATGTGTAGCCTGGAATCCTTACCATAAGAATGAGTTGGTTAGCAGTGATTATGAGGGTACCGTCACCATGTGGGATCCATTTAGTGCCAGTAAGACCCATGTCTATCAGGTATATATTCCTATCCATGGTACATCTTTCATACATATTAAACCCTTACCGGGAAAGCTCTTTCATTCGGGATTATCTCACCTTGCTCACAGATCAACGAAATATGGAATTGTCTATCGACAGATTTTTAGTAATCTCAAAGATAAATATTTTATTAAACTGCACTTGCCCTTTGTATTATAAGAATATGTTAAAAAAGCCTTAGAACTTGCTTATGGCTATGTTTGAAATTGGGTCGAATGTCAAGGAACAACCAGGGTGTGCCATACCCTGATTGAACTACAATGGAGTCACTTCCATGTCTGACTGTTGAATATTATGCTAGTATGCCTACACTGATTTGATTTACATAATTATATAATTATCTGTTGTAATGTAATTACATATTATGCAATTTGTCACTTGATATTATAACTAATAACTTATATAATTATGGGTAATGATATCTAAGGTACTAGTTATGCAAGTACGCATGTATTTATCACAGGAGCATGAGAAGAGATGTTGGTGTGTAGATTTTAACAGAATGAATCCACATCTCATAGCCTCAGGATCTGATGACTCCAAGGTCAAAATATGGTCAACAAACACAGCTAGGTCTGTGCTCAACATAGAGGCAATGGTAAGTTGGTGTTGTGTGTCTATGTAGTCTGACTGACCGACCGACCGACCGACTGACTGACTGACTTGGATTCGAATTTGAACTGATTTCATCTATACAGTCATGTAGTTGATCAACTATAACTATAGCAACTGTTAGTTCACTCTGCAGGTCCAAATGTTTGAAGCTGATTCACTAGTAGCCAGTATTATTATTGGTGCATGTCATTCAACATAATTGGTATGTAGACATTACCCATGCACCCTATAATCATATTATAATTATATATATATTATCTTGTAGACTACTATATACATATATAATTATGTAGTATAATGTAGTTTATATAACTTACCATAGACTACTATATATATATGTAGTATAATGTAGTTTATATAACTTACTGTGGACTACTATATATATATGTAGTATAATGTAGTTTATATAACTTACTGTAGGCCAACGTTTGCTGTGTCAAGTTTAACCCGAATTCAAGCTTTCACCTGGCATTTGGTGCTGCCGATCACTGTGTCCATTACTATGACATCAGGAGGCCTGTTGAACCCCTCCTCACATTTAAAGGTCAGTGTCTATCAACTATTGTATAAAAATATTTCATTATGTTCTTGCATGCTAACATTTTGGTATAAAATTTACTTATTTAAGAAATATGAGAATAATTTCAAACATTTGTTGCCTAGCAATGATTGTGTTAAAAATTACCTTCAGTGGGAAACCATTACAGCAATATTTAGTTTACTTCAGTTGTGGTAAATCCAAAGTAGATTGCTGTAAAGTGATAACATGGAATATATTTTAGCGCAAGCTGAATGAATTTTTTGTTTTGAATAAAATTTGCTGTTTACGAAGTATATACATAAACAGCAGTCATTACTGTATTAGCTTATAATAATGTTGGTTCTAATATACACCTGGCAATGTCTAGTGCTATTATAATTACAGAGCGGTGACCAATAGAAAACATTTCAAAATTTTCACTGAATGTCCATCACGATATGTAGCCATTACTCTTCATGATATTCTATTATCAAGGTCACCTGAAGGCCGTCTCGTATACAAAGTTTCTGAACGGTGATGAGCTCGTGTCTGCGTCCACAGACAGTCAGCTCAAACTTTGGAATGTTAAAGAAGGTGAAGACTGAGTAATAGCCTGTTTGTGACCTACTTGTTACCTAGTTGTGACCTACTTATTACCTAGTTGTGACCTACTTGTCACCTAGTTGTGACCTAGTTGTGTCTTACATGTGCTTGTGGCCCACTACTCGTGCTATGATATCATAATACATAAAAGTAATACTACTTCAGTATCACATTTGGTTAGCAAGGACGTAGTTGCATAGTAGTACTGGCTCTGGGTTATACATGTGCTCTGGGTTATTACTAAGTTGTCATCTGTAGAGAAAGATTACTAACAATACTTCACTGTAGACTGATGAAAGGATCACCTGTATAATTCTTGTTTGCTCTTCTTCCACCATGTGTATTCAGGTACAAGTGACTTAAATTGTCACCTATACATGTGTATTCAGGTACAAGTGACTTAAATTGTCACCTATACATGTATATTCAGGTACGACTGCTGTAAGGACATTTCGAGGTCATGTGAATGAGAAGAACTTTGTAGGCTTAGCCTCGGATTCAGATTTTATAGCCTGTGGTAGTGAGGACAACTCTCTTTGTGTTTACTACAAGGGTCTGAGTAAAATACTCCACAAGTAAGTTAGGTCCTCACTCTACACTACATTGACTGTGTATTATATCGGCGGTGTGGATAATGTTATATACCATAATGAGCCCGGTGATTTATTTTATAGTCAGGTTTTCATGGAATTGCCATAATTGTATTCCACATAATTCAATGTGAGGACAACTACCGCATATCATTACTAGTGTGTTGAACAGCCCACCCATTGGATAACATCCTCTCCATTTCAACTAACTTTGATAACTTCTAGTTATCTTCTAGTAAAGTATCTACATGTGTTAGTACTATGCACTGATATATTTTAATATACAGCCGTGTATGTGTTATACATACTAACACGTATACAGTAGACATGTGACTATGTGTATGTGATAATGTTACCTGTACATGTATTCACTGTTTGTTTTCACAGGTATACAGTAGACATGTGACTATGTGTATGTGATAATGTTACATGTACATGTATTCACTGTTTGTTTTCACAGGTATACAGTAGACATGTGACTATGTGTATGTGATAATGTTACATGTACATGTATTCACTGTTTGTTTTCACAGGTATACAGTAGACATGTGACTATGTGTATGTGATAATGTTACATGTACATGTATTCACTGTTTGTTTTCACAGGTATACAGTAGACATGTGACTATGTGTATGTGATAATGTTACATGTACATGCATTCACTGTTCGTTTTCACAGGTATACAGTAGACATGTGACTATGTGTATGTGATAATGTTACATGTACATGTATTCACTGTTCGTTTTCACAGGTATACAGTAGACATGTGACTATGTGTATGTGATAATGTTACATGTACATGTATTCACTGTTCGTTTTCACAGGTATACAGTAGACATGTGACTATGTGTATGTGATAATGTTACATGTACATGTATTCACTGTTTGTTTTCACAGGTATACAGTAGACATGTGACTATGTGTATGTGATAATGTTACATGTACATGTATTCACTGTTTGTTTTCACAGGTATACAGTAGACATGTGACTATGTGTATGTGATAATGTTACATGTACATGTATTCACTGTTCGTTTTCACAGGTATACAGTAGACATGTGACTATGTGTATGTGATAATGTTACATGTACATGTATTCACTGTTTGTTTTCACAGGTATACAGTAGACATGTGACTATGTGTATGTGATAATGTTACATGTACATGTATTCACTGTTTGTTTTCACAGGTATACAGTAGACATGTGACTATGTGTATGTGATAATGTTACATGTACATGTATTCACTGTTTGTTTTCACAGGTATACAGTAGACATGTGACTATGTGTATGTGATAATGTTACATGTACATGCATTCACTGTTCGTTTTCACAGGTATACAGTAGACATGTGACTATGTGTATGTGATAATGTTACCTGTACATGCATTCACTGTTCGTTTTCACAGGTATACAGTAGACATGTGACTATGTGTATGTGATAATGTTACCTGTGCATGTATTCACTGTTCGTTTTCACAGGTATACAGTAGACATGTGACTATGTGTATGTGATAATGTTACCTGTACATGCATTCACTGTTCGTTTTCACAGGTATACAGTAGACATGTGACTATGTGTATGTGATAATGTTACATGTACATGTATTCACTGTTCGTTTTCACACGTATACAGTAGACATGTGACTATGTGTATGTGATAATGTTACCTGTACATGTATTCACTGTTTGTTTTCACAGGTATACAGTAGACATGTGACTATGTGTATGTGATAATGTTACATGTACATGTATTCACTGTTTGTTTTCACAGGTATACAGTAGACATGTGACTATGTGTATGTGATAATGTTACATGTACATGTATTCACTGTTTGTTTTCACAGGTATACAGTAGACATGTGACTATGTGTATGTGATAATGTTACATGTACATGTATTCACTGTTTGTTTTCACAGGTATACAGTAGACATGTGACTATGTGTATGTGATAATGTTACATGTACATGTATTCACTGTTCGTTTTCACAGGTATACAGTAGACATGTGACTATGTGTATGTGATAATGTTACATGTACATGTATTCACTGTTTGTTTTCACAGGTATACAGTAGACATGTGACTATGTGTATGTGATAATGTTACATGTACATGTATTCACTGTTTGTTTTCACAGGTATACAGTAGACATGTGACTATGTGTATGTGATAATGTTACATGTACATGTATTCACTGTTTGTTTTCACAGGTATACAGTAGACATGTGACTATGTGTATGTGATAATGTTACATGTACATGCATTCACTGTTCGTTTTCACAGGTATACAGTAGACATGTGACTATGTGTATGTGATAATGTTACCTGTACATGCATTCACTGTTCGTTTTCACAGGTATACAGTAGACATGTGACTATGTGTATGTGATAATGTTACCTGTGCATGTATTCACTGTTCGTTTTCACAGGTATACAGTAGACATGTGACTATGTGTATGTGATAATGTTACCTGTACATGCATTCACTGTTCGTTTTCACAGGTATACAGTAGACATGTGACTATGTGTATGTGATAATGTTACATGTACATGTATTCACTGTTCGTTTTCACACGTATACAGTAGACATGTGACTATGTGTATGTGATAATGTTACCTGTACATGTATTCACTGTTTGTTTTCACAGGTATACAGTAGACATGTGACTATGTGTATGTGATAATGTTACATGTACATGTATTCACTGTTCGTTTTCACAGGTATACAGTAGACATGTGACTATGTGTATGTGATAATGTTACCTGTACATGTATTCACTGTTCGTTTTCACAGGTATACAGTAGACATGTGACTATGTGCATGTGATAATGTTACCTGTACATGTATTCACTGTTCGTTTTCACAGGTATACAGTAGACATGTGACTATGTGCATGTGATAATGTTACCTGTACATGTATTCACTGTTCGTTTTCACAGGTATACAGTAGACATGTGACTATGTGCATGTGATAATGTTACCTGTACATGTATTCACTGTTCGTTTTCACACGTATACAGTAGACATGTGACTATGTGTATGTGATAATGTTACATGTACATGTATTCACTGTTCGTTTTCACAGGTATACAGTAGACATGTGACTATGTGTATGTGATAATGTTACATGTACATGTATTCACTGTTTGTTTTCACAGGTATACAGTAGACATGTGACTATGTGTATGTGATAATGTTACATGTACATGTATTCACTGTTCGTTTTCACAGGTATACAGTAGACATGTGACTATGTGTATGTGATAATGTTACATGTACATGTATTCACTGTTCGTTTTCACACGTATACAGTAGACATGTGACTATGTGTATGTGATAATGTTACATGTACATGTATTCACTGTTTGTTTTCACAGGTATACAGTAGACATGTGACTATGTGTATGTGATAATGTTACATGTACATGTATTCACTGTTTGTTTTCACAGGTATACAGTAGACATGTGACTATGTGTATGTGATAATGTTACATGTACATGTATTCACTGTTTGTTTTCACACGTATACAGTAGACATGTGACTATGTGTATGTGATAATGTTACATGTACATGTATTCACTGTTTGTTTTCACAGGTATACAGTAGACATGTGACTATGTGTATGTGATAATGTTACATGTACATGTATTCACTGTTTGTTTTCACAGGTATACAGTAGACATGTGACTATGTGTATGTGATAATGTTACCTGTACATGTATTCACTGTTTGTTTTCACAGGTATACAGTAGACATGTGACTATGTGTATGTGATAATGTTACATGTACATGTATTCACTGTTTGTTTTCACAGGTATACAGTAGACATGTGACTATGTGTATGTGATAATGTTACCTGTACATGTATTCACTGTTTGTTTTCACAGGTATACAGTAGACATGTGACTATGTGTATGTGATAATGTTACATGTACATGTATTCACTGTTCGTTTTCACAGGTATACAGTAGACATGTGACTATGTGTATGTGATAATGTTACATGTACATGTATTCACTGTTCGTTTTCACAGGTATACAGTAGACATGTGACTATGTGTATGTGATAATGTTACATGTACATGTATTCACTGTTCGTTTTCACAGGTATACAGTAGACATGTGACTATGTGTATGTGATAATGTTACATGTACATGTATTCACTGTTCGTTTTCACAGGTATACAGTAGACATGTGACTATGTGTATGTGATAATGTTACATGTACATGTATTCACTGTTTGTTTTCACAGGTATACAGTAGACATGTGACTATGTGTATGTGATAATGTTACATGTACATGCATTCACTGTTTGTTTTCACACGTATACAGTAGACATGTGACTATGTGTATGTGATAATGTTACATGTACATGTATTCACTGTTTGTTTTCACACGTATACAGTAGACATGTGACTATGTGTATGTGATAATGTTACGTGTACATGTATTCACTGTTTGTTTTCACAGGTATACAGTAGACATGTGACTATGTGTATGTGATAATGTTACGTGTACATGTATTCACTGTTTGTTTTCACACGTATACAGTAGACATGTGACTATGTGTATGTGATAATGTTACATGTACATGTATTCACTGTTTGTTTTCACACGTATACAGTAGACATGTGACTATGTGTATGTGATAATGTTACATGTACATGTATTCACTGTTCGTTTTCACACGTATACAGTAGACATGTGACTATGTGTATGTGATAATGTTACATGTACATGTATTCACTGTTCGTTTTCACAGGTATACAGTAGACATGTGACTATGTGTATGTGATAATGTTACCTGTACATGCATTCACTGTTTGTTTTCACAGGTATACAGTAGACATGTGACTATGTGTATGTGATAATGTTACATGTACATGTATTCACTGTTTGTTTTCACAGGTATACAGTAGACATGTGACTATGTGTATGTGATAATGTTACATGTACATGTATTCACTGTTTGTTTTCACAGGTATACAGTAGACATGTGACTATGTGTATGTGATAATGTTACATGTACATGTATTCACTGTTTGTTTTCACAGGTATACAGTAGACATGTGACTATGTGTATGTGATAATGTTACATGTACATGTATTCACTGTTTGTTTTCACACGTATACAGTAGACATGTGACTATGTGTATGTGATAATGTTACATGTACATGTATTCACTGTTTGTTTTCACAGGTATACAGTAGACATGTGACTATGTGTATGTGATAATGTTACATGTACATGTATTCACTGTTTGTTTTCACAGGTATACAGTAGACATGTGACTATGTGTATGTGATAATGTTACATGTACATGTATTCACTGTTTGTTTTCACACGTATACAGTAGACATGTGACTATGTGTATGTGATAATGTTACATGTACATGTATTCACTGTTTGTTTTCACAGGTATACAGTAGACATGTGACTATGTGTATGTGATAATGTTACATGTACATGTATTCACTGTTTGTTTTCACAGGTATACAGTAGACATGTGACTATGTGTATGTGATAATGTTACCTGTACATGTATTCACTGTTTGTTTTCACAGGTATACAGTAGACATGTGACTATGTGTATGTGATAATGTTACATGTACATGTATTCACTGTTTGTTTTCACAGGTATACAGTAGACATGTGACTATGTGTATGTGATAATGTTACCTGTACATGTATTCACTGTTTGTTTTCACAGGTATACAGTAGACATGTGACTATGTGTATGTGATAATGTTACATGTACATGTATTCACTGTTCGTTTTCACAGGTATACAGTAGACATGTGACTATGTGTATGTGATAATGTTACATGTACATGTATTCACTGTTCGTTTTCACAGGTATACAGTAGACATGTGACTATGTGTATGTGATAATGTTACATGTACATGTATTCACTGTTCGTTTTCACAGGTATACAGTAGACATGTGACTATGTGTATGTGATAATGTTACATGTACATGTATTCACTGTTCGTTTTCACAGGTATACAGTAGACATGTGACTATGTGTATGTGATAATGTTACATGTACATGTATTCACTGTTTGTTTTCACAGGTATACAGTAGACATGTGACTATGTGTATGTGATAATGTTACATGTACATGCATTCACTGTTTGTTTTCACACGTATACAGTAGACATGTGACTATGTGTATGTGATAATGTTACATGTACATGTATTCACTGTTTGTTTTCACACGTATACAGTAGACATGTGACTATGTGTATGTGATAATGTTACGTGTACATGTATTCACTGTTTGTTTTCACAGGTATACAGTAGACATGTGACTATGTGTATGTGATAATGTTACGTGTACATGTATTCACTGTTTGTTTTCACACGTATACAGTAGACATGTGACTATGTGTATGTGATAATGTTACATGTACATGTATTCACTGTTTGTTTTCACACGTATACAGTAGACATGTGACTATGTGTATGTGATAATGTTACATGTACATGTATTCACTGTTCGTTTTCACACGTATACAGTAGACATGTGACTATGTGTATGTGATAATGTTACATGTACATGTATTCACTGTTCGTTTTCACAGGTATACAGTAGACATGTGACTATGTGTATGTGATAATGTTACATGTACATGTATTCACTGTTCGTTTTCACAGGTATACAGTAGACATGTGACTATGTGTATGTGATAATGTTACATGTACATGTATTCACTGTTTGTTTTCACAGGTATACAGTAGACATGTGACTATGTGTATGTGATAATGTTACATGTACATGCATTCACTGTTTGTTTTCACACGTATACAGTAGACATGTGACTATGTGTATGTGATAATGTTACATGTACATGTATTCACTGTTTGTTTTCACACGTATACAGTAGACATGTGACTATGTGTATGTGATAATGTTACATGTACATGCATTCACTGTTTGTTTTCACACGTATACAGTAGACATGTGACTATGTGTATGTGATAATGTTACATGTACATGTATTCACTGTTTGTTTTCACACGTATACAGTAGACATGTGACTATGTGTATGTGATAATGTTACCTGTACATGCATTCACTGTTTGTTTTCACACGTATACAGTAGACATGTGACTATGTGTATGTGATAATGTTACATGTACATGTATTCACTGTTTGTTTTCACAGGTATACAGTAGACATGTGACTATGTGTATGTGATAATGTTACATGTACATGTATTCACTGTTTGTTTTCACAGGTATACAGTAGACATGTGACTATGTGTATGTGATAATGTTACATGTACATGTATTCACTGTTTGTTTTCACAGGTATACAGTAGACATGTGACTATGTGTATGTGATAATGTTACATGTACATGTATTCACTGTTTGTTTTCACACGTATACAGTAGACATGTGACTATGTGTATGTGATAATGTTACCTGTACATGCATTCACTGTTTGTTTTCACACGTATACAGTAGACATGTGACTATGTGTATGTGATAATGTTACATGTACATGTATTCACTGTTCGTTTTCACAGATATAAGTTTGACATTGTGAGGTCCGTTTGGCAGAGAGATGTTCCTAGA
The DNA here is from genome assembly GCA_935421135.1 of Bugulina stolonifera. Classification (NCBI taxonomy): domain Eukaryota; kingdom Metazoa; phylum Bryozoa; class Gymnolaemata; order Cheilostomatida; family Bugulidae; genus Bugulina; species Bugulina stolonifera. Next base: position 9,792,412 of record OW285191.1, read on the forward strand.
GATGAGGATAGCACAGAATTTGTATCTGCTGTTGCCTGGAAACCAGACAGTGGGGTGATTATTGTAGCTAATAGTCAGGGGATAGTCAAGGTCCTTGAGCTAGTATAACCCTTTCTCACTCTGGTTTAGTAACTAGTATAGTAGATATGCATGTAGGTGTGGAGTTGTCTACTCATTGTTAGTAAATACCTGGAATACTAGTCAGCCATTGTAACCATAGCAATTTATATCACCGACTCATGTTGTAAATATAACCTCCATTTCAAGTATATAAATAATACATGTACAGCAGGTTAACAATATTGTAGGATTACTATCTAAAAACATCCCTCCATTTTATATGCAAAAATATTTAAGTGGTGCTAGACAGTTCCATTACGTGTCCACTGTATATTCATTTTGCTGTCAGTTTAAAATAGTATTATGGCAGTTTTAAAACATACTCACACTTGGCTTACTACCATGTATACAATGATCAGAATGTCATATTGTCAGCTGCCTATTAGAAGTACTGTACTCTTAGCATAACCAGTTTTTTATATTAATAATATCATACATGTAACTTTCTAAACCAGCGACCACAGCAGTAAGCCACTCAGTTTATTTAAATTATTTTCTAGATTGTTACATTTTATTCAACCAAGTGGCTGTTCTTGGTAAAAATGGTTGTTTACTCATTTTAATAAAATTGTGATTGAACATTGACTAAACTAAACTGTAGTTTTATTCCAATATTTCTTAATTTTCATTTATCAACTATTTTTGTTGTGGAGAAGGTATGCGACTCCCAATTGTGTATGTGGACTCAAATGATACTCCAGTATTATACCAGACAACCCAGAATTCCGTGGTTGTGTACAGCCCTTTATTTTCTGACATTATTATTTAGAAATAATTCTGGATGAATTTCAGTATCACACATGATTATTTTACTTGTTTTAATAAAATTGTCTCTTATGGAATTATAACAATTTTATAATTATTTGGTTACCTCAAATTAATCTTTACCACATTATTTGATTCAGGGCTGCTGTGGGAGTCTATTTGTACAATGCTCAGGGTTGAACCAGTGAAACTGAACACAGGCCAACCTTTCAATTACCACTTTAATCTAAACTGCCCTTCACTATAATATGAAGTTGTCCTCTCTCTTATAGTGGGAGAACAACTCCTTATGTATGTTAGCCAAAATATTTAAGACTCTAAGACCGGGTTTGAGGAGGAACAAATGAAGCAGTTAGACTGTTAATTCCCAAGTAATTAAACTATTGCAGAGAACCCTTACTTCGAAGACTGCTTCTATGATCAGTAACCTCCAAGTTGCTTGCATCTTTTCACTGGTCAAGTGAACACTTCTGGCCCAGGTTAGAGATAGCTGACAGTGTCAGACACATGTGGTACTATAAAGAGTTCAACCATGGGACTTCTTTAACTGAAAATTCTGTTATCTAAGCTTACAAACAATGTATTTGCTAATTCATTTAGGTAGTATAACTAATAATTAAAATAAGTAATTACTATGGTTCTATAAATATTATAATAATTACATGTGTATCCTATTGTTCCAGGATTGAATGATATCATAACAAGTATAATATGATGAAAATGAAACAGTAAATACAGTACAATATAAATCTATTCTAAATAGATCCGTGTTAGCCCTACACTTAGATGAATGCTTGACTGTTTAAAATAATGAAATTTAGCCTACATTTCATCGAAAACACAAAATAATAATAATATCAATTACAATAATATGATAGAAAATATACAGTCATGGGGCAAAACAATTGCATACAGTGAGTGAAAAAATATGAAAACCAATTGAGAAGCTGCAACAAGTAGCTGACAAGTGAGAAGTAGTAATATTACAGTTGAAGTGATTTGTGCAAGCAGTGAAAGTCATACACCTTAATGCTTAATACAAAAATATTGGGCCTCTCTCTTTAGTAATGATATTAACATAAGAATGAATATAAAACCCAAACAATTTTGTACAAAATATCTTTATACCAATAATTTATACAAAAGTATATTATTGGTTAGAGTTGTCATCCTTTTAAATGTATAAGAAGACAACTCCTAATACAATAAGTTGGATAACATTACTGAACAAGTACTAAATATACATGTTGTGTATTTATGTACCTACAGGATACCAATAATTAACTGTGCTTGTCTGGTGTAATACATTAACGTGAGTAGCCAATAACTAAAACATTCTATCACTATCATCCAACTCGGCATGCTTATATTTTTCTTTTCTCAAAGCAGCTAACTTCTCTCTTGCCTTTCTCAGTTCTTTCTCTTTCTCCAAAACTTCTGCTTGTACATCAATCAGCTACAACAGGAAGAACATAGATATATTCAGTCAAAAGAGAAAGATCAACATTTAAACCCTTAAAAACCAGTGTACCATTTAAAGACAGAGCATTCTGCTAATTTTTATCACACACTATTCTTCACCCACACGGTCAACGCCTGTAGATGTAATTTATTGTCAGACAGCTTCCTGCCTTTATCTGGTCAACAATTATTTCCCACAACCACAGCTCACCCAATAATGACCATAGACATCACCTTTTGTAAAATTTTGTGTATTATACAATAATTGGTATTTGAGGAACATGGTGGGCAATAACTGTTGGTAGGTGCTCAAGTGCAAATTGAAGATATGATACAAATATATACCCAAACCACTGCAGTAGACAATAGCAGGTTGGTTGACCTATCTATCAACTATTATATTCAATAAAATCAAGCCGAGACTCAAAGCAGGATGACATTGGCTCAAGACCAGCCAAGTTCTAAGGCGGGCTGAGGTAACTGCTCCCATGAGGTATACACTGTATTACATATAGACACATCATCTCCCAATTCAAAGACAGAGTACGAACTGGATTAGAAGAGCCATACTGTGTTATACCTACGCCCACAGTATTTCAGTGTTCACTGAGCAATGCAAGCAGATATAGCACATCAAAACTTTATGTTTTTATTAGAACCAACAGGTAAAACAACTTTTACTGATGTTAGAGGGTTTGGCCATTTTTTATATAATGATGTATTTTTAGCAAGGAATTTATTTCTGAGCAGTCAGAGACTTGTTTCAAGTCCATGAAAATATCAGTCCCTGACTGGGGTTTGAACCCGGGGCCTTTACGACACCTAATCTAGCATAGTGAACAGAACATGCTACCACTACAGCAGCTCAGCAACCTGTTATTGATGGGGTTACCAACTAAACTACAGTGAGACTGTGATATAACTCTATCTCCAATGTGTCAGGGCAGACCATGGATTCCTAGGAGCATATCTGTTATATTCAATAGAAGGAGACCAGACTCGCTACCAGATCATGATGACTAAACACAAACTGTTATTGGATAGCAAGAACCAACTCAGTCGCCATGCTTAGATAGCAAGTGGAACCAAATGGACACAAACGACTATTTGTCAGCGACAGTTTAGTTTACTGTGTCAATGATTAGCCTATAAAAAAACAAAATAGCACGAGTCCACAGATTGTATATTGTCTACTCCAACCACAGTGAGTGTAAAATAATACAAACTGTATTCAGCAAGCCATAAATGCATGCAGGGGAGATGACCCCAACACAAGGTGAGTGGCAGGCAGGCAGACACAAAGGAGCACATAGACATATATAGATGATGGTCACATGATAGCTTACGTGTATTTTCTTGAAGTGTTCTATTACACTGGGGTGCCACGTCTAGCAGTAACAAATATATGCCTATGTCTATGAATGCATATACATGTATGTCTATGTAGAGAGAAGCCATCACAAAGCGCAACAATAATAATATATCGGCAAGGTTTTAGCGCTGCTCATGACAAAACTACACTGACACGTTAAATAAAGTGCAGATCAAAGCTTATTGAAAAATAATTTGGCTCAAGGATAGCAAAAGAATAGTATATCTATGGAATGCAAAGCAGTTCTATAGAAAGGACGATACACCATGTTAACAGATTGCATTAGCTATAATTATACATGCAGATATTGGATGGTGAGCCAATATCTACATGTATTGTTCACAACAATGAAGTTTGTAAGTGAGGAAAGAGAGCAGACAACACCTCTGGCTGAGGAACTAGACTCGTATAGCCTGAGGAAATAGATTCATTTAGCCCAAGGAACTAGAATCGCATAGCCATAATAACGAGACATACCTGTGTCACACCAGCAACCATGCTCTTGTGAACCTGTACATTAGCTTCATCTTCCCTCTCCTTTACCTGCTGTGCTGACTTGACCAGAGCTTCTGTTGCCCTCTTGACAGCATTTCCTGTTGTAGCATACCCATAGTAAATTACCAACAGAAATACAAAAACAATGTGCTGTTACACTCCACCGATGGTAGCGATAAATTTTTAAAGCGCATTAAAGATCGACATCACCGGTTCCAAGGATGACAGTTACTATTATTCTAATAAAGCTCTATCCAAACGTATATTATATTGGGGGTTGCTATATTGGCATCACAGACCAATACATCATCCCCCACTAGTTATTGTCAAACAGTATCCATTCTAGTGTCATACCAGCAGCCTGTAGCCTCTTCATGGCTACAGAGTCAGGGTCGGCCTTGACCTTGCAGGCGACGAGTAGCTGAGCCGTAGAACCAGCGACTTGTTTAGCAGATGATATGAGCTGTTCCTCACTGGCATGCCCCTGCACCATTGCATTGGCAGCTTCACACAAACTATGTGTAGCTGCAGCCACCATACGGGCCTACAATTCAATACATATAATACATACAATGACACTATAAAATACAATGCGAAGTATTTACATGCTAAATTATTTGCAACCACTATTTTTATTACAGCATTAGATGGACTTCCTAGAACTGATGGACAGGAGGATATTGAAACGAAAATCACCGCATGTAGTGTTACACCTACATGTATCTAGCATAACAGAATATAAGAATTACTAATTAATGCGTGTTGCCATAAACTTCTAAGTAGTTTGCCTCTGCGAGTACTAGCACACTGACATAACTATACTGAATAGGAAACATAGTTTCCAGCATAACAAAATCCACTTGGCATTTTATAAGAGATAAAGTTCTGCCACTCACAGCGGATATCAACCCTTGTGACCACTGCCCATCTTCGTCCGGCATGTATCTGTTGAAGGACATGCTCATGCGACCCTGAGTGACCAGTTCCCTCTGTGCTGCAGTAGCCGACTTGACCAGAGCAGAGGTGGCAGCGGCTATAGACTTACATGCTTCCAGGATCTGTTCATCAAAGTTCAGCTCCTCGTTTGCCTCCTACAAGATCACGCCGAGGCAGTGAGAATTAGATAATAATGTGGCATAGTTCCTTATACACGCTGTGGAGTTATCTTACCCAGAGTTAACTTGCATCATGCAATATTGTTATTACAGGGCAGAGGAGTTTGGTCTATTACATTACAATGGCCAATCAAGGCTCTAGCACTGCTAAACATCATGTAACAAATCAGTGTACTTTCTGATGGCTAACCACTCGTACAAATATTGACTCGGTATCTACAGACAGTTCAGTGTTCAAATTGACCCACTTTACACTCCTTTACTCTCTGATTATTCTCCAGCATCCAGGTGTACAGGTCTGAAACACATCCAAATAAGGAGAATGAATAGCAGAAATAGCCTGTGTGCCAACACATACCTTGGCTGTAGCTCTTGGTTTGAGCTGCATAAGTTTCTTAGCTGCTGCTTCTATAGACTTGGCAGCACCAAGCAACTCGGTCTCTGCCACGACTGTTGGATCATCAGGGTCAACAAGATCACTTCCTGTAATGGGATAAAAATAACGACAAGTCATCAACTTGGTTAGTGGTCATTTGACTAACCAAAACAATCATGGTGTCCAGCAAATGACCACATGACCAGTTCGGTATTGATAGTACAATACTAAGACTACTTTATAAGAAATACAACCAATATTGCGACCTAAAAAGGCAAGTAATAGCAAAGGGTATATATATTATATACATGCACACGTCATGTACTGGTATGCCAAACACTAGGCATATAATTTAGCAAACAAGAAAAAGCTCACTATGTTTTCTAGCTTCAGAACTGTTACACATAGATGGGTAGGAGAAGCATCATAGTACTAAAGCAATTACAGTCGATCAGAGGCATAGATATATATAGGCAAGGAATAAATGATAATATTAGCTCATTCTATATTATAACATTCAGTGGAGAGGGTAGATAATTAATGATTAGCTAGACTAGTCAGTGGTAGCTTTTAGCCCCAGTATTCCAGCACCGTACTTGGAATTGGTAGGTAGGAGTAATCTTCTCTTGAATAGTTATCAAAATTTATATTTAGGGTCAGTAGTCGGCAATAATATCCTTGTAATCGACTTCACCTGTTGGTGCTATATCCAGTAATATCACACTCAATGGTCAATAATCACACAGGAGGGGATTACTCCCATCTACAGATACATGGTAAGGTGCTAACCTACTGGAACTAAACCTGACCTAAGGCTAAATGGATTCATTATAATGACTGTGATCCATACATATATAATGGTGTAAATGTTTTGTGGAGTTGCTCTCCCCTTATACAACAAGAGATCATAACTCCCTTTGAAAACGAAGACTTTGCATGTAACCAATTATTATAGTTCCTAATTTATAAGGAACTGATTTGTGAGGTTGTCCTTTTTAATAAAGGAATATAAAATGCTGTATATATAATATGTCCATAGAATGAACAGTAATGATTCATAGCTGATGTCTAAGATGGAAGAGAACATCAGGAAGGTGGTACTACTGTTTATGAGTTAAACTAATAAAGAGATCATTGCTATTGATTGCGTGTGAGTAGAAATCATTGTGCCATTCAGCTCAATAACAATAATTGAGAGCATGCTTGATTCACATTCTCATTGGATGATGATCATATCATTTGGCCAATAAAAAGTATAGTACTAACTCCTAACCAAAGAAGACCTAATTTTCGTGGAGAGAAGTAATGTAGTTAAAAACACATGATAACCGACAGTAACACAGGATATACCTTCCAGATGTCCACGTGCTGAAATAACAAGATGGTCAAATATCAGTAATAGCTGTGATTAGCAGCAAAAAATGTAAACGCTGACCTGTTATGAGAGCATGCAATATGTAAGCCACCATCGACAGTACAGGACAGCCATGTTTGAGATGTGGTATGTAGATATTAAGCATTTTCAGATCTTAAACAGTTAGGGATAGTTATAGCTTTCTGCCATAGCTACATTACATAGAGACGTAAAAATGTGGATTGGTCTAATGGAGCTGAAGGAGAAGACAAAAGTGGTTACCTTTTAAGGCCTCACAGCTCTTTACAAGATCACCAACGGCTTGGGCTACATTCTTAGAGAGGTCCCTCATCTTAAATTTCAACTCCTGACGACCAGGCTCCTGGAGTATCTGGTAGATATAATATAGAGAACAACATAATACAGTTATGTGTTCACACAGGGGTATGTACACAGTGTATCATACAATCTACCCATATGTACATGTATATAAAGTAGGTGTAACTCTTAGTCCAGGACCATTAAACTTACAGTGGGCAAAGATTTTAAGACCAGTGATTAGCCTGTGTCATACTCAATCCCTTTTGATGTTTCAGTAGGGTATAGAATGTAATAACATAATCACAGAGAAGGGTGGATACAGAGTATGCTTTAGGGGTTGAACTATGATAATACCTCTCCTATATGCTGTAGTAGAGTAAGGTAAGTCTCTGCAGTGTGTTTAGCTGATGATAACGTCTGCTTTCTGATTGGCTCATTCTCTGCTTCCTGTACTGCAGCTTTACACACAACCAGCAGGTCACACACAGCCTATTAATTGAATGATAAACAATAAATATATATACACGTGTTTGAAAACACGTTTACATTGTGAAACAGCAATCTGAGTCTAAACTTTACGTACTGGAAAACCACAAGCCTAGTGAAATAAATGTAGAGTATAACTAAGAAATACAAATCTACCAAATTAACAATACCCGACCTACAATCCCCTGAAGTACATAGCTTGTGTGACCTACCTTACGTCCTGTATTACTGGCGGATATTACATCATCTTGTCTGCATGAGTTGCCAGCAGCGACAGCCTTAGCTGTAGCTGTTGTGATTGGTTTAGTACATCTGATAACATCCTCTGCTGTAGCAATCTTATCAACTCTGTCAGCACTCTCGAACCCCTGTAAGTGGAGGACATGACTGTATGACTACACTGTGTACAGATACTATAGCTGCTAAGGTGCACTAGTGGATGGAAGGGGTGGAAAATGAATAATTATGATCAGGTGATCACAATTCCCTGTTGTACTGAGTTTAACTCATTACAAAACAGAGGAGTGACATGTGATCAATGAGCCTTTTAAAGTGACTCACATATGTGTCAAATTGTTCCATATTGGAGTTGTCATTCCTTTGCATGGAGTAAGCCCCCCCCCCCCCCCCCCCCCCCGTGATTGGGACAGAAAATATTTTGAAATACTCTATCATTGTAGCCATGTGCTCCGTGTTTGAATATGGCTGTCTTCATCACCATTATTTGGTGTTGATTGAATCAACGACAATATGCCCAAGGAATAACAACTCCTAACTATGCTACGATAGTGATACATCACAATTGCTGACTCGACTGCCTTAAAAAACTGTTTAGTGCTACGAGATATCTTAAATCATAGAATGAAACAAAAGATATCAAATGCTCATCAATCTAAAATTAGTGAATTTAGTTTAAAAAACTTTATTTGATGATAAAAGATTCAATTCCATGGAAAATTAAATGAAGAGCAAATTGAGCCAAAAATCCTCAACTGATCTCAAAGTGTACAGACTGAGTATGATATGCTGTACAACAACACATTCGCTATGTTAGACATCCTGCACACTGCACTTGTATGGTGACATTGTACAGTATATAGGGATAGCAGAGACTATTGGTGATAAGTTGAGCCACAAAACCGTCAACAACAATAATTATACTGTATATAATCACCATAAACATATAAGTACTGCATGTTTATAAAGCGCATATACATGTGTATTATAAATGTAAGTCTATGGCAATGGATGTCAGTCACAACGATCGCATAAGCAGTACGAAATGTAAGTTTATAAAAAAGTAGTAGCAAAGTTTTACCTGGTCTAGCTCCTGTAGTATAAGTAACATAAAATCCGTCAACAAAAGAATCAAACATCTATAGTATATTATAGCTTGACACAAATGTCGGCTAAACAAACGTATTGGGAAGATATACTGGATGCATTAGTTCAAATATTCAGCAGCTTGCAATGGTGGTCATTTATCGCCACGTCGATAAATACTTAATAAATTATTTAAAAAGTGTCCTTATTATTACGGAAAAGATAAGACTAACTTCACTCTAATTTGTATAACACTTGATGTGATATGCACGCAGTCTCTAGCAGTTCCTTTAAGCTGTCCATCTACATTTTCAGTGGGAAATAATTATCCTCAACTTGCAATTTGGTACACTTACCTTGATCTCTTGTCTGAGAGCTTCAATTGTTGACTCTAGAGCTCTTGTACCTCGGGCTGCCTCATCTTCTACAGTTTTTACTGTTTTCAGTAGTGATGTAACATTGTATACCATGACCTTAGCTGATTCCTTGAGAGCTTCCATACTTGGGTCATTGCTTGGTTTTCCTGCAGCATTCTTAGTGCATCCAATCAATTCTGACAAAGCTGATGCTACATCTTTTACAGAATTTATCAACAAGACCTAAAAAAAGTTGAAAAAAATTAACCCCTGGCGGGACTCGAACCCGCAATCCCCTGCTTAGGAGGCAGATGCCTTATCCATTAGGCCACAGGGGCTATTGCGCTTCCCATAAGAGCTCTATATAAACGGTTAGCGATCCAAACAATGCAAACCACAATGTTGATCATTTCCATTGTCCTCCTTTTGCCTTACCAGTTTACAGTGGTTGCAATGTACTATAAATTACATTATGCTAATAATTGTTGTTATTTTATTGACACAGTTATCTTACTAATAATTCTAATTACCAACCTTGAAGATTGACTACACTATGACTCTTATTATCAGTTTATGATCATGCTCTCAATTTCTCTGTGAGGAATGTTTGTTTGGAAAATCAAATTAAAATGATACCTTCAATAAAGCAATAACAACCCGCAAACAAAGTGCAAAGGCTACATTTTACTTCACCTGAGCTTCAGGCTGATCTGATCCTATGGATGCAGCTCCAAGTTTCACCACTTCGGCTAACTCTGATATCGTCTTTACAGACTTCTGGGCAGCCTCTGCCAAAGCTTCTTGGTTGCTGTTGTTGGCGCCATTCACCAGAGTCTTAGTGTCTTCCACCAGTGTCTTGGCAGTCTTCAGTATCCCCTCTCTTCAAGTAACAATAAAATGAACAATAAATTATACATAATAAAATACTGCTATGGTTCTAGTGGGTGAACAAGTGCCATTCAAACAACAGAACAGGACTAGTAGAAATTGGTACACTTCGATCTTGACCAGCCAAAGGTACCAGCATTACTATAGTAGGTTACAAGATATGAAAAAAAACAATATGCTATACACTATTATGTAAGCATAATCAAGTATAAATACAAGTAAGTATGATTGATGGCACTACATGTGTGTATACACCAGGCTGGCAGTGACTGTGAATGAATCTCAATGGTGACAAGTTTCAAATTACTGATTTACCACAGACTAGATGAGATATTGCTTTCGAACTGTATAATGATGACTACTAGTGAATATCCAAGGTTATGCATGTCTACTAGCTAATATGAGATCCTAATTGTGTTACAGCGTCAGCAGCACCAGAAGAAAGGCCATGTAGAACTCACAAACAATTGTGCATTATTCTATTTCAGAAAATCTATACTATACATTGTTTTCCGTATTACATAATATGCATGAATTCCATGCATAAATGCAATTCACTTTGGGTTACATACAGATATCTAGCAGTTAGCGCATGACTACATGCATATCAATACATGTAACATAACAGCATAACATACCTGTGATCAGTGAAGACATCTTTGTCCGACTCAGAGGAGAGAGTACCTGCCGTAGCGAACATAATAGTGGTGTCAAGGTCACCTATGATTCCGCTGACTACGCTAGCAGCATTGATACAAGCCTGGGTACCCCGTGAGCTATCCTGTAGAGCTGCCATTACATACGACACCTGCAATACAATAGCGAAAATATAATACCTGTAAAAACATAGAGGAGCAAAATTTTATTTCTTAAATGATGTTCATATATTCCATGTTCGAATAATCCAACCTCCAGTTAAAGAATCATGAACAATCAATATCCGGTACTCTGAACAAAATAATTAACTAATTATTATTTTTAAAAAATTAATCACAGTGAAAATTATTCCGAGAATCCGACAGGGGTAAAGAGATTTATTATTACTGTATGTCGCCTACAGATATGCATATTGATGTCAGTAGACATTCATGCAATGAGATCACCATTATATAATAATCTGATGTTCTATTCACTTAAAATCAGCAATTAAAAAAGACTACAGCAGATTTTATCAATATATCAATACTGTTACCTTTTCTGAAACTTGTCTGGCGTTTTCAGCTAATTCTCTCTTCGCGTATGTATCTGTTGGGTTCTGCTGCACTGTTCCTGCATTCTGGACAAGCTGTATACAAGAGTTACCCAAATCTTGTACCCTGGACCTCAGTCTAGATGCCACCTGCATTGTAAAGAAAATACATTGTAGCAATAGGAGATGGAACTAAAGCTAAGTAGGCTACTATACACAGTGGAGGTTTCTGGCACATTTATAAGTCAAGATCCGCTGATTCTCTCTTCTGAATTCTCTGTCCTGCTTGTAGCATAACGTCATCAAAAATTCAGACGTTAAACATAGATAATTACAAAGAATTTGCGAGTTTCCCCCAATGCTAAATATTTATTTTGGTTTCATGTCGGTCTCATAGTTTAGAAATTATTCTCTCTTGATCCCTGAGTGACCAAAACTTTTTCTACTGATCTTTCTATGAATAGACAGTTTTCCCAGCATGGGTACCAGCCAAAAATTAGGAATTGTCTTCTCTTACTCTCTTACTCTTGTACTGTGTGACCTATATATACATGTGGATTGCTATGAGAAAAGTCGATTACATGAACTGTTTACAATATATTAACAGGTGATTGGACCCTTGAACAGGTTCAAACTGTGATCATTGGATATAAGTGAGCCAATCACCTTCTAGCAATCCTCAGCTATGATCAGACAAACTACTGACATTACACAATAAAATGAATCTTGAACAGACACAAGACGTGCATGGAGCCGGCCAATGATAAGTATATACAATACCAGTCGGTGAAGGCATGCCAATTGGACTATTTCAATCATTGAAATTGATTAACATTATCTACATTACATGTGCATGTATACATACACGTATATTTAATTCACTTTTATCCAACAATGACGGAAAGGCAGAGCTATTTGAGATATCATCGTAGTTTATGACATGCCAAGGTCAGATATGTGGTAATGAAGGATGCTATACTATAGTCATACAAGGGGGACAACTTGTCGGGGAGGAGGAGATATCTAGAAATCATGGGTTATGTATTCTTATAAAGGAGACTAGCCTATAGAACGGGTAGTTAACAAACCAAACATACATGTGCTGGGAAAACTCTAACCTCCATCTCCCTCCATGTTACAAAATACTCTAGGTATGATAACATCCAATCAAACAGCTGCTGAACAGCCAATGAGCACGCTTGTCGAGTAATGAGGTATAGTTGATAAGATGACAAGCAATAGTGATGATTGGCTAATACCTGGGCTACTGATATACCCGAACTATCAGTAGCTGAGCCCTCTCCTCTCTACCAAACGGTGCAATAAAAGTTACATTAAATTTGTCAACATCACGCCTGAGCTCATGCTGTGAGAGATAATAGTCAAACCGACATGACAGTAGCTAACCCCAATGCGGTTCTGTTAGACAGTATCATTAGGCACACTTTAGTGAGTGATGGGGCCGAAAGTTTGAAGATTTTAACTCGGTGATCCACATTGTGGCTACCTATGGTTTGTGTCTTGATAGCTGATGTTATATTGCAGCCTGGCTAGGGCATGATAGAGGTCTAATTTAAATTTAAGGCGGCCATAAGTGAAACGTGACAAATTCAATCGTTCTTTGAACAAGAAGGAAATAGGAACTAAGGTCAACATTATAACTGATTAGCTCATCACTAGTAACCAACCCATTAAACTAATAAATCTTTAAATAACACCAAAATCATAAGTCTGAGTACCGTTACTGACCTCAGAGTTTGGACACACTGCACACGCCCCTTGTAGTTGTTCAACCAAGTCAGAATACTGCTTAGTTAGAGTGTTTGCCATGTGGCCGAGTTCAGACGCCGTCTCTGGAGTGGAGGCTTTCCCTACCATCTCTTGTGCCAGCTGTGCTACTCTCTTCGACAACTGCACCATTGACGTCTGGTAGTCAACAAATGATACGCCAGCGACAACAGAGGGCGCTTGGGTCTCCGTCTGGAAACAAAATACGACTCACACTACAAATAATAGACTATACATCTCAAAAGTGGGTATTTCTATTATCAGTCTAGAGATTTCAACAACATAAAAGTATAATATTTCAAATAAGAAGAAAGAATATTCCAATCTACAATATCGTATGCAGTTAGTAGATCGGGTATTATTTGAGTATTTAGCAGCTGGTGCTGCTACTACCACCTCTAAGTTCATATGCCAAGTGGACAGTTCTTCTACTGCGACTATTACCTTTGCAATAGCTTTACTGATATTGTCTATCATGGTGGTAACAGCTCCACCCGCACTTGCAGCCTCCTCCATTGTCTTCAACAGATCCTGTGTCACATCTTTAAGGTGAACAGCTGCTTCCTCCATTGCATTGTGGGCCTGAACTGCTTTAGGATTACCTCCACTTTCCTACAAACATTTGACAAGTTAATTGAAATATGAGTCAAAATACACACTGATAGTCAGATATAGAGGTCTAAATAATGCACACTACTTTTTTGTGGAAAGCTCCATACAAAAATTCCAATACATTTAAGTAGCAAATAAATTCCAAATAGTTACATGTATCTATAACGCATTATTTTGATTATTTCAAGGACTCAATACTCCACATAAGTACTAATATAATGAGTATTATTTTCAATTACCTTGGCTAAGTAGACCAGCTGAAGCCCTGACTCTGTCACAGATTTGGTTTGGTCAAGTACAGCACCCTGTTGCCTTGAGTTGTACATCTTAGAGGCACAGCCAATCCCTCCATCAGTTAATGGGTCAAAGTAGTTAGATATAAGTGTGACGCGGTGACCTACAAATGTTACAGTAAGCCTCTCTGCATATCTTGTACTATATTTTTATCATTGTTGCTACAAGCTAATAGTGCCAGCCAATCACCACATGTTTATTACAGTCTTCATCCAATGGCAGAGCAGAGTTATGGAAACTAGAAACATGTGAGCAGTAGTTTTTTATCCAATCACAGTTGAGCAAGCAATGATTTCATCCCATCGAAGCTGCTGTTGTTATCATCAATTCCATCCAATCAGAGTACACTCTCTCTACACTCTTACCCAGTTTCTCTGCTTCACTCTTTGCAGCGTTCACCAGGGGGTCGATGTTTGAGAGTATCTGCTTACAGCTGTTAATAACCTGCTCCTGAAATCCCTGGACAGTATTGTCTTCCCTAGGGGTCAGCGTTTGACTCATAACAGCAAAATTGGCAGCATCCAGATCTGCAATGACACGAAACATGAGCTCCAACGAAGATATCTGTGTAAAACGAGACACATTAAGAGGTTCCACCATCCCACCTGTATACAATTTGCAGATAATAACTACATATCATTGTCTGGACTAGAATAGTGTTAGCTGAAATTTCAGATCAATGCATTATGGGCATTTTCACTCATGGCTACAATTTGGGAGACTAAATAAGCTCTATATAATTCATTGTATACGAGTTCAAGACTATGAGCTGCATGTAGATGTTAAAATAAATTAACTATGATTGAAACATACTTTTATATGGTCATGGTTCAATTTTGATAGCAGAAAACTGAGTTAACACCAGTTAATTAACCTCACCTTTAACCCAGGACGATAAACTCTCCACTGCCTGATCTGACTCTCTCTGACCTGGTGCTGACTCTCTGATAGATGTGATTAGTTTTTTCATGGCATCAGAGAGGGTCTTGGAATGGGTGCTGAATGTCTGGTAGGTTGACGGGTCTCGTGGCGTGGAGGCTAACTTCTTAGCAGACATCACCATCTTACATGAGCTTTCTATCATCTGTCTACCAGCTTCAATAATAGGCTCTTGAGCTCTTCGTGCCTACATATATTAAACAATGTGTTACCAATATTGTGTTTGTGTTCCTCATATAATGCCGTTGTGTCAAATGTAGTCCTGTGTTGTACACTATGATATCTAAACCAATGTTGAAGGCGTGGCCTCTAATTAAAAAAAACATGAAAATATTTGACTCTAATATAAATTTGCCCAAATAGCCATCTTTGTAGCATATACAATGATATATGACACATGTACAGCATGTGAAGAGAGCAGCAGGCTGACAGACAAACATGAAGTGGTCATTTTGAGAGTAGTAGTTTGTCTGTAAGGTAGGGTGAGATACATGTGTAGTAGCAGAGATGGGTAAGCAACATTAATGGTGTATGCAGACGTCATATAAGACTGCGGCTGTGCAGACGTAAGTGTCACCCGTGTTACCACAACCACATTAAAAAACATAGCATTGGTTAGAGAAAGCCCCAGGTAATATATCATACGTAATGAAGTTGTGAAATTCAAATTAAATAATTTATTATATCATGATATTTCATATTTCTGAAGGTAGGAGCAAATTTAATATCAGCATCCCAGGAGCTCTCAATATGGAAACCATGTGCATAGCATAAACCCTACATGCAAATTTCTGCTTTAAAATAAAATAATTTAAAATTAAATTGAAAGTCTGGTAATGAAAACTGTTGAATCATTATAGGAGAAAGTGCAGCTTTCCATGTTTATTCACAAATAAAACTTGACTCTTAAAATTAGCGAATTATACCAGCACGTTAACATTCAGTCCCGCAGTGAATACGACAGAGGAGACAAATAGTGTGTTATATAGCCACCACAGCCTTAGAAACATTATTACGACTTACCTCTCCCTCCGCCTATGGAAATAGCAACATATAAACTCAAACACCACAGAGCATGAACACAAATAAAAACAATCATAAATGAACCGAAAATAAACTAAAAACAGCATTCAAACATAAGATAATGGTTGGCACGGAGTGAATTAAGTGACAGTATTATTTATGAAGCAAGAGATAATGTGGTTTATATATTTCACCTACATGTATATGGAAATTCAACCACCGTCAATGCATTAGAAATACCATTCAATATACATTGATAAAACTTACATCATGTACTCATTTGGTTAAGGTTATATTTGAATAAGATGAAGAAATAGACTGACTGAGTAAGCTTACTTACCTCTTTACTGATTCTAGCGGGTATACTGGCAAACTCTGGTGATGACCCGTATGTAGTCAGTTTCTCTACGGCATCTATCAGGGGTTTAGACGCCTCGGCACATCGCTCCTTATTCTCTGGTGTAAACTCACCGTCTAATACCTTTAGTACATAGAAACTAAATATAGCTAATGTAGAGGAAACAACCAATGGCCTAATAGTGAGAAACAGTAAGCACCTTCAGACCACGGACATTGGTTAACATAATATACAAGTATTACCTTAATAGATTTGACAAGGTTTGCTGTGCTATTGGCCACGTCCTTAGCACTCTGAACAAATTGTCTCTTAGCCACCGGGTTATTTGTTTTCCCTGACGCTATTCTGCAAGCATTACATAATGCAGACGTGTGCTTAGCCACTATGGTCGCTGCAGATAACACCTATAAAAAATGAAACAGTAAATATAACATTCATGTGGATATTCTACAATGACCAACTTAAAGACATTCTGCCAAAATTAATTGGTCAAATAGGACCAGTTTATTTATAAATCACACATGCTACGACACACTCCTCTCCAATAATCTATAACGTAGAATGCAATCCTTCGATCAAAGCCTGTGGTACCAACCTGTGACTGTGAACTAGTTGGGCTAGACAGTGTTTGACAGGCTTGCTGTATAGCTTGGTTAGCCCTAGAGAACTGTGACTGATCTACTAGGCCGGGTTTACCAGGTTCTGATGCTTTGTCAGCAATACCTACGAGGTAAGCAGACTGGGCGGCAGACTCAGTCAGAGTGCAGACGGACGATGAGAACTGTCTGACTGAGACACAGAATGACTCCATGTTACCATCTCTTGAGTATGTGGCTATACCTGTAATATGATTGGTTAATAGCAATATAACTGCTACGTGATTGGCCAATGAACATATGTGACTATAATTTGACTGGCTAATGAACCTATACCTGCAATATAATTAGTCAATTATAGCCCTCTATGTGCAACTGACCGATTATTAATTCTACATGTATATGAATAAGGATGGAATTTGCAAATCATATCTAAGGTAACTTATTAACCGGGCCGTTCCAACATATGATTGGCTAGTGACTATATTCCAATGGCAGGCTAATGATGAACAGGGTCTTGTGATTACATAATATGTCCATGTGTTAAAATACTTGTACAAGACGACTTGGTACGGATTGTTGCATCACAATAATTGAGTGACATTGACCAATATGATATGAGAAAGAGACAGACGGACAGACAGACAGAGTAGCACCCAATTCTAGTTTCAGTTACACCAGCTGTAAATCCAGGACATGCCAAAACATAATGTATACTTGACTAGGCAGAGAGATACAGCGCAACGTAAACAATGCAATGCCATGACATCTTCCTTAGCCCTTACCATATACAACCGAGTGTTCTATGTTCATATCATCATAAAAAGAGAGATCATTGTTATTCACTTACAAACCCTGACGTGATCTGATATGAAGCGTATGACCAAGTAAACTAAATACATATAAATGCATCAAGCAAATAAGGTATGTTACATAGACGAGAAAACTCCGATTCTTAGAGTGTCGTCGGAAACAATATCATCAACCTCTAAGGAAACATTGATGCCGCAAGTGGGTAACGGAGACAAGTAAGGAATATTTTGCCACCATCTTAAAATACTCCAGATATCAGTTAGATAGCACTTGTTACAAGGCCAATCAGTTACCAGCAAATTAAGAATGGCATGAGAAAAGAAACCTATCTAGAATACCTGTCATAGCTTGTCCCAACACACCAGACTTGTCAATAACAGTATCTAGACACTGGAAGTAGGAGTTATCGTTCACTGGCTCATTTGGAGTATCCAGGAGTGTAGAAGCAGATTGAATCTCCCTAAGGGCACTGTCGCACTCCTTTTGTCCAGGTGCGGCTGTTGTACACGTATCTACAACAATACAACAATATATCAACTGAAGTCTATCTCATTTACATCCCATTAATTTAGTACTGCTATAATCAATCGGTCATTTGTTAATCAATAACTCCTCTCCATGATATTCTGATGACAAGCAAGAAAGTTTAAACTCACGGAAATTGTTTGTCTTTAGGGTATATCATTTACCTACATGTGATAACTTGTGACATTGACAGCAGATACAGGTGTCTAGTGTTACATTGACAGCAGGTACAGGTGCCGAGTGTCCACGTACATATATTATATACCATACCTATGAGAGAGTTGATACTCTCAGTAACATTCCTTGCGGCCTGAGCCAATAGATTCTTAGCGTTGGGTGCAGTAGGGTCAGAATGAAGTGACTTGGCCGCTAGCAGAAGCTTGCTGGATACAACAGACACGCCCTTCAGTCCCCCTACTATAAGCTCCTGTGCCTGTACATCCCTGTTAGCTCCAGCTACTGTCATACCATCCTGTAATATGGCGACATTTCGACATGATGAATCAATCAGTATTAATAAATGGTGTTTTTCATCTCAGAATAAAGCTGACTGAACTGTAATCAAATATAATGAGCAAATGGCGCTTATTAGGAGAGAGACATAACTAGTGTATATTAATATACATGTACATGATAGTCACAGTGAATTTTAGCAGCCCGTAGAGCTACATATACTGTATTCGTACCACTGCAATGTTACACTATATACTCTATCCTCCACCTGTCACTGCTACACAGTGTACATTAGTATTATAGCTCACCTGTATAAAGGCATTGTAGCTGGTACTGTAGACATGACTACTACTAGCCAACTGTTGGGAGGTTCCCCTGGCAGCTGATACTATATCGGCAGCAGCAGCATTCAACTGACTGGCCGACCCAACCAGAGAGTCCTAAAATACACATTTATGACATTATATTACACAATGGGACACAAATATGCTATAAAACAACATATACCGTAACATACATCCTAACATACATCATAACATGCATCATAACATACATCATAACATACATCCAAGGAACAAAGGGGTGACAACTCCAGATGTTCACAGAGTTGCGCACAATGTAAAGTAGAGGCCCTTGCACCTCATGATGATGAATTATAATGCTCTTCATAAAAAAATGAATAATAGCATAAGTTCTAAGCAAAATCAGTGATCATGCAGAGAGGGTGCTAGGAAACACGAGCTAGCATATCGTCAGGAACAGAAGAGGCCAGAGTTGTTTATTGTGAGAGTTGCGTCACTAGAAGTAAATAAGGGGCAATATTGGGCCCGGTGACAAACCTTTCTTTCGGACATTTTAACTGGTTCTAATGGGCCCAACATGACACATAATGTTCCCCCAATAAACAGTTCTGGAAGTGGTAGATAATAGAATTTTAATCTACACCTTGAGCTTTGTTCCATCGACATTGTCCGATAAGTATAACATACAACTGAAACATTTATCCAATCTCATAGCTAGTAGGCTTACGGTATACATCGCAACGTATGTTTCTATTGACCAATAAAATTGCGGGGAGTGTGTCACACATACCTGTAGGATTGCGTAAGATTTGCCATCAGTAGGTGGGAACCTGCCGGCAGCGAGGATATCCTGTGAGCTATTTATAGATTTGAGTACATTGTCAATATCACGCTGCCCAGGTAGACAGTTGACACATGAGTTTAGAGAGACTGACACAGCCTTGGCAACCTATAAACATATGAGTGGTGATAGCAGACTGTTGATTGGTTAAAACTATGGGGACACCTGGCCAATCATATTATTCATGTAAGATGACAACTCCAGTTTATAGAGTAGAGAATACCACACCTCATACACAACATGTAAAATGTACACGTACATGTACACATACATGTACACGTACATGTACACATACATGTACACGTACATGTAGACATACATGTACACGTACATGTACATGTACGTGTACATGTGGCACGTACATGTACACGTACACATACATGTACACATACATGTACACATACATGTACACATACGTGTACGTGTATGTAGCACTAGAGTATGTTACCTGTGCAAGACGAGTTTGATTGTCTCTGTCGTTGGGGTCTGAAAGAGCCCGGCTTGCTTCCTCCAACAGTCTATGACTCTTGTCTAACACATCCTCACATGAGTCTAGTAGCGCCCTCACTACCTCAGGGTTCTGAGACGTCGCACAGACGCCCCTTACTGCTGATACATGCTGCCTAAGAGCAGCAGCCATATCCTGTGCTGCATTACATGTGTATTCTTCATTACCTACAAGTAGTTTTACCAACTTACTTTAACTGTTTCCCCAGGCAATACACATCAACCATAAAGAGGAAAGCGTTGTTTGTTTGATTATATACATCAGTCCAAATATAAATAAGTTGCCGACATTAATTATATGTATGTCCCCAGTAACAAAAGCCGTCTATAGGAATTATGTGACTCAATACAAGTCAATCTAAATATGCTACGAAACCACTTTAGGAATTAAATATTGGGCTCTTGGTGGAATGATTCTATATCAATCATTTCCAGTCCCTCGCATCGATCATAACACCAAACAGTCAATAAGTAAGTATAGCATTACATTACAATATACACATCTATAGGCTAAGTTCCATACACACCTTGAGCGGCAGCTGTGAGGAGTGCTGCCATAGCGGCACCAACTGATTTTGAGGCGTGGCCTAATTGAATTGAGCTGGATTCGGCCTATCAAAACAAGTTCCATAGAGTTAGCTATTTAGTACAAATGCACAATTATTATTTCATGGTAACCAGTGGGGAGGGTTAGGTATCCACTATTAGTGGGTTTATCACTCAACATGCTGGGTTAGCATCTGATTATTTTACAAGAGTTAAACTTGACCCTTTCCTTGTTGGAATAAAAACGCAGCAATTAACTCCAATTAGAAATCCGATGGTTGGAGCAAATCTATATGGTAATTTGTTAGGAAGTGAGCCTTAGAACCTAAAATGGTTACGCAATCATTTTAATATAAGATAGGATTTCAGACCACACACAAAATGCATCTTGATGACATCTAACCATATACGACAGGACCAGGTGGGGTAGACAACTCCAATAAAACCACAGGACGCATGCCCCGACAGTCAGTACACAGGGTTACTTAGTTACACTGGGCATGGATAGGGACATGAATATTAGCCTATGCTCCATTACTATACTCAGAGCTCTGACTATACTCTGGTATCACTCATTGGAGCAGAGGCTATGCTCACCATGATGTAACAGGATATGACAAAAGAGACACTGACACTTACTGTAATCATATCACTCTACAATTATACACATATTATACTACAAAACATGCAATACACTGACAAGGTACAGGCACCAGATGAAATTGTAATACCAGATCAGCCAATAACACACAATTCTCAGACGAACAGTAGAACAATAGCCTTGGGCTACACCACTAGGCATAAATGACAGATGTGTTTGTATAAAGAGTTGTCATAACGGAACGTCGAAAAATTCTTCACCCTAAATTGATTTGTATCATTGCCAGTACTTGACGATTACTGCCTAGCTCTGACATGTGATGGGAATTAATACAGGAAATGAACAATAAGGTCACGGAATACCAACTTACACTTTCACCAGGTAGAGGTACCAAAGATCCCTCCATTGCTGACTTTCTAATGTCTTTGAGTTCGGCATCTAAACCTTTAATCTGTTCTATAGCCCCTTCAATCTGCATACCTCCACACACCTACATGTACACAGTGTATATACATGCAACAGTGATACTTTGACAAGCAGATTAGAAGTTATCTTCTCTCGAAACTGTAGTTTAAAGAGAAGATAACAATGAACTACTTTGTGTGTGTAATGTATATATAAAAGGGATCAAGTTGTACCAAAACAGTTTATGATACTCTTCACATCACCATAAATTGATTTCAATTTCAACAAACGAACAGAAACCATTACCATGTTGAGAGAACTTATGTAAATGATATGGTCTGTAGTGTGAGTATCTCATACACTACAAGCTATGTACCAGACTATCGCATAACATACCTCTTCTGCATTGTTAGCAGACGTTTTGAGCTCAGCCAGGGCAAGAGCAAACTGTCTGGTGGCATTACTGACGGAGAGCTGAGCTGCCTGATCACCAACGGTAGGTACTGCTGCCTTTGCTGCCGCACACATCTTACCACCAGGCTATCAACATAAGGAACCAATCAGCGTCAATGAACAACACTATTACAGCCTTTATAAGCCGTCTAAGAATTTTGTAATACAAGGATATATAGATACGATATAAACTAGAGTAACTTGAGAATCTGAAGTCATAGTATAAGTCAACAACTCAGCCATACCTGAATAAGAGCTTTACTAGACTCAATCAAGGATCTAACTGCCTGCACACTGTCGGGGTTTCGTGTAGCGTCCCTCATGGCAGCTACTAATACTGGTATATGATCCAGTACTAATCTACTCTGGGAAGATAACTCCTGTTGTGATGGCTGATTTCTGTTAAAGTGTGCTGCTGCTTCACTGGCGCTGCCGAGCTGTGTTGCAGACGAACATGCCTGATTGGCTGCAGCCTGAAGCCTCTGTAACTGCTTCTTCTTCAGTGCATTCTGAGCAGCAGCATTGGTAGCAGATCTGAGATCCTCCGCTGCCGTACGCAGAGACTGCTGCTGACGGGAATCGTTGGGATTTCCAGCACAGCCCTGAAACAGGTTAACTGTAAGTGTAACTCAGTGAAAATCACACATTATCATCGAGTATCTGCAATAGGCTTTCATTGTGCAACGCATGTTCATTTCTGAACAGACATTAACCGTCTAAAAATTCATATGAGCAAACCTGCAGTCCAACACATTTAGCCGGGTGTATTGTTCTACAGGGAGCCGATTATTCTATACACTAACAAGTATAACTCCAGAATAATGACAATCGTCCTGAACTTCTCTATTGTAATCATATGAATAAAAAACACTGCAGATATCGATTGTAAACATTAGAGAAACTCACCTTAGCAGCTTCTACCATCTTGTAAGTAGCGTCAGCCAGAGCTTGGGCAGCTCCAAGCAACCGCTTCTGCATGTCAGAGTCACTCTGCTCCATAGCTTCCCCTTTGATAGCGCCAACCAAGCTGGAGGTAGCCTGTGCTACAGATCTCGCCTGTCTTACCTGCAATGTATTATCTAAGCCACATGATACTACCATTGAATATAACCTTCAAACAGTTGTATGTGTGCAGAATATAAGCTATAGAGGTCCAGAAGAAGTCTTCTCTAACAAATGCTTCCACAAATATGCACTGGAAGAAGAGAGAGTTAACAGTCTTTTACCATTTCTGGTGCGTCACCCATAGAGTTGAAGAGTTTATCGGTAGCACTGAGAATAGCGTCCACGGCATCCTCGTCCATCTGTCCGCCATGTTTGATGTGGTTAAGTAGGTCATTCAAAGCTCTGCTCACTTGCTGGGCAGCTCCGGCTAGTTCATCTAACAGTCTGTCATCATGACAGGCTTCCTGTATACAAGTATCAATTCGTTAGACACAGCAAACAGAATCTAACGGAACCAGCAATTAATTCTTTGACATGGTAGATTGTATTGTATTTTAAATATGCTTGACCATATTTTTACGACATATTATCAAAACAATGATTCATCTGATTAATTTACAAAGAGAGGGTAATGAATATATATATCGGTGCCTGAGTTACAACATACTTGGCCTGTCTGCATAACCCCTTCTACACTCCTGGCAACCAGTTTAGCTGCTTCCACCACTTGTTCTTGGCAAGCCGGGTTACCTATAGTTGGTGCTGCCACCTGAAGAAACCAAAAGTAAGGTATTACATTCCTTAACCCTAAGTACTAGACCGCACCTTATACATTAAACAAACATACATAGTATACGTAAAATAGTCATATAATATACATGTTGTATATAATAATTGACCTATGGTAACGACTATTGGTATTCAAACTACATCGGAATTATTCATCGTCTGGCCCTGAAAGGAAGGGTAGAGCAATATAATCGTTGGGTACAAACTAGTTAACATCTTAATTGTTTAACCAATCATGGAGTAGGAAAGAATTTATGCCAATATTGCAACAACCAATCATAACTAACTTTACAACAAGGAAACATAATAACTATACAACTTAAAGCACAACAGCTGAAACAAATGCAACAATTCAAAATTTTTTCCAACATGAACAAACAACTCCAAGTAAATGATTTTTACTCTGCAATATTAGATCAAGATAAAGAGATACCAATTCACCTATGAAATGCATGCCGATTAAATAATACTAATACACTCATGAGAAATACCACCAGGAACCGTGGTTTATATTGAATATCAACTTAAGCTTCAAGTTAAGTCAATCTCTCCACAAATATGTAATTTAAAAAATTCTGAATTCAGATTGCAAGGTATCACAACTCCAGTCATTAGTATGTAGAAAAAGATGACAACAAATCTAATCAATTCTAACTCAATGATGGCCGCTGAAATGATGGCACAGAGCAAAATCAATACTATTGAGTAGTTACCTTCCCAGCATTACGTAACAGCTATAATAATAACAATGCAACATAAGATCTATATAATGTGCATTACACAACAAGAAAACATGGCAGAGCGATTGTAAATGTCAGCAAGATGGACATGTGGTCGTGCAAAGTACGTCCGCAGTATTTTAAGACCGTTACTGCCATCCAATGAGATATTGCCAAAGTGATGTAAACAGTCATTGACATATTGGAGATCACTCGTTACATTTTTCATAGATTAAGAGTAGTCACATAAACAGTCCTTGTGAGGACTCTGTGAATGAGATAAAAGAAGACATCAAAAGAACTTGAGTATTTGATGAGTGAAGTCAGATAGTAACAGATTCAAGGTGGAATAATGCAACTTCCTAGTAACTATCACTAAACTGACATGGAAGCAAAATTACCTTTGTACAACCAACTAGTTGAGATGTTGCCAGGGCACACTGAGTAGCACTAGATATGACACTATTCTGTAACTCCTGCTCAGCCGTGTTGTTAGCCACAGCCTTAGCTCTAAGTACTAAGTTAGCAGTGGCATTAGCAACGGCCTTGGCTAAGGCTAACATGGCATCCTCATAGCTTGTGTCGCCGCCTTCATTGTAGCCTACGTCCCTTATGATATCACCACTAGCTTCCCCAACCTGTTAAATGTAAACATATACATACATGACCAGACAGTACTGGAAGGTGCTATTTAGTTCTTACTCAAGTTTCAGACAACACTTACAAGACTTTTCGTCCTTTACTGTACAGATAGGGAAGGTTAGAAATACTAAAAACCGGGAGAACACAACTGCTATTACACATAAAACTATTAAATATTGTGTATATTTCTAAGTTATTGTGACCAAGCTCACATTATAGTAGCGAGGATATGACATCACAGTAGTCAGGGCATGGCACATTGTACATGTACACAATATCAGACTTACCTTGGTGGCAGCACCTAGTAAGGCAGTTCTGGGCTCCTTACTATCTGGTTGAGCAGCGTTAAGTAGATCACTAAGAGCTCCAGTCATCTTACGAGCAGCATCCAACAGAGTGCGACCATTTCCTCCCTCCTCGTCTCTAAGAGCTGCTATCATCTTTACATCACGGGACAAGCCGTGCATGTTCGAAGATCTACAACAAAGAGCCTGAATTGAACCTGCGCTGAAAACAGATGTACTTGTGTAAATGATAGCTCTGTTGTATTCCGGGCTGCTTATCCGCCTGACAGCACAATGATATTATAATGAATGACCTTTGACGGCCCAAACAGTATCACTAAATTCCATAGTAAAGGTAAGTAAATACTTACATGGTATGTACGGCAGATCCCACACCAGAATAATCCGGTTCATCATGGCTGCTAGAGGTCAGGTTGATTATCCGAGCTGTGGCAGCATTAACTGCCGACAAGTGTGAGCCTACATTCTGCTTGGAGACATCAAATGTATTGTTCCTCCACTTACGGGACGCCTATCAGAATAGACGTCGTGTTAAATGAAGATGCAGCCACTGTGTTAATGTAAATAGGCATTTGCTCTGGGGTGTATAATTTTAGTAGAAATTATTCGCAAAATATGAGTGAAGAAACCATTAAAAAACATAAAACATACAGTCATGCCTACCAATAAAGGGAATTTATGGAGAACATGGTAAACTGACAGGTAATGACAACTCCAGACCCCAACCATGTTGCACACACACATTGGATGTGTGGACTGCATTATTATTAATCAACCATCCACAATATATTATACATGATAAAGTGCTGTAGTTGAAGATACCCAACACATCAATTACACAGACTAGTAAGTCACACTTACAGCATCATCACCAAGGGGAGGTAAATCTGGTCTACCGTCAATATCATTCTCAGCATTCTGAATGCCTGTAATGGCCGAGCTGATGGTTCCAAGTAGAGCTCTCTGGCTCTGATTTAGACCAGCATGCAGAGCAGAGTTCTGGCCCTGGTAAAAGTAACAAATAAGGGTGGAGGGTTAGTACGGTACGTCATAGCAATATGCCGAAATGATGAGTTGGAAGATGGAACCGAAATTTGTATAGGATTTGTTATAAATATGCTGAACAAAGATAAGCTCACAAATTACAGACCATAGATGCTAATCACAAACTCAAAAACTATCTGAGCAATAAATAATATCATCAAACATTGGTATAACATTATTTGGTCAAAGGTTTTAACGAAGTTATGTAAAAGTGTATGGTTCCCCTTCTCTCATATGATATCATTCACTTACTTACCCTGCTTGAGCTTGGAGGGAAATGCTGTATACCAGAATGACTGTTTACTGTGGGGTATTGAGCGTGGCCCATGCTCCTAACATCATAGTACGGTGGCGGTCCATTAGAGCTGTTTCTCAACACACCAGGTACTACAACGTTTTCCATAGTAGCGTGACCTTTCTTAGATGAATTGTGCTGAATAATCGTCGCTCTAAAAGTAGAATGAAAACATACAACAGTCATAACACAAAGTCATAGTTACTGTGTACTAATAGTACTGAATCGTAGTTACAATGTACTAGTAGTACTGAGTCATAGTTACTGTGTACTAAGAGTACTGAGTCATAGTTACTGTGTACTAATAGTACTGAGTCATAGTTACTATGTACTAGTAGTATTGAGTCATAGTTACTGTCTACTAGCAATACTGAGTCACAGTTACTGTCTACTAGTAGTACTGCGTTACAGTTACTGTGTACTAATAGCACTGAGTCATAGTTACTATGTACTAGTAGCACTGAGTCACAGTTACTGTGTACTAGTAGTATGGAGTCACAGTTACTGTGTACTAATAGCACTGAGTCATAGTAACTATGTACTAGTTGTACTGAGTCATAGTTACTGTGTACTAGTAGTATGGAGTCACAGTTACTGTGTACTAATAGCACTGAGTCATAGTAACTATGTACTAGTTGTACTGAGTCATAGTTACCATATTCATTGACTCACTTTGCAGGAGTTACACTCTCCTCTAACATAGTGGACTCCTCGTCTCCATCCAACCCATAGTGATCTTTCTCTTTTTGCTGAAAGACATCAGTAGCACTATGTGCTTATTAAATACTATTATAATATTACCAGATAGCATGTGTATAACATTACATGTACAGTGACATACCAATAGCATGGCATGGCTATTTATAACTATCATTGCTCCTAACTGTGAGGTTAGAGTAACATTATGGGGTGGCTACCCTTGTCCCATCAGTTAATAATGCAGAAAATTATGACGGTCTAACAGATTTGCCAATGATTGAAAGTTGATGGCCACAGTTTAATACTGAAAATTTAAAACATGGAGAAGCTGTTGTAGTTCCCAGTGGATTTATCTACCTTATAAGAATGTAAACCATCCTGTGGTAGCACTACACAGGACGTAGCATATTAAGTACTTGCATAATACCAGACACAACTTACCCTCTTTAATATAATATCAATGTAACCGGCTATAAGCGCGCTAATCTGTTCCCCTTCTGATGTCTCAACGCTGTACAGAACGTCATGATCACCAAAGTCAAGGTTGAAGCTCTTTGGAGATGCAGCCCAACGTAGTACATGGGTTAGAGGCCATGTCTGTAAAGTGTAAAACACATAACCATGTAACATCATGTGCGAGTTCACAAGACAGTCTACACAAGCAAGGCATGACAAAGTTTAATATCATACAAATAATAAACTTTTCAGCAAGATCCAATCCGTGCTGCAATCCAAGTGATATAAACAAACAACAACTTTCATTTCTATCATAGCTTATTAAAACATAACATTCCCCAGGAGGATAGTATACTACCATCATCTGTAAGCACGCATCAAGTACCAAACAACCAATCTGGTGGCCTCGCCAACACTGAACCATGTCGACTAATACTAAACCACCTCACGTAGATGTTAAACCACTACTGTCTCACCATTCAATATTTGCATAGAATACTGGTCATCTTATTTCATCAAGATTGATGTGCTATTTGTCTCTGTAAACCTAGTGGCAGCCAAGATAAACTCATTTGAATATTGGCTATTATGACCTCCATTCAGCATTGGGACCTGTTAAGTTCCTATGGCTATGCCTGTCCTAAGTCTATACTTGTAACTTATGTACATAGGTAAGCTACTAACATCAAATAGCCCAGTAATCTTATTGAGCCAACACTAACTGTCATTCTATAAATAACTCTTGTGCACAGTGATGAATAAGTAAGTTAGAGTCATGCCCACAAAAAACAATGCAATGCATTGCAAGTCCTATGGCTATCTCTGTAGCACTGCTTTATATTGACTGCTTGAGTGCTTCCAAAATTCCCAACATAGGCTGATTGAAGGTGAAATTAGCCAATATTAAAAGAGCAGTTTCTTGGCAGCAGCTAGGATACCAAACACAAACAACACATCAATCTTAATGAAAAAGGATGAACAAGATTATTTGAAAATATTGAATGGTGCGACAGTAGTGGTTTAATACCATACAGAACATGTCATAGACATGTACATGTATGTAAAGAAAGCTGAACTAAGCTAGTTTAGGGTACAGTGTGTTACCTTCAATACTTCTTTAGTTTTTTCGTCCACACGAACTATGGAATCTTTATTTACTCCAAACAATCGAGGGACGAGTTTCCTTGATGTCTTCATTCTTTCCTGCAAACACAGACAGAATACCAAACATATCATCACCAAGTGGCTAAGCATAATATACTACAAGTCTTTCTAATGTAGTTAAGTAAAAGATTAACTAAAGAGGCCACCTCTGGATTATACTGCTGCCGATAACTTCAGTTAAATGTAGCTCTACGGTATTACCAGCTCTCATCCTATACAAAGTCTGTAACTTAATGCAACTGAAGGATAAACGTACATGTATCATCACTGTATATACACACAACAAAACAATAGCACCTCTATCTTGCTCACAGCGGCAAAGCAACATATTTCTCCTTTTACCGATGGTAAGAAATAGCTTCCCATGACTTAGATACGATATTAATGTCATTTGCAATAGTCATGTTCAATAAAACCAACCAGAATTGTGATAGCTACGTACCCTCACTAAGAAGAAAGTTATTCCGTATGTTTTGAGAGAACGGGCTAACTGGGTGTACCTCACTTTAGCCTCTACTTCATTCAGGCTGTACAATTGCCTGTGTTCCTGGAATATCTTCTTTTCTATGCTCTTTGCCTTCACATACTCTTTCGGAAGGAAGTCCTTCAACCTGATAGATTGTAAAGTGCAAGAGTAAAAGAGCACTCTATTGACCTTTTGTATTGGTGTCCACAAAGTATTAGCTATTGGTTATCAATAACAGTTATCAAACACACATGAGCCGTATTGGAATTCTAACCTATATGCCGGCTACATTGATACTAGCACTAGTAGCAGGAATAAAAATTGACAAAATGCATCTAGTCCGACTTTATATCATAAAACTTCTTACCTACAATAACATCTTCAAAGGATAACCAGAGTATCGAAAATATGAGCTGAAAATACATTCCTACATCTGTTGAACATTTGAAATAGATGCAAACAACACCTGGTTACACTCGGAGATGGAATGCTAGAATGAGAGGTACTACACTCTAGGAGGTAACTTACTCTAGGAACCCAGGCTTGTGTTTAGTCTCCACGTACGGTCCGAACTGTATGTGGCACTGGAACCCAGCAAACTGTACAGCCTCTTCCTGGGTTACGGGGTGAGCCCCATTTAATATAGCGTCCCTCATCTAATCAAACAAACAAAAAGCTTTATGATTTGAGATATTGAAGTGTACATGTAGGTCGCACGCATATTAATAAAATTATCAATTTTATGCATAACAGTAGGCCTATACCAAGAAACTAAAAATATAGGTTAGATCTTGCAATCATTTACAAACAATATAGCTTCTCAATAATATAAAATCGCAACCACTAGAATAATACACTTATAGATTGTGAACTTACGTAGGGCCTGCTTATGAAAGGAGGAGCTAATATAGATTATAAATTGCATATAGAAGGATGAGTACATACATACCTACACTTTTTGAGGTAAGTACATACATGCATGTACAATGTACATACAATGTATATGAGGTAGGTACATATAGAAGGTAAGTACATATAGAAGGTATGTACATATAGAAGGCAAGTACATACATACCTGCACACATAGAAGGTAAGTACATATAGAAGGTAAGTATACACATACCTGCACATACAGAAGGTTAAGCTGTATGGGGTCCCTAGCATCTATGTTTTGATCAGAGAAGAATAGTTTACGTTTGAGTAACAAGGTATCTCCTTCTGTTACAGACTGTTCTCTCAGTGTCTTACCATGGTCTAACCAGTTCACTGTAATCATATATATATAACATATCTACGTCATATATTATGTATAACATACATGCATGTATAGGCGTAGGCGTTGTACATACCAGCACATGTATATTATTGCCTGTTTACCATAAACTACTACATACACACACAGTTGATGTCTAATTTGTAAACAGCATGAGTGTGTGAGGTAAGACAGTCTATTTGATGTTGGAGGGCAATGCATGCACATGTAGCTAATGTAAATCATCCATACAACTAAAGATTACAGCAGCTCAATGTGTTCTTAGAAAATATATTATTTCACAGCTTCCTTTATATTATAAAACTGATAAGAGAATCAATATTATCGTTACTGACAGAAATGAATATACACATAGCCTTCACTTTAGAACTAAATTATACAGCTAGATATTAATAGAATGTACTTGAACAATATTACAACAAAACCTTCTGTATACATCAATTAACGTTACTAACGGGCAAGTAACGGAGCATAACATCACCAATGTATTTGCACATGTAAAATCACATGTTATATATACCTACTATAGAGTTGTCCTCTCTCTCTCTGCACCCTTCTACTGGGGATTGTGTTAATTACCAACAGTTTATTTACTTACTTTAATTGGTTGATTCATAAACATTGCATATCATTAGCATACTAATACAAAGCAAGTACATGTCATGCCTACACCCAGCTTGGTAATTGAGTCTGGGGTGCATTAGTTACTCATCTTAGCTGCCAAAACACACTAACTAGTTAGATAAGGGATAGTAGCCGATGGTCTACTTTGGAACAAGTCCAAATATCATTATCACGTAGTCCAGAGAAGTTACTGATAGCTACTCCATTATACATAACCATCTACATCAGATAGTACACTCCATGGTGTAAATTATATTGTAACCAAAAGACTAAAATTCCCTTTTTGACTTGAACAGTATTATTCACATTATCGTTTGCATATATCACTGTGAGAAATAGTTCTGAAATCTTTGCGGTGAATTGTTTGTGTAGTACAGGCAAAGAACATCCCGTAATAACAATGATATCTAACATACAGCACATCTGGTTGACTAAGTCAGTTATATATAGACATCGCTTACGTTCATCATCCGTGTGCAGTTTCTTCTTCATCTCCTCCAGCTTCCTTCTCTCCATACGTGCTATTGTCGACTGTTTCTTTAGAGTAGACATATTCTCTTTGTCCTCGGCCAGCTCAAAGATGAGAGAGTATTCATCGTGGTTGGTGATACCTGAAATATTATTCCAGATCTCAAAGTAAACAAATAGGCCAGACCTTCCCTAAGCCGGGAGATGCACGTATTAGCAGTGACCAAAAGAACACCTCATAGACAAGAATTCAGATCTCATGATAATTTCACATCAGGAGTGGACATTCATTCATTTGTTAGTGACATTACCGAACCATTCCGTTGCTGATAACCACTCTTTACACAACTTACAGTTACTAGCTACCTGCTCTTATGTCATTAAGGTCTACCGAAGCTACATTATTACCTCTATTCACATACACTGATGCCAATGATCACTAGACGCATCCACTTATTCTACTACAGAGAACCACTACTCACCTATTATGCTGCAGATAACCACTACTCACCTATTCTGCTGCAGATCACCACCATCAGCTGACTGACCACATGACTATCATCTACCTGCAGTGTCTTCACTGCACCATCCAACATACGTACTCTGAGAATCCTCAGCTTAGATTTGTAATCTAGTATGTCCTACATCCAGTTCACAGTAGGCTTAGTACAACTTATAGTATGCATGGGAAGCAACTACTAAACTACTAAATAATCAGATGTATTAGCTGGATGCTTGCATCCGTTATTCTGAATTTACTGTACATATGTATTGGGAAACTCATCGGTAAAATAACTCCCAAAGTAGAATCCAGCCAATAGTCTGCCCATGATTTAAGAGTAGACCGATCCAGAGCCATTGATTGTGGGAGTTACGCCACCGGAAGTAAACAAGAGGCCATATCGGGTCCATGTAACAAAGGATTGCATTGGTCAAATCCTTCTATCCGTAATACTGATTGGTTCCAATGAGCCCAACATGGCATTCATAATGTTCCCCCAGTGAGGCTACTTTCGCAATAAACGGCTCTGGACCGATCCAACTTATTTTAGGCTAGCCTAGATCAAGTTGAAAATAATTTGAACATTTCTGCTGACCAAAGCTTCCAAAGCACAACAGGGCATAAAAACATTCTCATTTTCAACGTTGGTTAAATTTGTTAAAAACATCAGGCCTAACCTAAGCATAGTCGTTTTTAAAAGTGGAGGTTGAACCTGAATACTGCGTATCCAACAAAATCTTTAGATCTTAGGCTAATATTATAGGTACTGTTTAGTAATATACATTGCAATTAACAGCAATTCTACATGTACAGTATGTAGTTACCCCATTTCTTAGTAAGTAGTATTCCAATGATCGGGAGTTGTCCAACCACACCCCTTTCTTGGGGTCCTCATCTGAGAGGAACAAACCAAACTCCTGAGCTAAAACAAGTGCAGGACCTATTACTATACATCATACAGTGAACAAGCAAATAATAATAATATGTAAAAATATCTAAACTTTTTAGTTGTCTTAGGTACCAGCCATAAACATTGTGATATTTCCATCATGATGTAAACCGATGAAGCTAACAGCGAAACTGAAAATTCGGAAAGTTACTCTTGTTATGTGGAGGCACTGTTGTGTGGCTACAGTGAAAATTGTGTTATAAATCATAGATTCCACCACAACCATAATTATAATAGAGGCCTGCTGTCACAGTTCACAATATACAGTAGATGTCCGTAATATACAGTAGATGTCCGTGATATACAGTAGATGCCCATAATATACAGTAGATGTCCGTAATATACAGTAGATGCCCGTAATATACAGTAGATGTCCGTAATATACAGTAGATGCCCATAATATACAGTAGATGTTCATAGCATAGTAATTGATACCTAATAGCATACGGTTACAAAGATCCATACTATAAAGTGCATGTCTACAATAATTATATTGTCTAGTTATATAGTTAAATCACAAATATTACACCATGTAAATGGAACAGTAGGCTAGTAAAAAAGCAGTGAAACAGCACAGGGCATTACTTGTAACAGCAGCCTACTTGAAGAGAATACTACAATAATATCAAAACATAGCCTAATATTCTTCAACAATTTCACCCCTACAGCGGGTGGGCAGCGTTTACTCTCTAACACACAATATTCAGAAGTTATGTTACATCTCACAAAACTGATTACTGGAAACCTTACAGCTCACACAAGAAATAAGTAAGAAAACACAGAAACCCATAGTTGGCAAAGGTCTATCCTGCTGTAGCCTGGCTGGCGGCAGGCATTGATGTGATTGGGTGTATCGTACTTACGAGATGATATGTCGAGAGGAAAACCATCTGTTATAATGACAAACAAAAGATAAAGAAAACAGAAATGATACTTTTGATAAATTTGGGTTACATCAAGAACAGTCCACCCTGAGTAACTGTAGAGGGATTGCGTTTACTTTCACTTCCTGTTTCAATGGAACAGCTGTTAGGCTTATATAACTCTGCTAATGATACCAGAGATGCTGTCAGTTATTGTCAAGTTACTGTCAATGTGAAAAAGAGTTAGTGACTTGTCAATTCCAAAATTGCAATCTACTACAATGTGTCCTTCGTTGAACCAAGGAGGCTACAAATGACACCAGTGTTTTGTATATTTATAATAATAATATTTATTATAATAATAATAAATAATAATAATATAGCTTACGATTCCCTCTGTTGGCTTCTTGGACCTTTTGACGAATGAAATTACACGCATCAAATACCATCATGCTTGGTTCGAACTGCATCGTCTTAACTTGCCCGCTCACATCGATGCGGATCTTTAGGGACAGGGTAGCCATCTTTACCCGCCCTAGTTCCTTCCCTACTGGGTCGCTAGATCAACTCAGCATCTATAAATACCATAACAGACATGAGGTTGAGACTACACAGCATAGATATGCGAGTTCTTGAGACTATTTCATGAGCGCATCAGATACAACCTTGACCTGGCCCATATTCTAACATTACTAAAACTAATACCCTTTGGATCAGTTCCTAACCAGTCACCGGAATTTGTACATCACTGTTTGTAAAGAGAAGACAACTTCTCCCATCACACTTCAGCCATTGCTAGTATACATTACATTCCATAATGCATGTAGGTAGGCCTATTTGCACTCGTTACCACTGCTACATTTTGCATGACCAGTGGGTTCCGAAATCCCTTCAACACTTAGCGGTAAGCTACTGTGATCACTATCAATTCCCAGCCTGAGTTCTATGCTCACATATCAGCATACCGAGGCTACGCATTTGGGTCTGATGTACATGCACTATTTCAGAGCACTATCTACATGTACAAACTCCAAGTGTAGAAGTGCACAGTACCGCATCTATAGGACATGACTACAACTCCATCACTTTGAATGATGTTTACATGATGATCACAGTATCACATATTCACATTCTAGATTCAGATATGTTATTATAATCTATAAACTCTACTTGAACAGTCGAACTGTAGTAGATAAGATTGCTTTACTAACTGAAGAAGTAATAAAACTATCAAACAATAAAATTACACATCTTCAAACAGTCAGCTTGTCATCTAGGTCAACTCAGTACCTGACTAGTTGGCGTACTAAAAATATCTATAGGGCATACTGAATCTTGTGGGTCAGAGTTGTAGGTTGGTAGTCAAATAAATAATTAATTAAAAAATTTATTATTTTAATAAAATAAAATATTAATGACTTTAGCCTATAAAATTTAAAGGCGATTGCAAATTACAAGTATAAGTAATTTTAAAAACCAAAGTAAAGTAATCTACATGCATCGCATTGATGAGATGGCAAGCTACAATAGTTATATCTGTAAGAACATGCCTACATGTAAGGTGCAGGTATCATACTGCCTGTAGCAGATAAACTGCTGGTCCAATGTCAGTGTAAGCATATATCCGTGCAGGTATGCAGTAAACAGTGAGTCAAGAGTGTTAGTACACAGTATCCTACCTACATGTACTAATTGTGTTAGTGAGGCAGCAAGCCCATATCTAGGCTACTTGTGCTTGACATTATGAATGAAATATATAATCCTTGCTGAGAATCCACTAAACAAATACTACTGAGAGTTCAGTACATAGCACATACACTCACAGTGAGCCACTACCTCTACTACTAATGTACTTTACTAATTATAAATTAGCACACTTGCTTGCTAATCTAAACAATGCTGACACAAAGCTCATAGCTGATGAATAGATGAACTGGTCCCCTAGGAGAGGAGTTTAAGAATTCTAACTGCTAACTAACATCTCTTCTCACAGCTACATGTAGATAATATTCATATGCATACTAAGAATATAAAAGGCAATTCATCTAGACTCCAGTACTAGAATATTATCATGATCAGTAGCAGTCAGTGGATGGACTGCAGACTATAGCTAAGGTCAACTCAGCTAGATACAGGAACTGACCTGTGACCTCATAGTGTAAGCAGCCGAGTCCAAATATAACTGAATTTTTATCTAAAACAGGCAATATAAAATTTGTCTAATAATTTCAACCCTTCTTGATTACCAAATCCACTAATCTCCTTCTTTTTAGATTAGCCAATTGAGTTTATCATATAATACCATCAGCATGTTGAATACTAACATTAATTCAACAACTGCCCAGCTTAATAGTACTGCAGCCTAAAATATGTGAAATTTGATCAGGTAAGCTAATGCTTTCATGCAGTAACAATAAAGTTTACTATAATAAAACAAAGTGTGTATGTTATACAAATGTAGGCCTACATTATACATACACTGTGTATATAGGTTATATGTTGTATTATAGATGAATATTTATTTTACTGGCTAGGGAATGAGGTTAGACAGCAATATATGCCACCCCTCTAGTATTAAAGTATAACACTGTATATTATCATCGACTACATACTATTACACTATTATGTAGACGTAGATATGGACTTGGCATCACACCTAGCTCATTCTGTTACATCATAAAAATTAAAACTTTTCTGCGGCCAAAACATCATCAATGATGACTATGATCCATGTTGATATCAACACTGACTATGAACCCCATTGTGGACACCCAAGTTGATATTATTTCTCTCGATCAAGTGCGTACAACTCCCAATCGACCGACCAAATCTAATATAATATACATGTAGGTGGGGTTACTAATTCTGTCACTCAACTTGAAAATAATTATAGTAAACTTCTGAAAGAGACAAGCAGAGTCTGTCAAGGTATTAGAAAAGGAATTATATAATTGACATCTAGTTTTCTAATAGTAGTAGGGTGTATGTAATGGTTATGTAAAATAAGTAGGTGTGACAAATCTAATACAACCTACATACTAGATAAGAGGCTTGTACATGACACCAGTTATTGTATGTTACTAATTATCCAGTATAGTAGCCAGTAAAAACAGGAAATCATTTTTATGCCAACAGTCCAACTAACAGCTCGTTACCATTGGATGATACAGCAGCTAGTGAGAAACCTACCAAGTGTGCAGCAGTTTCACAACTAACCTTTTTTTGTTAGTAACTGAACGTTTTGCACTTAGTTTGGAGATTAGGGTAAGGGTTGGGGCCTTCAGGGTTAATTTTTTAACTGCAGTTTTACCGAACATGCTTTCATTTACCAACATCTCATTGTAATATCTAAACAAGTCATAGTAAGCCTACATGAATAATGTTTTCATTATTGGGTTTGATGTAGCCACAACCAAACTAATAATACTATATAATTATACTAAACAGAGCCTGCTGTTGTGTAAATTATAGATTCATACAGAATATAGCAGCTCTGACAGAAGTGTGCATGAATAATATAATACATGTAGTATGTATATAGCGTTTCTATGACAACTACAGCTGAAAGCTTTGGTATGAAAAGTCATCACTATACTCTAGTGAAATGAGCTAGTCTAATAGTATAAGCTGCTGTAGTTAGTAATCCAGACATGCAGGTTAGAATTTGAATCATATTCTTTGCCTGTTAGCCTAGGGGAAACTATAAAGAATAAAGATTTTCATTCTATTCCTGTAACTGTCCAAAATGATTTTGTGACCAATACCATAAATTCAACTCAGAGTGCTAAACAACACATGGGACTGTGTTATGGAGCATTTTCTATCTCACATTAAAGTCACATTTAGTATAGAATGTGGTCTATTAGAATCTAAAAGTACCTTTGAAATTACAAGGCAGCATAGAAAGAAGTAACACAGGCTAATCTGACAGAATCTACATCTAATTAACCAGCTAGTGAGTTACTTTCAGATAAGATCACATGATCACTGAGACTAGTAGTCAACTAGCAGAGAGTCAGTCATCTGATCTGCATTTTGACATCTTACTAACAAATTCTTGGCGATTCGATATCATTACTAACTAGGTTATCCATAGACAAGATAAGAAGAAGCCCTAAAGCACACAGCATTCTTTATCAGGGATTCATTAGCAACTTTACACTAACCATGGACATGATATAACCTAATGCAGCTGTTACAATACATTGATTTTAGATTGACTAATCCTACTAGATAAAACCCAATACCTCTTTCTACTATGAATTAAATACTTTCAAAATGATAATAATAAGTGACTGAATTCAATACATTAGTCACAACTCCTACTTTAAATACATAATTTGATACCCATTGTGCATTGAATTAAACACCCATAACATTTTTGCTTCTATTATCCATGTAATATGTTGGCTGGGAGTACCTAATTACCCAGTGTGCATTGCAAGGTTGACTATAAATTATTCACCAATGGTACAGCACAGGGCTGAGTGAGTAACAACAGTAAGGTATACTAATGAGTGTAAATTCCATGCATGTCAGGGCTATTATCTGTTTAATGTGTTTAATTAGATTAGTAGAATAATAAAGAATTTATTATTAATGTAAAGAATGCTAGCTGTATATGTAGTGTATCTGCAGTGTATCTGCAGTGTAGGTGTCTGTGGGTTGAAGGGAATGAAAGTAGTGGTTGCATACATACCCTAAAAGCAGATACATTTTGCGAGTTTTAACTTTTGCGAATTTCGCGAGGGACAAACTCGCAAATAATTTCCTTCGCTATTAATATCTGCTTTCAAACTGATTTAAATCATTTCTGGTTTAAACAGACCATGCATGCAGCTATATAGCTATATGATACATAGTTGAATATTTTGCAAAGCAGCAAGTATTTGCTGTAACATAATTGGTAAGTAGCCTAGAGTAGGAGCTTAATCAGAGGATTTTGTAACAAGCTATGGTAATTACTTTACCTCACAGGTGGGCTTACTGCACTATATAGGAGTCAGCTGTAGTTTTGTACTGTATGTAAGTGGGGTTTAAATCTGAGTAAACATAGAGCTTAGCTAAGCTTGGTTTTAATGCTGGAATATGCTTAAACATCAATTTTGGGACTTAAACAAATTTCGCGATAGGCCAAACTCGCTAAATATTTCTATCGCAAATTGCTCCAGGATTAGCAAACTCGCGAAACTTTCTTCCGCGAAATATTTCTGCTTTTAGGGTACTAAAATATTCATACTGGAGAGTAATTTGATAGAAATGCTTGCAGCAACAGATGACATCGACCTATCAGGACATTGTTTATATTTTAACAGCTTTGTCAAATGGTAGCGAGATTTGGTGCAATATTACCAAAATTACGACGGCTGGGTTTTGAAGCATTCATTCGTACCCTTACAGTCTCAGCTATATCGCCTCAAGTTGAGCCAAAACTTGATCTTATGACAGCTTCAATTACATTTATGTTCTTTAACGCCTGTATTGTTCCACCGTTGAGCGTACATAACTATCTTTTGCCCTAATGTAGTTGAGACTAGCTACGATACAACTTGCTGCACCGACGTTCTTATCTCTACCCGCCACACATTTATATAATATAGATTATCAGCCGTCTATTGGGCACTCAGCCTCTCTCTTTAGAGTTTAGATCAAATATAATTTTAATAAAACATACTTTAGATAAGAATACTATTGCTATAGCCTATCTACTACTGAGTTAATGTAGTATCAAGCTACTCAGTTGAATCAGTTACTACATCAGTCATCTTGTCTGTGACTGCCTACTGTTAATTAATAGAAACCGATAGCACCGGGGATGCCGGAAATACAGAGAGAGAGACAACTACAACCAGTTCAGGAGTAATAACTACACTGTTAGGCCTACATCTCTCTGTAGTATAAGTTACTAGCCTAGCCTGTTTTAACAGGGAATTTAAGTTACTCCCACAACATTACAAAAAATAAAACTTGCATCTAACACTTCATACTCTCCAAATCCAAATTTTTAATTAATCATTTGCTAAAAATCAAAATCCAGACATAAATGGCACATTTATTATAACATGCATGGATGACATGAAAAATACCTCAATGCCAGCACAATCTCAAACTGAACTTTGACACAAAGTGTATTTAAAATACAGGTTGTCATGGCATAAATATTATTTCGCCATAACACATCTTGGGTTATATGAGCTTCCAATTAACTAGAAATCACAGAGATACAATGTAAGGTATCAAATTTCCTGATCAAATCATATTGATTAGATCAGAAAGATCTTGATGATCATGATCATTAGGTCTATAAGTTTAGTCAGTAATTAA
Organism: Bugulina stolonifera; assembly: GCA_935421135.1. Lineage (NCBI taxonomy): Eukaryota > Metazoa > Bryozoa > Gymnolaemata > Cheilostomatida > Bugulidae > Bugulina > Bugulina stolonifera. The sequence continues at coordinate 9,833,616 of OW285191.1, forward strand.
TCAGGTCTGTTATAATAGCTTATGCAGCTTGATAAAACCATAATCAAGTTCCAAGCAATGTGGTATTGGGAGGAGATATCAGACAACACCACCTCTCTGCAGACACACTATGGTGGCAAACATTTCCAAACAGACTCAATGAGGTAAATTAGTCATGGAATAGACCTACATTATCCAAATCAACCAAAGTTTCTTGAAAACAGAAGGTCCGCAACTAGCATAGGCCTAAAGGCTAGTAAGATATTTTTATGTTGCAAGTCTACCTTTCTCAAGCATTTAAGATCACATCTCAACATGTAGTTATGCAGGCAGCCATTAAATAGACTTAACCACTTAGGCCTATATCCCACCAGTTTCAATATAGGGCTTTCTGGCATAGTTTATCCAAGATCATTATAATTACCAAACTAACATCATGATATTGTATTAGCCTATAGGACCTACAGGCTTATTTTTGTATTATTGACGTTCAGGTACTCTATAGCGGATGCTCGCTCCTCCTCACATTCTTACTTTAGTCTGCCGACTACTTTTACGTCTTCATTCTCTCTTCGCATGCCTTTATCGTACTAGTAAATTGTTATGGTATTGCCACACTTATGCCTACCTGCACCACACCAAAAATTAAATTGGGTAAATAAGCAAGGCCTATTCGATATTTACACTACATTCACTCAACTGAGTAAGCCAAACATTAACATAGTTTTACTCTGGCACTACCTTTCTTGTAGCCTACTGCTGAGCCCTGACCTTGGCGAGTCTCCATTAGTACCGTAAGATTTACAGAAGTCACAAAAGAACAAGAATGAGAATGGATAGAATATTATATCAAATACGTTTGAAATAGGCTACAGCATAGCATAGCAATTACAAAATTAAAATAATTGTTCAAGATATTACTAATAGCCTACAAGTACATACAATAACAATTACATGTCTATGCAGTCAGTTTCAGTATTTGCTGTCAATTTAATAACTGATTTAAACAACAATATTTAACATTAATCAATTTATTTTCAAAAAAATTAAATTTAATTATTGAATCACATCATCATTATTATTAATTAATTGAATAATGTTATAATCTAATGAATTACCAAACCATGAGATTGGTTGAACAAAAAGGTTCTGGTTGAGAAGTTGGTTCACAAGTTGGCTCAGAACTCACCGGTTTAAATATTTATACACAGAGGCTGCAGTTTATATTCTGATTATATCCAAGTATTCACTCTCTATTCAAGAAAAATAAGCTATTCAAAACACTAATAACATAAGTTAGTCTATTGCCTGTTGGCTAAAGTAAAGCTCTTTCTCTACAGTTTTACTTTGCAGATGAAAATGTAGTTTCATTTCACAAAGAACCTGCTAGTCTTGCCGCAGGTGCTCTCTACGCAACAAAACATTAGCATAATAAAGCAGCATGCAATTACCTGCAGAATTGACTCTGTGTATTTCGGACTTCAGCTGGCAGCAACATCCAATCAAATGCGGCGATACATATTCTCTGGCAACACAAGTTAGTTGAAACATGGCTGTCAATTACTACTATCCTTGTGATCATCCACTGCTATAATAAGTGTTTTGCTTTCGGAAAACAATTCCACCATACACAACATGTCCGAAGAAATAAATGCAAGTGAGCATAGCTCTAATAAAGGTGATGGAAGAGAAGTGGTGAGCCCGGATGGAGCTAATGTAGCTGATGATGGCAGTGACAAGTAAGATTTCGACTCTGCATGTCCCACTCTGTTTTGAGTCTCCAATAAAACATTTCCTATTTAATAATTTGCAAACTTTAGATACTTATAAGGACTGCTATTAAAATTACTAGTTTTGGGGGTATTCAATTAGTGTACTGTAAGTCACAGTTATCTATGTTGGCATGTCATTTTTATAAAAAAAAATAACTGACAGATCAAAGCTTCATCTAAGTTTCCAAATTATTTTTTAGCTCAGCAAAGTGGAATGACAAATTTCTTATCACTGTCTTCAAAATTTAGATAAGTAAAATGATTCCATGTACAATGCATTCGCATGCTAATTGCAGGGCCACAGAGGTACATGGAGATAAACTAGAAGTACGAATGAACATTGGCGACTTCCGGAAGATCATGGAGATGTTCTCGGTAAGGTGTGATCTAAGCCTATTTTTTCTGATTAGATAAGTGTCAGGTTAGTGTAAACCTCGCTCCATTCTGGTTTTGCAGATTCATTGAATCTAGCCGACCGACTAAGCTAGAGCAATTTTGTGCTCAATTAAAGAACTTTAATTGTTGGGAACTTTGTTTTACAACGAAATTACAACATACATGTATTCTGATTAAATACCCTGTCACTACATGTACTGGGTGCTAGTTAAGATAGACCTATTTGGTATATACACACTCGTATATGCTTTTCATTTTGTAAGCTTTCATAAAAAACATCTCATGTGAATGTTTAAAAATTTTATACCACTCAGCCCTTATATTCTTTTCTCTACAGGAAGAAGATGAATTTCTTGACTTCACGCGAGAACAGTTTATTGAAGCCATGTTTACCATTGGTGCTACTGGGTCTAGATCTGAGGTAGGAGTTTCACACATTCTTTCTGGTTCTGGTCATGTTGAAACTTGACCTCTTTCTATAAATCCTAGTTTCATTGTCATTACCATACTACTGAATACTCGTCATTAACATGCTGTAGCAGACAATCCCTAATTACATAAACTGCATATTTAGTGCATAACAACCGTGTATGTTGACACACATACATAGTTGTTGTTCTACCAACCATGTCTATTTTGTGAGCAAATTCATGCCTGGGATAAGTTTCAGAAAGTGTGTCACTCATTCTAACATGATATTTGTAGCCTCTGATCCTACCGCTTTACCTGAGATTTACCATTCCTATTAGTCATACATGTAGATGCTTAATAGTCGAGCAGAAGGCTGTTGTTTATACAATAGCACACTCTATCAACGCTAAGCATTGGAAGGTGTACCTTTAAGTTAGGAATCAAATAATCTCTATAAATCTTTCAATGTGCAGATTCTGTCCAGTTTTCAATGTTGTATGAAGATTAGGCCCACTTACTTGCATCAAAGTTGCTACTATACTCTCACCTTATATATTTATTTCAGTTCGGCCAAATGTTTGACAGAATCGATGTTACAAAGCAGCAAGTGGTTAACTGGGACAAGTTTGCTTCCCACATGCTGTTGGAGTTCTATGAAAAGGACGACAAGGTTAAGTCAACGCAGGTTCCTCATTGGACAGAACTCAAAGTTCTAGCGACGTGAGTTTCCATCAGAAATCTCTCAATGATGTGATTCTAACATAGCGAGTTCGAGTGCTACTCCAACCATCTTACTTCAACAATATCTGCAGATATTTTGAAGAATACTTGTAGCTCTGTTTGAAAAGCTAGTCTAGTTAAATGTAGTAGTAGGTAATTGGTGACAGTATTAAAATTCTACTTTGGGTGTGATAAGAAATTAAAACCATTCCCACTTTATTTTAAGCAAAAACCTAAAACATGGAGGATAACTCCTCACTCTTCCACCAAATGCTAAATTACCTGAAAGTAATCACTTTACTGAAATCAATTGGGTCACTAATTCAGGCGGCTTCAGATTATTTCAAGATGTCATCTGCACGCTACTTGAGACGTTACCACTTACCAGCATATATTGATAGTCTAATTGGTTTGTTACAGGTCGGTACACAAAGATATTATTCAAGGCGTCTCCTACATCAAAACTAATAACCGATATTTTGCTGTCAGCAAGGTAAGCTATTACTATTTATATTGTATAATGCTGCCATTAAATTAAATACATCTTATATAGAAGCAGGCTAAAATACGCCTAAGTGGTCCTTTGGGAAAGCTAATTGGAAATGGAACTAGTTGAAGGAACAGTTACTAATCAATATAGTTATGCAACTACTTGGTTAGAGAATAGCAACTGCTTCAAACATCAATTACGTTTTATATTCAAATCAGTAGAAATCTACAATTTAATGTGCATTGTACCAATACCTGCCTATCTGTTAAATACGGCAAATACATTTATTTTATAAAAACACGATAGCAGTTTTAACGTTAATTGTTGTACATGTAAATTAGTGCATTCTTCAATGCAAGATTATTGAATCTTCATGGTGGGTCGTTGTGTATTTCTAGGAAGGTTCAATTACTATGTGGACTCCAGAACTGAAGCTAAACAGATCTCTTAGGACAGCCACAGAGTCTTGTAGAAACAAGGATTTGTGGGTTACAGATTTCGTACCTCTTCCACCTCCATTAAACAAGGTGGCATTGGCATTCACCAGCAAAGAGATAGGTTTGTTATGTGTTTCTTCTAACTCCTCCCTCTCAATAAAGACAATCAGATTTTCAAACAAAGCTTTTCATCACACACGAATCCTTTTGCAACATGAAATCGTGGTTTGGGTCCATGATTGTGTCGTTTTATTTACAATTACTTACCTTAACTAAATGTCGGAATTTACAGTCATCTTATTTACAATGTAGCAAAGTTTCTATGTGGCAGAGAACGGAGCTCGAACCTACATGATTGTACATGTACAAGGCTCTAGCTATGAGGCCATAACTTCTGATAAATATAATCAATTTTCCGATGTTTTACTTGGTTGACGATGAGTTGTTCGTCTATGCCATCCTATGTAAACCACCGATCGTAACTAATGTAGATGTATAACACATAATAAAATGCTTTTTTATTCTTTTGGCAGCCATCTACGATATGAGCTCTAAAATAGACTTCAATACACAATTTAAAATAACAGAACTTCATGCGACACCTCTCTGTATGGACTTCTGGTGAGTCATACGTATACATCTATATGACACCTCTCTGTATGGACTTCTGGTGAGTCATATGTATACATGTATGTGACACCTCTCTGTATGGACTTCTGGTGAGTCATACGTATACATCTATATGACACCTCTCTGTATGGACTTCTGGTGAGTCATATGTATACATCTATGTGACACCTCTCCGTATGGACTTCTGGTGAGTCATATGTATACATCTATGTGACACCTCTCTGTATGGACTTCTGGTGAGTCATATGTATACATGTATGTGCCAGGTATTTCCTGTGGTTCTCCAATCAGGTTCATGGTTGTGAACCTCTCTCTACACACCTGTATATCATAACATAGTTTTTACCCAACTTTATTAGATTTATTCAACTTGCATAACATTTCAGTGACGTTCCCAATAACATAAATTTTAATTCCTCTCGTGTTTCATTATTGCACATAAATATTCGCTCCTTACTTGAGTCATTGCATTACAAAGTGGTTATCAGCGGAAAAATTTCAACCATTAAAAAAACTTTTCGCTTGTCAATATTCTGGTTCACACTGGACATATTGGAGTATATATATACTGTACATGGGGAGAAAATTACTACTTTGTGTGACATCGGTTTACTATTCATATTAATTTTAATATCATAAGGCTATTTAAACATGTATAACATGTACCTATCTATCTTATATGTTATAACATACACACATGGTATTACCTAACGCAGGATAAATCCAAGTAATGCAAATGATGCCATACTTGTTTGGGGCGATGTGAATGGATGTGTAAATGCTATCAACTTCAGCTCTGCAACTATTGCCCTGTTTGAGAGACCCGCAGCACCAGCAGGCGGGAAACAAGGTTAGTGAGTGACCCCATGGTTCCCTGCTGTCTAAAATGAATTATTTCAAGTTTTATAAGGCCTGCCTACTCTGAGGTACCCCGGTGCCCGTCTGCTAGAGTCAATCTGTGCACTAAAGTGTATTTGGTAGAGTATTATTTTCATCAACATCACATAATTTTACTTACACATATCTGCTCTAACTGCAAGCTGTTTTCATGTAATTGAGTTTTAGTTCAAAATTTATCTTTCATCCAACTTTTGTAACTGGATGTTTTGCAATTGATTCAGCATTTGGAGATTTGAAGCTCTGTTTTGAAGTGTATTTTTCAATGACTGCCAAGTTTGAGTTGATCATGTGTCAGCAAAGTAATGTGATACTATTTTACTCCTTCGTATGGCATTTCTCTCATATCTGATGTATGCTCATAGACTTTCAGGATGGCAAGGAGTCCTCAATTCATAACTATGGTAACTTTGTATTAAGTCTTTAACTCCACTTTACATGTACCTTAGGAGTTGTCACCCACTGTTAATACTGCTACAGTGTCACATGCTCCCATCTATAAGCACATGTCCCTATTAGTTCAGAGATGAACTAATTAAAACTGCCTCCAGGACCATCCTCAGTGATGTCTCCTATATTTGCTGAAATTTGGAACCTGCTATAAAAACAAAACGAACCTCTTGTACAATTAACTAATATATTCTGCAGTGCATTGGCACATGTGCTTATAGAAGGAACTGGGCCACAAACATTGCATGATATTAATAGCAAACGGTCCTTGCACTGGTAGCTTACTTTAACCATATAAGCACACCTTGTAGTATTTGCAGTACTTGTCATGATTTGCATAGCCTGCAATACATGTGCACTGGAGCACATTGCGCTTCCATTAAATGAATGTATTCTCGTGGCGCTTCATTCATATCACCCATGTATGTCCGTGTCTCGCTGTACATAGATGGCACTGGTACTTGTTATAAGTAACACTTACAAATGTAGGCATTAATCAGATAGTTACATTGGCTAAAAGAGTACCTTACTTGGCAGCCTTCAAGGTGCCTTTGACTCAGTTGCTCCGAATTTTTATTTGCAGCGAATTAATTGAACAGTGTCAAGCCACATTTTCTTTACTTCTGTTTTATTCATTCAAGTCAGGAGCACTACATTTGTACTGCTATAAAGTGGCCTCGCTACATTGGTATATTGTGCAGATTGTAGAAATAATTAATTGTATCCCTTTTGTTTTGTACCACTATTAAAGCACACAATAAATGTTGTTTTACATCTGGGATTTCCATTTTTGATTAGATCCATGCCTGACGGTGAAACTTGTCGATATCCAGAAAGGACTATATAAGAATGCCAAGTTTGTGAAGCACAGTGGCCATTCCACATGGGTGAGACGAGGTATGTTGGTGCCAATCAAACTGACGGCACAGCTCTTCATTAATCTGAAATAACATGCTATACGATGCATATTTTGCTTACAACACAGCAGTTTTACACTCTCATTTAGTTCTTCCTAACACTAAAAATTGTTTCAATTTTGACTTTTTCTTGGCTTTGCTTTTTTTCATTATGGATTTTTTATTTCTGAATTTGTTGCCTAGCATTCTGCTAAAATTTTGTTCCACATGTTTTTCTAAAGAAAACTGAACTATTATAGTTCAGTTTACTTTACAAAAACATGCGAAACAAAATTTCGGCAGAATGCTAGGCAACAAATAATAGTTGTATCTTGTTTCAGTGAAGTACTGCCACAGCTTGGAGTGTTTCCTGAGTTGTGCTACTAGTTACACAGACTCTGTGGTGATTGGCTGGTTGGAGCAAAACACGCCCTCTATGAGAACGTAAGTCTTGTCTGATTGGTTAAATCTTACTTTCCTCTCACATGTTTCTCCTGCACACAAGTACCTAGTACTATAGACAAGGTTTAAGTATCCTTGATCCTTGAATTTCTACCAGCACAGCTAACCTTTTCCTTGCCTGGTAGCTTCTAGGTGATTCCCGGCAGTAGTCATTTAATGACGTATCCACTTGTTCTATCTTGTAGGCAAGTCCTTTTATGAGAATATAAGTTCCAGTCAGTGCTATACATTTGTAAGCTTCCTTGCATATCTCTTAACTACAGCTTGATTCTTCTGACCACAATGCATGTCAGAGAAAACATTGCTTTAGAAACGTTACTATATCATAAAACTTAAGTTGTGTAGCACAGGGTCTATACTGTAATTTGCCATCTTTCAGTTACATGTAGTGTTTATGTTTTGCCTGTTACTCAATAGTTTTGGGGAGGCTCCCGTATTTAGAGTCGTTAAGAAGTAAGTATACATACGAGTAGCTTAAATGTCAGCCAGCAAGCAGGTGGAACACTGTAGATTACACCTTTTTAATTCCTTGATATGACTGTACCTGTAGATTACACTCTTTTAATTCCTTGATATGACTGCAGATCACACTTTTGTAATTCCTTGAGGTTAAAAAATTTCTAAAACCTGATAGATCATATTTTGATGTGTTAATAATTTGGAGTTATTGTCCCCTGATTTTAAAATTTCTTCTGCCAGCTGGTTTTTGCTAATTCATATCAATGTTTTCTTACTATGGACACTTAAACATTGAAGATATTGTCCAACTGCTTGTTTTACCTTTAGCCTGTGTGTATGCATTTCTCTAGCTAGATGTAATTAAGACAATATCAAACCTTTACAGACAAACTAGCTGGCTGTTATGATTCTAGATTTTAGTCTATGTAAATTGAGTAGTATAGTATAGCAGACTATCATACATGTATATTTTCCTTTCCACATCATGATGTGTTGATTGGAACTGGTGCTTTCTCTATCTATCAGTGTACACTGGCAGCGACAATTCTACTTATAAAATAGTTTTATGCATTATTTATAATATTAGCATATTACCATCACTACCAGCTCAATTTCTCTTTAATTTTCCGTTTATATCGTCATTACTATGAGAATATTTATTGCCGTCATATTTAAGACGTTGTTTCTTCTTCTTTATCACAGAGAATATTCATTTAGCTGTTCAAGTTATCTGCATGTTTAAATTTTGTGCTTTTGACAATCTCAGTAGAAAAATGACAGTTGGGTACTGCGCTGTACAGTCATGACTGTATTAGTTTATAAAACAATATCTTCTGCTTGAGAAAGCCTCAGCTCTCTAGATCACCCTCAGACCTCTGCAGATTAGTCATGGGAACCCTGCTAATTTTTTTTGACCAATTACACACTGATTTAATCTAAATTAAATTGCTAAAATTTTGAATTAGTTTAAATTATATTTTATTATCCTCAGCCTGCAGTTCTCTGCAGTAACTAGCTGTTTACATCTGATTGTCATAAAGTATTATCATATAATATATTAACATATAATATATTGTATGATAATATAATATTATCATATAATATATTATCATGTAATATTATCATATAATATATTTCAGATCCCGGTTTCAAATCACACAAGGAGTGAATGACTTTGACTTCTTACCATCTTTAAACTTAATCGGTAAGAACTCATATTTTCATGTTTGCTGATAAAGGCGTCTTCCTTTTTAAGAAACACACAGATTGTGCTTCTAATAGTGTGGACAACTTCTCAACCTAACCCATTCAACACTACTCTATTTGCTTCTGTTACACTCAAAAGTCATTTTAGCATGTAGCAACAGAGTCTTTGGAACATTCTGAGTTATTAGTCCGTGGTCTGATTTCATGAAGGACTGCTATAAATACTATATTCCAGCAACTGGAGGAGTCAACCACCAAGTGTGTCTATGGAACCCCTATGTTGTATCCAAACCTAATGGTCTCCTTAGAGGACATATGTCTGCTGTAATTCAAGTCCAGTTTATCCTCTCCAGAAACCAGCTGCTCAGTTTCTCCAAAGACAAGGTAATCTATTTATAGATATGCAGTCTATTTGTAAATATAGGCTACCTGTACAAACACACATACATTGTAAATGTATACTTTTATGTATACATGTATCTGTAACATGCATGGAATATGTTGGCTATGTTGGTAGTTGTCTGCACTCTTTAGTTATTAGTTTATATTATATATACTTTCGAGTACGTCTACCTGCCATTAATTATTGCGTATTTTTATCAACAGGTGCTCTGATTGTCAGTACCATGTATTTGCAGGTGCTCCGGATATGGGATGTAGGTCTGCAGGTGTGTATACAGAGATTGGCAGGAATGTTTCCAAAGACAGGGGAGGTTCAGTCTATCATGTTCTTTGATGAGATCAGAAACAAACTGTTTATTACCTTCAATTATCAGCTGACAGTGATGTCTATGAAAGCAGAGAACAGAGATCGAGTGTTTACCCATGAAAAACCTGTTGCTGCTGCAATATATAACTGGACATACAATCAGGTATGCCCCTGTCTTTATGTCCACCATTTTGAGAAGTAACAAGTTGTTTTCTTTAGTGTGGTTAGGTTAAATGTTACAGAGGTGTTGTTTCAAATTAACTTTGTTTTTAAATTTGTGTAACATATTGATGGACATGCTTGCTTATACAGTTCAACCCTAGCCTGACCTTGTCGAATATTGTAAATGACAGCCTGAAGGGGTGTTTTCATTTGATCTGTTTACAGTTTATGTTTGAGTTATTAAAGTAGAATTACTGGAGTCTCAGACTGAATGATATTCTATCAGTTCATGGTAGAGTTTTCAATTTCACTCTGTAATACAGATTAGACATCAACTAACTCTAAACATTTGTGACATATTTCAGGTGGTCAGTGTGGACCAAGGAGGTACAATGACCTTCTGGATGTTAGATACTGGACAGAGAGTGAAAACAAACAGTGGAATCCATCCTGATGCCGAGGTTACAGCTTTAACACAGGACTCAAACGGCACACTGCTTTATACAGCTGCTACTGACGGCACTATCAAGGTGAGGAGATCAGTGAAATCAACAAATCCATAGGGTAGATCTAGAATAGCCTTAGATTCGCATCAGAGACTGAACTAGAAACAGCTGACTGACTGACTGACTGACTGACTGACTGACTGACTGACTGACTGACTGACTGACTGACTGACTGACTGACTGACTGACTGACTGACTGACTGACTGACTGACTGACTGACTGACTGACTGACTGACTGACTGACTGACTGACTGACTGACTGACTGACTGACTGACTGACTGACTGACTGACTGACTGACTGACTGACTGACTGACTGACTGACTGACTGACTGACTGACTGACTGACTGACTGACTGACTGACTGACTGACTGACTGACTGACTGACTGACTGACTGACTGACTGACTGACTGACTGACTGACTGACTGACTGACTGACTGACTGACTGTTTTTAGGACACCACATCACTTCACACAAATATCATGAGTTACTTTGGTTCTTTCTTGAGTACTGCTAACCTCATTACCCCAGCTCAAACACATTCTCTCCGGATATCAAAGTTTCTACACACCAGTCTATTAGTTACTGTACTATCTGTGTATATGTAAACAAAATACATGTAGACATGATGTTTCAGCTGTTTTAAAATCTCTTACATCAAATTTACAATTACATGTATATTGGATTTCACTAATTTGTTTTTGTTTATTGATAACTAAATGTATCTTTAATAGCACTTATTCATATTGTACAACTAATTTCTGTCAATTGCACAAACTGTTGCAAATATATTTCTTACAAGTTCAAGAACATAACTGTTATCTAATCTCAATATACAGACTTATATGTATATAGACATAAAAGGATATTCATTTACAAACAATGTGATTCATCCCAGGGTGTTAAGCTAACAAATCAATGAGTGTTGCTATACAGTTTCCTTATTGTTGTTGTTGTTTTTGTAGGTGTGGGACTTCAATGGTCACTGTTATCACACATTGCATGCTTCAGATAAGCCGGCAGACATCGGATGTATCATACCAATGAAGAGGAACCTGGCAGCTGTGGGCTGGACGAGGTATTCCTATTTTGGAATCGTCTTCTCTATTTAGACATGTACATGTACTACTATAATTAGATGTGGGTACACACAGACGTGGGCACACATAGATGTGGGTACACACAGATGAGGTTACACACCGATTTGGGTACACATACAATGTAGATGTGGGTAGACATACATTTCGGTACACATGGATGTAGTTTGAAACTGTATTATCTTCTGAATGAATATTCATTATAAACTCCAAATTCATAGCAGCAATTATACACTTGTACACATATATACTGTATGCCTGTGCGTATATATACTTCATACCTGTACTTGTATATACTGTATACTTGTGCTTATATATACTGTATACTTGTGCTTATATATACTGTATAGGTGTACGTATACATACTGTATAATTTTCACGTATTTCCAGATTTGTTACAATATTCAGAGATTCAAGTTTTAAGGACTTTCATGTTTACCCTTCTGACTGGAAAGGAGGCCAAGTAAGTTCTCCCTTTGCTATTTATTTATGATCTAAACAGTATATCTATGTCGGTGTCAGTAATTGACGGCAAACAGTTGGTTATATTTATTTTATTTTCAAATTATATAAGATATTGTTAATTCAAATGAAAGTTTTCTCTGTGTTGTATAAGATTGCTTGAGCTATAAGCATATATACAGGTATTTCATTGGTTTGTTAGCTTCAGCACTGCTACCCACTCATCGACTTTCTACCTGTTTGTAGGCCTATAACAATATACATTGTATATGCAAAATGTCTTTATAGTCTATAATTGATATATATTTGTGTTCATCCCACAGCAAGAGGTAAGGCTATAAGCTTATATTAACTGTTATATTGCTTCCACCTAATCAGTTTATTCAAAGTGAACATAACTCCTGCCTATATATTATTAACACCTGCTGAGTGCTATTATCACAGAGCAGGACCCTATTGCTAACCGCACAAAACTGCTAATAGCATCAGTACACGTAGGTTCTAGCACTATACAAGTTGCAATAGCTATTAGCTAATAACTCAGTTGAATATAGTTATGCTTTTGTTACAAGACACATGGCAATGCTTGTTAGATTTATGACACTCCCATGCTGCCACTTTACTGTTAACATACCATCACCTGTTAGGTGCACCATTACCCTATCCTTGAAACTTCATATTTCATGAAATTTTATTTGCTTTTTATATATTTTACTCAATACACCAATACAGAATTTGGTTTTGAATATGCAATAATACACTGTACATATATTATAATGAAAATTCTAATATCAATTTTACTCATGTTTTTATTCTTGACTATATTGTGCAACATTAGCATCGCATCAAAAGATTATTACATTATAGTTGTTATTATGATACTCAAGTTTCTACATGCTATTTAGTGTAAAAGGAACCTAAGCAACCATTGTACAAACATTAAATTTTGATCTCAGATTAAATTCAATTTGTTTCAAATCATACTGTACATTTACCCAAAACTAATGATTAGCTTTTCCAAGTTTCGGCTGCTATCTAATATTGTTCAGTAATATTATTAAAGTGATTAATTCGTCATCATCTGAATCATGTATACTGACTAGAGAATCTTCTTTTTTCAATTTTTATTTTGATAGTAACTTTCACTTTTTCAGCTGATGATGTTGGATTTGAGTTTGTCAGAGCTAACCCTTTCCAAAGACTGAATTTGTTAACTTTCTCTTTCTTGAGATCTACGCATTAATCTTTCAAAACAAGGAATTCACATGAAATTACATTCAGTGGTTGAATCAATTGTTTAGTGTCATGGCTGTGTGTATACATGTATTTCTACGAAGAATTATTTTTATTCACATATTAGATCCCTTCGTTGTTTTGGTGGGTGCGATAGACTTTTTCACCCAACCCTATCCTTTGAGAAACCATTCAGGGGATGTAGTAGTAAATATGGGGCTAAATATGCAGTTTAGGAGGGTTTCATAACACAAAGTGCTGTAACTCTTTCAACAGAAGTAAGTGAGCTCTAACGCTCTAAGGCCGAGGTCTACAGTTCCGCCTGGTTTATCAATCTGCCATTTTGTCACCTTGTGCATCGGAACAAATAAGTTTACTAACAGCATGTCATTTATATGCATTTGTATCATGTCTGTAGGAGCACAGGGACGACATAATCACAGCTCTGTCTGTATCACCTCAGATATTTGCAACAGCAAGTTATGATGGGGAGATCATCTTGTGGAATACAAGCTCAGAACAGGTTTCTAAAAAACTGAGCTCTAGAGCTAAACCACCTAAAAGGGGCGGATCACAGCTAGCAGACAATTTCAGCAGACAGGTGAGTGTAGCTACTGAAGGTGTAGACTAGGTGAAAAGGTTAGAGACGGTTGCATCACGTACCAAATATTCTGATATTCCTATCCATATAACTAATGCACTGTTTACAGCCAATCAGTGTGCTGACTGTGACTATTTGATATACATGTATAGTGCATGTAGTTGACTAGTTCTGCTCAGACGTTTTGGTAATAATTCAGAATACAAGAACAAGCACTTTGTCAAGACGCGCTGGCACTCCCCACAGGAACACTTTGGCATCACAAGGATCTCAGACTAGCTCAGATGATGCCGTAGAGTCAGGCTATACTATCACCACATTAGCTTACATAGAGTCAAGGCGTGACATCGACAATAATGGGGCTGATCTCATATCCTGTGGAGGAAATGGTTGGGTTAGGTTCTGGAATTCCCGTTCGTGCAAGCTCATTGGAGAATTTATTGCTCACCCTCATGGTACGAATAGAATGACATTGCTAACTTAGATTTTCTTTAACGGAAACCATTTCTGTCTTCAGCCCAAACATTTATGGCTTACAAACAGCAATTATGGTTGAGAGCTCAGTTATGTTGCACATTTATGATGTGTAACTCATGGCTATTGACAAGTCTGTTATATATTGTATTCTTGATTGAAGTATAATCATGACTGTTGACAAGTATACTATATTTTATTCTAGTTGGAAGTGTAATCATGGCTGTTGACAAGTCTGGGAAGTTCTTGGTGACCGCTGATGTGGACGGTCAACTGAGGAGTTGGCTGATTGATGACTACAACCTTACTGAGGCAGAGAATGGCAAACCTAACACAGCTCCACCTTGTATGTATTTGGAAGAGTATATTTGTGGAGACTTTAAATACACTCTTGTGTTGTTTATGTGTGTACTTTTAGAGACATTTACCAGAAATAAATAACACCATTATGTAGAATTTTAGCGAGACATACTTAGACGCACTTCTCTCCAACATCAGTGTGAAAAACACTTAGAAGTGTAATGAACATATAGAAAAGGAAGTCTTGTTAATGTAAATAGAAAGTGCATCTATATGACTGTATTTTTGCACCCCGGAAGGCCAGGCTTTTCAAGACCATCATAGAATATGTGTCAAGTAAATATAAATATGTAGATGCAGTATTACATATCGAGCAGAAAATGTCATAGCAGACAGAGATTTTGACATAATACCTAGCTATTCATATTATGTTCTTCTTAGCTAGTTACATATTGCTGATTATCCCGCATAAGTGAAGTACCGTTCAGCTGATTTCCTGTAAGAACATGTGAAGATCAGCACTTATTTCTTTTTAATTTTTAAAATATTTTTTCAGCTCAGATTTGTCACTGGACGCCTCACTTTGACACTGTCATCTCTTTGGCTATCTGTGAGCGTATGGAGAAGACACTAATAGTTTCAGCTAGTAGTGATATGTGTGTCGTACTCAGCGATATCAAGGGTTAGTATTACCAGGTTACATTGCTCTTTCACATGTAGACTAATAATAGTGTAATACAGTTGCAGTTTTGCTGTCTTTCAAATGGTTTTATTTTAATGGTAATAAACCGCCATGAATGTCAAATTGAGTCTATTTGGGGAAGAATGTGGATATGAGTATCCAAAATCCCTATTCATAATTTTTAAACTCCAGCCTGACATGTATGCCTACCCTCATATTACTAGTAAATTACATTGCAAAATTTTTCTAGTTCAAATACTCCAGTTGTGTTAATATATACAATATATTTGTGCTCGTCCAATCAGGTAAGGTTATTGGTACATTTGGTCAAGAACACCACTGGAAGATAGAACCATTCATTCCGGGAATTGATGACGACTTTACAAACCTACAGGTAAGTTGTCTCCCCACATTACACTAATATAATTTTGATATAGTAATATAACTTCTGTATATATAAGGAAATTGAGTAGTTGAGTGCTACTTTCTATTGAACTTTTGAACCTAAATACTTTCTTCACATTTTTCCTTCTACATGTGGAAGATTTTGCAAATACAAGCGTCAAAGCAAAATTATTCTTGTCAAATGAATTTCTCAGGCCTACTACTCACTAGCTTTCCCTTTTAGTACTAAAAACTGTTTGGCCATTAATAGAATAATACGGAAAAATATCTACTAAATTTTCTATTTCATACTCTGGTATATATTTCTAAAGATTGTTTTATCAAAATTGCATTTCCTTTCGAAAGCAACCATGTTAACTCTTTGTTTCTATGGTTACAATGATGCAAAACATTTTGGTTCCCATGGCAACAGTGAAGTGTTGCCCTTTAACTCTGTTGATTAACATATAACTTTCTTTGCACTTGTAGGCCGAAGAGGAAGTATGTAATATCATAGTCACTTTAGTATCAATATGTAGTAATGTGTATTGTATTGTGCTACTTCTACCTGTCATTAGTCGAAACTAGAACCTTAGTCATCATATTCATGCCTTCTAGCCTAAAGTGTTGGCATCTACCAAGTTTTGCTGCCACAAGCCATATCATCTGGCATATCATTAAAGAATGCAGTCATTCTATTTGACAGTCGTACCTATGACTCAAACATTACATTACAACATACGGAAAGGTGTCCAGATCGATTCTAATCATACATAACACGGAATCTCAACTCTACAGTATTTTACTGAAATATTATATCCTTGTTCTAATTGATAATCAAATGGTTCTACTCGAATGGCCGCCGGAAATGCGCTTTTGAAATGTCGCTTGTCTGTTACTTGTAGAAACTACGAGTATTTGCTACTTCCTGTAACTTTTCTTGTAATATGCAAATAGTTGTATCAGCGATTCTTTATGCCCGATGTGTGTCATTCTACCCACCTGTCATATAATGCCGCACACCCCACGTCACCCCTTCTGTGTATGAAGTTCCTGTCACCTTACCTATAACTTAGTTCCAACCTGTACCAGTGCTGTAGCCTAGATCCTGTATTGTTACACTTTAGCATCAGCAGAACTTAGTTGGTGAAGTGTGTGATGTCACTGTATGCTATTGCACCCAGTCTAGCATGGTTCCTTAGGCTATCATTTAGTTGGCGAGTTTTCAATATGGATTATATACATCAGTCAACATTTTCATGGGTGACTAAAGTCAATATGAGGCACTTAAACTTGTGATTTTCAAAATCTAAACATTGTGGCCATGGTCGGTGGTCAACTACACGCACTACTTGAAAATGGCTGCAATCTGAGTCCACTACCATGGAACATTGAAGGCTTTGTAATTTTGTCTAACTAAATCACCCATTTGATTTAAGTGTGCTGTGCTGACTTTAAAATTAGATACCATTAGTTATCTCCATCTATGGTAAAATTTTATGAAAATGCGTTTTGTCAATAGAGCAAGGGATTATTAAATATATGTACCTCCCATGGTATCGCCCAACAATTTCACACTCCTTTTTGATGCACTTTTTCCTTGCACTAACAAACTAAATTGTCAGTTTGAAGAAATGCACACTATAGATTTATATCCTAGCATATACATAAATCTCTAATCACACTTGTTTAGTCTGACGATGAAGATGGTCGAGGACAGAGGTCCTTGTTAGACGAAGACGACAACTGGAAGCCAGACGACAGAGCTACTAATGACCCCCAGAACTTTAAAGTAGATTCATGGAGTACGAGTCTATTAGGTTAGTGATGATATTATAAATATTCAAACTTTAACCTTTTTAATTTTTATTTTAGTCAATATTGTATATAAACTCTTTTTAGTTATTGTTTCCTCTTCTTTTGTCAGGTCAGCGATATCAAGAACAGAGAAAGCAGAAGAGAGAGAGGAAGCAGCCATCGACTATTCCAGACCTTCCGTATCTTCACTGGGAGAGAACTGGTGCCCCTCCTGCTGGTCCATATAATGCTTTAGAAACCAGGGACCTCGATGATGTTGAACAGCTGAAAAAGCCTGAGTTCATGAGTAACCCTCATCGATTCTTTGGGGAGAAGTTAGAGGAGACCGCACCCACCACAATAAAACTTCCTGCCCTGTCTGAATGTATGTATGCTTCCACATAATTTAACATGGTATCTAACTAATGGTAAAGTTTAAACATACAGATGCACATTGTAGACTGTAATACAAAGGATAAAGAAATTTCATTTCAAACATGTGTGTATATATTAAGTGAATGCTACAGACAAATGTGAAAACTGTCTAGGCTATTTTTTAATTATTTTTCTACTTGTGCAGGTACATGTGGCCTACCACTGTATGTATAATGTGTGTTATGTATTTTAATAACGTGTAAATTCAAACGCATTTGTTCTATTCACAGATAAACGCCGTAAGTTACACGTAAAATTGAATATTGTATCCACACTTTTGATGCATGTCTGTCCTCTTTCACATTGGTGGCCATGTTTATTTTGATTCTGTTTCCTGAAAATTATATTTAACCCCATCTTTCTGAATAACATGTGGATATAGTTTGGATTTACCAAAGTTTAAGTTCAAATAAGCACACGTATCCGCTATCTGCTTAGTTTAACAAGGATGTTGCATTAGAGTATGCCGATGCAACGTAATTTCTCATGTCCTAGAATAATAACAGTATCAAATATGAGCTTATGAGAGTGTATTGTTATACATGTATTACACATTCGAATTAGATAGCATTAATGCTGTAACATTTCTGTAGTCATATTTCCAGCAGGTTCTAACTCAAAACATCCCGTCTAGATTCTTGGAATACATAATTATCTCCCCAGATATCAACGGCTAACAGCGCTCACCAATATGTCATCATTACCAGTGACAGCGAGATTAAAATGAACCACACTGTTCTCTGCAGGCTTGCACCACAGGCGGACATAAAACGTTTAATAATTCCCAGTAACGCAACCGATATGATAATGTACTTTTAGCTTATTAATATTTTAAAGTCGTCCTCTCTTAACTAACATGTCAACAGAATTATGATCTGTACTAACCTGTACTCCAAGAAATTGGGGAGGTTATGTTCATAATTACTTGGAGCTCAAGCTAGATATTTGCATACATTATTTCTAACCAAACCCCCTCCCTCTCCCATAATTGTTTGCATTGCCAGATAATTGACGTTAAAAAATTGGGCTCTTTTCATAGACTATCAGATGGTCAACTGTTAACACAATTTGTACTAGGTCTACTGAGTACTGTTAACAATTACATTGCATTGAGGAGTTGTCAGGAATGTTCTAGAACATAAGTAGTATAGTCAGTGCACTTCTAGACAGACACGCACTCATTGACCCCTGTTTTCAACCAATCACAAGCCGGTATTTCCGATTTCAACCAATCACAGAAGAGCACAAAAATTTTGCACACGACCTTGCCAAGGTCACCCCAAAATCCCCCCTTCTGATTGGTCGAAAAAACATTTGCACACTTGACCCCGAACCCGGCCACGACCCCTTCCCTTCCTCCTTCCCACCCTCCTCCCCTCCCCCTCCCCCACCTCCCACTCCTCCCTCCTCCCCGCCACCGCCCTCGTCCCGTCCGCGCCACCGCCGTCGCCGCCGCCGCCACCGCCGCCCTCACCACCGCCGCCGCCGCCGCCACCACCACCGCCCTCACCACCGCCGCCGCCACCGCCGCCACCGCCACCACCGCCACCACCACCACCGCCGCCACCACCACCACCGCCACCGCCGCCGCCGCCGCCACCACCACCACCACCACCGCCGCCGCCGCCGCCGCCATCACCGTCATCACCGCCACCCCTCCTCCACCGCCGCCCACCCTCCCCCCCGCAACCCCCACTCACCCGAACGACCAATCGTTTGAGGCGGTCAAGCCGCGTCCGCCCACGTTGCGTGCGGCGCCGACCGTACACGTGGAGGCGACGCCGGTGCCCCGTATCCACCGGGCCAAGCGACTAGGCAGCGGCCCGCCGCTTCTCCCGAGCCCTCCACTCGAAAAGCTTGTGATCTAAACGAGCGAATTCGGCTGCGCTTCTTCGCCTATAACTCTCATTAGCGATAAGAAGAAGTACTACGGAAGGGATGGTTTATGATGTGCATCGCATTGTTAATAAAGAAATGTGTAAAGTCTTGGCTATAAATACACTGATGGGAAGAAGGGTTGGTTCTATGATATACATTGTATTGACAATAAAGAAACGTGTGCATGTGTTAAGTCAGCATATATAATACATTAAATAAACTTTCCGCAATGGTGACAATAGAATGAATAAAAGATTGTGTACACGTGTTAAAACACAATTGAAAGAATAAAAGACACATATTTAAAAGAGTATGTCATATCTGTTATTAGCAAGAAAGTCTGTGTACATGTGTTAAGACAGTGTATATTATACATTAGATAAACTTTTCACAATGGTAGCAATAGAATAAATAAAAGGTTGTGTGCATGTGTTAAGTCAGCATTATGTAATATATTAAATAAACTTCACAATAGTAGCAATAGAATAAATAAAAGAGGGGTTTAGGTACTTATTACTCATCTTCATCAGAAGTCGTAGGAGCTATAATGTTTACGACTTCGGTCTCAGCATACTCTAATTGATATGCTCCAGCTCCAAACTCTTGACACAGTCTTACCTACAAGATGATTTTAGTTTTTTACTCAGACGAATATCACTCAAGGTGGACAAAGCAAGAAATCTATACTTCTTTATGTTGTTGGTCCCTTACCATATCTGCTGATTTGTAGAGGTGAGCTAGTTGTTGAGGAGTTTCACTTTTGTAGTTACGAACTTCAGAATCAGCTCCCAATCTTAGACATGTATGTAGACATTCGTAGTCTTCATTCTCTATGGCAATGTGAGATGGGGCATATCCATCTCCCATTCGCTATAATATCAAACAAGAGAATAGAATTAAACTCCCCATCTAACTTATCAATTCGATCTACTCTACTTTTATTCCACTGTAATGTATTCACTTACCCTCATATCTAAGTCAGCCCGAGTATTTTTTTTTAGTACTTTTAGTGCCTCTCTATGCTTGCTGCTATGCGCTGTTTCAACAATGAGGTGGACTACACTCCTTCCATCATGATTGTAGCTCTGTACATTGTCTTGGGGAAGTGATTTGTAAGGAACTCTGAAGTATGGATGCTTTACTTCTGCTCTGGTCAAACTTGTGGTTAGAGCATGAATAACCTTAGCTCTACCCAGACGTGCAGCAATGTGAAGGGGGGTGTCACCTTCCAAATAAACATTAGCAATATAGATAAGTATCGAATTGTTACAAGTTTTGCAATACTATATTTTTTAACAAGCAATGCATGCAAACATTGGTGCTATAAAACACTAACCCCAAGCATCGGCTATTGCTCCATCCGCTCCCCTTGTGATGATGAGACGAATTAGTGAATCCGAACAATAAGACTGTACAGTTAGGTGAAGTAATGTCTGCCGATTCGCATTCTTTGTATTCAGTTGTTTGTGACTCCTCGCAACAAATACCGCGAGTGCAATGGCTCTCTCATCTCTATCTCGGGCTGCTTCTAGTACCTCACTACATCATTTAGCATGATATTTGTTTTTCACATAGTTGAGAGGTAGTTATATGGGAAATTTGTCTATCATATTTTATTTTGATCATAAAAGACAATACGAAACAAAAAAAAAAAAAAAAAAAATAGTTGGAAGTATGTATAACTTACAACTCTTCATCCTTTCCATCTTGCTCCCAAAAGATAGAACGAATTTCTTCTAGTAACTGTGTGCTAAGCTTATTACGAATATCGGTTAAAGGATCCCATTTCTGCCAATCTAGAGGTAAGCTTTTTTGGAGAAAGAGCTCAGACACCCCCTCAAATAAGTCTTTATTCTCATACTTGCTTTGTTCTGTACATCTTTCCACTGTTACCTTCATCAGCTCTTGGTTTATAGGAGTCATTAGCTTGTTGCTATACTCGCTTGATCCATATCCACTTTCCATGCTATTTGTGTGCTAACCTTCTTTAATTTCTATTAAGAACAGACTGGAGCTAGAAAGAGTTAACTAAACTACTGTTTCCACCTCTCTTTATATAGTGAATAAAAAGATACAAATAAAGCTGATTGGCTAACAGCATATACATTGGAGTGCATTGGAAACACATCAGAGTGCATCGAATCACATCGGGAAAGATCGAAAACACATAGGGAAACATCGAAACACATCGGGAAAGGTCGAAAACACATCGGGAGAGGTCGAAAACACATCGGGACACATCGAATCACATCGGGGGAGGTCGAAAACACATCGGGACACATCGAATCACATCGGGGGAGGTCGAAAACACATCGGGACACATCGAATCACATCGGGGGAGGTCGAAAACACATCGAATCACATCGGGGGAGGTCGAAAACACATCGGAGGAGGTCGAAAACACATCGAATCACATCGGGGGAGGCCGAAAACACATCGAATCACATCGGGGGAGGTCGAAAACACATCGAATCACATCGGGGGAGGTCGAAAACACATCGAATCACATCGGGGGAGGTCGAAAACACATCGAATCACATCGGGGGAGGTCGAAAACACATCGGGGGAGGTCGAAAACACATCGGGACACATCGAATCACATCGGGGGAGGTCGAAAACACATTGAATCACATCGGGGGAGGTCGAAAACACATCGAATCACATCGGGGGAGGTCGAAAACACATCGAATCACATCGGGGGAGGTCGAAAACACATCGGGACACATCGAATCACATCGGGGGAGGTCAAAAACACATCGGGTTACATCGGGGAAGGTCAAAAACACATCGAGACACATCGAATCACATCGGGGGAGGTCGAAAACACATCGGGGGAGGTAAAAAACACATCGGGTTACATCGGGTTACATCGGGTCACATCGGGGAAGGTCGAAAACACATCGGGACACATCGAATCACATCGGGGGAGGTCGAAAACACATCGAGACACATCGAATCACATCGGGGGAGGTCGAAAACACATCGGGGGAGGTCGAAAACACATCGGGTTACATCGGGTTACATCGGGTTACATCGGGTTACATCGGGTTACATCGGGTTACATCGGGTTACATCGGGTTACATCGGGTTACATCGAATCACATCGGGATGCAATAAATCAGACTAAAAAAAGGCAAATCACTTCTGATTGGACAGAGATTTCCATAAAAGCAAGCGTGAGAGAGGATTTTTATCATTACCACTCAACCACCTAGTAAAGACTTGCAACTCTGTGGATATTTACTAATTTCTCTGAATAAACATCACTCAACAATTAATATGGTGAGTAAACTTATTTTAATATGTATTTTAGTATGAATTTACTCATTTGAGTTAACATTGGGACTAATTCTATTTTAGTAGTGATATAATACTCCCTTGGTATGACTAGAGCTTAGAAACTTTGTAAGCTTATGTATTAAACTGTTTTGATTCTCAACATGAGAGCAAGTATGTAGAGATCTGATCTGTCTATACTACAATTTGTGTGACCGGAGCTTAGAAGCTTTATATGTGGTGAGATTTTTTTCAATATGAGTAGTTATACCACTAGTAGTGTAATAAGTATCAAAACAGTTTATTACCACTTGTACTGGCTATACTAGTACATCCTAGCTATTTTAATATGTATTTTAATATGAACTTACTCATTTGAGTTAACATTGGGGCTAATTATATTTTAGTAGTGGTATAATTCTCCTTTGGTATGTCCAGGGCTTAGAAACTTTGTAAGCTTATATATTAAACTGTTTTGATTCTCAACATGAAAGCATGTGTGTAGAGATCTGCTCTGTCTATACTACAATTAGTGTGACCATAGCTTAGAAACTTTATAAGTGGTGAGATTTATTTTCAATATGAGTAGTTATACCACTAGTAGGGTAATAAGTATCAAAACAGTTTATTACCACTTGTACTGACTATACTTGTACATCCTAGCAAAGAAGTATATTATCAAGTGTAGCCTATACTCTACATCCAAGACTATACTGTACTAAAGTGGCCTATCACAATACTTGGGGTGGACTTGCTGCTAAAAAGATTAACTGGATAATTCTAATGAATAGGTCTGCACTAAAGTGATTTATTACACTACTTGGGATGAACTTGTTGCTAAAAAGATTAACTGAATAATTCTAATAAATAGGTCTACACCAAAGTGATTTATTACACTACTTAGGATGAACTTGAAGCTAAAAAGACTAACTGATTAATTCTAATAAATAGATCTGCACTAACACAAGAGTAATTTATCTCTCTGTTTGGGAGGAGCTTACCATCAGAAAGACTCAATTGGTTGAAAAACACATAAAAAGTAAGGGGTGGTATTTTTGGTTTTTTTTCTGTCTTATACTGATTATTCACTTCAAAATTAATTCTTGCTAACACATGTTCTGTTTATCTGTTCTTGTTTCTATTCCCCAGTGACTATGGTGAGTTGGTGGTTTTATCCACACAGTTAAGGCTTTAGTATATATTATTACTTGTTATTTAACTTGCCTATGCTATTCATTCTAAAAGTAGTTGTTATCAGTATTCTTATTCTCTTGCTCAATAACTATAGGGATTAGTATTTTTGTATACTTGACTTGTACACTACCACTATGCTCATGTTTCCTATATATTTTTATTCATTCTTATTTTCTTTGTTTAGTAACTATGTTGCATTAGTAGTTCCGTTTACTTGACTTATGCTTTGGTATATGTTTATTACTCTACATATACTTACAGGCTTCTACATCTAAATATCAAAGAAAGAAATATATAAGAAAAATTAAAACATCAAAAAAAGGTACGAAGTATATGATTACGTACGACTCGGAAGACAGAAGACGAATCTCGAGGAAAAGAATCCCATCTCCAGAAATGGTTAGTCTATTATCTTATTTGTTCACACATGCATTACACCTTCAATCCACTATGGTGTTGGGTTTCTAAGATGTCAAAGGAGATTACTGACATTTCTGCAGAAGTACATGTTAGTTACACATAATGATGATGTACTTTTTTATACTATAAGCCTCTTACCATGTCTAGAATGTCAAAAGAGACTACTTCCTTTTTAAAACCAGATGTTAATTAGTCATAGTATGATTTTCTCTAATTCTATAAGTCTCTTACCATGTCTAAGATGTTAAAGATTAGTGATATTTTTATTATAAGTATTGCACTTTCTTTCTTATGTATTATTTTTATCAATAAGACACTTTTTTTTTCTTTTCTTATGTGAAAAAATATAACATAAATTACAACTGGTTTTCTTATGTTGATGATGTATTTCTCTTTATGTGAGTAAATAGACAGGCTTTAGTAGACTTGCTTAGTACTTAGAGTGCCAGTTTTTTCATCAAATTCTTCAAAAACCATATATTACAAATAGCTATGTTAATGTAGTTTGTTAATTAGTCACTGCACATTTTATTTACATTATAGAATGAAAAAGAAACAGAACTAGGGGAAGAAGAGATTGCTTTATTTGAACAATGTGGGGGAGTAGATGGCTTCGAGATAGGTAAGAATGATTTAGTATCTATTTGTAGATTTAGAATCTTTTTTTTTTTTCTGATTTACAAGTAAGTCATATGTTCTCTCTCACTTATTCTTGTTATTTTCTTTCTTTTTTAGGACTCAGAGCAAAGTCGATATGTAAGGGGGGTCTAAGATTCTATGTCTTTGTTAGTGATGAGACAAAAAGAAGACTGGAGATGTCACTAACAAAGCCATTTGAATCGGATGACCCCTGTTTTTTATGCAATAAGAATGTTGGGCACCGACGAGGTGTCCACATTCAACAGCATTTTTTGCTCCGAATCTGTTTTTGCTATCACATAACAGTAGATGATGAGGGGATGAATAGACACTACAACTTTCCATCTAATCATCATATTGATGGAAAGCCCTGTCACCGACACATCTCATTCAACACACGCTTTCTAACAGATATCTATTCACTAAAAAAGACCATATCCTTTTTGCAAAGGGTCACTGGTCACTCTCCACCTTCCAAAATACTCATCCCCGCATACACTCCAACAACTGTTGGTGGGGTAGTATACCCTCCCTTCTTTAAGGGGATGTCTACTACTCCATTCTCTTTAAAGTCTGGGGTGTGCTCTTCACAATTTCCTCTCCCTTCTCACCGTCATTTTGATTCAGATGCTTCTTCCATCAGTAACTCTCTTACTAATGGAGACATTTCCATCTCTACTTCTTCTCTTACAACTACTACTATTACTACTACTCCTTCTACTACTTCTTTTCCTCCACTCTTTTCTTCACATTCACCCTCTCATTCTCCTGAAAGATCTGTAAAGTCTGGGGTGTGCTCTTCACAATTTCCTCTCCCTTCTCACCATCATTTTGATTCAGATGCTTCTTCCATCAGTAACTCTCTTACTAATGGAGACATTACCACCTCTACTTCTTCTCTTACAACTACTACTATTACTACTACCATTACTACCACTCCTTCTACTGCTTCTTTTCCCCCACTCTTTTCTTCACATTCACCCTCTCATTCTCCTGAAAGATTTGATGATACAGTTACCACTGTTTCGATACCTACTTCTACTCCCACCTCTTCACCTGCTCCACTCTTTTTCTTAGATTCACCCTCTTTTTCTCTTGGAAGGTCTAATAATACAATTACTAGTCTTTCAATACCTACTTTTATTACTACTTCTACTACTACCACTTCTTCCTTTTCTTTAGCTTCACCCTCTCTTTCTTTTGGAAGAGAGCTACTTAGCTCGCAATCTCCTTCTTGTTCGTCTGAACTCAATCTTAATACCCCCACCACTATTACCCCCATAGAAGAGGAGACTGTCAGTGAACTAGTTGATCGAAGCAGACTCCCCCATCTTTTTTCTCTGGAGCAGTTGAGTATTACCGCTCTGCCATTTTTCATCTCAAGAAGAATGGGTATCACAGAGAGGTAATAGCACAAGCTGAAGCTTACCTTCGAGTCAGTGAAGAAAAGCTCTAATCATCTTTTCTTTTTTCTCCCACTCTCTTTCTCCCACTCTCTCTCTCTGTAGTGTCTCATTCCCTCTGCATTTACTTTTATGTGATATCAAATCAGTGAGGATTTTTTTAAATTATTTTTTAAATTATTATATAATGGTATTCTAACACTTATACACATCCTTTTATACATTCTATTGCTACTTTTGTAAAAAGTTTGTTTAATGTATTATATGTGCTGACTTAACACATGCACACAGCTGTCTCTTGCTATAATAGCTATGACATACTCCTTTACATATGTGTCTTTTATTCTTTCAATTGTGTTTAAATCATATTATAATGATATTTCAACATGTGTACACAATCTCTATTTATTCTATTGCTACTATTGTGAAAAGTTTATTTAATGTATTATATATGCTGCCCTTAACACATGTACACAGACTTTTCTTGCTAACAATAGCTATGACATACTCCTTTACATATGTAGCTTTTTTTATTCATTCTATTGCTAGTGTTGTAAAAAGTGTATTTAATGTATTACATAATGCTGACTTAACACATACACTCAATCTTTTATTTATTCTATTGCTACTATTGTAAAAAGTTTATTTAATATATTACATAATGCTGACTTAACACATGCACACAACCTTTTATTTATTCTATTGCTACTATTGTGAAAATTTTATCTAATGTATAATATACACTGTCTTAACACATGCACACAGACTTCCTTGCTAATAACAGATATGACATACTCTTTTAAATATGTGTCTTTTATTCTTTCAATTGTGTTTTAACACGTGTACACAATCTTTTATTCATTCTATTGTCACCATTGTGAAAAGTTTATTTAATGCATTATATATATATATGCTGACTTAACACATGCACACGGTTCTTTGTTGTCAATACAATGTATATTATAGAAACAACCCTTCTTCCCATCAGTATATTTATAGCCGAGACTTTACACATTTCTTTATTAACAATGCAATGCACATCATAAACCAAGCCTTCCGTAGTACTTCTTCTTATCGCTGAAACCAAGCCTTCCGTAGTACTTCTTCTTATCGCTAATGAGAGTTATAGGCGAAGAAGCGCAGCCGAATTCGCTCGTTTAGATCACAAGCTTTTCGAGTGGAGGGCTCGGGAGAAGCGGCGGGCCGCTGCCTAGTCGCTTGGCCCGGTGGATACGGGGCACCGGCGTCGCCTCCACGTGTACGGTCGGCGCCGCACGCAACGTGGGCGGACGCGGCTTGACCGCCTCAAACGATTGGTCGTTCGGGTGAGTGGGGGTTGCGGGGGGGAGGGTGGGCGGCGGTGGAGGAGGGGTGGCGGTGATGACGGTGATGGCGGCGGCGGCGGCGGCGGTGGTGGTGGTGGTGGTGGCGGCGGCGGCGGCGGTGGCGGTGGTGGTGGTGGCGGCGGTGGTGGTGGTGGCGGTGGTGGCGGCGGCGGCGGTGGCGGCGGCGGTGGTGAGGGCGGTGGTGGTGGCGGCGGCGGCGGCGGTGGTGAGGGCGGCGGTGGCGGCGGTGGCGACGGCGGTGGCGCGGACGGGACGAGGGCGGTGGCGGGGAGGAGTGGGAGGTGGGGGAGGGGGAGGGGAGGAGGGTGGGAAGGAGGAAGGGAAGGGGTCGTGGCCGGGTTCGGGGTCAAGTGTGCAAATGTTTTTTCGACCAATCAGAAGGGGGGATTTTGGGGTGACCTTGGCAAGGTCGTGTGCAAAATTTTTGTGCTCTTCTGTGATTGGTTGAAATCGGAAATACCGGCTTGTGATTGGTTGAAAACAGGGGTCAATGAGTGCGTGTCTGTCTAGAAGTGCACTGACTATACTACTAACATATTATTGTTATGCCTTATATAATTTCATGTCTTGTAGCTCTACAAACAGCTTTTGATGAGAAGTCTCTGTTCCCAAAGTTTATTCTCGACTATGAGAATGAAATGAAGAAGAGCCAGCAGCCAGCCACTACTAATGCCAGTGTGAGTATATCAAGTACTGTGGTACATGTGTAATGTTATCACTACTGAACCAGTCTATGAATATCATCTATAATTAGATGTCAGCTGAGGTTACAGACCCTGTATCTCAGTTCGTTCCCCAGCATCCTTGTCCGACACTCAATATAATACGCATTGTTTTTTAAAAATGCAATATCAGGTATTGTAATTAGGGTTATGTTATTAAAATTTATGTAATGCAATATTAATAGAGTTCTGCTCATGTCTTCAAGTTCAAATAATATTTTTCTGGTATTGAAATTTGTAACAGAGTTCGTGGAAAGTTGCAAAATTGATTAGTCAATGCATTCCCTTATGCTGAGCATCATTTAAGTGTTTCCTGGTTTTAATAAAAACAGCATAATAGGTTTATTTTTATCAGTGAATTTACATTTATATATTTTAATTTAAATGTGGTACTGACAGAAAGCTGTGCATGGCATATTAAGAAGGTTGAACCACAAGTAACAGGTGACAGCAAGTGCTAGGGCACCTGGTCATAAGTTGAACACCGTACTGTCATGTCATGCAGTAGTACTCTTTTATTATTTTATTATTGTGGGCACTTACTGCATGTTTTATCTCATGCACAATTCACTTTTGGTAGATACTAATTTAATACCCTATTTTAGCACATGCTTCTTTGTTGTTGTTCTTTTCTTATTGGCTGATCTGATCACCAAAATCTCAAGCAATATTATTTATGCCTACCAGTTGCAGCGTACATGTCCCAAGCCTACAGGAATCCACGTAACTGGAATTGGTTAAGCTACTGTACATGTATATGTCTACCCAAACTACATGCACATTTGCCATGAATATCCTTTACCCTCTTTGTTTATGAATAGTTTAAACTCAAATCTAGATTTATGTCTCACATCAGAAATTTTGTATGTTTTCTGCAGGTTATTTACCAAAATTGGTTTTTGCATTAGAATCATAGATTTGGTTCGTTTTCAAGAGAATTGTGTCTAGAGAGAGGATAACTCTCTCCACATTATAGGCAATAATTTATCAATTGGCCTGCTAGCTAACAATACATAACACAATATATGACTCCTAGAATATTGTTATATATAACTTTTATTATTGCAGATTCATTAAAAGTAAGCACTTTTGCATGCAAAATAATACGTACTTGTAGTTCTGCATTGTGTCTGTTTATCACCAATTTAGACCACACTCCAACTACTACCTTCCACCTCCTTCTAGTCATCCACTACCCCTTCCATTCACATTGTACCTCTTCTAAAAGTATTTCCTCTCCTTTTATCTACAATTAAATTTCATTAATGTGACTCTGTCTTAATCTTGAGATAAATGCTATTTGTAATTTTGCCATCATTTGTGGTAAATGCTCATCGGATGTACATGCATGTTTCCCACTACTATTTAGCAGAATGTGTCATCTACCGCTCCCATAATAACTACAGTATATACTTTATATTGTTGCCATGCTATGCATACCTTACCATCAGGCTTTTACAAACATGTTATAAGATGACATGAATATACGTCATGTTATCTACTATATTATACACCATGTAGATTACGCTAAGTTGCATGTCATTCTTTGCCTAACAGGCCTTCCGCAGACTTACACTCAATGTCATAAAAATGAAATCATTGGATCAGGTGAAATATTTCACTTTCAAAAGTCACTTCCTGTTGGTAGATATTAGTCTTTGTTTCCTTCTAAATAGACTCAGCTCATGTTTGTTCATATCTTACCTAACTGTGTTTTGTAAGGGTATTCTGTGGAGCCAATGTGTAAATATGTTACACTAGCTGATTAGACAATAGACTTTCTACCCCAAGAAAGCTTCCTGTTTTACTCAAATAAAATATACTGTATAATAATGCATAGACCTACATAGTACATACCGTACAAGTTGTATTACTGTATTATAATGTATAGACCTACAATGTACATAGTTGTATTACCGTATTATAATGCATAGGCCTACATAGTTTTATTACTCACTACTTGAACACTGCCAGAGTGAATTATTCTGACTCATTGTATTGCACTGTTCCTGTTTATCTGCACTTCCTGTAAATTAATTTTGGAGAACTTCCTGTTTGATTTTGACTTTTGAGTGCCTTTTTAATCTGATAATTTTCTACCTTTAGTTTTGGTAACGAGTGCCCTGTTTCAGTTTGCTAAATAGAACTAGCTTTATTAGCCTACAAAATTAGTGTAATTAAAGATTTCTGTTGTGATTCTTATAAATACAAAAAATCTTACTTTTCACTTGACAAATATTCACTTTCTGGTAACTGACTGTCTTTATTATAGAAACGTGGAAGTATGGCGCCCACCAGGCAGACATCCGGCCGTAGAACTCAGTCTAAACAAACTGCCAAGCTGAATAAGACTTCTTCCTCTGTGAGAACAGCTGTAGCAGAATAGAAGCACTTAGCATTAATCTAGAACCAGGACAACACAGAAAATAAATTAGACTTTATATTAAATTTTCTTCCTCAAGAGTTGCTATTTATTCTTTTAGCCTGCATATATTTGCTTTGAAATCACAATCCATCCAGTATTTATTTTGTCTTTCATCTAAAATGAGAGACAGTTTGTTATAGATTGTTAAAATTTAGCCTGATTGCCGTGCTAGTAAAATAATTTTATTTTACACACTTTTATCTTATTTATTATGGAACTATATACATAAATACAAGCTATCCAGAATTTTATATAACAGTTTTTGAAGTTCATTCTCCACTGATATTTTTATATTTCAATTTTCTTATATAAGCCTACAATGTATTTTACACAATATAATTGTGTTTCATATTTGTCTAAATATTGGTACGAGAAAATAATTTATTTTACTAAATTAAGTTATAAGTTCTTTGATGTACATTGTATGTTTAGAAATAAAATATTCTTCACTTAAAAATTGGTATGACGTATGTGTGATATGTACCAACAGTTGCTGACAAAATTTGGTATGAAATATGTTGGAAAAATTTAACTAGCACCCAAATTAAATGGTTATTTGATTTTTTACTCCAAAACTAATTCTTCTAACAGCATGTCTTTTCCCTTTTTTCTGCCAGAAAGTTACCTGCAGTTACTTGCACTTTTGTTTGGTGAAAATCAAACTAATATTTGCTCTTATCCAACATATCCAAACATCACTTTTCCTTCAAATTTTACTATGCTCTTCATACATAATAGTTATGTTATGATTGAAGAGAGGTGGACACCTGCTCACACTTAGCATTTAATTAAAGTTGTCTTCTCTCTACTTATGTTTTGGTGCCACCCATGCATAAAAGGCTTATTATAATACCAAAATGGGTGTTAGTTACAAAATACTTCACTCTCTCAATAGCAAAATATTATATGCCTATAATTTTATTACAATTTTAGAGGACTTGTGTAACTTTATTTAAACATGTGCCAATGAACTGAAATTGTTGGGAATGAACAGGCAACACAGTGAAATTATATCCTGCCACTATTGTTTGTCCATAATAAAACTGCATAAAGGTTAAAAAGTGCAGCATGGTTTAAGTCACCTGGTATTATTTACCCGGCAACCTGGGGTGTTTTCTAGAAAACTTCTAATGTTTTAGCTACCAGCTAAATGTCACCTGTGTAAGAGAGTAGGTAACTTGTTATCCACATATAAATTATATGTCTAACTAACCTTTGTCCCTATTTGATGATAAGTATACACCTCACGAACCTACAGGTGGTAGCCTACTTAAGGAGAGAACCCTGGATTGTTATAGGTACAAATGAGTAACTGAGCCCAAAGAAAGAGCAGCAACCAAAAGTCAAGTTGAGCTGAAGAAACCCCCTGAAGGCGGAGTCACAATTTAGCAATATGGTTAGTTGCTAGCTGTAACCTGTTTTGTGCCCTTAATGTTTGGTTTAATTCAAACCATGTGTAGCATAATATTTATTATGTATCGGACCACATACATGTTACACATAATGAACTATACAGACCATGTACATGCATGTACATGGTCCGGCATACCTACATTTTGTCTGTATACAAAGATAGAAAGTGTAACAAGTAAGGTATATTGTTACACATGCACAATTTACATTTCTAGTGTACAAGAATACTGAAATTGTCGTATTGCTGCACTTGATAGCATTGTGTTGACCTGCGCTAGCCTTGGAAAAGCTGAATAGGATATCTTTTGACCTAAAAACTCTGATCTGAATGCCATCATCATCAATAATATATCTAAATTTAATTCTATTATTGGCCAATAGATCTTCAAATATATTATCTATTATTACATTAGAATAGAATTCTTTGCTAACTGAAAGTTTATGCCAATTGTGTCAGGTCTCTATGACATCACAGTATAAGATAGTCGTGTAACTGGGAGTGGCAGTGTTAGTTTACACGCTACTAGTACTGCGAAACAGGACTCATGGTTTTTGAACATCAGTCAAAGAGAGCTCAATTTTCCTTAAACTTGATCCTAAATAGCTGATAGCAATTACACTTTTTTGCTTCGTAACAAAATAGAACTAGGTACATATGTGACACAGCTTATTGATTGAAGTGTTAAATTTGTTTCTAAAATTAGAAAATATCAACCACTGGTGGGAGGGATTCTGCTGCTGGAGGAGATAGTATTTTGTATCATGAAATATTGCACAATTAGAGGAGCTACAACAGTAGCTCAAGCAACCATTTAATGCTATTAACACTGTTTAGTGTTGAGTGGATTAGCCATTTAGTGTCACAAATTGTTATTTACCACATGGGACAAAGACAGAATCCTCAAATTCATCTGTATAGCTTTCTGTGAAATAGATGGGTAGCCCAAATCAATTTCCCAACAGCATAATTGAATCTCACTCTATGAAAAGTGCACAATACTGCAGCTAATGGGCCACTAACTGACACCATCACAATTGAGCTATGACTATATTGTTATCTTCGTCAATTGCTTCTTTGGCCTGCTGTGTAGCTGGGTTGCATGCATGTATATTATCAGTACATGTACAAGGGTGCGTAAGTATAAGGTGGCAATGCCTGTGAGTTATATTTGATCTTCCAACTTTTGTTTGAGCAAACAAAAATATGCCAAGGCCGCTGTGATTTTGCTTTGCTAATGCTACTAAAGCTGTATCACAGTAGGTGAAACTAAGCAAGCCAGACCTTGTGTATTTGAGGCTGTGTGCTAAAAATAGAAAGTTGCATAACAGTAGTAGAGATATTATGTAATTTTGTTATCCACATGTCACAGCACATGTACACCATATTTTAGTTTAATTTTGTACAATAATAGATAATATTATGATATCAGCTCATCATCATTAACTGAAAACCAATAAAATACTAATTAGTCTGCAATATTATTCCTGCCAATATAATCATAAACAGACTAAACTTCATTGTATTTTTGTTACATAATACACGTAAAGGGTAAAATACAATCCTTAGATCCTAGTGGTATTTTTCATCTGTTGGATTGTGCAAGTGTGCAGTAGTTCAAATAATAATAATATTTACAAAAATTGATGTATTTTTATTTTTCAATTAAAGACACAACAACTAGAACTGACAAGGTCTGACTGGATTGAAAACTTCCTATATAATACACCGTTGAAATTCCAAAAAATCTAATATCTACAACTCATGAAAGTGGTTGTTTTGAAACAGTGAAAGATCTATTGGCATTGATTTCTTTAGCTACACTTCAATGACATTGTAGTTCTATATTCAATAGCGTACCACATTTATAGTGTTACTACATCATAGATGCACACTCGATAGGCGCAGGTGGGGAAGTACTACTATGGTATGAAGTATGAAGAGGAGAAACAGTCTAGTAAAGATGACTGCCTCCACAGCCTGGCCTCATGGACAATGGCAATTGATAGCCATACACATACACACATATACTGTATATACAATGCATATACATTCAAGCGTTTATCCTTGTTATTCACTAGTGTATCTACATGTACATGACTTGTATCGTCTAATAATTATCATCTGTTATTATAAACTTTCCTCCAAAACCCAACCTCAGGCTATACTCTGCGTCTAGTGTAAACACGACTTAGGTCTCTTCAAGCCCAACAACCGAGGGCCTACCTTACTTTCTCTGTTACATACACATTCTTGTATCACTTCAGCTTTGAGTCTGATTTAATAAAGGCAAGATGACTTTGTGTTATGAGCGTGACTACTATAACTTCTTCCTACTGCCACCAGCTTGCATTGAGACCTTTAACAGTATCTGATATTATATTAGTTATTCTTACGAACAATATCACTTTCTCTCTCTGAGAACTGTAATAATCCTCTTGGAAGATCATGCTCAGCATGAGCTGACCTCTTTAGATACTACAGTAATAGCCTAGTATGGTCATCTACAAGTATTTGATTTACCTTTCTACCTGCAGAAATTTGAATAATTCTGTTAGCTCCTTGCATTCACCATTCAGGGTACACTACAGGAAACTGAAAATACCCCTATAGGGTAGTTCA
This sequence comes from Bugulina stolonifera, assembly GCA_935421135.1. Taxonomy (NCBI): domain Eukaryota; kingdom Metazoa; phylum Bryozoa; class Gymnolaemata; order Cheilostomatida; family Bugulidae; genus Bugulina; species Bugulina stolonifera. The sequence continues at coordinate 9,869,002 of OW285191.1, forward strand.
GGGAGAAACACTGATGGTAACACTATGTATTATGGTGAGATGTATTCTAGAGGCGCATTCTGGGACAAAACGACTTCTGTTTAGAAAGTTCGAATCAGGAGATTCAATCCCAAATTGCACATCCGGGTGTCAGCTACAAATAGACCTACACAAGCCAAGAGTACATGATTGTATAATAACATTAGAACAAAAAATAAAACTCAATGGCAAGCTAAGAATGAATTTCCTTTTCCTTTGCAAAAAATGATATTCAGCAAAAAACTATATTGTACTATTAATATCTTCAACGACATCGAGGTAAGGAGCTTCTATAAAAACAGTCACGGGCGGACATGTGAATAAAGGGTTGGCCGGATTGTATCAGCACGTTTTGCGCCGAATTACCCGCCTCATCACGTAAAGACGGCCGTGTTTCGTCATTGTTGTATAAGTATTTATAGAATGCACCCACAAATGACCTATATTGGTGTTATCTGAGACACCCAGAATAATCTATTGTATTGGTAACAAAAAGATATTCGTAAACGGTTGTGGAAATATTACTTGGTTGATTTATTTTTTACAATAGCTGCAGGCAGTTGGGCAGTATCCTGTCACCTGTACAAGTCATGATGACTTACAAATTATTCGGCTATATAATTTTAATCTTGTTTTACACTAGTCCAATATGCACACTATATCATGTGCAGTTTTTATTTTGACATGAATTAGAATTTATAAATAATAAAGTACTAATTGTACACAAAATTAGAAGATGTATAATGTATGCTACTGTCAATGATTGTTTGTATACATACAAACAAAAAATCCGAGCGTTGCCAGCTAGTATACATGTTATTTGTACACGTGCGCTTACCATATAGGTGTGGGAGGAATATAGTGCTTATCGGCAGTCACATGACCTGATGCCTGAAGATATGAATCATAAATAATTTCTATATTTACTTTCGCTGTGTTAATATTTCACACCACTGGGCTACAAGAGCGTCGATATACAATATAGTATGCAAATTAAACATATAAAGTATACTTGAGTTTACTATAGAATGTTTAAATTGCACATGAAATCAATTCTTCGTCAGATAGTATTGCATGATGTCACCGTCCACCGGATACGTATCCAAGCTAGCAGTACATATTTATATATGCATACATTTAAATATTGTTTTGAATTTGTTGAATATTAAATTTATGCAAAAATATCCATCTACATGTTGTAGGTGATTCGAGCCTTCTTGTTGTTGCGGTACGGCAATGAACATGGTCATATGGCAATATTTTGCATTGTACAATGTGTACCTATAACCTACATACACAGCTGTATTATACACCTATGTACTTTAGATGTGCACGTACAATGTACATGTAGTTCCGTTTGCATAGATTTTTTTCTCTCACCATGTTGATCAAATAGTTATTCAAATATTAGGAAAAAATAAATAAAATGTGTCCAGTACTACTTTACATCTCTAAACTATTTACCCACACTAACATTTGCAAATCATACAAATTGTAGGGTATCTGTAGGGTATCTGTAGGGTACCTGTAGGGTACCTGTATGGTATCTGTAGGGTATCTGTAGGGTATCTGTAGGGTACCTGTAGGGTACCTGTAGGGTATCTGTAGGGTATCTGCAGGGTATCTGAATTTATTCTGCTAGGCTAGATGGGTTACATTATGAAGGTCAGCTGTGTTATAAGAAACCAAGGCAGGTCAACAACAAGCACCATACAGCAACCTTGCAGTGACATTAGACTGCAAGTTGCTGTGAACTTTACCTAATTCTATGACATCACAATGACATAATGGCTGCCGATGATTTGCAGATACTTAAATTTAAATTAAATCTCAATGTGGTGTTCCTCAAATTTTGTAGTTTACTTTGAAATTTAATTTTTTCAATCGAGAAGACTCTATTAATATCTAAATTGAATTAGACCAGAAATGTTTATCAACTATTTGGGTCATCATCCCGGACATGATATATGGAGAGAGCTAATGACAAACAGGTTTAACAAACATATTTTTAACCAAATGCAGGCTAAAAATTCTATGTACATTTTCCATGTAGAATAGCCGTGCAGCCAGTGGTGCGAGTTATAAATGTAAAAAAGGCAGCAGGTATGTAAACATTGTGATTCAAGTTGCACACTTAGTTTCATACTGTACATAGACCTACTGTATGTTATTAGTCTAGTCTTGCATATAAATCATTACACAGTTATTTTCGCGTGTAACAAATGTTTAAACTGGAATCTAGACTAAACTCCGACTACTTTCAACTTCCTCTCTTGACACTTTTAAAAGCTGGTTCATCAGTAATTAATATGAACTTTCAACTAAAAAATCAAAGTTGGAAGATTTTCCCTCAAAAACATTCCAGTCGTATGAGATTGCTGTAGTTCGTAATATTATGCAGGTCTACATGTGCTAGAAGAGAGATAACATTTTATCACACCTGTAAAATTTTTAAAATCTGAGTAATTGAATCACGCATACATGTACATAAAACATGTAGGCCCCTTTTGTCTAGCACACCAACGACTGTAGCTTCACAAGTGTCAGTGAAGATGCAGCATTAGATTAGTGCAAATGAGGTCAGCATAGGGCCACCTACCTGGTTTCTTGGCCAACAATGGGGCCAACAATGGCTGTTAATCAGACACCTGTTTACCTGTCATCTACAACACCTACATGACACATGTACTTATACGGGTATATCGTAAAAATGTTATGTTACATAGCAGTCCTGGGTTTGATAATAGCATTTACTAATCCAATATAACTTTTCAAAATTAAATGCTGGTAATTCTAAAACTGAGTCAATAACCTAACTTTTAAAATCTCTGGACTATTAATGGTGTGACCAAAGCAGTGAGCTCGATTATACTGGAGTGGTAATATAGAACCTCTGTAAATCTGACTTTTTCTAAAAATTATTATAGCTATGAATTTGGGATGGTACAAATTTTCCTCCCTCCTAGGTATCTAGTAGAGCTTACAGTCTGTGTACTAAATTTACAATTTATATCATTTGTATTGACGTAGATTGTTCCTAAGTCAATCTGTTTATCTGATGTTAAACAACACAGTGAACAAAAATCTTCCTAGTCTTTCATCTGGAACCCAGGCTTAGATATTAATAATGTCAATACAATTGCCTACATGATAGATTGCATCATCAATTTCTATGTAGTAACAATGATATGGTATGTACAGCAGATAATGACGCCTCATTACAAGCTATCTAGTAGTGTAGGCTGTGAATAATGTATAATGTTGTGCATGTGTGCATTGTTGGCTTAGCATTGTATTACATCACTGGTGTATGACATAGCTGGTATATAAGTGCTGCCCCATACATACTGTCTTCATTACACACTCACTACCTTATACTGTACTTTATATTTCTACTCTGTGAAGGAAAGATTATAGAGATAGACAGTCTTCCAGGATCTATCAAAGTTGTAAGTACATAATATATATAATATATTAATATATATTATGATAATCAGTTTATTTTATGTCTTTAACAATTCGCTAAATGTTGAGTCAAAGGAATATTTAGAATTAGATTAAAACAGTTTGAATTCATCCAAGTTATTCATTACAAGCAAGAAAATGAAACCAGGAATTTTCCAGTCAAAAAAGTTTCTGAACAACCAAGGATTTGAATCGCATAAAAATTCCAATTTTAACCCATTGCTACTTTTATGACTGTAGCATATTTATGGCCAGAACCAATATAGACACAATGAATATAATTGTACCATGTGCTATATACATTGTTTGTATGAATGTAGTTTACTAGACTGGAAACTATTGCAGTAGTGCAGAAGATATGTTGTCCTTCTAAAATTTTAAAATACGTCAAAGACTGACATTGCTCTCTGAACAAAAATGTTCTGCTACCTTCAGTATTTTCCAGAGAGGAATTTACTCATGTACAGAGTTTATTGTACTGAATTCATTGCATGATAAAATAATTTGATAGCTATGCGCCATTGAAAAGCTCATATGTGTAGCATTGTATATGTATATGCACTCTAATAGTAGTCATATTTCAAGCAAGACTGTCCTGCCAAATTTACAGAATATTTCGAAATACTTTGTTGAAGTTAAACCTTGTCTCAAAGACATTCTACTTGCCATTTTGCCTTTTCTTTTGTACAATCTATTGCTAGCCGCAGCTATAATTCCACTGTGCTTCTTACTTAGGCTAATATATACATATAGCATACCAAGTACCTCTAGTGTCATGGTTGATAATTAGTATCAATTCAAATGTTGTTAATTTTTTTAGGCAGCTGATATTAGACAGCATAATTCTCAAGATGGTAACAAGAACCATGGCTACAGTAACCATAGCAACGTATATACTACTCCTGGTATTACCACATACGATAAATTCTGCACATATACCCAGATTGGTGCTCAACATAGAAACTAACTACTGTAATGGAGAAGGTAGTAGAGTAATAGGAGATGCAACCATAGACTGCTATCAATGTGGAAAAATATTTGACAGCTTATACGTTCTAGAGGAATGCTGTTCTAACAGAAGATTTATGGCTAATTATTGTAGACGATACATATATGGAACAACAGCTAGCACATTCTAGAAATATCTACTCTCAGTTTTTGCTTGTTGTATTATGTAAAACAAGTATTTCTCCATAATATTTATATTTTATTTATTTATTGTTGCTCATTAGCTTAGTAGAATTATGTTGTTGGTTTTTATATGTAATGCTATTATGATGATTGTATGCTGTATAATGTTGTTGATTTATTCATGGAGACTTGCCCTTCAGTACTGATACATTCCCTTTACATAATAAACATTAAAATAATAATTCTGTTGAAAATACCCATAGTACCATCTCTGCTGTGGTTAAGCCACTTGCTATCAATTACTGCCAACAATGGTTGCGCCAACAAAATAATACACATAGGAGCTCTTTGTGGTGAAAATGTGACAACTGCAATGCTGAGGTTAACACAAGGTTTCTTGACACAACTAAGTTTTCAATGGAAAGGAAAAGAAAATTGGTTTCTATTGCTTTATATTCCTGGCCTCCACATGCACAAGATTTAGAATACTAAAGTCTGATAATAGGGACCAGTGCCCCTCTGAAGAAGGATTCAGGCAATAAGAGGTCTGAAACCAAAGGGTATCATAGTGAGGCAGCAATAAGATTTCCAAGTTGTACCTCATTCAAAATCACATCTAGAAGCATCTCTATAAGGAATCGACTATCTATTACCATAAAAGATTAGTAGCTGAAGCATGTACATTGTAGTAGGGGGAGTGAATTAGTTACAGAAACAACTGGTTGTGCAGAATTTCAATTATGGAAAAGAAATTGTGGGAAACCTTCAATGATATGAAACAAAATTTATTTGAATTTAAAGCAAATCAAGCTGTGTTTTTATACAACAAGTAGTGTTGGAAATTTCAGCGACAGAGAAATAATTTTTTATAGGAGACCATTTTAATCAATGTACATGTATAAACACGCAGCCACAGCAAAGACAAATAAAATACGGCTAAAAATATAACAAGATGCAGTATAAAAGAGACAGCATATCGCAGAGTCAAATAGATTATATTAGAACTCCATACACATGCAAATAAAATGTAGTAATAAGACCAGAGTAGAGGAGATGCATTAGATTGTATGTTGTTTTATCAATATGGACATACACACAGCAAGTACTGATATAATTATTACATATAACTAGATAAGGATAGATGTACACTTGTAGAAATATGTACACAGTATGTCAACGTAAAATCTCAAACACCTACCTGTATATAATATTACCTTATAGAATGAATTCTCCCGAGCTGTAGTCGACCATAGGCAACAATAACAAATAGAATTTACTGTACAGTGTTATAACTATATACAACGTACAGTGTTATAATTATATACAATGTAGTTTCGTAACTGTATATTGTATAACAAGTACATGTTCAATAGTTGGAATTTCACTGACACCCCATGGTTTGAAACATACTGCAGAGAATATATTATTGTTGATCTCTTCAGTAGCTTTATCTGCAATGTAATTTCTTTTCTCTCTCTACTGATGGCATAGAGAGATAGAGTTTCAAGTTCTTTGGTGCTTCTAGCTTCTAGAGAAAATTGCTTATAGTGATATACATTATGTAAATGGTTAAATAATATTTTAACTAATTTTAAAAACGTCTAAGAAGTATCCAACATCATTGTTGCATCATAGCCACTAACAACTGTACATTAGCAGAAATTTGCTTTGATATGTTTATGTATATTCAGTGGCATAATTGGGATTGTCTACACAATGAAGTGCAAAGCGATTATTAAACAAGGGAAAACAACCCCAAACTATATTATTACAGGTGAGGAAAGGTCATGCAGTCATACAGACTACCTTCACAGTACATATTTAACTTGTATAAGGAGATATACAACACTACAATAAATGATATAATAATATATTATGTAAAAGTTATCTATGACTGTTTATAATTAAAAGAGTGCACTACTGTCACCGAGGTGAACGCCCTGGAGGTTGTCCATCGCACAGCTCATCACAATATTACTCTTGATTGACAGGGATCAGCCGTGGCCTAGTGGTAAGAACTCTGGACTTCCATGTGGGAGTCCCAGGTTCAATTCCCATAAGGGTCATTGGTGGTGTTAAGAAGAGCATCCAGCCACAATTGCTCCTGCGCCTCATATAAACCTTTGCCATTGGTGAGGTGCCTTATCCACCCTTTATTAGAAAAAGTGCAAATTTCTTTAGACCCTTGCTTTCTTACCTGGGATCAATAGTGGGAAGTAAAAATTGGTAAGTTTTTTGCATAGTCTGCCAGCGATATCTGACTAATACAATAATAATTTTGGTAATGTATAATAATAATTTGTTGCTGAAATTAGATAATGCAGTTAAACTGTTACTCTAAGCAGATTGATATACTTAACTAAGCGTATTTCATCACAGCAAATACAATTTATTTCAAAAACTTTTAGCTATAGATTTGCTCGAATGAGAGTTTTACTCCCTCCAAGGCATTGCAAGTATTTTAATTGCTATACATTACAATTAGCATAGAACTTTTGGCAATATTACAGTCATTAACAAAAGTTTGAGACCACCCAATAATACAATGCACCACATTAGCTTTACAGTAATAAATGCTGTTTTATTTAAATTTTTTGCTGAATAAGATAAATACATATTGGAAACCATATACTAATGCAGTTTTCAAGTTCACAAAACGTATGACACAATATTTTTGAAAGTTTTTTCAGTATTTTGTGTGTCTACCAGCATTGCTTATTACAGCGTCGGGCCCCCCTCGGCATACACTCTATCAGCTTTCTGCAATAGTCTATGTTGATTTCAGTGCACCAGACAGTCTTCATCACTTGTGCAAATTCTACAACACTTGATGGCTGCTTTTCTGCCTCTTTGTTCTCCAGCACTGTCCATAAATTTTCTATCGGTTTGCCGTTTAGCAAACTCTAATCTTCTTTTTTTTCGTAGCATTTGTGAGACGAGGTTTGGCTGTTAGCTTACATGATTTCAAGCGAAATTATTTGGTAAGGAATTTTAAAATGGTCATTGTTGTGATGTTTACACCATTGTGATTTGATTTCAGTGAGTGAAGTTGATGGTGAATGCACCAAAACCCTTCGCATTATGCAGTCTTCCCTTGATGTAGTGGTTCATGGGCGTCCAGAGCGTAGTCGGTCTTCAAATTTTGGATTCTGCCTCCATCGATTGAGTGCTCTGTTAACTGCTGTCTTGCTGAAGTGAAATTTTCTTGCTAATTGCCTCTCTGAATGCCCAACACCGCAAAGAGCTACTATCTGTGCTCTTATACATGGCGAGAGTAAACTTTTTTCACGTATTTTGAAGCAGAAATTGTAACAGATCGAACTGCAACAATGCTACGATGTAAGCATGTTGCAAGTCACAACTCATGACACAATGTCTTCTCAGGCCTATTTTACCCAGAACAAACCAGTGCATCACAATAAAACTAGGAAATAAGCTCCCAAACAGCATAAAAGAGGTGATTTACACATACATTGTATTCGTCAGTTAAAACAAAGGTGGTCTCAAACTTTTGTTAGTGACTGTAGTATTAATGCAAGTTGTACCTACACGTAGGCCATATTACTTTATCTGTTGTCAAACAATACAGCTAAAAATCTGGCATATTTTTTCCTCTGGAGCTCAACCTTGGACAATAATGAATGAATAACAATGTCAATACAACCAACCTGCATGTTAGATTGTATCATCAATATCTATATGATGATACAATCGATTGTATCATCAGTATCTATGGTAATAGTGATGTAGTATAGTACAGACAATACTATGCCTCGTAATAAGCTACTCGTCATACCATTCTGTGTGTCTTGTACACTGATGGTATATAAGTGCTGCCCCACACATGCTGTCTCTATTACACACTTGCTACCCTATACTGTACTTCATATTTCTACTCTGTGGAGGAAAGATTATAGAGTAAGACAGTCTTTCAGGATCTATCAAAGTTGTAAGTACATATTATTATGTTACTAGTCAGTTTATTTTATGTCTTCAACATTTCCCAAGTCAAGTTAAAGGGCACTTTCGGCTACATTTAAGAATGGGACAAAATTAGTTTGAATTTACCAAAAGCGATTAACTAAATGAATATATTCATTGCAGCAAGAAAGTAGAACCAGAATTTTTCAGTTTAATATGTTTATGAGTAACCAAGGATTTGAATGGCATAAAAATCCTAGTTTTTATACATTGCTACGTGACTAAAACAAGTCTGTTAACCATATTTCATATAAACATGATGAATCAACCTTACTCATATGCTATATGAATCAAGATTCCAAAATACAGAAGTTCAGTGGTTACAAGGTAGGGGAGATTCGTTTGAAAACTTTGGTCTACATGTATTGCTGGTTCCAATTTTCGATTAGAATGTCTCATTGGATGGTTGAGGTATATTTAAAAGATGGAAATTTCTCGCAGAATGAAAATTGAATTACCTTCAACTTTTTTTTAAATTCTCAAGAGAATAAACTTACATGCCAGTGTGTTCATGTTCAGAGTCTATTATATTGAATGTAGTTATTTATTAAATATGCATTTATTTATAATATCTATTTATTAAATATGCATGGTTGAAGCACCCATTAGGTATAGCATTGTACATGTATTCTAATAATAGTCATATCTCAAGCAAAGTTTTTTCTAACAAATCTACAGAATAATTATAATAATGCTAATGTGAAAAATCAAAATAGTTATATGTACGGCTTAAAATCTGCGTTTCATAACACAACATGACGTAGTTCGATGTAATTTAGCATAACATAACATAACCGATGCATGATTCATAATTAGTATCAATTTAAATAAAATTTATGTTATTTTAGGCAGCTGATATTAGATAGTATGATTCTCAACATGGTCACAAGAACTATGGCTACAGTAACCATAGTAACATATATTCTACTTCTAGTAGTACCATGTGAGGTAAATTCTACAATTACTGAACGCAAATATGAACCAGACATAACAGACAACGTCTGTAATGGAGAAGGCAGTAGATTAGTAGGAGATGCAGTAGTAGACTGCTATCAGTGTGGAAGGATATTTAACAACTTATATGTTCTAGAGCAATGCTGTTCCTTTAATGCAACTGTAGGAGAATATTGTAGGGAATACATGTACGGACCAGCTTACACAACGTACACTTAGCACAACCTAGAAACATCCACTCTTGGTTCATGTTGGTTGCATGTGAAACACCTGTTTCTCCTTATTTGTATTTTATTTCTTGCTACCTATTAGGTTGGTTGAGTTATGTTGTTGGTTTATATTATAATGATAGTTCTATGCTGTATAATGTTGCCGGTTTATTTTTGGAAACTTGTTCCTTCAGTACTGATGCATTCCTGCTACATAATAAACAATAAAGAACTTTGTTGGAAATCAACATAAAATCACATCTTCTAATTATAGTGGAGCCATTTAATTCATAAATTATTCTGGGCAATGACACGGGAATTAACGGTTACTAAACTACGTGATGACAAACGTCTATATGTTGAGGTTGGGGTTTGGAGTAAGAGCGGACAACTTACAAAATGAAGAGCCGACAACTCTTATTTTCTGAAGATTCATAAAGTATTCACTACATTGTAACATATATGAAGTTTCTTATCACGTATTTAGTGAATGTTAATGCCTCAATGACAGCAACCTTAAATACGCCGTAAGAACTTTGGTGCTCAAAAATTGTGACCACTGCACACAATTACCTACAATGCACCATTCTGTCAATAGAAGGAAAGAAAATTAATTGTTGTTACTTTATAACCATTGCCTCTACCTGTACAAAAATTAGAATATTCATTCTGCATGTAAACGTACTGAAACCAGTAACCAGTTTAATCATCTGATAATAGCAGCCATGTTTCACCAACATAGGTATACACACTGCAAGTACTGAGATATTGCAATGTTTATGTATGTTCAGGTACTTGCGGTACGAGCACGGGAGAGCTTCAAGAGTGGTCGATTGAACATAACCTATTACATAACACTAAGTTATAACAACCTAGTTGACTGTGCACGTGCTTTGACCCATAGGTCAGAGTTGTCACTACTGACTTAGAGTTAACATGTGTTTATCGATGCTATTCTAAGACTTTAGGCTTTCAGTCCCTAAAGACTTCGACTGAGAGTATGCTAGTCTAAAAAGATAACTCAAAATAGATTTCTTGCAAAGTATCTGCGCCTTTATTGAGCTCCAAGTAACAACTGAATCAATACAGTGAATTGTTAACTTTTATACTATTTACTTCTGGTGGCTTGCGGTCAAAAGTACGACCGTCACTCGATCTACGGTATTGTACAACAATCAGAAAAAAATAGACCGATCTTAGGTCGGTCATATTACAGGAATTGCACATAATATTGTAGATACAACAAGTCAGGATAACCATATAGGGACCACTAGGCCCCGTATAACTATAATGTACTTACATAACATTTACATATAATTTATAGACAATTACACAACTGGTAAGGTACGGAACCAATCAGCATCATAAATAACCATGAATAAGAAAGAGAGAAAGAGAGACAGTCTGAGAGGTGAGGAGCATTCTCACCACATTATTACCCTTCATATGTGTGTGTAATTATCTGAACACTTACCTAATACTTTTAGATTTATTTTTAAACCTTTGGGCTGCTGCCAATATCGGCTGGTCACCGCCGAAACTGAACCATCCAACTTCTGACCGTGTAGAAATAGAGTGAATTGCTCATTACTATTAGTCTTTAACTACATACTCGTATATGCCTTAGTACTAGCAAGGAGTAAGGTACTAGGTTGTTTTACAATACATCTTTTATCAACTATGATCACTGGAGTTGTACTGATTAGCTAAGAACTATCTAAGTGAATGCCACGCATGCATGTGTGGCATGTGGCACCCTACTGTATGGTGGTAAAATAAATACCTGGTGCTGAAGGCTATAGCAGGTATATACTTGAATAACACACAAGTGCATACATTATGTGGAGTCGCCTTCTCCTACTAGATGTGACAGTCAGAAGCATGTTACAATAATTTGCATGTTGGAACAGTCATCCAACTGGATCAAGTTCAGTTGCCCAGCTGCTACATCTGGCAAGGGTAGACAACTACTTGCCCTTGCTGTTTCCTTGTGCTTCTACCTATTGGTGCATGTGTAACTGACTACTGATCACCAGTGGCTTATTTCTCAAGACTCTGTGTGGAAGTCTACAGCAGTATAATGTTGTTTTATAAAATGATATATCATATAATAATTACATGTATCTAAGTATAAACTTATCTTATGGCAATATAAGTTAGTGACTGTTGATTGTGGTGTGCTCCATACGGCACACCCAAAACATTGACCCTTTATTTATAATTATGTATATTCATATGGCAATATTTAGTATTATTATTATGGTGTGGTACAGACGGCACAGAACATCGACCTACATGTACACTACCCAGACAGAATAACTACCATTGGTCAAGATCAAGTATGGCGTGTGATGGGTTGGTATCAGAGAGAGAAAAAAGCAGAGATTATTTCTATCCAGGTATAACCAAATCTGCCGGAGAATAGTTGGACACTATAGTACACACCCATATATCAAGTGGATATACATGTATTAAAATATACATATATATATAGGCGTTATCATAGCGCTATTAGGGCTAATGTATTAAATATTTTTATAATTTACTGTAGAACTCCGACATATCTGGAGAGACTGAAATTGTAAGTTTTGTTATGCAGCCATTTAATTTTATGTAACGTACATGAATTATGATGCTTTGAAGTTTATCATGTATTACATGTGCCACGTATATCACAGTAATACAGTTTAATTAAGATTATTTATGTCAGTGGCTAGTATTAGTGGTGCAATAATTATGGATGCCATGATAATGGAAGAAGAGATAACCCAAAATCCAAGTTGATATCTCTGCACTTCGCTGAGGAATGTGCTGATAACATAGGTTATTGGCACTAATCACTTGATATACACAGTATTATGTTGTGGAACCTGTGGTTGGTGCTAATCCTGTGTCCTTGTATACCAAACTGTTACTCCAAATGGTTTGATATACACAAGTCAGCATACTTCGTCACAATAATACGACCTTTTACAAAAATTTACAGCTATAGATTTTTTAGGGCATGAATTTTCTACCCTCCAAGGCAATGCCAGTTTTTTACAACTTTGGTGTGCTGAACTTTTAACATTTTGAGTACACTGGATATTGATCAAGGTTGTACATAAGCCAAGCTGCCTTATCTGTTGTCAAGCAATGCAGGTGAAAAAACGTTTGTCATGTTTTTTCATCTGGAACTCAGACTTGGGACAATAATGAATGGATAATAATTTTAATACAACCAACCTGCATGTTAAATTCTATCATCAATAACTATGTCGTAACAATATGCAGACAGCTATATCTCGTAACAAGCTACCCTGTCATGTCTTCCTGTGTATCTTGTTGGCTTAGCATTGTATTACATCATTGGTGTATGACATAGAGGGTATATAAGTGCTGCCCCATACATACTGTCTTCATTACACAGTGGCTACCCTATACTGTACTTTATATTACTACTCTGTGGAGGAAAGGTTATAGAGATAGACAGTCTTCCAGGATCTATCAAAGTTGTAAGTACAGATTACTTTTTGTCTTTAAAATTCAAAATTTCAGTTAGTAAGACATGATGTAGCAGAACATAACGTAACATAACAAAACGTAATATAAAATAACGTAACATATGCAGGATATGTACCACTAGTTATGGTTCATAAGTAGTATCAATTAAAATGTTATTTATGTTGTTTCAGGCAGCTGATATTAGACAGTATGATTCTCAACATGGTAACAAGAACCATGGCTATAGTAACCATAGCAACGTATGTGCTACTCCTGGTATTACCATATCAGGTAAACTATACAAGTGCACGCAGATTGGTGCTCAACATACCGGATAATATCTGTAATGGAGAAGGTAGTAGAGTATTGGGAGATACAGTTGTAGACTGCTATCAATGTGGAAAGATATTTGATAGCTTATACGTCCTCAAGGAATGCTGTTCCTGTAGCGAACGTGTAGCTAATTATTGTATACAATACATGTATGGAACATCCTACAAGTAAAATCACTTTCTTCTCTCAGTTCTCGTTTGTTTTATGCACTGCATGTATTTTCTTATTATATTGTATTTTATTTATTGTTGCTCATTAGCTTCGTCAATTTATGTTGTTGCTTTATATAATATTATGATAATTTTATGCTGTAAAACGTTGCTAAATTATCTTTGGAAACTTGTCCATCAGTACTGTTACATTCCCATTACATAATTAACAATAAAGAACTTTGTTAGAAATCCTTTTAATATTACATCTTCTTAGTCCTTGGCCAGTGTGAAGCCACATTTTAAAAGTAGCACCCACAAATAATACACATAAGAGCTCTGGTGCTCAAAAATTGCGCCGACTCCAATGCTAAGTGTACTATTAATTACCTACATGTAACATGGAACACGTAACATGTAACAAGTAACACGACTATTCTTCCAATAGAGAAGAAAGAAAACTAATTGTTATTACTTTATAATCATTGCCACTAAATCAATTATATTTTGGATAGCAAAACTCAAACTGCATGTACACTACATGCTTAGTATGGCGGTTTCCGCAATTATCGATGAAGGCATTATGGCGGTGATAAATATCGTTGCTGGTCTTAATGTTATTGTGAACAACCCAGTAGAATTTACAACGTATATACCATCAGTTTTATAATAAAATATCACTAGTAAAATATAACACAGTGGAAAAAAATTAAATATGAATATATAATGTGTATAGAGTGCAAAACCGCTACCACTGTACAAAGTTTAACTTACATGCTCCAATCATTAAAGGAAATACATTTAATACCATACACCAAATTAATATTTCACTGCATGTGTACAAAGGTAGTGAAGTGGTGAATGTTACTACATAGCACTAAATTTCAGCTAATGCAATTATCGCCATTTGACGACAATAAATTTTCTGAGTTCTGCTTCACATATATGTTTAGAATTTTACCAAAATAAAGCATTTACTACTGGAACGCCAAAAGTCACAGTTTCACTTATCAAAAATAAATTAAAAAACTTCAAAAATTAAATTAAACAGTTGTTCAGTTATTAATAAAATGATGAAGCAATCATTACCGAATCTAAAAGCATATTCTGTGAATAAGGTTAGAGCAATGCTCAGGTTAAGATATAGAACATGTAGCTGAAGATATCTTGTTGATTTCTTCAATAGCTTTATCTAGCTTCTTTTCTCTCTCTTCTGTAGGCATTTCTTGGTAGAGTTTTAGATTCTTTGGTATTTCAAATTTCTACAGAAAATTAATTTGTAATTATTGTACTTTGAGGACAATTACGATGAGGACATTACTATATAGTGCAAAAGTTTGGTTTTAGTTTGGAAGTTTTGAATTCTACACAATAGCCAATAAGGTATCAAGACAAGAACTGTGGCGATGATACAATGGCCATTTACAAGTCATAGTGTAAGAAAGAGAGCAAGTAAGAAGTAAGTAAAAAATACCTATAAGTGCACCGTAGGTAGGTAGTGAGCAAATATAAATGTAAGTATATGAAAGTGTAAGTAAGAAGAAAGCTGGCAATGATAAGTATATGTAAGTGAGTAAATAGTAAATATAAGGCAGTAAATAGTAAGTATAAAGAAGTAAGTACATTGTATATACATTGTAGCATTGTAGGTAAGTGAAAAAAAGAGAAATAAAGAACAGCACTTTATAAAGCAGCTGAGCAGATGAAAATACAGATTTACAGTAATTTAGAGAAATGTTAATAGTCGAGAGTTAATTTCCATATAAGTCTCTATATAACCAGTTGAAACAGTTCTACGATGCATGCAATAAAAACTGATTATTCTTATGTACATTTCATCAAGTGTATGTATTCAACATATTACTTAAATACCAACCTGTGGAGGTAAAGGTGGTGGGGCAGGAACATTTTCTTGTGGAGGGAGGATCGCACTCAGAGGTGGTGAAGGACGGATACCACCAGGTGGAGGAGGTGAAGGACGGATACCACCAGGTGGAGGTGGTGAAGGACGGATACCACCAGGTGGAGGTGGTGGAGGGTGGATACCACCAGGTGGAGGAGGGTGGATACCACCAGGTGGAGGTGGTGAAGAATGGATACCACTAGTTGCAGGTGGTGAAAGGCGGATACCACTAGGTGGAGGTGGTGAAGGGTGAATACCACCAGCTGGAGGTGGTGGAGGACGGATACCACTAGGTGGCAGAGATTGGACACCACCTAGCGGTGGTGGTAGTGGTAGCTGCCCTCCATCAAGTGCCGGTGGAGGAATATTATTCTGAGGTGGGTGAGGAAGAACACCTCCAGGTTGTGATGGTGGATGACTGCCAAGTGATGGTATGGGTGGGGTTGTTACTGATGGTAAAGCTGAATGCTGACTAGACGTAGATTTAGTCTCAACAGTAGAACCAGGTTCTGGTTGTGGACTAGATGCAGGATTTTCCTTTCTACAAGAAAATCACAAAATAAATCTGTTAGACTATATTCATTGAGGCTAGTCTGGAATATAACACTGAATAGATACTTGTAATGTATCACCCACTTCAAAAGGACAAATCTCATCTGCCATCAACATTGATTTACTACAGAGAAGATAACTTACAAATACTTGAGATAACACCTTCCTCTCAAAACTCAAACTTCAAATTGTACAGAGTACAACACTGCAATTACATGTACATTCAACAATCAAGATATGATTTTGAGAGAATAAAAATCATGGATACCATGTTTGAGGAAAAACTTACTTCTGCTTTGCAATTCCCAAACTCCTGAGAAGAGAGTCTACGTTCAGGGGTCTCGGATTTATAGTAGGAATGAACTTAGCTGGGGTGCCATCTAGAGTTCGAGGTAATTCCTGCACAAACATGGCAATGGATAAACTTTCATTGCCTGAGGATAAAATTATATGTGTACAGCTCTACACTGCTTGTAGCTTTTCTCCATGCCTATGTGAAGGAACTAAAGCAAACCAATGTAATTCTCCGAGCATATCGAGTGCTAACCAGTTAAGCTTCCTTTTTTCAAGGTTGCTGAGCTGGTGTAGTAGGAATATACTCTATTCACTGTGCTAGGCGATTAGGTGCCGTAGAGGCCCCGGATTCAAACCCCAGTCAAGGACTAATATTTTCATGGATGTGAAACAAGTCTCTGACTGCTCAATAGACAAATTCCTTCCTTTAGAACTAATGACCAGTAATTAATAATCAGACTAACTGCATGAACACTTTATAAAAATAGATTGTCATATTACATAGCCTTAGTTCTATTGAACGCATGTATGATATCTCAGCGTACCGAACGAGCAAGTTTGTCCTTTATTAGGTGGGATACATCTCTGTCTCTTTCCCTTGTAAACTTCTCCATAAAATTATACAGAGTGTCTTCTGATCGCTTTCCAGCGTCTCTCTGAAGTAGAGTATAGGATAGTACAAAATAGAGGCGCAGAGAAGCAAATGAGTAGGTGTGTAATACGATGGAGTAATCTCATTGGACTAATAATGACATTGAAAAGCTTGTGTATAGGTTGTATGGAAGTAAATATATTGTAGTGACGGCTAAGATGTATAATCTGGAGCAGGGGTGGACACTTCTATGAACCGAAGTAAACAATTGCACCAGGTCTGAGAATCTACCGCCATTTTATATAGGCCCTACACAAGTGTTGAAATATTTTTTTTAAAATTATAATTATAACAAAACTATCACATACATGTAGATGAACACTTATTGTTAAACAACAAAAAAACATTAAATTACCTCTAAAGAAGCAAGACTTGCCCAGCGTGGATCAGATAACATCTCCTCCTAAAAGAGATATCACAGTTAAAAGTAATCAATAGGAACATCTCAGAATTTAATATTGTATGTCATCACAGGCAACAGCTTAGTGAAATTTGAAAGCACACACCTGACTTTCACAGACTTTATTCTGTGCACATGGTAGTTTAGCAGCTTCGGTTGCCAGATCTGGACTTTCTACGTTCAGGACTTTCATGCAGACAACTTCTCCAGATGCAAACATGACGGTGATGTATTTGTCATCAGAAGAAAAGAGGAAAGAAGTCATGTGCCCTGTGGTGAAAATATATTAGAATAAACTAATTTACATTCATCTAAACATTTGCGACACACTTGTCAAACTACTATGAGAGCAATTTCCAAGAAGGATCGAGAATATTGTCACTTGTATCATATAGCCTAAATTAAATATCAAGTTATTTTCATTGAGATATAATGTGCAAACTGGTACAATTCCAGAAGATTGCCGGCACTACCTGTAAATGTGAACAGTCCCATTGGTACAATTGAATCCTCGGTAAGTCTTGCCAGCTCTAGGGAAGCCTTGTTATCAAAGGCTCCAGCAATGTAGGATCTACTCGTTGATAGCCTGATGTAGCGCCAGAACGATGGCAAACTTCCAAGTGACACAACCCCCTCTCCAGTAGCCCATTGTTGCCATTTCCTAAGGAAGAATAATAATGAATACTAACAAACAGGTAATATAATTATGTCATGAACAATATTTATGATGGTTAATAAATGGCAACGGCGTTGGCAGAACACCGTAAGATTCTCGATGTTACAAAAATTACAACATCAGCAAATTCATAATTTGAAGCTTTCACCAAGTGTCTACAGCAAAACATTATTTGCTATCTAAAAATTATTAAGAATTTTGAGTTGTCTTATCTTTTCCATAAAAATGACCATATGGTTTGTTATAATTATTTTTATTATGGTTTAAATAAATCAAGCCAACAAACCAGCGAGGGTAGGGTAGGTGGAGTTTATTTGTGTAAGCACAACATGTTGAACACAAAGAGAAGACAACTCACGTTACATCAAGTTTTAAGATTCCTTTGCTGCATTCTATGAAGAAATTTGGCTGTTCATCTGTACAGTAACAACATTCATCTTTGTTGTACATCTCCAGCACTGAAACCATAAACCACAATGCTAGGTCTAATTTCAATTTAGCCATAAGGTTTACAAGGTGCCTGTAGTGAAAGACTAAACAAGGATGTGTTGAGATATGATCGGAGTAATTTGAGTAACTGTCTGACCTTGACTTGACTCTGATAGTTTAGCGCCATCACTGTCACATGAATGAGCAGTGATGGAGTCTCACTATAGTTGGAAGGACTAATAAATGCATTATCCCAACTCCAGTCAAAATACATACATTTTGTACAAGAAAGTTGGAATTTGACAAAATTCCTATCTTGGTATACACAAAAATTTGAATAAATCTGGTCTACGTATATATTGAATCCGAATAGAGTATAAACCATTAATTTTCTATATACTGTAGTTGTCATCTTTGTAGTCCTAAGCTGTATATTATTATTATATGAGGTAGACGCAGGTAGAGAGATATAAGGTAGACGCAGGTAGAGATACGTACTAGAGAGCTGCTCATTGGTGTACTGTTTAGGAAGTTTTGCTGGCTTAAAGTCTAACGTCTGAACATCAAATATATGAAGTTGATCGTCTGAGAGTTCATTGCTAATAATGGTGACATCAAAGTTCTACAACATCAATGTGACCATGTGAGTTATAATATTATAGTTAATCGGAGCTTGTAGGTCTGAGCCACATGATCAGAAAATGTTCTCGAAATTGTGAGGATATCATTGGATATGTGCACAATCGATACTAAATCACTTGTGGCTAATGTGCAATTTCTCCACGTTGTCATCAAAACGCAGACATATTCCTTCTTACCCCTCCCTTGATTTCAGAATTGCCGCCTAAATTTTCAAGAAAAGTTCTGAGCATATGATCCGGCTATCATATGGGTCTAATTTTCTCCTTGATGTGGTAGAACTAACGAAGCGGCATGGGTGGAACTGTTGATTTTATCCTAACTTTGTACATAGAATATCAATTCACCTGCAGAGCAAAACCTTCATCTTGAAGGTTTCAAACCATGCACTTCAAAATAAAAACATAGTATGAACTTGAAATATTCATCATACTATAACGTGCATTTCCAACTGATGAAGTTAAATCATGCGAATAATGATGCTTTCATAGATGTAGACAAAGGAGACCACTTCTACTTCAGTTGTGACAAAGGTCAAAGGTCATCTTATTTGCTGCTGAGTCCTGCATCTCTAACAAGTTCAATAAATCAATTACCTTGAAATGTGCAGAGTAAGTAAACCGACATTTTTCAACTCTCCTCATGAATTTAAAAGAGGAAGTGACATCATAGATATGCACCGCATCTTCTTCTTTAGCACATCTGCAACAATGTTAAACCACAAATGTATAATGAGAACGGTAAACTAATAAAACTGTAGATGAATAAGTAACTGGGGCTAAGTTTCACTAGTAATGAACAAAATAACATAACGAGTAAGCATGACGTCAATGGGAAGTGTGGAATCTGTCATACACTGAACTAGCCTTTTAGTCTGATCATCATAAGTGTAAAAATTAAATAATAAACTACAGCTAGAGATATTAAAACTTGATGGAATATTCTCTAGATTGTGTGACTTACATAATCAGATACTTCCCAGTAAAACACCAGGAGACAGAACGAGAGACAGAGACCTTTGGTTTGTCAAGTCCAAGGTCAACTTCTTCCTGAGTCTTCTCTTCAAGTATTGCTTTGGTAACGTGGTAAATGGTAAGTTCTTTAGTGAGCACCAGCATCTGTAGAGTAGAGACACTAATCATAATAGCAACAAAGGAAATCTAACTGGTCTGCCAACAAGATAAAGCAAAGCGGATGAAATAATACTGAGTCGGAAGAGTGCAAACCATTTGCAATAACTGGAATCATATTTTTAATAAAACATCAAACAGGTACTTGACAGGCTCATTGACGGTACTGCTTTCTCGTCTATTCAAGAATTCATCATAGTTTAGAGTTTGATGATGAAGATAATATAGATAAACAGTGCTGGAAAGAAGAGCGATACTTACACCAAGGTCATATATGAAGACGTTAGCCACAGGTGTTAGTTGACTCCTGTTTAGCTGCTCCATCTCTAGCTTACCATGTCCCTTTAATAATGAAAGTGAATAAGTCAACCAGACTGATTATTCAACAAAGATTCTTTGAGTTCAACTCACTAGTTAGTAGATGACATAATTATGCTATTTTCATTTTTAAGCAAAGCTTCTCTTGCTTACCATCATCCAAATGTGTACAATCAGGCTAATTCCAAGTCACTTTACATTATAATTTCTGATTATGTTAACAAGTGAGGTAAAACATTAAACGTTGAGAAACATTCAATTATTCAATCTATTTCGAACAATATTTCAGTAACTCTCTTACAAAGACATCATATGTTATTTTGACACTGAAAATCATTTAGTCTTTCCAATATGATATTTGTAACTGCAGGTACAACTTATTTCACTGCTTCAACTCACGTCAGTTGGTAGATTAAGACCAAATGAGACCAGGAAATTGCTACCAACTACACCGACGATGAACTGCCACTTGCCGTCACCTGGGAAGATCATAGACCCCACCAACAGACCACTTCCAACATCAATTCCCAATGCTCCGACATGGTTGTTGGTTGCAGCATCCCAAATATGGCTATATAATAAAGTTAATTCTTATGTAGTAGTGATATTACCATACCACAAACTATACATAACCACGGAAACTAATATATGCATTCATGTATAGAAAAAGGTTGGTCCCTCTAAAAGTAACAGCTAATTCTTCAGAGTGAAATGCATGATGGTTACGAAGAAATGAACAGAAACATCTTCATTTTTTATAGAACCACAAGACAATCCCAGAATTGAGACATGCATACCATCTGAGACAAGTAACAATATGATTCTATGAGATGCATGGATAATAACTTATAGGAATTACTAACCCATCATCCTGCAGAGTTAAGGCATAGTTGTGAGGAGCTGGAAAGCTCCGTGAATGTCTACATCTACTGCTGGCAGTCAGTCGAGGATTAACAGTTTCAATGGAATCTGTGTATAACGTCAGATCCCAGAACTTTGTGCTATTGTCGTAAGCATTGAGAACCAGATAGCCACGTGGATCTAAAATGGATGACAGCAGCAGTTGTGAACCTAGTTAGCCTCAGGACCTACATGTAGTTAGCCTTGAGATTCATCAATTCAACACTGACCTGGAGCCCAATCCACTGAATTTAGATCTCCATGTATATAGCAACTTAGGTTGAGTTAAACTGCTTCATGAATCTGAGCTACTTATGCACATATTGGCATAAAAAACTGACTGCTTTAACACAAATTTACCAGCAAGGAAATCATCAATGTCGCCATTAGCCACTGATATTTCATAGCAGTAGGTGACTTTAATTTTCAGATCGTCAAGTTCCGTGAGAAAGAGGACGTGGATTAGCGTGTCTACGAGGAGGAGTAAGACATCAGAGTTTGGCACTAGGTACATCTGAACTACAAACATACAATGTATAGAGATACTTGTATAAACAATACATGTACATACAATGTATAGAGATACTTGTATAAACAATACATGTACATACAGTGTATAGAGATACTTGTATAAACAATACATGTACATACAAAGTATAGAGATACTTGTATAAACAATACATGTACATACAATGTATAGAGATACTTGTATAAACAATACATGTACATACAATATATTAGTCACTAGCAGAAACTACACTTAGATGGACACGCATAAAAACAGAATTACTAATAAAAATGGAAAGACAACTCTTTGGCTAACGATTATGTTGCTGTCTGACTGACTGACTATCTACTTACAAACAGTTTGAATACTACTCAATATTAATTAGGTCAAACTTTCTGTGGCTAATGCATTGGCTACCCTGGTTCCTGTATTCTAACTTGACTGCGGATGTGTAAACTCAGATAATCAATGAGACCTCACGTTAGACGATGGGTCAAGTTTCCCAATACCGAGGCAGCTGTTTTTAGAAAGTGTCATGTGTACAAAATTTAACAAACTAGTCTATGAAATTAGTTAACCACAGGGAGCGGCATAAATTGGTGAATTACCTGTGTGAAATCCCTGGTGTTTGAGTTCAAACTCTTTGGTAGTGGAGAATGCTGCCGCAAGAGCGATCTGGTCATGTCCTTTAACTGAGTACAGTTCAAATAGGAATTCGTCATTAGAAGATGTCCGAGTTGCTAAGATTTCCAATCCACTTCTCAGTCGTCCAACCATAAATATCTGACCTTCCTTTGTCACATTATAGTAACTCCAAATACTGTAATCGGTGTAAACCAGTTAGTGTGTCACCAGATGTCACTAGATGTCATAATAGCCTCGATTCCATAGGGTAGGGCACTCCCTGGTTGCTAATGAAGATACCCATGCCCCTGTCTACTCATATTCAGTGCAATATTAAAATTTTCACATGGCTTTAATTCTCATAACTCTGCCCAAAGCATGTGGTTGAAGTGTTTGTCATTATAGGAGTATGTACATTTAGTAGAGAAGCCCAAATTCCATGCTAGAATTTTAGTGAAGAACTTGGGCTTAGTTAATATCATGCACAAAGTTGCACTTACATGTTGATTCCCAGCTCCCCAACTACCAAATCCCTCTCATACTCAACAGAAGAATTGTGATCTGTTTAGGCTATATACTCAGTCAGTCAGCTTATAAAAGAACGCATTACGTAAAGCTTTCCTTCCACCCATTCTATAACTTCTACATATAAACAAGTAACCACTGACTATATGAGCTCACAGTTACACTACTCACTTCTCCTGCATGTCACTCTCGTTGGAGAGGATGAACATAGAGTTAGACGGAAGGTTCTCAGGCATGATGACACTCATCTGATCCTTACCATGTGCAAAGTAGTTTCCCAGGAGCTTTACAGATTTTACTCCGTTTTTGTTGGCAAAAGCATTTGGCACGACCTGCATAGAACGGAAAATTGGAGAATAGCACAGAGGATAATAACAATTATTATGCCTCCGTTTTTGTTATATGAGTAGTTAGCACCAGTTATGAAATAATATAATCACAATTTGGTCAGAGGATCAGTAGATAATACATACGATGTATTTAGTTATTACCTTGCATATACACATGGTTCTCCTACCTCTTTCAGAGACACCTTAACTCCGCCATCTTCTTGTAACTCCATAGTGTAGAAATTTGTATGCCTAGAGTAGACAACTACCAACTCCTTCACATAATCCTGGTCTGTATTGTGCACAGACATGTGATGGATTTCCACCATAGGTCCACCTTCCTCGGGCTCAGGAATGTGATGATACCACACCGCCTTCCTTAGCTATAAGATGCACATGATTTACATCACTTCATGGCTCAAAGTTCGAAATGACCTAACACCATGCTATGTGCTCAGTACAGCATTAATAGTCGTATGTACCTTTACAGAGTAGACGACTGCTAAATCTCTCTGGCATGCATATATGATAATGGAGTCTCTCCCTCTGGCCAGTGGGTTATAGAACACACTCAAATACTTGGCATGGAAGTATATCTCCTCATCTGTTTCGTCCATTCCCAACTAAGTAATACACAAACAGCTTAGTATTGCAGTTAAACAAATAACACTTCAATTCAAATACAAATTAAAATTCTTCTCAAATATTCTGATTGCACTCAGTAGTAAAGAAATTGTTTTCTATTTTCAACCTTATTTTTGTTTAGTTTAGGGTCCAAAATATATTCACGAATATGAAAAATATACACAGTTTGAAGAGAATGGTCCCCTAAACTATGTAATCTCCTGAGAGTACATAGAGGGAGTCAACGGTATAGGCCTGCTGCTAGGAGATAGGTAGTTGATCCAGTTATGAAGTATTATGGTGACCTCTCACCTCACTGACGTCTAGCTCCACACGCTTGTTCTCTAGAGAAATTAGTCTGAGGTTTGGCGAAGAGTAAACCAAGAGATAGTTCTCGTCTTCACTAAAAGATATATGGGTTCCGTCCCGGGAGGAATCGGTGACAGTTAGAGAGAGAGCTTCGGATATGATCCCATCGTCTGCCAATGAGTATACAACCATATCCTCAACCATTGTGGCTACCTGAGAATACATATCAAACCATAAATATTGTACTGAACTGAATCATGGAGGTTTGACAAGTTGCAACGTAGAAATAGCTAAAATTCATCAATACCAAATTTAAATTAAAAAATTATTAAAAAAATACTGTGTTTCAACTCAAAATGTATTAGCCAATATTCAGATTTTAATTAAATTATGATTGAATATCCGACAGGATGTAGTTGCAGTCTAGAATAAAATTATGAAATAGGGCTGTAGATCACTGTTGAGCATAGATAGGGTAACTTAGTGTGAAGACATACCAATAATTTTTGATACTTGATAGAATTACTCCCTTCGTATCGTTTTCAGTTGATACTTACTGCTGATTTGCCTTTGTATTGAAAAGGAAACAGACTCCCATTACTGGTAGACTGTCTGACTAGTACTTGCATCCCACCAGGAGAATCCAGTGTTTTACAAACTGGTACTAGCGGGCACATGTCTACACCCTGCCCTGAAGTCAATTCCGTGAGAAACCAGGTTAGGTTTGGCAGTTGAGAATCTAAAAAGAAGTACCTACCATATCAACTGTGCGTGCATACAAGACACAGAATATGCTCTAGAGCATTTACAAAGTTCTCAACTGATTGATCAATAAAAGAGTGATACCCGATAACTTGCACCACTCATCAAACAAATATAATTGTGTATTGTGCTAATCGAGTTATAATGCATGTTATGTACATGTACATGTACATGTACAGCATGTATTCTCTCCTGTCTCTGTACGGGACATAGTGGAATCATATGATAATACATGATTGTATTCAACCAAGTCGTCATGCCAGACACAACTACATTGTAGTATGTTTACATGTATGCAACTAAGTCTTCATCCAGTACTAGATGTTATTACACAAACCATAGCATAATAATATACAGTACCAAAAGGAGGCTTTGGTGCAGACAGATTGTATTTATCCTGTAGACAAGCAAACAGCTGAGCAGAGCATGTGAAGGGAGACTGTGATATCAGTCCATTGTACATAGATAAGACTGAATACAGGTATGTATACTCTGTGGAATATATCTTCTCTTCATCAGTCTAGAAATATTCAAGGAAAACTAATGATGAGTAGATCAGGTGGAGACAACTCTTACTGCGAATGAGTGTGTAATCAATGTTGGATAACATTGGCAAAAAATATATTACAACTATCATTGTATCAATACATGCAGTCCATATGAACAAGCACCAAATAACTCACCAATGAATCTCCTTTCTGTTTCATATAAGAAGAAAAAGCTGAGAGCTCTGACTCCATGTTACTCCAAGAGTCACTACTGAACTTGGCTGAATAACAGAATATATACAGATATACGATAATGTATTTAATATACTGATAGCCCAAAATACATAAACCTACAAACCCACGATATTCATGTAGATGTATAGAGCATAACATTACAGTCATGTGGTTACATCAACAGAGTTCCACAATGTAATATAATCACCACCTACCAGTTAGGAACTGTATGTCCATGATATATCTGGAACTGTTTATAAACACCATCTCCTTCAGATTCTCATCAGACCAGATCTGGCTGAGTACACTTACTTTACGTGTGTTGAACTTCTGTTTACTGTACCTTGTGGGTTGAGATGCTACTAGCCTGTATGTAAACAGACACCATGTCCAAATAGAAACATAGTAATTATATTATTACAACACTGAGTAAAGAGACTTAGATTTATCTTCTCATGTCAAAGTACCTCCTTGCATAGCTACAGTAGATATATTATATATTATGGCATACCGAAGAGCTTGAGCAGAGCTGTCGGTCAGGTTTAGTTTCTCCATTTGACTCTCAGTATATGTGAAGGGTTTAGGTCTGTCACTCCATTTACCAGTGAAATAATCACTGAGTGTGGTTAAACAGTGTTTTATCTGTTCTCCTTCCACATATCTGTATAAAATAATATTTTGTATCTGTATGATCATACTATCGTAATATTATTGTGCAAACAATTATCAACAGACATACAGGGTGACAGACATAATAGGCTACATGATATTATATAGCTTATTATGATGTCATACCTTCTGGTAGCAAACTCTATAAACTGACGGTGATACCAGTACATAGCAGCTACTCCATTTGATTCCTTCTCTACTATGTAGTCTCTGATGTCATTCTTAATCCTTACCCAGAGTGTTGGTGGAATTCTACGTAGTGGTGGTACGTGGTACTACAGTTGGAAAACAACAACAGTATTTTACCAAATAATAATATGCAAAATAAGAGATGTATTAACAAAGTCACAATATGTGATAAAAAACCTAGACACTAATAAAAAGTAGCTAATGGCTGCCGGATAATACATGTAATATACATGCACATGCATCTGTGTAAACTATATAATAGAACATTCTGTTTACCTGGAACACTACAGTAAGGAATGAGTCATCGATAGACAGAATGTCTTCTAACTCAGTCTGAGAAATACCTCCTGGACAGCAGGTTAAATAACACAGAGCTAGTTCAACCTGCAGTTTACCTGTGAAATAGTTAGAATGTAAAGTGTATCATATACACGAATGTGCAATAGTAGGTAGTCCATTTCAGGGCATCTACAAGAATACAACTAGCTTTAGATTTTCTACTCACCATGCTTATTTTCAAGATCAATAAAAAGTTTCTCCATACAGGAAATGACATCAGTAGGTATTGATGTAGCCTGGTTATAAGACCTCCACTTCACCAGAATGTCAAATACAAGTTTAATGTAGAGAGGGGAGAGTAACTTGTCTTTGAATGTAGCCTCGATTGTCTTCCGTTGCCCTATGGTCAGCTAAAATATTGAATCTAATGATAATTAATTTCATATTAATAACATTATCTAAAACAAACTTAATACGAGAGGCGAGACTAGGTAGACAGGATGGACGAGATTTGACATTGCAGAAGGATAAGTGGTACCAAATCAATATTTGATCTCGCATAACATTGGCTATCTTTAAGTTGTGCATAGATATTATTATAAAAGTAATGCAACAATGTCTGATGGCACCCAAAGGAAAATTATCAATAACACCATATATATGAAATTGAAGGAGAAATCTTTTTGTTTTGAAACCAATAGTATACTATAGGTGAGAACTAGTATGTCTTCCCTCACCTTCCTCTGACTCATCTCCAGCCACTTGTCTATGATCATCCAAGAAGATGACTCATCCAAACTCTTCACTTCAAGAAAGTTGTCTTCTGGAAAACCCAGAGAACGAGCAGCTTTAAGAATTCCATAAATATCTGGGAGTGTTGAGACGATCAATTTGACATTAGGAGGTAGTGTCTCTGGTAACCTAGGTAACATAAAATGACTTGAAATCACAAAATGAATGCTGAGTAAATGTATTAGTCGGACTTACTGCTTCCCGAGCTCCCTCTACCCAGCAACGACTTGCTACCACCCGTAAACCAAGTATGACCACCATCAGTCACCCAGATTATAGTGACCTATTTAGTGTATGTTATATTTAGACCAAAGTGACCTACATATATGTAGGGCATGTTATATTTAGAGAAGCGTGACTCACCAGGTTAAACTGAATGCGTGATCATTCTTTCTTAGTTGATCAACAGAGTCCAACACAATCACCACTTTGTAATCATTTCTCTCTTCAGCTGTCTTGACCTCCTTGTGAAACTCTTTGGTCAGATCTCGAAGTGCTGTAGATAAACAGGAAGCAGATTAGCAGCAGGATCAGTAAGGTAAAGAAATCATAGTTAACTGATCGTTGTATTAATGATCATAGTACATAGACATTGTATGTCATAGCCATAAAGTGTTAAGTGTATATTACACACAAGAGTCTCCACTATCTGACTGATGGCATATACAGAGTGTAATATACATTGCATGGCACATACATTTGTTTCCACTGCGTTCACCGTCAACATTCATAGAGTTGAATGAACTGAGTTGATGGTTAAGACTTTCCAGTAACAGTTCAATATCAGAACTCTGCTGAGTTGTACCAAGAAATCTGAGTATGACTGCTGTCTTATCTCCATTGCCCAACCATTCCCGGCACTGGTAATAGAAAGAACAGTGTAAATCCGAGTTAGGTGCAGAAGTGGAGAAATTTGAGATAGCCTTTGTTCTTTGCCAAAAATGAAGCAGGAGAAGTTGTCTTCTCCATATTTTGCTGGTTGATCGCCCTTACCCCAAACCCCAATCACAAACAAGGAACTAAGGCTATCCAAATTTCTCCACTACTGCACCTAACAGGTAAATCCATAGTCAAATGTGGTCAATTATATGTACAATTGTGGTCAACTATATGTACAATTGTGGTCAACTAAATGTACAATTGTGTACAATTGTGTCATCAGAACTAATAGCTTACATGTACTGTTGGTCATCAAATGATGCATGTAGATGGTAATATATATTTGGAGTTGTGTACCCTCGTCACGCATTCGACAGAAATTAGTAAAAAATCCAAGTGAACGGTAATAGGCATCCAATGAGAGCATAACTCACCTGTGTTGCTACCGATGCCATGACACTAGTTTTACCACAACCAGAATGACCGTGCACTACCATTGGTTGGTTTGAATCTCCTGTAACATACGACTTTGTTTGATCCAAGATGTCTGTCCGTGGTACAACCTTGGAGAGTTTATCTAGAGCCAACCTGGAGTGAGCGAGCACCTCTCTGCATAGCTTATGTTCATGAACAACCTAAAGGTACGGAAAGTAGTGTTTAGCTGTAGGTCGACACAAAGAACGATTCACACATCAGCAGAATCAGAAGTAAATTTATTATCTCGCCGAAATGGTCAGCCACACGGTGGTCCCATTTTCTTGTACACTACAAATTCTTCCGATTGCATCCATATCTTAAGAACTACTCTTGCTTTCTTCCCATGAAACAAAAAAGTCAGTCTAAGAAAAGGGAAGATAATTATATTTCTACATCAACCGAACATGGTAAACATCTTTTTGGCAAAGTTTTGATGTAATCACGTAAATCCCATTAAACGTCTTGGAACCAGTCACTAAGGTCACAAATTCATTCATTCATTGCTCTCAAATAATTGACCAACTTATTCCAAAAAT
Source organism: Bugulina stolonifera (assembly GCA_935421135.1). Lineage (NCBI taxonomy): Eukaryota > Metazoa > Bryozoa > Gymnolaemata > Cheilostomatida > Bugulidae > Bugulina > Bugulina stolonifera. The sequence continues at coordinate 9,898,842 of OW285191.1, forward strand.
GAAAAATCTTACCTTAGCTGTCTGATCCTCATTAGCGGCAGCAGCGTCAACCATCCGTTTTATTTCATTGTAGAAATCATCTGAGAACTTTTGCAGATAATCTTTGTGGTCTTCTGCATTAATACCATCAATATCAGACCAATCAATTGAATATTCTTTGATATTCCTCCTTGGCATCTTGGCCTTCACTTTCTTAGTCAATTTCTTCAGCAAATCTGTTTAAAACTACCATAAAGTAGGTATTGTTCCATAGAATTCATGACAATGTGGTGGTTCACTGCATGACAACAACAACCATTCTTGCACAAGTTCAAGACAAATAACTGTTATGAAAAGTTGTTCTCTCACGCATAGCTTCGCCCTTCTGACACAATGTTGTCAAACATCTCTCCAATCATTTTCACCATGACTACACTTCTTTGAAAGTTTGGAAACAGAAATTGAGATAAAGAGAAGAGGATGCCCAACACTGAAACCATAGTGATCATCATACATTAGTTCTCCTACAAGTGCAGTTCAATGTGTGAGTGTTTCTGATAAAAATTAACCAACCTTACCTTGACCTTCCTTATCCTTCTCCTTAGCCTCAGTCATGTCTATGAATCTCTTAGCCTTAGGATGCTGCAGATCAATGTTATTTATCTGACGGACAAATGCCAGACAGTTTGACTTCTGTTTCTGGTTGTCAGATAGAATACCAGCAATGTCTACCTCTTCCTCTGTCACTAGACAAATGACAATAATTGTGCACACAGAGAGTTGAACGAGACAACCATTATTGGAGCGAAATCAGACGAGTGACTGTTTGTAATCAACAAGCAGAAGATAAAAGGAGATACGGCGAAGGGAGTGAGATGCTAAATAAAGAGAAGGAAGAAATGGGAATGTCAAGAAGTCAATAAACTATATCAACAGGGGGTACATCGGAGAAGAGTAGCAAACAGCAGCACTAATAATTACAGAACTATTAGGTAGTCAAATATCCGACCTATCTGAACAGCTGGTGGCAGCTATTAGCCTTAAATCTACTCCTGCCTCAACCATGAAACTGGTTGTATCCGCATAAACATTGATACTAATTTCCTACCTTCTGTCCTATTCAAGTACAACGGTACTATTTCACCGCCTTTTACATGTACATGTATATAAGGACATATTCTATAGTTATAGTTATAGGGTGTATTACCTGATCTGATATATTGCTGAGCTGTTTCAGGGGACAACTTTTTGGCTGATCTCGCTTTTACTGCAGCCTTACTAATAGCATTGTACATCAGCTTAGAGTTGTTCTTCCATATTTCCGTACCATCCTTCACGGAGCTACAAGCCAAGATACTAAAATAATATCAATATCAATAATATCTATCTAATACCACCAGAAATCTTTGCCTTATCACATATTATGTCTAGATACATTTTACTGCATATATATCTATATACTTGTCTACAAGAAAATGTTTAGATGATTCTTAAGCCTCACTGATAGCAGACATATTGCAACACATAGCCTAACCTGATTGGCTGAAGAATGTACTGAGAAGGGATAGAGTTGGTATCCTCTTTATACCAAGTGTTTAATAACTCTGTTACTTTACTATCTTGGATGTGGGAGGTAAGAATATTCCAATGTTCAACACTAATACATTTCTTCAAATGTCTGGTACCGTAGCGATTGCCCAACAGGAGCTACAATGCAGAAGTAGCATGTATACACTACATGACATTGGAGTAGAAGTAAACTGATTAGAGTGACAACTCCAAATACATGTAAAACAGATTGGCTTTGTGTACAGAAACCAAGAAACTGTCATGTCAACTGATACGTCATTAGCCTACTGTATGTAATGTAAAGACTACTGTCAGTTAATAGAGCCCGGAATAAATGCAGAGAAATATAAGGGCACCTGATAATTCAAGAGAAATATTATTAATGGATCCAACCACCTGCACACACTAAGTTACCGGATGACACCGCAACCTCCACAGAATATGATCACACAGATATAGTAAAAACTTACAACAAAGTTTGGACCAGCTGACTCTCTCTGACAGTTAATTATTTCTCTCATACAGAGTTCAGATGTGGAGTGGTCATCATTTGCCTGATCTTGGACACCCCATCTCATGTCCACTACCTGTTAGTAGTAGCATAGTAGAATACAGTAACATAAACTATTACCATATTTGGTCAAAAAAATTGAATATAAATATGTGCAACAGTACCTTAGCATAGTGACATTTACCATTTATATGCCAGTCGTTGTCACCATGAACATTAATAGTTATTCTGATTTTAAACACACATAACAATCTTGGGAATCCAAAAAAAATTCACAGGCGACTGAATCTAATCTACTGGTTTATTTGCTAACAAAATGAATGCATGACATGACTTTGTCTGAATACTAAAGCCTACAAAAATCAACAAGCCAAAAGCCTATATAGTACACTGATACAAAAAATGAGTTGGACATCTTCTACAAATAATGTAACTATGGTACCTGGAACTGTTGGCCATATGATTCCTGGCAATACTTTTTCAACTTAGGAAATACTTCCACCATGAGTCTGTTTCTTTCCACTGACATGTCTGTATAAAAAGATTCTAATTAGAGTAGCTGTAATGTAACCAGAGACAAAAGAATGAAAGGCAAAACACCTGGTTGGCCCTAACCCACCTTATTTCTACTCTGAGATAGTGAGTTTGAAGTGTTGGGATCGTCAAGTTCCTGCTTAGGGGATATACCCCTCTATGGTTTGAAGTGTTGAAATTAGTATTGAATATAAATTGTATATAAAATGCATAATCCAAGAATATAATAACTGCTGATGAGTAACCATGTTACTGTATTCAGCAGACCCATGACTGCTAGCCAAAAATTATAGTCTTCAAAGAACACATGTAGATAATACAATACTTACCAGTAAACGTAGAGCTTAAAAATATACGTATCACATTTTTATGCTCTTCAGGAAGACTTTCTGTTGAACCCAAGATAACAGAGAGTTTAGCTTTCTCCTGCTCTGCTGGAGCATTGGAAATCGTCCCACTCTTCATGCTGCAGGTGTGACTATACCTTACTTCACCATCTGCTAATATCATAAGCTATGCATCACATTACAACAACTACATAGTGCAATAAGGGTTGCTCATGAATGTTTCAATCACACATCAGTTAGGAGTCAAGTGAAAATTTATCCAGGGACCAGGATTTTACTTCCTTGAAATTCTCCACACAGCTTTTTACTATTTTGTCCAATGTGAGTTCAGTAGAAATTAGCCAGCCTAAAGACACATGCAACTACATAGTGCATCCACATAGTGATAGAATATATTGTGATGGAACAACCGGCCAGCAACACCACCAGGCCAATGTATGCCGAAGTGATTAAGAAGGCCTTAGTACCCAAACAGATGTTGTCCCTCCTGGACAGCTCCAAGAGAACTCTAGCGGCCGGCATCCCTTGGCTAACATAAACACTGACAATAATCCTACCCATATTCATTCATTAATGATGTCTTACCTTGTATTGCATTATACTCATGCGTGTTATATTATTATTATTCAACTGTATTATATACTGCGTGTCTTTTATATATATTAGCAATCAGGCTTTGGAATTACACTTATATTGCATTTTGGGTTTTCCCACTTACATTGCTAGTAATTGTGTGTTATTGTCTGATTGAATTAAATAGAGTCTTTTACCATTTATATTAAGTAATCTTGTGGCCGATGCTATGGAATGGACTCATACTTATATATCATATGTTTTACACTATTGTAAGCACATTTTGTGCCAAGGCCGACCCTTTTTGTGGCTGACATCAGACGGAACCATCCATGTTGTTGCATCAATTCCGGAGCCGATACCATGTCGGGCTCTTTTGGCCGGAAGTAGTTATAGTATAAAAGGCAGTGCATTTTCTGTATCAAATCAGTTGTTGATTGCGCTTCAATAAAGCAACATCTCCTAACTCAAACCTATAGAGGCTTACTCTCTTAGACGGGTAACTCTACCGGAGGATCTTTGGATCCAGTACGGCTCGAGTTCATCCCCATCCTAGTTTAAGCACATCTCTACGCTCCTTCTTAGATTTAGGTCGATCCCGGATTCTTTATGAATCTAGTGTCGGGCCTAAGGTCTTAGAATACACAATCTTTCACCGCACTCTTCTGGAGTCTAAAGTCTACATGATTTACGTCGGTCCTGAGCTCCAATGAGTCTCGGCATCGGCCTACGTCTGATATAATATACAATATACCAATAAGAGCACATATAATAACTGTTCACTCTTTATGTAATGAGCAGAAAGTTACTTGGTCGGCCTCTACCACCTTCCAAGCCCTTCACATATTTGTAGCCCTCGGCTCCTGTATGCAACTTACTCCAAAAACATTACAATATCACATAAAGGAGTACTCCTTGATCACACCACTTGGTAAAACTTTCACCTGTTAATCAGGGCAGACAAATAGATAGGGTAGAAGTTCCTACCTTAACTGTGGCTTTATATTTCAAGCTGCGTCATTTCTTGTAAGAGCGTCCATAGGATGGAGTTACTTTCGTTCAAGAAAAGAATAGAAAGAACTTAAAGTTAAGAAGGTAACTCTAGTCTATGCAAATGCAATGCAGAGCTCAACCAGCAGAAGACAATCTGAGATAATTATATAAGCCTAAAATCAAAAATGTCTGATCTTAAAATTAAATAAAAATTAATATCATAACATTATTGAAAGTAAAAAATTAATTTTCATAATGCCATAATTTGCCAATAATTATTATAATATACATTGTATAATAGTTAATTTAATTTTGCGCACCCTCTTAACAACCAAAATCAACAGAAGTGGATGAGAAAGTGCCCAGCTTTAATCGATGAAGTAGGATAGAATTGGCCTATTTACAAGCTGTCGTGATTTTATTTTCAAATATATAGGTTATCTCCGCTGCTGTGTGGCACCAAAAAGAACTACACAGGCCCTCTTTGGCCCAGGTTGAGAGGTGATAACTCATCGCACAAGCCTGAACGCAACTGGTTTCATCAGGGTTGTCACCCCGCCGTAATGCGAGAATACTTTCTAGAAATACTCCATTGGAAACCCACGACTTATCTAGTTCGTCAATTCGTTAAAGGTTTATTGGTTGCGGGACGAATAGAAATGTTTGATGTTACTGCAAACACTTCCATCGGGTCCCTTATAAACTTTTTCTTGTAAACCTCTGTTGATTCCGTTGTCATCATAGAGGTAGTTTTTCCTATGGTTGTCATGCGAAAGATTTCCTACACTGTCTCATTATTCCTTCCACCCACAAGATGCATTTGCACCACACCAACTTCAATTCCAACTTTGCATACATTTACACTACATTAATTAGTTGTTGATTATGTAATATAATTGACTGCCACCATTCACGACAACAATAATATAAAAGTACGACTTTAACTTTTGTAGTAGTACTTTTTTTGCTGTGCTGACCACTTTTGTAATTTAGTTTCGTTTGCTCTTTGTGTAAAGGATGCCATGTGAGCGCCAGATGTGACCTCTGCGCTAGCTACAAGTCTCCTTCACTCGTTCCTAACTATCCCAGGTGCTCCAGACTCTCAGTTCTACAAATCACCAGCCAGGTTGGCAGACTCCTAGGTAGTCTGCAGAATTAATATCGGGTATATAAGTAGATAATAGATAGTTGTGTCTTTATTAAACTCCAAACTGTAGCTGACTGAGATAGAGAGGTGTGGCACATTTTAATAAAATTAGCTGCTGTCGGACGTCCGGGGCGCGGACATACTTGCCAAGTGTCCAGATTTTGTGCCTGTCCTTACTAATTTTCTACTTGTGCTAATTTTTTATTTATGTTTAAAATGTTACCTACCAAACCTCATTAAATACAATATGCTACCTAAATTGAGTCATTTACGTACATGTAGTTAGAAAATATTTTAAAAACTACTACCTAAATAGCAGTAGAATGGATGATTTGATACCTCTTAGGAATGGGTTTTATTCAAATAACATACATCCAAAATAATATGTCCAGAGATTCTGTTACCTGTCTGGGAAGTTTGAGCAGACAAGGCCAGATTTTTTCTCTTGCTCCATGGAAAGCATGCTTGGGGCAACAAATGATGTTTAATTGTTATAAGAACATGCCTAATAAAAAAATAAGCATGACTATATAATATTAGAATATAAACTTAGTTTTTATACTAAATGACAAGATTGCTATCGGTCACAGCGACAAAGCTAATTCTTTTTAGGTATAATGTTAATCAGTAATCACATGCGCTCCTTGGGCACAACATAATTGCTACACATAGGTCACATCCTGTTAGATTTAGCTCACATACTACTAAATATAGATCACACAATCAGTGCTTTTCCATGCTTCGTATTTCTCTTCGAAGGGAGTTGTTTTACCCTTCGAAGCCCCATTCTAGTCTAATTCCATGCTTCGTATTTTGTTCAACTGTTTTGCGACAAACGCATTTAAGTTTTCCCGCCTATGACATCATAGTACAATAACCTCAGGAGTTAAAAATAGCTACGCGTTGTCTAATGTTAATTCAACCGCAACAAGGAGCGCACAGCCAAACTGACGTCATAGCATAATGTAGTTATTGACAAGCAGTTATTCAAGTGTGAAGACTGTTGCGCCAGCCAAAGATAGTGTTCTACTAACTAGTACTTGTACATTAGCGAGCTCATATTCGAAGAATGTCACTACCATCCTACAAAGCAAAAAAATCCCTTGCTCCTACAAAGGTCAGGAAATACGTATTTTTCGCCAATTCCATCCTTCGTATTTTAAATATGAAGCTAAATACGAAGCTAAATACGAAGCAAAATACGAAGCATGGAAAAGCACTGAATGTTGGATGTAGGTCACATACTGTTAGATGTAGGTCACATACTGCTAGATGTAGGTCACATACTGTTAGATGTAGGCCACATACTGCTCTTTTATAGCGAAGTGACAGGAAATGGACTGATGTGGATATAACATTACACCATTGTACAGTTCTGTAATTTTGTGTATTTCAGATAGAGATTGTGCCACAGCACTATGGAGGAAGAACAGTATGCCGAAAAAAGTGATCATGGCGCATTTGGTGATGCGCTTGGTGATTCAGACTTCAGTGTTGGAGATGTAGATGATAATGTCGACAATGACCTCCTTGATGACGATGATATTCATGCTGATGATGATCATGGTGGGAATAAGGGATCACCTGATGTCATAGATGCTGTGGGACGGGCTAAGCTTTCAGTTGCGTTGGGTTCTACAACTGATTTACCTGAAGAGCACAAAAATGTCATAAGGATATTTCTAAGTTCTACTTTCACTGGTAAATCTGTTTCTTGTACAAAGTTAATAGACTACAATGAATAGGTTGGAGATTAATTTTATTCTGACGGTAGCTGTGTGACACCATTATCAACTAGCTCTTACTGTCTCTAGTAATTATTATGGCACTAGAAACTCAATTAGAAATGAGCTTCATTCCCCAGACATGGGCACTCGAGTCATTTTACTCGACTCAAGTTAACTGAGCAACAGCTTTTCATTACTTTTAATTGACTTGTGCTTTTGTACTGTGTGAAAGCTGGGAATTGACTTTTACTTCTACTCTCCTACAAAGCATGATGCTTGACTCTTACTTTACTCAAATCTCTCAGCTATCAGTGATAATTCTATTGGTTTGGTGTAATTATGTAATAAGTCTTGTCCACCATAGAGAAGCTGAGAGGCTTATAGATAAACAGACCTACCATTACAATAAGTGCAAATTTGAAATAGCCTTTGTTCCTCAGAACTACTTTAACTGACAGAAAATTGGATCTAACACTAAGTATTACCTATTGTGTGTTGTCACACTTGTATACATCAGAAATTTGTGTTCTACAAAATTCCCATTGGTATTCTCTTTGACATACCGCTGTACTTTTGACTCTACTCTGACTCTAGCATTTTGGCACTAGTTGCTTGACTCTTACTTTACTTTTCAAAATGGCTGTTTATTTACTCTTACTCTACTTTTGACTTGCTTCATCCGATGAGTTTACTCTAAATTACTTTTTATCAATTGGGAATGTATACTCTTACTTGACCAGGGGTCTCAAGTTGCTCAGTCAAAAAATCCGAGCAAATGTACAATGTACTGCAGTGTAAGCAGTGTAGCAGTATTACTCTACTAGCAATTGGCCAGAGATATAAATAAAGCTGTTGGTCACTTACATGCACTTATCTATTGCTCTATGAAGTTAGCCTAACTAATTTCTCACAGCCTAATAATCCCAGTACATACATGTACTTCAGTCCTTACCCTTGAAAAGTAATAGAATTAGTAGCTTTTTCCTAAGCAACTCACAAGCTATGAGATAAATTGAAGATTAATTTGGAGATTTGGAGCATTTCAATTCAAAATATAGCTAATGTGAGAAAATCTCCCAAAATCCGAGCAAATCATCAATAATGGAAAACCTCCCGAGCTCTCCGAGCAAGCACTCAAAATCCGGACTGCTCGGGGAAAATCCGAGAACTTGAGAGCCCTGTACTTGACTCTTGACTTGAGTATTTGTCTGCTTTGCACATGTCTGTCATTCCCCTAGTAAATAGTGTCAACATTAACATCGGAGTAAGTGTTATCCAACAACAACAATAACAACAACAATAACAATATGCTTATGTTTTGTTATTTTCTATTACAATGTTCAAAATATTGGTTGTTTTAATTTTATGATTGGTATTTTTCTTCTTTCGGGAATTCCTATGCAATGAAAATTTTAATTGTTATTCCCCTAGACATGTCAGTGGAGAGAAACATACTAATGACAGAAACATTTCCAAAGTTGAAGAAGTATTGCCAGGAGTCATATGGTCAACAGTTTCAGGTAGTGTAATGTTTCGATAATTGTTGTGATAACTAAGCCGTACCTTTTGTACATCCGTGTTCTTAAAAAATACAGTAATACATTACCAAAAGTAGCTAACCTGTTGGGACTAACAAGAGAAGACAAGACCTTTATGATGAAGGCAGATGATTAGGATCTGTAGCATTTTGCACTATGTTATGACACCTAATCATTCATAGCCAATCACCTGCTTACACATACCGTCTCTAAACTTGCTTATTGGGTGTAGTTTACTTTTACTTGTCTCTGGTATAATATTAGATGTATACTCATATGCCATTAGTTCTCCTGGAGAACTATTACCTATGTAATGCATTGTATTACTACTCTACTAACAGGTAGTGGACATGAGATGGGGTGTCCAAGATCAGGCAAATGATGACCACTCTACATCTGAATTGTGTATGAGAGAAATCATTAACTGTCAGAAAGAGTCCGCAGGTCCAAACTTTGTTGTAAGCTTTCAATATAACTACATGTATATACTTATAGATTGTGGAGAGACTTTTGTCATTTTGTCACTCAACATGTGCACGCTCTAGTGACCTTATGAATTCACTTGCATAAAGTGTTCGCTACTTATAATTGATATTGCTGCATCTACAACTATATTATATACACTCTACTCGTATATCTACACCGTGGTGGTAGGAGTCAGTTTAAAATTTAACCCTAGACTTTCAACCCTACACTTTCAATTACAGCTCTTATTGGGAAATCGCTACGGTACGAGATATCTGAAGAAGAGTATTAGTGTTGAACATTGGAATATTCTTACCTCCCACATACATGATAGTAAAGTAAAGGAGTTATTGGACATTTGGTATAAAGAGGATACCAACTCGATCCCTTCGCGATACATTCTTCAGTCTATCAGGTTGGTCTACGTCTATAAGGGTTGCTTTATTGTGAACAGTATGCGAGTGACTTTTTAATGACAAAAATATTATTAATATACCAGTTTCGCTAAAAAGACAGAAAATACCATTCTCCCATTCAAATTAGTCGGTATATTATATCATGGATTATCTATTTTCATTCTGCTTCTCCGCATTCCTCTGAGGATGTTGCTGGAACTAGTGTCGAATTGTAAGCAAAAAAGTCATACAATACGTTTGCAAAAAATACAAAAATATATATATAGAAAATGGCCAAACCCCCTAACATTCAACAAGGCGCAAGGTGGCCATAATAAGAGGGGTGCCCTCGTGTGCAGTTCGCTCAGAGCATGTCTACTGCTCACCCATGAAGCTTCCTTTTTAAGGTTGCTGAGCTGGTGTAGTGGTAGCATGTTCTGTTCACTGTGCTAGGGGATTAGGTGCCGTAGAGGCCCCGGGTTCAAACCCCAGTCAGGGACTGGTATTTTCATAGATTTGAAACAAGTCTCTGACTGCTCACAGATAAATTCCTTGCAAAAAATACAAAAATATAAATACGTTTAGTATTACTGTATTTCATATTGGCATTCATTTTGCGCGTAGTTCTGTGGAAAATGGCTCAGAGGTATGGGAGGATAAATCTAAACAAATGTACGATGCTATTAGTAAGGCTGCAGTAGAAGCTAGAACGAGAGATGAGATGTCAGCTGAAACAGTGCAAGAGTACATCAGATCAGGTGAGATCGTTGGGATAATGAGAGTAAAGAAATTTGTTTAAGAATTAAGTGGTGACTGTGATGGCAATAAATGCTATAGATGCACTTTTGTCCCATAATTTTCACATCTTCCTCTCCTTCTACATGTATAGACTTTTTCAGCACACCTCCATCTAATGTGCTGCTCCATTTATCTATTTTGAATATAGCAGAGAAAGCAGCTGAAAAAGCACCAGATAACACCTGTCTCTGTCAAGACACTTTAACGCTGGCATTGCTGTGTATGTATGTAACTTCTTATATTTTAGTTACTGAGGAAGAGGTAGACATTGCTGGTATTCTGTCTGACAACCAGAAACAGAAGACAAACTGTCTGGTATTTGTCCGTCAAATAAATAACATTGACCTGCAGCATCCCAAGTCCAAGAGGTTCATAGACATGACTGAGGCTAAGGAGAAGGATGAGGAACGACAAGGTAAGACAACTACCAGCTCCAGTTATTGTACAGTAATTTAATTTAATTTGTGTCAGTTCTACCCCTTCTTATTCTACTCACAACAGGTAGTCAATAGCAAATTAGTCTGAGAAGAAATGTTATGTACAAATACATGTAACACTTTTATTTAACAGATCTTTTATCCAAGCTGACTCAGAAGGTGAAGGCCAACATGCCAAGTGAGAATATCAAAGAATATTCAGTTGATTGGTCTGATGCTGATGGAATTAATGCAGAAGATCACAAAGATTATCTGCAGAAGTTCTCAGATGATTTCTACAATGAAATTAAACGGATGGTTGACGCTGCTGCCGCTAGTGAGGATCAGACTGCTAGGGTGAGATTTTTGATCGGCAAAAAGAATATTTTATTTTAGAATAAACCTATTCATGGTTCTTGATTCACAATCTCTGGTGGGTTAATACTTATTAAGTTAGTGTTTGACGGACCATAATATTGCAATGTATATTACATGGCTACAGTATTCTCCTAGTGAACAAGTGCAAGTTAATTCATATTGACTTCAAACAACACCGGTCTTCCACATATTGTTGATATTTCTGCTGATATTTTTCGTCTTCATACAAGCAGTAATACTATGCAAGGTTAAAGTGTGTAGCACAGCGTGACATGAGGTCCAACGGAATCTTAAAAACTAGTCGAGTGAAACGTTATGATGATTTGGTGTATTAGTTTCCATGACGTAGAAAATTCTCTCAATATTTAACTTCCTAATAACTAAGCTCTATAATGTTAAGGGGTTTGGCTGGTGTAGTGGGTAGCATGATCTGTTCACTGTGCTAGGCGATTAGGTGCCGTAGAGGCCCCGTTTTCAAACCCCAGTCAGGGACTGGTATTTTTGTAGATTTGAACCAAGTCTCTGACTGCTCAAAAATAAATTCCTTGCTAAAAATACATCATAAGCTCTGTAAAGAATTGAATGTTCATAATATTCGTGTTTTGTCTTAGGATCTTAAAATCTTGATTGATTAGCAACCATGGAAACTGCGACATGCAAATTTTCACATTATATTTTCATTGCATTTATACTTGCAGGTCGTTCATGAACATAAGCTGTGCAGAGAGGTGCTCGCTCACTCCAGATTGGCTCTAGATAAACTCTCCAAGGTTGTACCACGGACAGACATCTTGGATCAAATAAAGTCGTATGTTGCAGGAGATTCAAACCAACCAATGGTAGTACACGGTCATTCTGGTTGTGGAAAAACTAGTGTCATGGCATCGGTAGCAACACAGGTGAGTGATGTAGAATATTTTTGTCTCCTAGACAACTAGTGCTGGGTTATCTACATATAATATTGTAATGGTTTCTGTGATTTGGTGCGGTCGTCCTTGGACGACTATCGACCCAGAAATGAAGTGCCTATGAGTGGTAATAGGACTTCGCATTACATGAAAGATCGAGCGGTCTCAGTAGCCCAAATACTACCAAAGACGACCCATCTGATCTCAAGTCCGACCTTCAGACTATACAATGAAAGAGAGTAGTTCAACCTAGTAGGCGGTTCGCTAAGCGAATGACCTAGTAAAAGGAAGAGAAAGTCCCTGTATCAAGTATAGATGTGTTTTTATTGAAAGCCAAGTGTAGACTGAGACAATGAACAGTAAAACAGTGCCCTTTATATAGTTATAAGGACTTCCGGCCGACGTGACGTCGGGAAAAGACGACGTGTGGTCGTCCGGAAGTTGCGCAACAAGATGGCCGCCGGAAGCCCGACGGCCGACCCAAAATAGGTCGGGTTCTACAAAAGTTGCTTATAATGGTCCAATTCATGTACAAAATGAATATCAATGGATTCTGAGAGGTCGGGCCTCTGTACATGGGTATAAAAGGCATTAAAAAGACTTAGTAACATTCATGCAGTTATATACAGTTATATAGTGGAACAATACATGAATAAGTAGTGAGTATGAACACATGGAGACACGTATATAGACAGTAATTAATGGTTTGGACATGCAATACAGCTAAAGGTAAGTATACGAACACTAATTATGAGAATGTGAGTGTCAGATGAGTAGCGCTATAACAACTACTGAGCACTTAAGGTGCGATGGAGCTTCGTCCGGGAGTTGGAGTCGTATACAAATGTCCTGTACCATCACAATATCATACTGCCACATAGCTGTCGTATGTGTATGTAAATAACTGTTTAATTTCCAAGATTTTGTAGACAGAGGTGTATGATATATCCTCACATAATTCTGTTGTGACGTGGGGGGGGGTGTATACAGTCCATACACAGGTAAATTCCATTATCATGTTGTCCAATTCTCTATTACCAGTGCAGAGAATGGTTGGGGAATGGAGATAAGACAGCAGTCATACTCAGATTTCTTGGTACAACTCAGCAGAGTTCTGATATTGAACTGTTACTGGAAAGTCTTAACCATCAACTCAGTTCATTCAACTCTATGAATCTCAGCATTAAACGCAACAGCAACAAAAGTATATAATTTTTCATCATTATTATGTCCATTCAGTTAACAATTTGTTTACGAAAATGTTTTATCCAGGGCTCTCAAGTTGCTCAGTCAAAAAATCCGAGCAAATTTACAATGTACTGCAGTGTAAGCAGTGTACCAGTATTACTCTGCTAGCAATTGGTCAGATATATAAATAAAGCTGTTGGTCACCTACATTTACATATATGTTGCTCTAGGAGTTAGCCTAAGTAATTTCTGACAGCTTAATAATCCCAGTACATACGTGTAATTCAGGCATTGCCCTTGAAAAGTAATAAAATTAATAGCTTTTTCCTAAGCTTTTTCCTAAGCAACTCTCAAGCTATGAGATAAACTGAGGATTAATTTGGAGATTGTAAAGCATTCCAATTCAAAATACAGCTAATGTGAAAAAATCTTCCAAAATCCGAGCACATCATCAATAATGGAAAACCTCCCGAGCTCTCCGAGCAAGCACTCAAAATCCGAACTGCTCGGGGAAAATCCGAGAACTTGAGAGCCCTGTTTATCGCATCATTGCTACAATATTGTCACGTTATTATTTACATGTATTTGGTCCTCCAGATTACTCTGTTCAGCTGCTTCATTTTCTGTTATTCTCAAATCGCACTCCTTGTTTGTACTTTACTAGCATTGAAAGAGTTAACCGCAGAGTTTGAAAGAGAGATCAAGTCTGCCGGCAAGAAAAAAGGCTACAAACTAGTGATTGTGTTGGACTCCATCGATCAGCTGAGAAAGAATGACCACGCCTTTAGTCTTGCCTGGTGAGTGTCACATTAGTCGATCCTTCACTAAATAGACAAAACTGTTTGAATTGAATCGTCCAAGACTTTCATTTGCAAAAAAATTTTTGCAGGGATGAATTGAAAATTTTAGGGTATAGTAGTCATTATGAGTGATAAAATAGCAAGACATAATTATTGTTAGATCGATAATCTATTTGTCACAAAGCGTATGCATGCTGCAGTAAAGAAAAGTTGCAATCCCTTCATTACCCGAAACATATAATCAATGACGAAGTCATGTTTTCTTACACAGTCTGTATTTTTCTCAAAATGTCCATGTTTTTACAGTTGCAATACTAAGTTTCATTTTGCTCTTTTACTTTAGTATTATGTAACAACTCTGCTTATCATGCAGGTTACCACGAACGCTGCCATCAAATGTCAAGTTGGTCATCTCAACACTCCCGGAAATCTTTGGAATCCTCAAAGCAGCTCGTTCATTGGGACTTTCTGGAAATAACTTTGTAGAAGTCAAGACTTTGGCAGAAGATACTGCTTGGATGATCATAGACAAGTGGCTGGAGATGAGTCAGAGGAAAGTAAGAGTTGTTAATAATAATATTAACAATATACAATTCATTACTTCAACACCATGGGTACTTCGCCAAGATGCTTGCATAGGGATGGCACCTACCCATAGCTATTTGGTTAGGGCTGTTAACAGGATATGTTTAGTGGGAATATAGTGAGTATGTTAATAACTGAAAATTATTTTCATCAGCTCAACATCACAAAATATGCAATGGAATCTTTAAACTATTATAATGTTGATAGGTTTGTTCCATTTTTGATACCAGATAGTAACAAACTTGCTGTATTTGTTAGACCTAGACAGTGATTTACTCATGGCCGATTCTCGCTAAATATAAACTTTTAGTGAATGTGTTTATTGAAAAATCTTTCAGTTGACTTCAGACCAAAGAGAGGCGGTTACTTCGGTGTTCAAAGACAAGCCGCTGCCCCCTCTCTATATCAAACTCATATTTGATATTCTGGTGAAATGGAGGTCTTATGATCAGGCTAAATCAATACCTACTGATGTCATTTCCAGTATGGAACAGCTGTTTTCTACTCTGGAGAACACCCATGGTAGGTTAACACACAGTTGTGGCTGATCATACAAGCTCCACCCACCAACTAACCAGTATTTGACCTTGAAAATTTACGGATAGTTTTTCCTGATGAGTTTCACATGATGGAATTTTAGGCACATTTTTATATCGCTCATTGGTCACATATAGCATGTAGTCAAATGAACTACTGACGATAGGTCACAAAACGCCTGAGCATCGCTACCCCGAAAGCATTCATTATACGCTTAAAAGCATCAAATCCGCGTTTTTTCTCCCATAGTATAAAGTTGACCTCTGAATCCATGTGATTGAATTATTTCACAGGTAAACTGCAGATTGAACTAGCCCTGTGTTATTTAACCTGCTGTCCAGGAGGTATTTCTCAAACTGAGTTAGAAGACACCCTATCTATTGATGACTCATTCCTTACTGCAGTGTTCCAGGTAAACAGTTTGCTCTACTGTACGTATAATTAGAGAGATACTTAGCTACGTCATGTATATACAATATACATTGTACATGGACCATTGTACTTACAGTATAGATTGTACATGTACAATTGTATTTACAGTATACATTGTACATGTACAATTGTATTTACAGTATACATTGTACATGTACAATTGTATTTACAATATACATTGTACATGTACAATTGTATTTACAGTATACATTGTACATGTACAATTGTACTTACAGTATAATTGAATGTGTGTTTTATCAGCCTTCTGAGAGCCACTGGCTACTTTTTACTACTGTCTAGTTATTTTTAAAGCACAGATTTTGACTGTGTTAATACATCTCTTATTTTGCATATTATTATTTGGTAAAATATTGTTGTTGTTTTCCAACTGTAGTACCACGTACCACCACTACGTAGAATTCCACCAACACTCTGGGTAAGAATTAAGAATGACATCAGAGACTACATCGTAGAGAAGGAATCAAATGGAGTAGCTGTTATGTACTGGTATCACCGTCAGTTTATAGAGTTTGCTACCAGAAGGTATGAGAATAGGAATAGTATATATACGTTACATGCAGTGGCTATGCTGGGTATATATGTACTTATAATTTCTTGCCACATCTATCTATATTAGGCGTTTTCGGAAACTGTACTAGTTCATATGAGACTGCTTTTAATATTCGAACACAGCTTAAGCGTTCAGGCGTGACCAATGCTTGATCTGAAGGGGACTCCCCTTGTTAGCAATAAATATTGTTACCAGGCACGCCTAACCTAGCGTAATAGCTAGCGTTGTATTATTGAATAAAATAAATTGTTATTGCTGCAGATTGCTATTTATAAATCTAGCACGTGCAATATCCGAATACGCGTATTATGTGTGCCTGTTATTGCTTTAATACTTTCAATGTCACTTGGTCTTTCTCTTGCGATCTATCTCAACAGCTAGAGCTTCGTTGGAATTGTCTTCCTTGCTAGAAGCCGCTCATATCAGACTTGCTCTATATTTGTACTATTTAGTACAATCTGCTACTTTTACTCAGATATTGTATTGTTATTTTTAATGCAGATACGTGGAGGGAGAACAGATAAAGCAATGTTTAACCACACTCAGTGACTATTTCACTGGTAAATGGAGTGACAGACCTAAACCTTTCATATATGCTGAGAGTCAAATGAAGAAACTAAACCTGACAGACAGCTCTGCTCAAGCTCTTCGGTATGCTATAATATATTATATATCTACTGCACCTATGCAAGGAGGTACTTTGACATGAGAAGATAAATCTAAGTCTCTTTACTCAGTGTTGTAATAATATAATTACTATGTTTCTGTTTAGACATGGTATCTGTTTGCATATAGGCTAGTAGCATCTCAACCCACAAGGTACAGTAAACAAAAGTTCAACACGCGTAAAGTAAGTGTACTCAGCCAGATCTGGTCTGATGAGAATCTGAAGGAGATGGTGTTTATAAACAGTTCCAGATATATCATGGACATACAGTTCCTTACTGGTAGGTGGTGATTATATTACATACAACAGATATATCATGGATATACAGTTCCTTACTGGTAGGTGGTGATTACATTACATACAACAGATATATCATGGATATACAGTTCCTTACTGGTAGGTGGTGATTATATTACATACAACAGATATATCATGGATATACAGTTCCTTACTGGTAGGTGGTGATTATATTACATACAACAGATATATCATGGATATACAGTTCCTAACTGGTAGGTGGTGATTATATTACATACAACAGATATATCATGGATATACAGTTCCTTACTGGTAGGTGGTGATTATATTACATACAACAGATATATCATGGATATACAGTTCCTTACTGGTAGGTGGTGATTATATTACATACAACAGATATATCATGGATATACAGTTCCTAACTGGTAGGTGGTGATTATATTACATACAACAGATATATCATGGATATACAGTTCCTTACTGGTAGGTGGTGATTATATTACATACAACAGATATATCATGGACATACAGTTCCTTACTGGTAGGTGGTGATTATATTACATACAACAGATATATCATGGACATACAGTTCCTTACTGGTAGGTGGTGATTATATTACATACAACAGATATATCATGGATATACAGTTCCTTACTGGTAGGTGGTGATTATATTACATACAACATATATATTATGGATATACAGTTCCTTACTGGTAGGTGGTGATTATATTACATACAACAGATATATCATGGACATACAGTTCCTTACTGGTAGGTGGTGATTATATTACATACAACAGATATATCATGGATATACAGTTCCTTACTGGTAGGTGGTGATTATATTACATACAGCAGATATATCATGGACATACAGTTCCTTACTGGTAGGTGGTGATTATATTACATACCGCAGATATATCATGGATATACAGTTCCTTACTGGTAGGTGGTGATTATATTACATACAACAGATATATCATGGATATACAGTTCCTTACTGGTAGGTGGTGATTATATTACATACAACAGATATATCATTGATATACAGTTCCTTACTGGTAGGTGGTGATTATATTACATACAACAGATATATCATGGACATACAGTTCCTTACTGGTAGGTGGTGATTATATTACATACAACAGATATATCATGGATATACAGTTCCTTACTGGTAGGTGGTGATTATATTACATACAACAGATATATCATGGATATACAGTTCCTAACTGGTAGGTGGTGATTATATTACATACAACAGATATATCATGGATATACAGTTCCTAACTGGTAGGTGGTGATTATATTACATACAACAGATATATCATGGACATACAGTTCCTTACTGGTAGGTGGTGATTATATTACATACAACAGATATATCATGGATATACAGTTCCTTACTGGTAGGTGGTGATTATATTACATACAGCAGATATATCATGGATATACAGTTCCTTACTGGTAGGTGGTGATTATATTACATACAACAGATATATCATGGATATACAGTTCCTTACTGGTAGGTGGTGATTATATTACATATAGCAGATATATCATGGATATACAGTTCCTTACTGGTAGGTGGTGATTATATTACATACAACAGATATATCATGGATATACAGTTCCTAACTGGTAGGTGGTGATTATATTACATACAACATATATATTATGGATATACAGTTCCTAACTGGTAGGTGGTGATTATATTACATACAACAGATATATCATGGATATACAGTTCCTAACTGGTAGGTGGTGATTATATTACATACAACAGATATATCATGGATATACAGTTCCTTACTGGTAGGTGGTGATTATATTACATACAACAGATATATCATGGATATACAGTTCCTTACTGGTAGGTGGTGATTATATTACATACAACAGATATATCATGGATATACAGTTCCTTACTGGTAGGTGGTGATTATATTACATACATCAGATATATCATGGATATACAGTTCCTTACTGGTAGGTGGTGATTATATTACATACAACAGATATATCATGGATATACAGTTCCTTACTGGTAGGTTGAAATAGGAGTTGTGCTTACTTGCTACAGTTTGATATTCTCTCTTACTACTAATAATGCCTTTTAGACTTTTTACAATGTGTAATTATAATATTATACTGTCAATTCCTAACCGTCTTACATTTGGAAACAACTCAGTGTAAATCAGTATATACGGAGTCTTAATTATATAACTACCATAAACCGTTAGTCATAATTCCTTATTTATTATAATATCGTTTGTTTAGCCAAGTTCACCAGTGACTCCTGGGGCAATATCAATACAGAGTTGTCATCTTTTGCTTCTTATATGAGACAGAAAGATGAGTTGGTAAGCTACTGCCCACATTATAAACTTATATTATACAATTACTAGTGGAAAGTTAGTGAAACGTGCGCAAGTGCATGACTTGTATGCTTGTATTGTATGCTGTTTGGAGTTGCCCTCACTATGTATTTCAAACAACGTTCTGTGTAGACACCCATTTATTGCTTTTATGCCATGTTCCAATGTGGTTCATCTACCAAGTAGCTGTGAGAGTTGTCTCCACCTGATCTACTCATCATTAGTTTTCCCTGACTATTTCTAGACTGATGAAGAGAAGATATATTCCACAGAGTATACATACTTGTACTCAGTCTTATCTATGTACAATGGACTGATATCACAGTCTCCCTACACATGCTCTGCTCAGCTGTTTGCTTGTCTACAGGATAAATACAATCTGTCTGCACCAAAGCCTCCTACTGGTACCGCATATTATTATTCCTTCTTTTTATGTTATATTTTATTATTGTACCATTTCAGGCTTCCCACTTATCTCCAGCAGGTCTACAATGGTGCTATGTATGCCATGATAATGTATATTGTTATATTTCTTGCCATGTATTTATTATTAGAGGTTCTCTACATGGGCTAATGTGACCTTTCAACTTTCAACAATAGTATTGTCTTATCTTATATGTGCACATATAGTATAGAACGTATTGTCTTGCGTCCTGTACCAATATATTTAGACGGAATTAATGATTGTATAGTTTAGTTAGACGTACATAATCTACTACGTTTAATCCAATTTCATTGAATTATTGACCTATTTAGCACAAGAATATAAATAAACATCAGATGATTGACTGCGTTACACTGATTCCGAACTACGACTATTAGATGGTATTCATTAGTGTCTGCAATAGTCTACATGTGGGTGTGAACCTAGATATCATAATCTGCAAAAAATTTCATCAATTTAGAAGTTCACTATATTAATATTTTCTGTAGATTCCAAGCTACCTAACTTAGCCTGGTTCCTCAAAGAGTTAACATCAGGGCAGGGTGTCGACATGTGCCCGCTGTTACCAGTATCCAAGCTGCTTGATTCCCCTGGTGGGATACAGGTATTGGTGAGACTCTCAGCTAGTTTAGGAAAACTGTTTCCTTTCAAGTTCAACGGCAAATCTGCGGTAAGCTGTTCAAATATATACTGAAGTCTACTGTTTATTTCCCTTTCTTTGAAAAATAAGTGGTGCTAGAGAAAACATTTTATATGTAGTAAGTAAACTATAAACTATTCAAATTATATAGCAATCGACGCCAAACTGTTTAACCTGTTGGACACCTGAAGTGTAAGTCTTAACTTGTAATATAGTGATGAGTGTTGTACAGACTTGTGTATTGTATTACTGTATTGCTGCAATGTGACAAACCTGTCTGTGAATCTCTCTTACAGTTGATGCTCCAAGTATACGAGGTGTGATCATTAAATTCCACGACTGGTGGAATATAGTTCAAACTATTGCTTTTTTTACCTATTCAAGGTTACCACCTTCAAAGTACATTCCTTCAGAGCCAAAACAGTGCTTCCAGCTGTTTTCTAGCGATTCCATAGATTTTTAGAAGCTTTTTTTTTGGGAGTTGTCTTATCATTTCCATTACAGCTGACTGAATGGTAGAAATGTCCCCAAAACTGATGATTTTGACTTTGTTCCTGGGTTATACTTATACAACCATGATACATTACATGTACATGTGATAATGCTTTGGAGAAAGTTTGTTTCAGTTTCTACAGCCTCTAGCAGATCAATGCACACTTTAGCGGGTCCTGGTGGAGATGTTTTTATTCTTCTGTCTATAGTTTTGGAGCAGACCTGGCGTTGCTCTTCTCATACAAAGGTTTTTCGTCAGAATCTGTTGAACTGTTCAAAATACAAGGTTAAGCTCACCAGCTATCTCTCTGATAGTTAATCTCCTGTCTGACATCACTTTTTCTTTCACAATTTCAATGTTTTCATTGATGTTCAAAGTTTTTGGTGTTCCAGGTCTTTGGTCATTTTTAAGGAACTCTCTACTTTTGTTGAACCAATTAAGCTGCCCAGAAATTCTACTATAGCGTAGAGTATCATTTCCTTAAACAGTGTGCAACATTTCATAGGTTTCTGTTGCACTTTGACCAAATTCCACACAAAATTTCACTGACACTTTTTGTTCCTGAGTACTGTCTGTGTTGAAAAAATGGTGGAAAAGAAAAAACGGCTTCCGCTCAACCGCCAATTCTTGCCTTTGAAGTGGGTGTGCCCTAGTGATTTTTTGTGTAGTGGTTACCAAGGCACTGACAAAACATGTCCTAAAAACTGAAAACCCAAGTCCTTTATCGTCTCAAGATATTGAGCCAGTCCTGGTATTTAATGATCAGCCCTCGTCCCTGATTTAACGTCTGAACATATTCTACTTAATCTCTACATTTTATTGTTATACTGCTTTAATGATGAAATAATAAAGTTTGATTCACATCTCCTGGTGCGAGCATTTGTGTTATTATGTGAACTATGCTTTAGATTAGTTATTTTAAACACCAGTATTATTGTTTAGATTGCCACCATGTCGGAGGAAATGATCGTCTACACGATCCAGGACGATGGAAGTATTACTGAAGCTCTCTCGATGGCTCTCATGGATCCGTCAGATTATGCTACGCATATCTCCTTTGACAAAGATGAGAACTATATCTTTGCTAATTCGTCAGGAGTGTTTAAACTCATCTCCTTAGAGAACAAGCGTGTCGAGCTAGATGTCAGTGAGGTGACTATCATTACTATCTCATATGATTGACTAAGTTGGTTTCTGCATGCTAGTGTTAGGACCAAAAGCACAAACTTTCTTCTGTCATAAGCATACTAACTCCTATGATCATGGAGGGATAATTGTTTAAGCTAGCCGAGGATAGAGATGTCATCCTCTAAGACCATAAGATGTTGAAATAGTTGTGTTTATGTGTATGGTTATATTATGTGCATACCATAGCATAGGCAGTGGTATATATGTAACAAGATTGACGGCCGCCCACCCCTTACCCTTGCTAAATAGAACACCAGTAGCTTGGATAGGGAGTAGCATATCACATCTTTCACACCGAGTTCGAGTTATGCTAAGGTGCCCTTATGACATAACACGTACCTGACCCCCACACAAACTTTAATAATGCTAAAATTTTAGAGCAATTTATTGGACAACTCTTGCATGCATATCATTATTGTAGCTGGAGTTGGACCCTAAGAATGATTATATCATTTTCACCAGTGAGCGAATGAAAGTGTTCTACAACCCATTGGTGAAGGGTAGAGACTCCATTATGTTCTGTGCTTGCGAAAGAGAGTTGGCAGTTGTCTACTCTATGAAGGCATGTACATTGATATTATAGTAGTTGTCTACTCTATGAAGGTATATTAGGTCTGTTACATTATATATAGTGTTTGAATTTTACGTTAGCATAAAGGCAGAACCGCATGAGGCACTGGTTGTTCTGTTTGGGCCAACCTGATCTCAAGCTGAAGCCAAATGGCACCTATTTGATTGTTTAGGTCAAGATCAAATTATTGGTCCCAACAGCATGCCTTCACAACAACTCCAACTGTATAATATTTCTGCTTATTATTTGGGAGAAGCTTTCTTTATTGGCTGGATATTACATGAGATTGATGAAGGTGCAACCTGCATGAAACCACCGGACATGGGTGGTTCTTGTGTGATTTGGCATGATTATCTCTCTTCCCACTAATTATATTAGAAGCTTCTATAAATACCGGTGACTTGGCAACATAAAGAACTGCTTTTTTACCATGCAGCTAAATTTAACATGCACGAGTGATGTCATTGGGTGTTAAAAGTAGAGGTCGATCACCTACTCTATATGATCAATGTACAGATGATCAGGAATCTGCTGTAAAAGTTGCTGTTTGTATTGTGAATTATGACGTTGTGTGTTTCTTCTTCTAGACAAAGGCGGCTGTGTGGCACCACTACATTCTTGAGCCAGAGGACGGTAGTCTTTCTCAGGAGGAAATATATCACATATCTGTACATAATACAGACCAGGATTGTGTGAAGGAATTAGTAGTTGTCTTCTCTAAGCATACAGATGTCTACACTATGGAGTTACAAGAAGATGGCGGAGCAAAGGTGTCTCTGAAAGAGGTAACACAGGAAGTAATATTGTTGTAATGCGTATTGTATTAATTGTATATCAAACATCATTAGTAGATATGAGGGGGGGTTGACATGTACTTGATTCTGTTGAACCTATTGCCCTGCTCTATGAATATTGTTAAACTTTAATCTTTTGCGTACACCCCCAAGGTGAAAAATGATGTTGAGCACAAAATTATATGTACGAGACCTTTATTTTAGTAAATGAACACGCGTCGTAGGTCAGATACATTAGGGCTGTTATTGTTTCCTATCTTCTAATTAGCAATAAATCAAGTTATGATATTGTATTATCATTGGTGTAAAATTATCATGAAATGTTCTGCGTGTTATAGGCCATGCCTAACGCCTTCTGCCAAAAGAAAGGAGTGAAGGCAGTCGCTAGAAGGGTAACAGACTTTGTTCATGGGGAAAATCAAATGAGTGTTATACTACCAGATGAACTCCCTTTCAATAAGATGTTTATGCTCTCAGACCAGACGTCCATGCAAAAGAAGTGAGTTGAAAACATTACCTGTAAGGTAACATTCTGTGCAGAATTCAACGCTAAAATTTTATTTGGCATTGAATTGGTATGTGCATGTATATTTCTCTGTTCACAGTGTGTGGAGTTACTATGAATTGTCCAGAAAGACTGATATCTTTATGGCTGGGAGGCTGAAGAGTGAGACTGATATTCTTATGGCTGGGAGACTGAGGAGTGGGACTGATATCATAGCCACCCTCTCTAGATCAAAGAAATATTTCTTGATAGAGCTTTACTCTGTGAAAGGTTACAACAACATTGAGCTTTCAGCAGCATTTTATACCAAAGCGCTTCAGCTCAATTCTGCCATGTCTTATAAAAGTAAGTAGCGTTAAGCTTCATCAACTGATGTGACCTTTAATAGTTGAACTGGATGATGGTGTTATGGAGTATTCACATGCTCACCAAACTCTGGTAAAAATGACTAATCAAGTTAAGATTGTGAAAGGTTAAGTTTCAATGTAAACTTGAATAAGTTAGGAGACAGTATTATTTAGAAGTTGTAGTAAACAAGAGAAGACAAAGGGTTGAAAGGGAACGGTTCAAGTCATACACTAGTGAGAAAAGTTTCTCATTAGATTTCCAGGTGAATGCATATGTACAGCCTGCGATACACATAATATTTTGTTGCAGGTAAGATGTACCTGGTACCGAACTCAGATGTACTGCTTTTTCTTATGGACACAAAAGTATACCTCTTCTTCCTCAAAGAACTTGACTGGCCAATGATCAAAGTCACCTACTGCTATAGCATCGTGGTGGGCAACAGTCATGTTATAGACATCTTGGCAGGTAGGTTCAAGGCTGCTTTGTATTAATTTAATAGTTAGACCATAGTAAGGTATGCAGGTAATTAAGGGTGTGAAATAGTACTGCCGTAGGTTATAGACTTTTTAGTCATTTGATAATCTTGGAAATTTGATATCACAGTATCTTTTATGAATCAAAGGTTTGTCTCAATAATACATAATATATAATCATCGTTATTACATAGTTAGTTGTAGTCAAAGTTGGCTTTATTCATTGATACATAAAGTTTAGACTGCAGAGTAAATGAGATATCAAAATAGTTTTCATTTTATTCATACAGCTTTAAATCGTTTAGGTTATAAATTCGCTACGGTAACCAATTTTCACCTATTTCAGATCCATTTGGTTATCTGGTTGTTAACTCCATTGACAAAAGCACCAAGTTCTGGGACCTCACTCTGTACTCAGACTCTGTCAAGACTGGCAACCCAAGGCTGAAGTCTATATACAGATGCAAGCACTTACTCAGCTTTCCCGCTCCGCACAACCTGATTTTTGTTGTGGAAGGCAATGGGTAGGTGTGGCAATAACCTCTGTCGATCACAGGGCTGTTCATATTGTTAAGTTTCTCAAGAAAAAGTTGCATCAGCTGCATGAACTTTCCCAGTCACTTGTGTAAATGTAAAAACATGATTATTTATAACCTATAACTAAAAGTTTATAGATGCATGGGCTAACCACAAGTGAGTTTGCGACTAGCTTGCCTCTCTTGACATTCAGACGCTTTACTCCGCTATTTTACCGCTAATCTGTGGTAGCATTTTATAAATCTCTTATCAAAACGTTCAATTTGAGATTCAATCGCTCGAAAAGTATTGACTTCAAAATTGTCTTTCATAATGTAGGCACATTTGGGATGTAACGACCAACGGCTATATTGGTGTACTTCCTGTTGACTTCGGAAGAAAGATGCTCTTGAGTTCTCAGATTCTACTAGGAGATGGAAAGTGGGATCACATTATCTATGTCATTGGCAGAAAATTCCTGGCATCAGTTGGTGTTAAACTGCCCAACTCTGTAAGTCCAAGAATGCAACTAAACTGTGTAGCTCATGTTTAACATAATTATGATGTATCAATGTGGTTCTTCCTGTCAAAATCATACCAGTGTATATCAGGTCATGTTCAAAATTATTACATCAGTTATTATGATCAACTTAATTTATAGAGAAATAATAACAAGCTTGTTTTAGGGTTGCGCTAAACAAAGTCACAATTAGCTAATTTGTTTCACTGTTATAATTATGGGACTCTTCTAAAAATCTAATCTCTTATCAGTGGTACCAATGGACCGTGAGTAAAAATCTATTGGTCTTGACCTAGTTCTTGTTTCATATGACTACAGGAAGGAAGTACCCTAGAGATGGAGCAGCTGAAAAGGGCCGAGTTGGCGGAGGTGTCCGAGGTTCTACTCTATGACCAAGGAGTACATAATATACTTATATAAATATGGCTTAGTTCAATATACACATAACTCAGAGACGTATGCCGGACACTTTCCACTGTTGGGTGAAATTAATACATTTCTCAGATTTTGACGAATCAATTTGCTCATCATACAGGTGTTGATAATGAATAAAGAGCAGATGCTCTACCAGTGTAACAAAGAGACAGTTGACAATCAAGAAGGATCAGATGTGACAATAAAGTCATATAAACTGGCTGAATCGAACTTCACTCACCGGGGATGGTGTTTCACTGACAAATATCTCATCGTGTAAGTTCTTTATTATAACAATATTCTATACTAAGTTCTCCACTCCGAAATGGTTGACTTAAATGTAAGTATTTTTATTCTGGATTGATGTTTCAGTTTCCATGCTCAGTCTAGGATTTTTCAATTGACGTCCTAGCTTTCTGCCATGACTGGAGTGTGTATAGTGTAAGAGGAATACAGAAAAGCCCATAGTCACAGACAATCATGATTATTGTGAGTTACTACATGTATATAAATTATGCAGCTCTGGAGATGAAGAGAATGAAGATGCTTTTATCGTAGGTTTTACCGACACAGAAGCTGTTGTACTATTCTTTGATGCAACTTCCTCTTTCAAACTTCTGAAGAGAATTGAGAAACACAGTTTTACTTACGCTGCATACTTCAAGGTGTGAAACTCTATTATAATCAGGTTTCAACTTTATTCTATATTTTAATTGGGAGACACACAGACAATAACGAGGAAACAACTCACATATTTGTCTCATATACTTTTACTTATTGAGCTTGATTCCATCTTAAAATGTAAAGGTCGTACTACAATGTACTTCATGAGAATAACGACTTTTAACCAGAAGCAACATGTACAGTATATACACATGGTACTTGAATGGAAAGACAACTCTCTATTATGTGTACGTATTAGCTATTTGACAGGGAGTTGTGTAATCCTGAACGATATTTGTTTCTTTGAGTCGCATTTTGCTATATTTATTTCTAATCTATCAACATGTGCTATGTACATGTAAGCCTACAGGCTGTACAATTTTATTATTAGCCTGGGTTATTTAAATTGTAGAACTTTGACATAACTATCCTGGTGGACTCTTCTTACACTGATACTAGACTTAATATCTTTGATCCTGAGGCTATGGACATCAAACCCGTAAAGATTCCTGCTCAATATTCTCCTGACAAACTCCATAGTAAGTAAAATAGTATTCCATTAAGCTCTGTTATTGGTCACCATTTGCATTGGTCTATTCCAGTGGGAACTCAAACTTTTAACTATTCGGGCTACAGATTGGTGGGTTAACCACTACGTCATTACGACGCTAGGAGGTTTAAACACGTTTCACTAGAGGTGACATTACTGGTAACTGTAAATGTATATCATTCTCTTGTTTTAGTGTTGGAAATCTACAACAAAGATGAATGCTGTTACTGTACAGATAAACAGCCATATTTCTTCATACAATGCAGTGATGGGATTCTAAAACTTGATGTAACGTGAGTTGTCTCCTCTTTGTGTTAAACTTGGTGCTACTGAGTTATCCTCTCCTGATGATAATAGAAGGAAGATTGTTTTAATACATACAGGATTCAGCTGTAGAAATTAAATCTTATACAGCTGCAGACAGCACAACTTATAATCATTTGCATGTACCAAGTGTCTTTGTGACGAAATATGCTGATTTGTGTGTATCAAACCGTTTGGAGTAACAGTTTGATATACAAGGACACAGGATTAGCACCAATTACAGGTCCCACAACATAACATTGTATATAACCAGTGATTAGTGCCAATAACCTATATTATCAGCACATTCCACAGCGAGGTGCAGCTATCTCAACTTGGATGTTGGGTTGACTTTTTGGGTCATCCCTCCTTCCATTATGACATCCACAATTATTACAACACTAATGTTAGCCACTCATACAAATAATATTGATCTAATTGCTTACCATAATACACTTGGCACATGTATTGAAGAAATGATACCACATGTCAAACCAATTAGCACATTTTGTCATTTGTCCCTACTACTAGTTGATAATTCAGGCTCGATAAATACATGTACATTGATATTATTAGCAACTCTAGACTCTTCACAACTGCATTGTCTATATGTACATGTACTTGTACATTTACTTACATGTACTTTCAGTAGCAAATTATTCATTACCTAACTTATTATTATAGAACAGGTATCTCTGACTATCAATCAAACCCTGCAATCTGAATTCAAATATAACTCACCAGCTTATACTCCTCGGCGTGACCAGCCCCTTGCAGCTTGCACTGTCGGGTGCCAGTGCTGGCCAACTCCCTGTGAGAAAAGCCCAGATGACATGGCCCTTTTTTGCCTTGAAGCCATGCTGGCTTGCATGGCCCCAAGGACTTTTATATGAGGCGCTTGAAAAATTGTGGCTGGATGCTCTTCCTAACACCACCGTGACCGGGATTTGAACCTGGAACCTTCAGCATGAAAGCTTAGCATTCTAACCCCTAAGCCACGGCTGCTCCCTTGCAATCTGAATTCAAATGGCGTGTAATAATGTCCGAGTTATTATGTCCCTTAAATTGCATTCAGAGCCAAAAATGAAATTCAAAGTTCAATTTAATATCTTTACTATTAAAAGCGTAACTGTGAAATACAATACTATTATAAGCTACTAAAAATTAATAACTACATGGCAAAACACTTCAGTTTCAGTCTCTCTAGAAGCGTCTGAGTCTCTCAATAAAATTATGTAAAACATTTAATATATCAATATTATACTATGATAAGAATTGTTAACAAGATCCGTGGAGAATTCAAATCTCCCTCTCTCTCTGTCTTTTTATTTCTCCGTCTGTTGCTTTAATACCGACCAGATTGGTATGTCATATAATTACCAAGCTGCATGTACAATGTATCCAGCAGATCTGGGTATATCTAGATGGTACTAAGCTCCGTTTACTTTTTGTTTCTGGTGCCATGCTCATGGCGCCATACTTGATCTTAACCAATTCTACAGTAAGTCTTCTGTCTGAGACAGTAAAGTCAATGTTATATGCTGTCTGTACCACACTGGAATACTTTCATGATATGCGCTCAATGTTCTGTGCTGTTTGTATTACACCAAGATATTCTCACGATGCACATACACCGATACGCATGCACCGTGATATGAGTTAAGTAATTAAATAACTAATGTCATTTTTTGTGTGTGCTTTCTGTAGCACACCACAAACAAGTTCAGAGGAAATTATAATTGGCAGCAACCTACATGTATATTGCCATATAAATTCATAAGATAATTTTATAAAACACGAGTACATGTATGTATACTATATAACATCCCATCACATAAAATAGTGCTATACTTTACCAAATTTCAAAGTAACTTTATCTATGTAATAATTTTCGACACCATGTATTTATAAAGCTATGCAATAATTTTCGAAACCATGTATTGTAATGCTGCATTCACACGCTTGTCCAGCCTACGACGACATAAGTGCTCACCAGAGGCGGCATCGGTGTTTGTCTTCCCTGGTGGGACGTTCGGGCCCCCACCAACCATATTCACAAAACTCAAGCGAATGGCGGGAATAGAGGTAGTGGACCTCAACCTTTTGTACTACCTCTACTATATCACCTATGATATTGAATGTTTCATGCCAAAAGACAACCTACCAACTAACACCTCCACGATGACGTTTAGTGCAAGACACGAGCTACTCAGCATATCTGTCTGTTCTAACGTTTCAGGGTTCCAGCAGGCCAGGTGTTTTGTGAGGAGCGTCGGCAGCAAGGATGGGACGGAGTGCATTTGCCAATTCGTCCAATGCGCACATAGGCTGAGATTTAGGGGGGGGGGTTTGGTCAATAGGACGGGTGAGGTAGTACCCCACCCGATGATTTTTGGGATCTAGGGCTAAAACGTACCGAGGTTAGGTACACGTCTGTGTAGATCCACGCTGACTATAGTACTGTCCAATGACTATTCAAGACACCCCGTGTGTTCTCGAGTTAATGCTTGTTTACTATACTGAGGAAGAGTATGTTCTGATCTAGCATGAAGCTCGGAAAACAAGGTCGATGACCTAGACGACTAGAGGGACCAATACTACGAAGTGAAGACTCCGTATAAGTAGTATAGATGTGTGTCACAAGATAGTATTACTTGTGAGAGTTCGGTAAAGTCACTGTAGTCAGAGATAATCAAGTGACACACAGCTTGGTCTATCTAGTGCAGAGAAGATGTCGTGTATAGTGTAATGTATCCTTGTTTATTGCTAAAAGTTAACTGATAATTATAAAAATTTGGCTTGCTTATATATATGAGAAGAATGTTCTAGTAAGTTCTCCACTAAAATATTACATTAATCCAACTACAATTAGTCATAATCAGCTAAAAGAACATTCTACTACATTCCAGAGTATACAAGTACTTTGTAGTAGTAAACAATATTGCGCAATAATTATAGCAATAGTATAGTTATAGTAGTAAGAATGGTATGCCAGTGTAAACAATGTGTGACTCATTGACATCAATATAAATGTATACTATGTACGTATATTATAACACGTATATACATGTAAATACTATATTCTTATTCCTATATTACGCCAATATGGCTAGTATGTTAGGAGATTCTATATGTATTGCTCAGAATTTGTGACAATGTGTCTTTATTGAGATCCAAGCATCAACTGAGAGAATGAACATAAAAACAATGTGCTTTATATAGTATGAGAACTTCCGGAGGAAGTTCCGGTAAAAACGCCGACGTAGCGTTGTAAAAAGTCGATGTAGTGTCGTAAAAAGTCGACATAGTGTTGTAAAAAGCTGACGTAGTGTTGTCTGGAAATTCCACAACAAGATAGCGGCCGAAAGCCCGATGGCTGACCCAAAATAGGTCAGGTACAACAAAAGATGCTTAAAATCATCCAATTTGTGTACAAAATGAATATCAAGTAATTCTGAGAGGTCGACCCTCTTTACATGGGTATAAAAAGGGCATAATTGCTCAGTAATGTACATTATAAGTATATACATGTAAGTGTCAGTTTACTACACAGACAAGTTAACACAAGCAAATGCAATGCAATGAATGTACATAATAAGTGTCATGTAGTCGGGAGGCTGAGTTAGAGTCACATTTTACCATTATATTATTATATATGAATGACTTTATGTGAAAGGTCTACTATTATAAACGGCATGTCCTTCAGAAGTAGTAGATGTCTTTCTTTGTCTCCCTTACCTATAAAAGGAACCAGATTATTGTTACTAAGTGCAGTCATTTGTATGCTTTCATGCTGTCAAGTTCTCTCAAGACATCACTTGCACACTTATATCTAATGAATTGTACTGGTGTACTGATAAGTTGAATCTTGCACACTACATGTTCCATACAGTGGTATAAGAGGTTGCTTGGCTAGGTAGCCGTTTTCTTCATCTGCACCTACAAGTCGTCGGTGGCTGTGTACAGACCTTGGGCCGACTGGGACCCATCCACAACAATATATCTCGTAAACATCACCTCACATAAATGATTAGCGTTGATTAGTTAGTTAACAATAATATTGCTTCAAACTTTGTACGGTAGGAAATGGAAGAGCTGGGAGTCTGGAGAAGGAGTGGTGTATCTGGGAGATCTACCATCAAATTGGGGTTCCATAAGGTTGTCTACATCTAGAACCTACATTGCTGGGGTTACACAGTCACGGTCTTCTATAGGACTGGTTAAGCTGACTGAGGACTCCCTTGTACCTCTAGGATTGTTTACTCTCCAAGGTAACGCCACCCATACTACTTACTACTTTCAATATCTGGGCAATGTTCTAGATTCAATAGTTTATTGATGACATAGACTTGCTTGTGCGAGTGTTATTGTTGAATTACCCAAGTAGTTCATTGTACAACTGTAGTTATACTGTGTGATGATGAGTCTGATTGGGGAAAATTGTAAATAGTGCAGTCTATACTTGTACTTGACAAAATATGGTAATCGCAAACAATTTTACATAGAATTGAATTTGATTAAGCATGACTTTATATAAACAAGAATGTACTATGTACATCTTATGTATGATAGCTGTGCTACATTATACATGTACATTTTACATATGGTAGTTGTCCTACGTTGCATTTTACACCTGGGAGTTGTCCTACTTTGGCTTTCTGGATGTCAGTACTATAGTCAGTGCACATCTCCACAGACATGCACTGGTTGACCCCTATTTTCAACCAATCACAGATCAGTATTCCCGATTCCAACCAATCACAAGAGAGCATCAAAATTTTGCACACGACCTTGCCAAGGTCACCCCAAAATCCCCCTTCTGATTGGTCGAAAAAACATTTGCACACTTGGAAACCCCGATCACCACGCCCCCCATCACCATAGCAACCCAACCCCCTGACCTCCTAATAATCCCCACCACTCCTCTACCCACACCTCCCCACCACCCCACCCACCCCCAACACCGCCCCCACCATTCCGCCACCAACCCCCCGCCGCCACCACTCCGTCGCCACCGCCCCCTGTGAGGTGCCCTTTTTCACATCTGCTGAGAGCATGCGTACTGTTAACTTCTACAAGTGAGGAGAAAAACATGTAAGCGAGTGAAGTGAAGCAAGCGCATCAAACTAGATTTGAACCATATGCATTTAGGTTTCATGTCCACCCATTCAACCATTGCTCCATGGTGAATAGTCAATCTTGAAATGATATATACAATTAAGCAACAAGACTATTACTTTTTACAAAAAAAAATGGAATGGCTAATTCATGGACAAAGATGATAGCATTCAGGAATTAAAGTCACTATGGGGACCACTGGGCGACTGTAGACTCGCATCCTTGCAAGGTGAAGTATAGACTATCAGTCATCAACTACTGGTGTTTAGTTAAGTCCGCAGTAGGATAGGACTAAGTAGCATCCCAAGACCAACATGTGGTTGTACATTAGATTAATACTTTTGGAGATAAAAGTATAAACTACCAATCCACATTCATGTTAGTGAATCTAAGATTATTTCAGCAACTCAAGAGTAGATGTAGCAATGGACGGTTATGCCTAATGCCCTTGCTTTCATCCTAAACTTTATCCAATCCATTCCCATGCTTTTCCACCCCACTCCGATTTAATCCAATGCTGGTATTTCAGTAAACTCTAGTCATCCTAAACTTTATTCAATTAACCAATTTAAGAGATTTTGTGGTTTTGTAAAGGTTTTATGACCTATTATTCTGATGCTATGTCCAATGTCCAATGTAATCCAATGCTGGTATTTCAGTACACTCTAGTCAGAACCCACCATGCTCGTATTTCAGTACACTGTAGTCAAATATCTAATGCTGCTAAATAATCCAGATCCCCCAGCATCGTAGACTGGTGTTTAAGTTGGTTCATAGTCTCGTTGACTATGGAATCATTATTGCATGAGTATTAAATAGATTAACAACATAACACTAATAACTATGACAGGGTACAATGTATATGTTTTCTACTGCAGCTTATTTCACCTGAGAGACAGAGGGACGTCGAAGGGGGTGTGGAGGGGGCGGCGGGGTTGGGGTGGGGGTGGTGGGAGGCGTGGGTAGAGGGAGAGGAATGGTGGGGGTTATTAGGAGGTCAGGGGGTTGGGTTGCTATGGTGATGGGGGCGTGGTATTCGGGGTTTGGGGTTTCCAAGTGTGCAAATGTTTTTTCGACCAATCAGAAGGGGGATTTTGAGGTGACCTTGGCAAGGTCGTGTGCAAAATTTTGATGCTTTCTTGTGATTGGTTGGAATCGGAAATACTGCTCTGTGATTGGTTGAAAATAGGGGTCAACCGGTGCATGTCTGTGGTGATGTGCACTGACTATACTACTGATGTCTTTAATTTTAACTGGTTGCTATGTTACCTACAGGGGATGCGTATAGGTTAAACTTCTCATATGATGACCAGTATATCACCTCTATCCTGACATCTGGCGAAATTGTCTGCATGAAAGTTCTGGATGTAACAAGTCCAGATCTGGAAGCTGAAGTAGCGAAGCTTCCCTGTGCACAGAACAAAGTCTGTCAAACTCAGGCAAGATTGCTCCTGGGGAAATAATAAGTATTTTGGCTGTTGCAATTAGCAGCAAGTTTGCTGAAAGTTCAGTATTTATTCCCACACTCTTGTATTTATTCACACGCTACACTCAAATATTACAGAACATTTTTACATTATACAAAACAATATTCTCAGTCAACTCAGATTTCGTCTTCTCTAGTTTATCAACAAGCCTTTTTTGTACCAATAGTGTTTCATGCAGTCAGTTTAGGCGGAAGCATTCTCACCTGTGCACCACTAATTAATAGGTCAAGATGCCTCCATATAACCCACAATGCATTGCATGTGCATTCATGTACACGGGCGTCATATACTAAGTATAATAAAGTCCTACTACATTGTAGAAAGAAATGCTGTCAGATCCTCGTTGGACAAGTCTTGACTCTGGGAAGGTAATAAACTTATTATACTATTTAAATACGAATTGGATTTTAGACCTAGGGTACACCAATTGCAAAGTTTAAACATATGTTGGACAATTTTCTCTGAATCAAATGCTGTACTAGTTTAGAGTCTTGTTAATATTTGTAACTTTTATATAAAATAGTCGATACTGTTTGATTACTCCTCAACTCACCATTACTCAAAATTTGTGTAAATTAATTATTAATTATATTATGTAACTTTACGCAGAGCATCAATGCAAGCAGATCTGAAGACACTCTCTATAATTTCATGGAGAAATTCTCAAAGGAGACAAATAAAGCTGCATTCCCACTGGTAGGAGATGAACTGAACAAGTCTTCACTTGCCTTGGTATGTACAATGTATAGGTTTTACCTGTTTGTTGGTGGATGAATTTGTTAATACATGCAGGCCTAATATATATACATCCTTATTCTGTTCCGATCACATGGCAAACTGTTTAAAATGCTTCAAGTATGAATATGGATCCATCTCCAAAAAATCAATAGATAAGCATAGTGGATGGGCAGTCAGGTCACTCAATAAGAACACGGAGCTTATTACTCAACCTGGTGGTCGGGGTTGACGGATTTCTCTAAAAACTCCCAGTAATTGGGAGGACAACTTCATATGATTCTACCTATGTGGTTGGTGGGGCAGAGACGGTTTAGGGGTTATCTGAACGGTCTTCCCCTCCTCTATCTTTGCCAATATATATTATGACTATGCTCTGACAAAGTTAACCCTTGTTTGCAGGAATTCCCTCAAGATTTCCATGGCACTCCAGCCGAGTTTACTCCTAGGATTAAGACAAAGCCTCTAGATGTAGAGTCACTTCTTAAGTCGCTGGATATTGTTGACCAGAAGTAAGTACTACTACATGTTTACATTTAACCATGTTACTTAATGTGTTTTACAATACATGTACATTGGTATTTATCTCTGAGCTTTACACAGCCCTGAGCTTTAAGTATAGTAACATTAAGTCATCAGTGTAATAATTGCTGTCAAAAAGCTGCTTGCGTTGGATGTGAACACATCAGATCCTTAGCAAGAATAACAATGGATGTTAGCTATCAATTATCAGGGGCGTAGGTTAGAAATATTCAGTGGGAGGCAGAAAGTTGGGCGGGAGGGGGTGCGGGGGGCACCCCCCGCAAATGCACGCGCAGCGGAAAACTTTTAAATCTCATTGTCTGAAATGCAAAAATTAGACATACTAGCATCACTTCAACAAGTACTCATTACTACTTCTGCTTAAAAATACAGTTACTACTACTTGCAACAGGAGTGAAAGTGTTACAGTACTATTACTAGCTAGTAGAATTTTATAATAACTACAATACTGCATGATTGTATCTTTTTACAAAGAGTCCATAGGCGCAAGTGTATTTTATAAATTAAAATTTTCAACATTTAATAGCTGATTAACAACTATTGTCATTATAAATTAATTATTTGAAATAAATTCAAATTGCATTTAAAATAAATATTTTTGTAAGAAGAGTGTAGTAGCCTATTAAAGCTAAGATAACATTAATAGTGTATTTATATTATATATAAATTTAAAATTAAAATATTTAATCAATGTGATATTATTTTATTTTTAAATTAGTGTTTTTTCTTTACAATACACATTTAGATGTTAGTAGTGAATGTAGCTGTAAAGTGGTAGCTGTCAGTGGAGTTGCAATGGCTGGAATGAATAGCTAAAATGAATGCAAAAACTTTTAATTATATTAAAAGAATAAATTACAAATATTATTAAAAGAAGCCAAAATAATATTGGATTTAAATTTCATGCATCTGATCGTAGTCAGTGACAGGAAAGGAACAACCTCATGGATAGCAGTGACTTAAAAATTGATTCAACTGTTCACTACTTTTACTTTTGCACCTATTATTTTTACCTTGGTATAAATAACTATCAACAAAAAATATTTATTTATTCATTCACAAGACCGCAAGTTATTAACCTTGGCATAGCCATAGAGCCTTTTAGCAGAATACACAGTTTTATGGGCCCCTTTGTAAACCACTTGCAATGTAGTTATTATTCCAGGATTACTGGTTATTGTTGCGCAGCAACACCATAGAGTTATAAGTAGAGTGATAACGCCATAGAGTTATAACTAGGGGGATAACCTTCGGTCGTAAACCGGAAATGAAGCAAATATTAAGGGAAAAAGTGCTGAATTTTCAAAAGTAGTGTTTTTAGGCCACTTTATTTTTGCAACAGGGGCGGCAGTGCCTCCCTGCCGCCCCTTAAAATACACCCTTGATTATTAGACTATTTTATGCTGCAGCAAAGGAGAACTTCTGCTAAAATGTGCTACAAATTTGAAGTTGTTTCACCTTCACTTTGGAAGTAAATTGTTTTGAGGACCATAGAAAAGCTGTTTGATTTGTGTATAGTTATTCAGTGTATGACGCTCTACTCCTATTTGCAGGAAAAGCAACTTTGAATTGTTAATGAATGTCAAAAAACTATATAAGAGCAATGTTTTAGTTGTTCTCTGGAACTGTTTACTCCAAACTTAAGGAAAGACAACTCCCTATTAGTAACAACTCTGAGGGAAGTTGATTGTGAAAATTTACTCATTTGTCTTGATATTTCTCGTTTTATAACTTAACCACATGTTATTATTGTAGGGAGGGTGAACTCTTACCCCACCCGCCTGCTGGACCAAAGCCTCTTAATAACATTGGTCCGTTATCCTATGAACCCAATGCTGTGGACAGTAACATTCTACCACCAGGTGACATTCCTTTTCCTCCACCTTTACCTCCTCAGGCAAGTAGAAGATCATCTTACTGTGTTACTTGATAGATAGACTGACTAAAATAGACATACATGTACGTGTATATAAATGTATATATATAATACATGTATGCTGGAACAACAGTTTTTTCTACAACCTTCTATAGAGTATTTTAAGGTGTTTATTTCCATTAGTTATTATCTACCACCTTGTCATCAGTGGTCAAAGTTGGGGGGTCGTGGGAGGACGCAGTCCCTCACCATAAGTTTCAGGGGGTCTCTCAGACTGATAGACCCCTCCAGATTATAATAATATAAGGTATTAATAATACTATTTGGACCACATTTCACCTTAAGATCTTGGACCATATTTTTACCTGAGGTTCTTGGAATTTGAACCATTTTGGTGTCTAATTTTGATAAAATTTCCAATTTCCACCGGCTCGCTCCGCGTGCCCTCAAGTGATTATGTCTGCTACCCTAGAGGCCCCCCACCTTTTTTCTTAGACTTTGATTACTGCTTGTCATGCCAAACAAAGTCAATAGACATGAATATAAGATCTGTTCTTCTACAAACATACATGGCTGCAGTTGAATATGTAATTAATATTCTCATAATTTCTAAAAGTTATCCCAAGCCTATGTCCATGTTTCCACTGCATAAGTCGGCTTCAGAAACACTACAAATTGTATAAATATATGTTGGCTCCTTATCATTCAAGAAGCAGGGAAGCAGCAAGGTCTATCAGTTTGCATATCGTATTGATATTTTTCTCCACTGTCTTCTCTAGAAGCTAGAAACTCCAAAGAATCTAAAACTCTATCACTCTATGCCGACAGAAGAGAGAGAAAAGAAATTAGATACAGTTATTGAGGATATCAACAAGAAATCTTCTGCCATGTGTTCCATATTGTAACTCATGGTTTCTTAATAAAGACTCCATGAGAAGTCTTAATACTCAGCAGGGTTTAGTTGATACCTAGTATTGGGTACTCCGCACCTTCTACACAACTGTGAGTTTCATTCCTGCTCAGTGGGAGTGTGTATTGTACTGACACTCATAAGCAGCTGATCACATGGTGAATGAAAGACAAGTTGGGAGAGGATAACTTCTTATAATTATGATCAATAGCTTCTAACTGGCTGCCCATGGCGTGTCCTGCAGTTCTTGTTGACAGTTTCTGTTAGAGCTGCTACTAAATACTGGAGGATGTTGGTGATTTTTTGAGATTTATTAAAATTTAATATATTCAATTTGTCCTATGAATTGGCTACAGTAAAATTGAAAATCTGGTTGGACTTAGTCAACATGTCCGTATTTTTGTAAATTTTGCTTTTATACCCTATGTATGTGTACATTCTTGTTTTACTACATATTCTTACTTATACAGTCTTATCTTAGATCAGTGATATTATGTATTTTCGCTTTAAACAGGTATTTTAAGCGGTTTGATGTATTTTTTTCTTCTGCAATTTATTGTACTGTTGTGGACATACATATTATTAGCAATTACCTCTCATCTAGTATCATATACCTATTGTATAATTCACGATTTGTAAAACGGTAGCAATCAGGCAATTAGTTTCTTTTTATGTACATTATATATTTTATCGTCATACATAGTAATGAGCACACAACTCCTCTTACTGATAGTCTATTTCGCAATCTTGTATTAATTAAGTACTTCCGACGGCTAGTATTTCATCACTATTATTCATTAACTGCCGTTATGGTGCAATCCTTTTTATGATTGGTCTCCGGCCTTCCGTTGGAGACACTTCTTTTTCTTATTGGTTCGTCTATAATCAAACCTTTAGTATATAAGGCATGCAATTCTAACTACTTATCAGTCTTCTATACACTGCTGTATTTTATACTCTTATACCTTTTTGCTGGACCATTAAATATACTCTGATTACGCTACCAAGAATACTGGAGTTCTGCTGTTCAAGCACATAGGTATGCAATTACAATAATACTTACACGGGAGCCGTTGCCGAAGTGTCCATACAACTCTAGGGAGTTGCCGAGGGACACGGAGGGAGACTATCCTTGCTGAAATCCATTACAGTACCAAGGAGTTGATTGTACTTTTTTCTTGAGGCATTGATTAAAACTTTGTTTTGAATTTAACTATCACAACTGTATCAAATACTAACTAACTGTTCACCAGAGCTTCAAGTTTTATATCACCATCATTCCTCTTTGACCGCAGTGCCAGTAACTAGTAACTACTGCTACTGCTACTACTACTAGTTCTAGCTGGAAACTGGTGTCTTCATAATAATGATAGCTTTTTTTGTTAAAAAACATCACTTTCAAATTACAAATAGGTTCTATACCCACACTCTATTTCACCATGCAGTGCTAGTAACTGGTTCCAGCTAGAAAACTAGCTTGTCTTCAAATGTTAGATTAGCTATTTTTTGTTACTATGAGATGTGATAAAAACAACATTTCTATCACATTGAAGTCGGTCTCCTTCCAGATAAGTTCTATACACTCACTGTATTCCAACATGTTCTTTAGATGTACTAACCAGTATAAGACAATATTGAAATGGTGCACATTCTAAATGAGCATATGTACATCAATGATCATATCTACATGATTGTACAAGTATAATAATGGTTGTGTTGAGACATTATAATATGACAATAATTACTGTTGTGTTTTGTTGGAGTCATCGCCTCCTGTCATGTTATGTGCAAAGCTAGCTTTTGGCTAGAATAGCTTATAGCTGTAAGATATTAGATATATTTTTGGGTATATAAACACTTCTGCTATATGGTAAAATCAGAGTTGAGATTGAGCAGTAACATAAGACATTAAATAAACTGTTAGAAGAATACAACAGGTTGACAAATTTTCAGTTTGGTTTTTCTCTCTACAACACTTCATCTTGACAAAACTGAGTTCATGCACTGTTTCAAGCATGAGATAAGGCACATAACATGGTAATGTGGTTTTGCCTGTCTATGATGGAGTATGTTTTCTCTCAATAAAAACAGATAATTCTGAGAAACAGAAGTGAACAAGAAAATTCAAGTTGGAAATAATCAGTGTGGGTGTAGGCTATACAATACAGGTTGTAAAACTAAACCTTTCAGGATTACATATATATTGTACCTGTATTTACAAACACTATTCTTGTAAACTTGCAGGGTAGAAAATACTAATATTTTATTATTTGATTATACAACAGAAAAATACTTACAATAAGAATTATAAAAAACAGTGTGACTGATCGGAAATGCATTAAACATTACATAGTAAAGAAATGCATGTGGTATCTATGTACATGGTATATTGAGTAATAGGACTTTGGAAGAAGAACATTGCACTTATTAGAGGAATACCCCATCAGGGCGAGGAAACAACTCCTAAACAACAACACAGCATTCTGTTACAATGTTGGACAACTCCACTATAGAAGGTATGCAAAGATCTGCATTTGGTCTGGAAGAAATGCCAGAACAGAGACTATCAAATCATCTACAACTGGATATCTATCAGCTGTTCATGAGATAATAAACTCCTCTTCATGGAGAGGGAGGACGACTTCAGAAATGAATTGAATTTGATTGTGATACGTACTACTGTTATCAGTCAATTAGTGCACCATTATAGTGATTGTTCTCTCAGTTTTTACCAGTTGAGCCGTAGCCACCAGCGCCCCTCTCTGTTTCCGACAGAGTAGAGACCTCTTCTAACTCGGAGTAGTATATTTTCTCACATATAAGTTGAGCAACTCTGTCCCCCTTTTCCATCTAAAATTGGC
The DNA here is from genome assembly GCA_935421135.1 of Bugulina stolonifera. Classification (NCBI taxonomy): domain Eukaryota; kingdom Metazoa; phylum Bryozoa; class Gymnolaemata; order Cheilostomatida; family Bugulidae; genus Bugulina; species Bugulina stolonifera. The sequence continues at coordinate 9,940,497 of OW285191.1, forward strand.
GGGTAAATCATCAATCAAACAGATATTGGTACCTACATCTCTGGTTTGGTTTGGAACTCAGCAAGTATGCAGTTTGGTAAAGTGCATACTTGTTGAGTAAGCATACAGTTCAGAAAAGTGAGTCGTATACTAGAAGGAAAATGGATGGGGTTGAAATATGGGAGCGGCTTCTTTTAATATCAAACAGGCAGTAGGAGAGAACTTTTCAAACATATTTTCAAGAACAATGACCTACATGTATAGAGTAATCATGAAATAAGCTCTCACCTTGTAGTCTTCTGTGTTAAAGTTAAAGAGGATAGCTCCGACATTGCCACGATAGTCCTCATCAATCACCCCTGCTCCGACATCAAGAAAGTGTTTGTGGGCAAGTCCTGGGCGTGGGGCACACTCTACCATAACAACCAGACGGCAGTTCTATCTGTATGTCGGTATTAATGAGACTCTTGCCTTTTGCAGGTACAACGCATTCGTAACCGCTACAAACATTGTTACGATAATTATACCACTAATGCTTCAGTAGGAATTAGGAGTTAACCGTACAAGAGTGCTGAAAGTGTGCTAAATGAAAGCCGTTAATTATTGTTCATATCTAATTTTCTGCATATAACAAAGGCCTACATGTAAGTCAAAAGGATCGCAGAAGGAAAAAATGAAAGTCAATATGAACATCAAATATGAATCATTAAATCAATTAATGACTCATATGATTATTGCAAGTTCTGTTAAATTTTACGCATCCACATTTACTGAATCCTTCTTATTCATGGCACGGTAGAATCCAGAATGTGTAGGCTTGTTCTTCTGTTGAGTCCGAATATTAATTCATTTATTCGTGAAAACTAACAGAACTTACAATAATCATAATGCCAATACCATGAAATTGAAATGTACATTGCACATTTCATTCACCATGAGATGACCATTGTGATTGTCATTGCAATTGTTGTCACTTGCTCTTACCTATAGTATAAATTGTAGCCTGCAGCCAATTTCGAGCCCCTTGTAGTGGCTGTGGCATGCTCACTTACAGTGTAGCTTTGCAATGCGCAAAACAGGCCTCACATAACTCCGGTATTCACGGCCATTGTGGTTTTCCTTTTGATTTTCATCAAGGCACTTGGCATCTGATTCAGTGTAGTGTTCATTCGAGTGCAGTCTGAGAGTCTCTTTTTTATTTTTTAGTCTAGTTTTTAGTCTTTTAGTCTGTTTTAGTGGACTGGCTGCAGGGAATGCTTGCCTTAATGATTCCCTTGATTCTGCTGCTGTCAACTACACGGAACAGAAGGGCGATCGGAACAATATGGTAGTAAGTATATAGCAAATTTCTGTGTGTACAAAGAATAAATACAGTAGTCAATATGGTAAACCCGCTCGAAACCTTTAGCATGTGAACCGGTGTTATTGGCAGCATTACACACTTCTTAGTGATAGCTTTCTGATATTGATAGAACGACGGTGTTACGAAGGACCACAGGCAATTAGCTCTCCGCCATAAAACCAAGTGGTTACCATAGAGATCCCCCGTTTTCTCTCGTATGAAGCGAGACGACTGGTCAAACTAAAGCCAAAGATAGTGGAAGCATAGAGATAACTCTATGAGTGGAAGCTATAACTTTCCCCGCAGCTGAAGTATTGTCGGTATAATGACGTCTTAAAACGATTACACTTTATTTCACAAAGTATAACGAGCCCAACAAGACCTGCTGACATTCGTTTCCGTTTTATGGTTGCTACCAGTTGCCATGTAAAATTAATAAAAAAAGACGTGGGCTTTCCTTCAGGTAGTTTTTGCAAGTGTTCAACGTTGCCATCAGCAACTTTTAGTTGCGATTGCTCAAGCTACAAGTCAATTCTTTTTAGCAATTGATCTCAATTTCTAAGCTGAAGCTACAATTTATTACTTACAACAATTATCAATATCGAATGTGATATGAATTACAATTGATCAACAGCAATGTAAGTTAATGTAAATGTTATCCGATATCTGGATCAATTCCGAGTCACCCTTCCTAAAGTGTTCGTTGTTATAGCTGTTCCCTACATTAATTCTTCCTTTGTTCGTAATACCTAGAACCTATAACAGAGACGACTCATTGTAGTAGATTCATATTGATTTATTATTAGTGTTATATTAATATTGATATTATCATTCTACTGGCCAGTGGCCACTGTATGCATATATAGCTTTAGCTTTAGGTCCCACACTACTAGATGCAGGTCACATACTGTAAGATGTAGGTCACATACTGTGAGATGTAGGTCACATACTGTGATATGTCAGTCACATACTGTTAGATGTAGGTCCATGTTCTCATGAACAATCCCACTCCATATTAATTATGCTCATGTGCGCTTTTGCACTATTATAAGTGACAGGAAATGGGCTGATGTAGATATAATATTGCACCATTGTATACCTGGAAATCTGTGTGTTTCAGATAGAGATAGTCAGATAGTGCCATAGCACTATGGAGGAAGAGCAGCATGCCGATGAAAGTGATTATGGTGCATTTGGTGATGCCTTTGGTGATTCAGACTTCAGCGTCGGAGATGTAGACGATGATGTTGACAATGACCTCCTTGATGATGACGACGATATTTATGCCGATGATGGTGGTGGTGAGGATACGGGATCACCTGATATCTTAGATGCTGTGGGATGGGCTAAGCGCTCGGTTGCATTGGGCTCTACAACTAATTTGCCTGAAGAGCACAAAAATGTCATAAGGGTATTTCTAAGTTCTACCTTCACTGGTAAGTCTGTTTCTTGTACAAAGTTAATAGACTACAATTAATATGTTGGAGATTAATTTTATTCTGAAGGTAGCTGTGTGACACCATTATCAACTAGCTCTTACTGTCTTTAACAATTATTATGACACTAGAAACTTAGTTAGAAATGAGCTTCATTCCCCTAGTAAATAGTGTCAACATTAACATCGGAGTAAGTGTTATCCAACAACAACAATAACAGCAATATACTTGTGTTTTGTTATTTTCTCCTACAACGTTCAAAATATTGGTTGTTTTAATTTTATGATTGGTATTTTTTTTCTTTCGGGAATTGCTATGCAATAAAAACTTTAATTGTTATTCTCCTAGACATGTCAGTGGAGAGAAACATACTAATGACGGAAACATTTCCAAAGTTGAAGAAGTATTGCCAAGAGTCATATGGTCAACAGTTTCAGGTAGTGTAATGTGCCGATAATTGTTGTGATAACCAAGCCGTACTTTTTGTTCATCCGTGTTCTTAAAAATACAGTAATACATTACCAAAAGTAGCAAACCTGTTGGGACTAACAAGAGAAAACAAGACCTTTGTGATGAAGGCAGATGATTAGGATCTGTAGCATTTTGCACTATGTTATGACACCTAATCATTCATAGCCAATCACCTGCTTACACATACCGTCTCTAAACTTGCTTATTTGATGTAGTTTACTTTTACTTGTCTCTAGTATAATATTAGATGTATACTCATATGCCATTATTTCTCCTGGAGAACTATTACCTATGTAATGCATTGTATTACTACTCTACTACCAGGTAGTGGACATGAGATGGGGTGTCCAAGATCAGGCAAATGATGACCACTCTACATCTGAATTGTGTATGAGAGAAATCATTAACTGTCAGAAAGAGTCTGCAGGTCCAAACTTTGTTGTAAGCATTCATTATATCTACATTTATATACTTATAGATTGTGGAGAGACTTTTGTCATTTTGTCACTCAACATGTGCACACTCTAGTGACCTTATGAATTCACTTTCATAAAGTGTTCGCTACTTATAATTGATATTGGTGCATCTACAACTATATTATATACACTCTACTCGTGTATCTACATTGTGGTGGTAGGAGTCAGTTTAAAATTTAACCCTACACTTTCAACGCTACATTTTCAATTACAGCTTTTATTGGGAAATCGATACGGTACGAGATATCTGAAGAAGAGTACTAGTGTTGAACATTGGAATATTCTTACCTCCCACATACATGATAGTAAAGTAAAAGAGTTATTAGACACTTGGTATAAAGTGGATACCAACTCGATCCCTTCGAGATACATTCTTCAGTCTATCAGGTTGGTCTACGTCTATGAGGGTTGCTTTATTGTGAACAGTATATAAATGACCTTTTGATAACAAAAATATTATTAGTATACCAGTTTCACTAAGAGACAGAAAATACCATTCTCTCATTCAAATTAGTCGGTATATTATATCATGGGGTATCTATTTTCATTCTGCTTCTCCGCATTCCTCTGATGATCTTGCTGGGACTAGTATTGAGTTATAAGGAGAAAAGTCATGCAATGCGTCTAGTATTACCGTATATCATATTGATATTCATTTTCCCCGTAGTTCTGTGGAAAATGGCTCAGAGGTATGGGAGGAAAACTCTAAACAAATGTACGATGCTATTAGTAAGGCTGCAGTAGAAGCTAGAGCAGGAGATGAGATGTCAGCTGAAACAGCTCAAGAGTACATCAGATCAGGTGAGATTGGTGAGATAAAAAAAGTAAAGAAATTTGTTTAAGAATTAAGTGGTGACTGTGATGGTAATAAATGCTATAGATGCACTTTTGTCCCATAATTTTCACATCTCCCTCTCCTTCTACATGTATAGACTTTTTCAGCACACCTTCATCTAATGTGCTGCTCCATTTATCTATTTTGAATATAGCAGAGAAAGCAGCTGAAAAAGCACCAGATAACACCTGTCTCTGTCAAGACACTTTAACGCTGGCATTGCTGTGTATGTAGGTAACTTCATATATTTTAGTTACTGAGGAAGAGGTAGACATTGCTGGTATTCTATCTGACAATGAGAAACAGAAGACAAACTGTCTGGTATTTGTACGTCAAATAAATAACATTGACCTGCAGCATCCCAAGTCCAAGAGGTTCATAGACATAACTGAGGCTAAGGAGAAGGATGAGGAACGACAAGGTAAGACAACTACCAGCTCCAGTTATTGTACAGTAATTTAATTTAATTTGTGTCAGTTCTACCCCTTCTTATTCTACTCACAACAGGTAGTCAATAGCAAATTAGTCTGAGAAGAAATGTTATGTACAAATACATGTAACACTTTTATTTAACAGATCTTTTATCCAAGCTGACTCAGAAGGTGAAGGCCAACATGCCAAGTGAGAATATCAAAGAATATTCAGTTGATTGGTCTGATGCTGATGGAATTAATGCAGAAGATCACAAAGATTATCTGCAGAAGTTCTCAGATGATTTCTACAGTAAAATTAAACGGATGGTTGACGCTGCTGCCGCTAGTGAGGATCAGACTGCTAGGGTGAGATTTTTGATCGGCAGAAAGAATATTCTATTTTAGAACAAATCTATTCATGGTTCTTGATTCACAATCTCTGGTGGGTTAATACTTATTAAGTTAGTGTTTGATGGACCATAATATTGCAATGTATATTACATGGCTACAGTATTCTCCTAGTGAACAAGTGCAAGTTAATTCATATTGACTTCAAACAACACCGGTCTTCCACATATTGTTGATATTTCTGCTGATATTTTTTGTCTTCATACAAGCAGTAATACTATGCAAGGTTAAAGTGTGTAGCACAGCGTGACATAAGGTCCAACAGAATCTTAAAAACTAGTCGAGTGAAACGTTATGATGATTTGGTGTATTAGTTTCCATGACGTAGAAAATTATCTCAATATTTAACTTCCTAATAACTAAGCTCTATAATGTTAAGGGGTTTGGCTGGTGTAGTGGGTAGCATGATCTGTTCACTGTGCTAGGCGATTAGGTGCCGTAGAGGCCCCGTTTTCAAACCCCAGTCAGGGACTAGTATTTTTGTGGATTTGAACCAAGTCTCTGACTGCTCAAAAATAAATTCCTTTTGCTAAAAATACATCATAAGCTTGTTAAAGAATTGAATGTTCATAATATTCGTGTTTTGTCTTAGGATCTTAAAATCTTGATCGATTAGCAACCATGGTAACTGCGACACGCAAATTTTCACATTATATTTTCATTGCATTTATACTTGCAGGTCGTTCATGAACATAAGCTGTGCAGAGAGGTGCTCGCTCACTCCAGATTGGCTCTAGATAAACTCTCCAAGGTTGTACCACGGACAGACATCTTGGATCAAATAAAGTCGTATGTTACAGGAGATTCAAACCAACCAATGGTAGTGCATGGTCATTCTGGTTGTGGTAAAACTAGTGTCATGGCATCGGTGGCAACACAGGTGAGTGATGTAGAATATTTTTGTCTCCTAGCCAACTAGTGCTGGGTTATCTACATATAATATCATACTGTCACATAGCTATCGTATGTGTATGTAAATATAACTGTTTAATTTCCAAGACTTTGTAGACAGAGGTGTATGATATATCCTCACATAATTCTGTTGTGACGTGGGGGGGTGTATACAGTCGATACACAGGTAAATTCCATTATCACGTTGTATAATTCTCTATTACCAGTGCAGAGAATGGTTGGGCAATGGAGACAAGACAGCAGTCATACTCAGATTTCTTGGTACAACTCAGCAGAGTTCTGATATTGAACTGTTACTGGAAAGTCTCAACCATCAACTCAGCTCATTCAACTCTATGAATCTCAGCATTAAGCGCAGCGGCAACAAAAGTATATAATTTTTCATCATTATTATGTCCCTTCAGTTAACAATTTGTTTACGAAAATGTTTTATCGCATCATTGCTACAATATTGTCACGTTATTATTTACATGTATTTAGTCCTCCAGTTCAGCTGCTTATTTTCTGTTATTCTCAAATCACACTCCTTGTTTGTACTTTACTAGCATTGAAAGAGTTAACCGCAGAGTTTGAAAGAGAGATTAACTCCGTCGGTAAGAAAAAAGGCTACAAACTAGTGATTGTGTTGGACTCCATTGATCAGCTGAGAAAGAATGACAACGCCTTTAGTCTTGCCTGGTGAGTGTCACGTTAGTCGGTCCTTCACTAAATAGACAAAACTGTTTGAATTGAATCGTCCAAGACTTTCATTTGCAAGAAATCCTTTGCAGGGATGAATTGAAAATTTTAGAGTATAGTAGTCATTATGTTGGGTGCATGAGTGATAAAATAGCAAGACATAATTATTGTTAGATCGATATTCTATTTGTCACAAAGCGTATGCATGCTGCAGTAAAGAAAAGTTGCAATCCCCACATTACCCGAAACATATAACCAATGGCGAAGTCATGTTTTCTTACACAGTCTGTATTTTTCTCAAAATGTCCATGTTTTTATGGTTGCAATACTAAATTTCATTTTGCTCTTCTACTTTAGTATTATATAACAACTCTGCTTATCATGCAGGTTACCACGAACGCTGCCATCAAATGTCAAGTTGGTCATCTCAACACTCCCGGAAATCTTTGGAATCCTCAAAGCAGCTCGTTCATTGGGACTTTCTGGAAGAAACTTTGTAGAAGTCAAGACTTTGGCAGAAGATACTGCTTGGATGATCATAGACAAGTGGCTGGAGATGAGTCAGAGGAAGGTAAGAGTTGTTATTAATAATATTAACAATATACAATTCATTACTTCAACACCATGGGTACTTCGCCAAGATGCTTGCATAGGGATGGCACCTACCCATACCCATTTGGTTAGGGCTGTTAACAGGATATGTTTAGTGGGAATATAGTGAGTATGTTAATAACTGAAAATTATTTTCTTCAGCTCAACATCACAAAATATGCAGTGGAATCTTTAAACTATTATAATGTTGATAGGTTTGTTCCATTTTGGATACCAGATAGTAACAAACTTGCTGTATTTGTTGGACCTAGACAGTGATTTACTCATGGCCGATTCTCGCTAAATATCAACTTTTAGTGACTGTGTTTATTGAAAAATCTTTCAGTTGACCTCAGACCAAAGAGAGGCGGTTACTTCGGTGTTCAAAGACAAGCCGCTGCCCCCTCTCTATATCAAACTCATATTTGATATTCTGGTGAAATGGAGGTCTTATGATCAGGCTAAATCAATACCTACTGATGTCATTTCCAGTATGGAACAGCTGTTTTCTACTCTGGAGAACACCCATGGTAGGTTAACACACAGTTGTAGCTGATCATACAAGCTCCACCCACCAACTAACTAGTATTTGACCATGAAAATTTACGGATAGTTTTTCCTGATGAGTTTCACATGATGGAATTTTAGGCACATTTTTATATCGCTCATTGGTCACATATAGCATGTAATCAAATGAACTACTGACGATAGGTCACAAAACGCCTGAGCATCGCTACCCCGAAAGCATTCATTATACGCATAAAAGCATCAAATCCGCGTTTTTTCTCCTATAGTATAAAGTTGACCTCTTAATCCATGCGATTGAATTATTTTGCAGGTAAACTGCAGATTGAACTAGCCCTGTGTTATTTAACCTGCTGTCCAGGAGGTATTTCTCAAACTGAGTTAGAAGACACCCTGTCTATTGATGACTCATTCCTTACTGCAGTGTTCCAGGTAAATAGTTTGCTCTATTGTACGTATAATTAGAGAGATACCTAGCTACATCATGTATACACAATATACATTGTACATGGACCATTGTATTTACAGTATACATTGTACATGGACCATTGTACTTACAATATACATTGTACATGTACAATTGTATTTACAGTATACATTGTACATGTACAATTGTATTTACAGTATACATTGTACATGGACCATTGTACTTAGAGTATACATTGTACATGTACAATTGTATTTACAGTATACATTGTACATGTACAATTGTATTTACAGTATACATTGTACATGTACAATTGTATTTACAGTATACATTGTACATGGACCATTGTATTTACAGTATACATTGTACATGTACAATTGTATTTACAATATACATTGTACATGTACAATTGTATTTACAGTATACATTGTACATGTACAATTGTATTTACAGTATACATTGTACATGTACAATTGTATTTACAGTATACATTGTACATGGACCATTGTACTTAGAGTATACATTGTACATGTACAATTGTATTTACAGTATACATTGTACATGTACAATTGTATTTACAGTATACATTGTACATGTACAATTGTATTTACAGTATAATTGAATGTGTGTTTTATCAGCCTTCTGAGAGCCACTGGCTACTTTTTACTACTGTCTAGTTATTTTTAAAGCACAGATTTTGACTGTGTTAATACATCTCTTATTTTGCATATTATTATTTGGTAAAATATTGTTGTTGTTTTCCAACTGTAGTACCACGTACCACCACTACGTAGAATTCCACCAACACTCTGGGTAAGAATTAAGAATGACATCAGAGACTACATCGTAGAGAAGGAATCAAATGGAGTAGCTGCTATGTACTGGTATCACCGTCAGTTTATAGAGTTTGCTACCAGAAGGTATGAGAATAGGAATAGTATATATACGTTACATGCAGTGGCTATGCTGGGTATATATGTACTTATAATTTCTTGCCACATCTATCTATATTAGGCGTTTTCGGAAACTGTACTAGTTCATATGAGACTGCTTTTAATATTCGAACACAGCTTAAGCGTTCAGGCGTGACCAATGCTTGATCTGAAGGGGACTCCCCTTGTTAACAATAAATATTGTTACCAGGCACTAGCATTATAGCTAGCGTTATATTATTGAATAAAATAAATTGTTATTGCTGCAGATTGCTATTTATAAATCTAGCACGTGCAATATCCGAATACGCATATTATGTGTGCCTGTTATTGCTTTAATACTTTCAATGTCACTTGGTCTTTCTCTCGCGATCTATCTCAACAGCTAGAGCTTCGTTGGAATTGTCTTCCTCGCTAGAAGCCGCTCATATCAGACTTGCTCTATATTTGTACTATTTAGTACAATCTGCTACCTTTACTCAGATCTTGTATTGTTATTTTTAATGCAGATACGTGGAGGGAGAACAGATAAAGCAATGTTTAACCACACTCAGTGACTATTTCACTGGTAAATGGAGTGACAGACCTAAACCCTTCATATACACTGAGACTCAAATGAAGAAACTAAACCTGACAGACAGCTCTGCTCAAGCTCTTCGGTGTGCTATAATATATAATATATCTACTGTAGCTATGCAAGGAGGTACTCTGACATGAGAAAATAATTCTAATTCTCTTTACTCAGTGTTGTAATAATATAATTACTATGAGTCTATTTAGAGATATGGTATCTGTTTACATACAGGCTAGTAGCAGCTCAACCCACAAGGTACAGTAAACAAAAGTTCAACACACGTAAAGTAAGTGTACTCAGCCAGATCTGGTCTGATGAGAATCTGAAGGAGAAGGTGTTTATAAACAGTTCCAGATATATCATGGACATACAGTTCCTTACTGGTAGGTGGTGATTATATTACATACAGCAGATATATCATGGATATACAGTTCCTTACTGGTAGGTAGTGATTATATTACATACAACAGATATATCATGGATATACAGTTCCTTACTGGTAGGTTAAAATAGGGGTCGTGCTTACTTGCTACCGTTTGATATTCTTTCTTACTACTAATAATGCCTTTTAGACTTTTAGCATTTAATTATAATATTATTATACTGTCAATTCCTAACCATCTTACATTCGGAAACAGCCCAGTGTAATTCAGTATATACGGAGTATTAATTATATAACTATCATAAACCGTTAGTCATAATTCCTTATTTGTTATAATATCGTTTGTTTAGCCAAGTTCACCAGTGACTCCTGGGGCAATATCAATACAGAGTTGTCATCTTTTGCTTCTTATATGAGACAGAAAGATGAGTTGGTAAGCTGCTGCCCACATCATAAACTTATATTATACAATTACTAGTGGAAAGTTAGTGAAACGTGCGCAAGTGCATGACTTGTATGCTTGTATTGTATGCTGTTTGGAGTTGCCCTCACTATGTATTTCAAGCAACGTTCTGTGTAGACACCCATTTATTGCTTTTATGCCACGTTCCAATGTGGTTCATCTACCAAGTAGCTGGGAGAGTTGTCTCCACCTGATCCACTCATCATTAGCTTTCCCTGACTATTTCTAGACTGATGAAGAGAAGATATATTCCACAGAGTATACATACTTGTATTCAGTCTTATCTATGTACAATGGACTGATATCACAGTCTCCCTACACATGCTCTGCTCAGCTGTTTGCTTGTCTACAGGATAAATACAATCTGTCTGCACCAAAGCCTCCTACTGGTACCACATATTATTATTCCTTCTTTTTATGTTATATTTTATTATTGTACTATTTCAGGCTTCCCACTTATATCCAGCAGGTCTACAATGGTGCTATGTATACCATGATATATTGTTATATTTCTTGCCATGTATTTATTATTAGAGGTTCGTTACATGGGCTAATGTGACCTCTGAACTTTCAACAATAGTATTGTCTTATCTTATATGTGCACATATAGTATAGAACGTATTGTTTTGCGTTCTGTAGCAATATCTTTAGACCGAATTAATGATTGTATAGTTTAGTTACACGTACATAATCTACTACGTTTAATCCAGTTTCATTGAATTATTGACCTATTTGGCACAAGAATATATATAAACAACTGATTCAGAACTACAACTATTAGATGATATTTATTAGTGTGAACCTAGATATAATAATCTGCAGAAAGTTTCATCAATTTAGAAGTTCACTATATTAATATTTTCTGTAGATGCTCAGCTACCTAACTTAGCATGGTTCCTCAAAGAGTTAACATCAGGGCAGGGTGTCGACATGTGCCCGCTGTTACCAGTATCCAAGCTGCTTGATTCTCCTGGTGGGATACAGGTATTGGTGAGACTCTCAGCTAGTTTAGGAAAGCTGTTTCCTTTCAAGTTCAACGGCAAATCTGCGGTAAGCTGTTCAAATATATACTGAAGTCTACTGTTTATTTCCCTTTCTTTGAAAAATAAATGGTGCTGGAGAAAATATTTGATATGTAGTAAGTAAACTATCAACTATTCAAATTATATAGCAATCGACGCCAAACTGTTTAACCTGTTGGACACCTGAAGTGTAAGTCTTAACTTGTAATATAGTAATGAGTGTTGTACAGACTTGTGTATTGTATTACTGTATTGCTGCAATGTGACAAACCTGTCTGTGAATCTCTCTTACAGTTAATGCTCCAAGTATACGAGGTGTGATCATTAAATTCCAGGACTGGTGGAATATAGTTCAAACTATTGCAGCTTTTACCTATTCAAGGTTACCACCTTCAAAGTGCATCCCTTCAGAGTCAAAACAGTGCTTCCAGCTGTTTTCTAGCGATTCCATAGATTTTTAGAAGCTTTTTTTGGGAGTTGTCTTATCATTTCCACTACAGCTGACTGAATGGTAGAAATGTCCCCAAAACTGATGATTTTGACTTTGTTCCTGGGTTATACTTATACAACCATGATACATTACATGTACATGTGATAATGCTTTGGAGAAAGTTTGTTTCAGTTTCTACAGCCTCTAGCAAATCAATGCACACTTAAGCGGGTGCTGGTGGAGATGTTTTTATTCTTCTGTCAATAATTTTGGGGCAGACCTGGCGTTGCTCTTCTCATACAAAGGTTTTTCGTCAGAGTCTGTTGAACTGTTCAAAATACAAGGTTAAGCTCACCAGCTATCTCTCTGATAGTTAATCTCCTGTCTGACATCACTTTTTCTTTCACAATTTCAATGTTTTCATTGATGTTCAAAGTTTTTGGCGTTCCAGGTCTTTGGTCATTTTTAAGGAACTCTCTACTTTTGTTGAACCACTTAAGCTGCTCAGAAATTTTACTATGGCGTAGAGTATCATTTCCTTAAACAGTGTGCAAAATTTCATAGGCTTCTGTTGCACTTTGACCAAATTCCACACAAAATTTTACTGACGCTTTTTGTTCCTGAGTACTGTCTGTGTTGAAAAGATGGTGGAAAAGAAAAAATGGCTTCCGCTCAACCGCCAATTCTCGCTTTTGAAGTGGGTGTGCCCTAGTGATTTTTTGTGTAGTGGTTACCAAGGCACTGACAAAACATATCCTAAAAATTGAAAACCCAAGTCCTTTATCGTCTCAAGATATTGAACCAGTCCTGGTATTTAATGATCAGCCCTCGTCCCTGATTTAACGTCTGAACATATTCTACTTAATCTCTACATTTTATTGTTATACTGTTATAATGATAAAAATAATGAAGTTTGATTCACATTTCCTGGTGCAAGCATTTGCTTTATTATGTGAACTATGTTTTAGATTAGTTATTTTAAACATCAGTATTATTGTTTAGATTGCCACCATGTCGGAGGAAATGATCGTCTACACGATCCAGGATGATGGAAGTATTACTGAAGCTCTCTCGATGGCTCTCATGAATCCGTCAGATTATGCTACGCATATCTCCTTTGACAAAGATGAGAACTATATCTTTGCTAATTCGTCAGGAGTATTTAAACTCATATCCTTAGAGAACAAGCGTGTCGAGCTAGATGTCAGTGAGGTGACTATCATTACTATCTCATATGATTGACGAAGTTGGTTTCTGCATGCTAGTGTTAGGACCAAAAGCACGAACTTTCTTCTGTTATAAACATACTAACTCCTATGGTCATAGAGGGATAATTGTTTAAGCTAGCCGAGGATAGAGATGTCATCCTCTAAGACCATAAGATGTTGAAATAGTTGTGTTTATGTTTATGGTTATATTATGTGCATACCATAGCATAGGCAGTGGTATATATGTAACAAGGTTGACAGGCGCCCACCTCTTACCCTTGCTAAATAGAACACCAGTAGCTTGGATAGGGAGTAACATACCACATCTTTCACACCGAGTTCGAGTTATGCTAAAGTACCCTTATGACATAACACGTACCTGATCCCCACACAAACTTTAATAATGCTAAAATTCTAGAGCAATTTATTGGACAACTCCTGCATGCATATCATTATTGTAGCTGGTGTTGGACCCTAAAAATGATGATATCATTTTCGCCAGTGAGCGAATGAAAGTGTTCTACAACCCATTGGTGAAGGGTAGAGACTCCATTATGTTCTGTGCTTGCGAAAGAGAGCTGGCAGTTGTCTACTCTATGAAGGCATGTTCATTGATATTATAGTAGTTGTCTACTCTATGAAGGCATGTACATTGATATTATAGTAGTTGTCTACTCTATGAAGGTATATTAGGTCTGTTACATTATATATAGTGTTTGAATTTTACGTTAGCATAAAGGCAGAACCGCATGAGGCACCCGTTGTTCTGTTTGAGCCAACCCGATCTCATGCTGAAGCCAAATGGCACCTATTTGATTGTTTAGGTCAAGACCAAATTATTGGTCCCAACAGCATGCCTTCACAACAACAACTCCAACTGTATAATAATTCTGCTTATTATTTGGGAGAAGCTTTCTTTATTGGCTGGATATTACATGAGATTGATGAAGGTGCAACCTGCATGAAACCACCGGACATGGGTGGTTCTTGTGTGATTTGGCATGATTATCTCTCTTCCCACTAATTATATTAGAAGCTTCTATAAATACCAGTGACTTGGCAACATAAAGAACTGCTTTTTTACCATGCAGCTAAATTTAGCATGCACGAGTGATGTCATTGGGTGTTAAAAGTAGAGGTCGATCACCTACTCTATATGATCAATGTACAGATGATCAGGAATCTGCTGTAAAAGTTGCTGTTTGTATTGTGAATTATGACGTTGTGTGTTTCTTCTTCTAGACAAGGGCGGCTGTGTGGCACCACTACATTGCTGAGCCAGAGGACGGTAGTCCTTCTCAAGAGGAAATATATCACATATCTGTACACAATACAGACCAGGATTATGTGAAGGAATTGGTAGTTGTCTTCTTTAAGCATACAGATGTCTACACTATGGAGTTACAAGAAGATGGCGGAGCAAAGGTGTCTCTGAAAGAGGTAACACAGGAAGTAATATTGTTGTAATGCGTATTGTATTAATTGTATATCAAACATCATTGGTAGATATGAGGTGGGGTTGACATGTACTTGATTCTGTTGAACCTATTGCCCTGCTCTATGAATATTGTTAAACTTTAATCTTTTGCGTACACCCTCAAGGTGAAAAATGATGTTGAGCACAAAATTATATGTACGGGACCTTTATTTTAGTAAATGAACACGCGTCGTAGGTCAGATACATTGGGGCTGTTATTGTTTCCTATCTTTTACTTAGCAATAAATCAAGTTATGATATTGTATTATCATTGGTGTAAAATTATCATGAAACGTTCTGCGTGTTATAGGCCATGCCTAACGCCTTCTGCCCAAAGAAAGGAGTGAAGGCAGTCGCTAGAAGGGTGACAGACTTTGTTCATGGGGAAAATCAAATGAGTGTTATACTACCAGATGAACTCCCTTTCAATGAGATGTTTATGCTCTCAGACCAGACGTCCATGCAAAAGAAGTGAGTTGAAAAAATTACCTGTAAGGTAACATTCTGTGCAGAATTCAACGCTAAAATTTTATTTGGCATTGAATTGGTATGTGCATGTATATTTCTCTGTTCACAGTGTGTGGAGTTACTATGAATTGTCCAGAAAGACTGATGTTCTTATGGCCGGGAGACTGAGGAGTGGGACTGATATCATAGCCACCCTATCTACGTCAAAGAAATATTTCTTGATAGAGCTGTACTCTGTGAAAGGTTACAACAACATTGAGCTTTCAGCAGCATTTTATACCAAAGAGCTTCAGCTCAATTCTGCCATGTCTTATGAAAGTAAGTAGCGTTAAGCTTCATCAACTGATGTGACCTTTAATACTTGAACTGGATGATGGTGTTATGGAGTATTCACATGCTCACCAAACTGTGGTAAAAATGACTAATCAAGATAAGGTTGTGAAAGGTTAAGTTTCAATGTAAACTTGAATAAGTTAGGAGACAGTATTATTTAGAAGTTGTAGTAAACAAGAGAAGACGAAGGGTTGAAATGGAACGGTTCGAGCCATAAACTAGTGAGAAAAGTTTCTCATTAGATTTCCAGGTGAATGCATATTCACAGCCTGCGATACACATATTATTTTGTTGCAGGTAAGATGTACCTGGTACCAAATTCAGACGTACTGCTTTTTCTTATGGATACAAAAGTATACCTCTTCTTCCTCAAAGAACTTGACTGGCCAATGATCAAAGTCACCTTCTGCTATAGCATCGTGGTGGACAACGAGAGTAGTGAAGATATCTTGGCAGGTAAGCTCAAGGTTGTTCTGCATTTTGATAGTTAGACCATAGTAAGGTATGCAGGTATTTAAAAGTGTGAAATAGTGCTGCCATAGGTTATAGACTCTTTAGTCGTTGGATAATCCTGGAAATTTGACATCGAAGTATCTTTTATGAGCCAAAGGATTGTCTCAATAATACATAATATAGAATCACCGTTATTACATAGTTAGTTGTAGTCAAATTTGTGGCTTTATTCATTGATACATAAAGTTTAGACTGCAGAGTAAATGAGATATCAAAACAGTTTTCATTTTTTCATACAGCTTTAAATTGTTTAGATTATAAATTCGCTACAGTAACCGGTTTTCACCTATTTCAGATCCATTTGGTTATCTGGTTGTTAACTCTCGTGACAACAGCACCAAGTTCTGGGACCTCACTCTGTACTCAGACTCTGTCAAGACTGGCAACCCAAGGCTGAAGTCTATACAAGCGTGCATGCACTCACTCAGCTTTCCCGCTCCGCACAATCTGATTTTTGTTGTGCAAGACAATGGGTACGTGTGGCAACAACCTCTGTCGATCACAGGGCTGTTCGTATTGTCAAGTTTCTCAAGAAAAGGTTGCATCAACTACATGAACTTTCCCAGTCAGTTGTGTAAATGTAAAAACATGATTATTTATAACCTATAACTAAAAGTTTATAGATGCATGGGCTAACCACAAGTGAGTTTGTGACTAGCGTGCCTCTCTTGACATTCAAATGCTTTACTCTACGATTTTACCGCTAATCTGTGGTAGCATTTTATTAGTTTGTTATCAAAACGTTCAATTTGAGATTCAATCGCTCGAAAAGTATTGACTTCAAAGTTATTTTTCACAATGTAGACACATTTGGGATGTAACGACCAACAGCTATATTGGTGTACTTCCTGTTGACGTCGGAGGAGACCAACTCATGAGTTCTCAGATTCTACCAGGAGATGGAAAGTGGGATCACATTATCTATGTCATTGGCAGTGAATTCCTGGCGTCAGTTGGCGTTAAACTGCCCAACTCTGTAAGTCCAAGAATGCAACTAAACTGTGTAGCTGATTTTTAACATAGTTATGATGTATCAATGTGGTTCGTTGTGTCAAAATCAAGCCAGTGTATATCAGGTCATGTTCACAATTATTACATCAGTTATTATGATCAACTTAATTTATAGAGAAATAATAACAAGCTTGTTTTAGGGTTGCGCTACACAAAATTACTGTTAGCTAATTTGTTTCACTGTTATAAGTATGGGACTCTCATAAAAATATAATCTTTTGGTACTAACGGACCGTGAGTAAAAACCTGTTGACCTTGACCTAGTTCTTGTTTCATATGACTACAGGAAGGAAGTACCCTAGAGATGGAGCAGCTGAAGAGGGCGGAGTTGGCAGAGGTGTCCGAGGCTCTACTCTATGACCAAGGAGTACATAATATACTTATATAAATATGGCTTAGTTCAATATACACATAGCTCAGAGACGTATGCTGGACACTTTCCACTGTTGGGTGAAATTAATACATTCATCAAATTTTTGACGAATCAATTTGCTCATCATACAGGTGTTGATAATGAATGAGGAGCAGACGCTCTACCAGTGTAACAAAGAGACAGTTGACAGTCAAGAAGGATCAGATGTGACAATAAAGTCATATAAACTGGCTGAATCCAACTTCTCTCCTCTAGAATGGTGTTTCACTGACAAATATCTCATCGTGTAAGTTCTTTATTTTAACAATATTCTATACTATGTTCTTGACTCTGAAATGGTCAACTTAAATATAAGTATTTTTATTCTGAATTGATGTTTCGGTCTTCTCCTCAGTTTCCATGCTCGGTCTAGGATTTTTCAATTGACGTCCTAGCCTTCTGCCATGACTGGAGTGTGTATAGTGTAAGAGGAATACAGAAAAGCCCATAGTCACAGACAATCATGATTATTGTGAGTTACTACATGTATATAAATTATGCAGCTCTGGAGATGAAGAGAATGAAGATGCTCTTTCCTTAGATTCTACCGACACTTACGACGAAGAAGACGACACGAAAGCTGTTGTACTATTCTTTGATGCAACTTCCTCTTTCAAACTGCTGAAGAGAATTGAAAAACGCAGTTTTACTTACGCTGCATACTTCAAGGTATAAAACTCTATTATAATTAGGTTTCAACTTTATTCTATATTTTCATGGGGAAGACAACTCTCTATTATGTTTGCATATTAGCTATCTGACAGGGAGGTGTGTGATCCTGAATGATATTTGCTTCTTTGAGTCGTGTTTTGTTATATTTCTAATCTATCAGCATGTGCTATGTACATGTAAGCCTATAGATTGTACAATGAAAATGAAAATGAAACTCTATTATAATTAGGTTTCAACTTTTTTCTATATTTTAATTGGGAGACACACAGACAATAACGAGGAAACAACTCACATATTTGTCTCATATACTTTTACTTATTGAGCTTGATTCCATCTTAAAATGGGAAGGTCGTACTACAATGTACTTCATGAGAATAATGACTTTTAACCAGAAGCAACCTGTACATACACATGGTACTTGAATAGAAAGACAACTCTCAATTATGTGTACGTATTAGCTATTTGACAGGGAGTTGTATAATCCTGAACGATATTTGTTTCTTTGAGTCGCATTTTGCTATATTTCTAATCTATCAGCATGCGCTATGTACATGTAAGCCTACAGGCTGTACAATTTTATTGTTAGCCTGTGTTATTTAAATTGTAGAATTTTGACACAACTATCCTGGTGGGCTCTTACACTGATGCTGGACTCAATATCTTTGATCCAGAGGCTATGGACATCAAACCCGTAAAGATTCCTGCTCAATATTCTCCTGACAAACTCTCCAGTAAGTAAAATAGTATTTCATTAAGCTCTGTTATTGGTCACCATTTTCATTGGTCTATTCCGATGGAAACTCAAACTGTTAATCATTCGGGCTACAGATTGGTAGGTTAACCGCTACGTCATTACAACGCTAGGAGGTTTTAACACGTTTCACTAGAGGTGACATTACTGGTAACTGTAAATGTATATCATTCGCTTGTTTTAGTGTTGGAAATATACAACAAAGATGAATGCTGTTACTGTACAGATAAACAGCCACATTTCTTCATACAATGCAGTGATGGGATTCTAAAACTTGATGTAACGTGAGTTGTCTTCTCTTTGTGTTCAACTTGATGCTACTGAGTTATCCTCTCCTGATGATAGTAGAAGGAAGATTGTTTTTAATACATACAGTTGTAAAAAGTAAATCTTATACACCTGCAGACAGTACAACTTATAATCATTTGCATGTGCTAGTGGTGGCATAGAATGTTTGTCTTCACATTATAGTGTTATTATGCCTGTTTGACTTGCAACGTTATAACACTTAACTAAATTCAATGTGCAGAAGCTGGTTATAGCTATATACTGGTGCCTATGCTCTATTATGTGTAGCTAAATAACTATATATCACTGTGTTTTAATCCTAGTCAGGACCTAGACCAGCATGGATGAAACCAACCTATTATATAAAGTGCCACATGATAGAATCATTATGTGTCCTATACCTCACCTCACATAAATTATTAGCGTTAATCAGTTAGTTGATACTGAATGTTGGTTCAAAATTTGTACCACAGGAAATGGAAGAACTGGGAGTCTGGAGAAGGAGTGGTTTATCTGGGAAATTTACCATCAAATTGGGGTTCCATAAGGTTGTCTACATCTAGAACCTACATTGCTGGGGTTACACGCTCCTCGTCTTCTATAGAATTGGCTAAGCTGACTGAGGACTCCCTTGTACCTCTAGGATTGTTTACTCTCCAAGGTAACGCCACCCATACTTTTTATTATTCTCAGTTTCTTGACATTGTACTACATTCAATCGTTTATTGATGACATAGTCTTAGCATTTACTAGTGGTAGGAGCTGAGGCATGAGTAGAGAAAACCACCTTCTATATCACTCTTCTGAGTTTCTTTTGATAAAAATACTGTCATGTAGCTGCGCATACATGAGTATTTACGGCCTGGACCGTTACTTCACCCTGCTTCCTCAGTGGTTAGCGCTATACTCAACCATTAAGATTGATGAGCTGAGTGATTCATGTTTAAATGAGTAGTCAGACGGTAACGTGAAGTTACAACTCCAGTGATACTGTTGAATTAGCCAAGTACTTCATTGTAGTTACGCCGTGTGATGAGTCTGATCAGAGATAATAATAAATAGTGCAGTCTATTTTTGTACTTAGTAAAATATGGTAATCACGAATAACTTTAAAATAAAGTTGAATTTGATGAAGCATAACTTGATATAAATACGGATGTCCGTATATCTTACATCTGGAAGTTGTTCTACTTTGTATGTATAGTTTATATTTGGAAGTTGTCCTACTTAGTATGACTTGTATATTTTGCATCTGGGAGTTGCCGACTTCGACTTTGTTAGAAATATTTCTGTATCATTGAACAGGATCTGTGGATAGGTTTAACTTCTCTGATGACAAGTATATCACTTCCATCCTGGAATCTGGAGAAGTAGTCTGTATGAAAGTTCTGGATGTAGCAAGTCCAGATCTGGAAGCTGAAGTGGCAAAACTACCCTGTGCACAGAACAGAGTCTGTCAAACTCAGGTAAGATTACTCTTGGGAATATTGTTGCACTTAACTGCAAGTTCGTTGAAAGTTTAGTATAAATTCCCACGCTGTCCTATTTATTCACATGCTGCACACAAATATTACAGAACATTTTTACATTATACAAAACTACAAAAGCAATTCTCAGTCTACTCAAATTTCTTCATCTCCGGTTTATCAACCAGCCGTTTTTTGCACCAAAAATGTTTCGTCCGACCAGTTTGGGTCGAAGCATGCCCTTCTGTGTGTGTGCCACTAATCCATAGGTCAAGATGTCTCCATATAACCCACAATGCGTTGCATGTGCATGCATGACACAGGCATCATAAGCGTATTATAATAAAGTCTTACTACATTGTAGAAGGAAATGCTGTCAGATCCTCGTTGGACAAGTCTTGGCTCTGGGAAGGTAATAAACTTGTTATACTATTTAAATGCGAATTGGATTTTCAACCTAGGGTGCACCAATTGCAAAGTTTAAACATGTTGGACAATTTTTCTCTGAATCCAATGCTGTACTAAGTCTAGAATCTTGTTAATATTCATTACTTTTATATAAAATAGTCGATACTGTTTGATTACTCCTCAACTCACCATTACTCAATATTTGCGTAAATTTTTCAACGCTTTAGTATGGGTAAAGGGTTTCACGATGTAAAGTGGTGCTAGATGCATTTTTGACTTTTATTTGTTGTGCTCAGATACTAGTCCTACTATAATTTCCAGGACTACCATCAAAGTATAAGGAACAAACATTAATTATTAATTGTATTGTATAACTTTATGCAGAACATCAATGCAAGCAGATCTGAAGACACTCTCTATAATTTCATGGAGGAATTCTCAAAGGAGACAAATAAAGCTGCATTCCCACTGGTAGGAGATGAACTGAACAAGTCTTCACTTGCCTCGGTATGTATAGGTCTTACCTGTTTGTTGGTGGATTTGTTAATACATGCAGGCCTATATGCATATTAGTTATCATGGCATTGCAAGCTGTTAAAAATGCTTGAGATATGAATATGGATCCATCTGCAAAAAGCCAATATCAAAGTACAGTGGACGGGCAGTCAGGTCATTCTATAATAATACGGAGCTTACTACTCAATTTGGTGGTTGGGGTTGACTGATTTCTCTAAAAACTCCCACTAATTGGGAGGACAACTTCACGTGATACTACCTTGGCGGTAGGTGGGGCTGGGACATTATAAGGGCTATGTGAACGGTCTTCCCCTCCTCTATCTATGCCAATATATATTATGACTTTGCTCTGACAAAGTTAATCCTTGTGTGCAGGAATTCCCTCAAGATTTCCGTGGCACCCCAGCCGAGTTTACTCCTACGATTAAGACAAAGCCTCTAGATGTAGAGTCACTTCTCAAGTCGCTGGGTATTGTTGACCAAAAGTAAGTACCACTACATGTTTACATTTAACCATGTTACTTAATGTGTGTTTTACAATGCATGTACATTTGTATTTTTCTCTGAGCTTTACACAGCCCTGATCTCTACGGATAGTAACATTGAGTTATCAGTGTAATTGCTGTCAAAAGGCTGCTTGCATTGGATGTGAACACATCAGATCCTTAGCAAGACTAACAATGGATGCTAGCTATCAATTATTAGAGTATTTTATGCTGCAGCAAAGGGGAACTTCTGCTAAAATGTGGTACAAATTTGGAGTTGTTTCACCTTCAGTTTGGAAGACCATAGAAAAGCTGTTTGATTTGTGTATAGTTATTCAGTGTATGACGGTCTACTCCCATTTGCAGGAAAAGCAACTTTGAATTGTTAATGAATGTCAAAAAAACTATATAAGAGCAATGTTTTAGTTCTTCTCTGGAACTGTTTACTCCAAACTTAAGGAGAGACAACTCCCTATTAGTAACAACTGGTGACAACATTCTATAACTTAACCACATAATATTACTGTAGGGAGGGTGAGCTTTTACCCCACCCGCCTGCTGGACCAAAGCCTCTCAATAACATTGGTCTGTTATCCTATGAACCCAACGCTGTAGACAGTAATATCCTACCACCAGGTGACATTCCTTTTCCTCCACCTTTACCTCCTCAGGCAAGTAGAATATCATCTTAATGTGTTACTTGATAGATAGACAGACTATTATAGACATACAATACATGTATATTGTAATGGTTTCTGTGATTTGGTGCGGTCGTCCTTGGACGACTATCGACCCAGAAATGAAGTGCCTATGAGTGGTAATAGGACTTCGCATTACATGAAAGATCGAGCGGTCTCAGTAGCCCAAATACTACCAAAGACGACCCATCTGATCTCAAGTCCGACCTTCAGACTATACAATGAAAGAGAGTGATCCGACCTAATAGGCGGTTCGTTAAGCGAATGACCTAGTAAAAGGAAGAGAAAGTCTCTGTATCAAGTATAGATGTGTCTTTATTGAAAGCCAAGTGAAGACTGAGACAATGAACAGTAAAACAGTGCCCTTTATATAGTATAAGGACTTCCGGCCGACGTGACGTCGGGAAAAGACGACGTGTGGTCGTCCGGAAGTTGCGCAACAAGATGGCCGCCGGAAGCCCGACGGCCGACCCAAAATAGGTCGGGTTCTACAAAAGTTGCTTATAATGGTCCAATTCATGTACAAAATGAATATCAATGGATTCTGAGAGGTCGGGCCTCTGTACATGGGTATAAAAGGCATTAAAAAGACTTAGTAACATTCATGCAGTTATATACAGTTATATAGTGGAACAATACATGAATAAGCAGTGAGTATTAGCACATGGAGACACATATGTAGACAGTAATTAATGGTTTGGACATGCAATACAGTTTAAGGTAAGTATACGAACACTAATTATGAGAATGTGAGTGTCAGATGAGTAGCGCTATAACAACTACTGAGCACTTTAGGTGCGACGGAGCTTTGTCCGGGAGTTGGAGTCGTATACAAATGTCCTGTACCATCACAATATGTTTATATAACTATGTATGCCGAAACTAAAGCATTTTGAGGTGTTTAATAGCATTAGTTATTATCTACTACCTTGTCATATCAAACAAAGTCAATAGACATGAATATAAGATCTGTTCTTCTACAAACATACATGGCTGCAGTTGAATATGCAATTAATATTCTCATAATTTCTAAGAGTTATCCCAAGTTTATGTTCATGTTTCCACTGCATAACCCGGCTTCAGAAATACTACAGATTGTATAATTTCTAAGAGTTATCCCAAGTCCATGTTCATGTTTCCACTGCATAAGTCGGCTTCAGAAATACTACAAATTGTATAAATGTATGTTGGCTCCGCATCATTCAAGCTGCAGGAAAGCAACAAGGTTTATAGGTTTGCACATTGTATTAAAATTATTTTTTAAACTGTTTTCTCTAGAAGCTAGAAACTCCAAAGAATCTAAAACTCTATCACTCTATGCCGACAGAAGAAAGAGAAAAGAAATTAGATAAAGCTATTGAGGATATCAACAAGAAATCTTCTGCCATGTGTTCCATATTGTAATTCGTGGTTTCCTAATAGACTCCATGAGTTTAGTTGATACCTAGTATTGGGTACTCAGCACCTTCTACACAACTGTGAGTCTCATTCCTGCTCAGTGGGAGTGTGTATTGTACTGACACTCATAAGCAATTGATCACATTGTGAATGAGAGACAAATTGGAAGGGGATAACTTCTTATAATTATGATCAATAGCTTCTAACCGGCTGCCCATGGCTTATGTCCTGCAGTTGTTGATAGTGTCTGTTACAGCTACTAAATGCTGGGGGATGTTGGTGATCTGTTTCAGTTTTATTCAAATTTATTATATTTAATTTGTCCTATGAATTGATATTAACAATATTGGTTTCAGTAAAAGTGAAAATCTCGTTGGACTCTGATTATTTGACATGTCCATATTTTTTTAAATTTAACTTTTATACCTTATGTGACGCATTTACATTCTTGTATTACTACATATTCTTACTTATATACTTATCTTAGATCAGTGATATTATTTGTACTTTCGTTTTAAATATTTATTTTAAGTGATTTCTTGTCATTTTCGGGATGCAGTGTGTCAATCAAAGTGGTACCAACTGTGTCTGATGTCCTTTTTCCTTCTGTGATTTATTGTACTTTTTTTCTTGAGGCATTGATTAAAAATTTGTTGTGAAATTAAAAGGTCTACCATCACTACTGTATTAAATACTAACTGACTGCTCGATAGAGCTTGAAGTTTTATATCACCATGTTTCATCTTCGTCAAGAGTGCTAGTAACTAGTAACTACTACTACTGCTACTACTAACTAGTTCTAGCTGGAAGCTGGTGTCTTCAAATGATAACAGATTAGCTATTTTTTGTTACCATGAGATGTGATAAAAAAACATCACTGACTCTCACATTACAAATAAGTTGTATACCCACACTGTATTCCAACGTGTTCTTTGGATGTACATGTACTAACACTAACACATGTTGAAATGGTGCACATTCTAAATAAGAATATGTACTGGTAGTTAATAATCATATCTACATGATTGCTGACAAATTCTCAGTTTAGTTTTTCACTCTACAACACTTCATCTTGACAAAACTGAGTTCATGCACTACTGTCTCAAGCATGAGATAAGGCATATAACATGATAATGTGATTTTGCCTGTCTATGATGAAGTATATTTTCTCTCAAAACAGATAATTCTGACAAACAGAAGTGAACAAGGAAATTCAAGTTAGAAATAATCAGTGTGGATGTGGAAAATACAATACAGGTTGTAAAAATAAACCTTTCAAGATTATATATATATTGTACATGTATTTACAAACACTACTCTTGTAAACTTGCAGGGTAGCAAATGCTAATAGGTCATTATTTGATTACCAACAGTTGGAATTATAAAAAAAACAGTTTGACTGGTGGAAATGCATTAATCATTGCATAGTAAAGAAATGCACTTATAAGAGGAATGCCATATCATGGCGAGGAAACAACTCCTAAAGTATAACACAGTATTTTGTTACAAGGCTGGACAACTCCAATATAGAAGGTATGCAAAGATCTGCATTTGGTCTGGAAGAAATGCCAGAACAGAGACTATCAAATCATCTACAACTGGATATCTATCCGCTGTTCATGAGGTAATAAACTCCTCTTCATGGAGAGGGAGGGCGACTTCAGAAATGAATTGAATTTGATTGTGATACGTACTACTGCTATCAGTCAATTAGTGCACCATTATAGTGGTTGTTCTCTCAGTTTTTACCAGTTGAGCCGTAGCCACCAGCGCCCCTCTCTGTTTCCGACAGAGTAGAGACCTCTTCTAACTCGGGGTAGTATATTTTCTCACATATTAGTTGAGCAACTCTGTCTCCTTTTTCCACCTAAAATGGGTGGGTAAACCATTAATCAAACAGATATCAGTAGCTCTACTGCCCCATGATTGGCTGATACAATCAGAAGACTTTGGGTATATATGTACATGTATATAGGGCTAGGCCTGCTTTATATGCCATGTACGTATCCACAATGTACAGAGTATTTGCTATTCACAGTTGGCATGCCATTGTGAACATGTTTAGAATTGTTAATTATGAGCAATTTCAGAATTATAAGTGACTGGGCACCTGAGGATATAGTGAAATATGGCTGGCTGATTGCTAACAGTACATGATACGTCTTTTTGTTATGTACAAAAGCATGTAAATCACTGTCAATGTATCAAGATCCCAAATGTGAAACCCATGAATATAAAAGGGCGCTGGGGAAGCATATCAGTTACTTCACAACATTGACCTCATGACATGGATTGGCTCTTATCTTGGTACCTGCATCTCTGGTTTGGTTTGGAACTCAGCAATTAGGAATCAGGAAATTAGTATGATGTTTAGTAAAATGTACACTTGCTGAGTAGGCATACAGTTCAGAAAAGTGAGTCGCATACTAGAGAAAAAATGAATGGGGTAGAAAAAAGGGGCTAACTTCTTTTAATAGCAAACAGGCAGTAGAAGAGAGCTTCTCGAACATATTTTCAAGAACAATGATCTACATGTATAGAGTAATCTTGGAATAATCTCTCACCTTGTAGTCTTCTGTGCTAAAGTTAAAGAGGATAACTCCGACATTGCCCCGATAGTCCTCATCAATCACCCCTGCTCCGACATCAAGAAAGTGTTTGTGGGCAAGGCCTGAGCGTGGAGCCACTCGACCGTAACAACCAGATGGCAGCTCTATCTGTATGTCAGTCTTGATGAGACTCTTGCCTTTGGCAGGTACAACGCATTCGTAAGCACTACAAACATTGTCACTAATTAATTATACCACTAATGCTTCAGTAGGAATTAGGAGTTAGCTGTACAAGATTGCTGGAGGTGTGCTAAATGAAAGTCATTAATTATTGTTCTCATCCAATTTTCGGCATATGTATAACAAAGGCCTATATATAAGTCAAAAGGAACGCAGAAGGAGAAAAGGAAAGTTAATATCAAATATCAATATGAATCAAATATGAATCGGATTCAGCAGAAGAATAAGCCTACACATTTTGGATTCTACTGTAACTGTTAACTGTGCCATGAATTGAATAAAAAAGATTCCGCAAATGTGGATGTGTAAAAACTAACGCCACTTACATTAATAATTAATATAGTCATAGATAATCCATAATATAAATAGTAAAATACCATGAAATATATATTTCATTCGCCATGAGATGACCATTGCCAATGTGAATGTCAATGTGATTTGTTCTCACCTATATAAATCGTAGCCTGCAGCCAATTTTGAGCCCCTTGTAGGGGTAGTGGCATGCTCACTTAGCTTTGCAAAGCGCAAAACGGGTCTCACGCAACTTTGGTATTTACGGCCATTGTGATTCTCCTTTTGATTTTCATCAAGACACTGGGCATCAGATTCAGCGTTCATTCGATTGCAGTCTGCTTTTAGTCTTTTCTTTGGGGAGGCTGTTGATAGATTACCGAGCTGCTTTAGTGGACTGGCTGCAGGAGATGCTTGCCTTAATGATGCCATTGATTCTGCTGTCAACTACAGGGGAGATCGGAACAATTATAGTATAGAGCAAATTTACGTGTGTACAAAGAATGCAGTGGTCAATTATATGGGAAACCCGCTCAAAAACTTTAGCATAGGAACCGGTAACATTGGCAGTATCACACACTTTTTAGTGATAGTTTTGTGATGTTAGTAGTGCTGCAAAGGACCACAGGCAAATAGCTCTCCCGCCATAAAACCATGTGGTTACCATAGAGATTTCCCGCTTTCTTTGAAGCAAAACAAAAGACACTGGTAAAACCAGAGGAGATAAGACAACTTCAATAGCAAAGCTAGCACTGTTCTCGCAGCTGAAATATTGTCGGTATAGTAACGTCTTAAAACGATCACACTGCATTTTTCAAAAAGGAACGAGTCCAGCAAGACCTGCTGACATTCGTTTCCGTTTTATGGTTGCTACCAGTTGCCATGTAAAATTAATAAAAAAAGACGTGGGCTTTCCTTCAAGTAGTTTTTGCAAGCGTTCAGCGTTGCCATCAGCAACTTTTAGTTGTGATTGCTCAATCTACAAGTCAATTATATTCAGCAATTGATTTCAATTTCTAAGTTGAAGCTACAATTCCATATTTTTACAACAATTATCAATATCGAAGGGTGTAACTAAAACACCGTCTACGCCGTCTACACCGTCTCCAGAAAAACGCCGTCTACTTCCGGTTTAAAGAAATAATACTTTTGTGGCGAAAAATCTTTGGATTTGTCTTTTCTTTTGACTCAAATTGTAAAAGAAGACAACTTCTACCCGCTTCTCTAATAATTTGCGATGGAAGTCTTGCTATAAATTCTTGTGATGCTTTTGGCAATAAAAATGTCAGTTTGGCTGCTGTTTTGCTGCTTCATAATGTTATACAATCATGTATGTGCAATGCTGTAATGATTACTTTTACTTGCCTTTACACAGGTTATAGCCATCTTTGAACCAATTAATGATCCCAATCATGTGAAGTTTTCTTCTGTTCTTGCTAGAAACAAGTTGGAGAAGGCAACTTCACACTAGGAAGTAGATTATTATTAACCTGACTGGTAAGCTTGTCTCTATAATATTTAGTTAGTGTTTAATTATCATTTTAAATTGTAGAAATTGCTGTGCAAAGCAAGCTGAGTCTGTTTGAAGAAGGCGTGATGGCAGTAATGCCAGTTTATCATACCAATAGTGCTGACAATTATTATTGAAGAGGTCTTGTACATTTTACCTAGCTTTTTGCATGTCATAGCTTTCTCTGATTTGTGATTATAGGCCTACTGTCAAGTTTGCTTTTTTTCTTGGTAACTAAATGGGAAGGAAACTCTATTGCATAAAGTGGCCTAGGGGGAATTATACCAAAATTGAATAATTTACTTTTTCTTTGTAGCAGTCAATTATAATTGTATTACATTTCACACAGCCATGCTCCATGTACACTGCCATTATTCTATAGCACACAATCTTGCAAACAATTGCAACAAAACGTTAAATTGTCCACTCTTGTGCACACATAGCAGGAGAGTATAACTTCTGACCAGACTTGATGGGTTGAATAAACAGGTTAGTACTAATTTAGTTATATAACAATAATACTTTATGCAATCATTGCAGTATTTCTCATAAACCAATGTTTCACAACGTGTGATGTCTTATTGTACATATACATGTAGATATTAAGATTTCTTTGCATGGTATGCATTGTTATAGGTGTAGGTTATCTAATTAGCAGAGTCAGTAGGGTCCTATCTACGTTGTACCTTGTCCAGGGTTTAGATCAGTGGGATAGGTGGGAATTGAGGTGTTCCTCTGGAGTCCAAGAAACTGTTTGGTTTGCCAAATATTCTGCCATTTGTTACAGCTGAGAAAACCCTTGAGTAATGTGTTAGGTGGGTGCAATTCCCACGGGGTTGTACCAGACCTCCTGGTAGTCACTAACACTAATGTCGCCATAGTAAACAGGAATTGTCGATTGTAAAGTAGTAGTCAAAAATTATTATGGTGGCATGTTTATATGTAATGTACATTTATGTCGATATATCTTTGTTGCAAATTTAATGTTTGAATCAACTATATTTGGTTCAGCTCTAACCTTGGGTAACAAACTGGATAGTAGCTGGTAACTGGTAACAAACTGCTGGATATAGGAAAATGGGGACATTCGGTGCTGATGCTAACATAGAGTTTGGGCTCCGTAGGAGTCGCACCTACTCAGCACAGGTCTGTCCAAATTAAATGAAGCTTTGCCTCCTTTGTACTTTCGGAAGGAATAATTTTACTGTATATTTATGGTATAGTGGTAATGCGGCAAAAGTACATATTGTAGCAATATTATGTTGTTCTGCAACAAATGCCTGTGCACATGTCTCTAGGTATGTACAAAATACTATGACCACAGCTGTAGGCAGCACAAAGTACAACTCAAGGTTTCGCCTTACCTACTTGTAGATTTCTAATTTGAGTACCAATTTATTTTATAAGTTGTCATCAATCTCATGCAACCCTGTTAGGCTTCACACCTTCTTGAAACAGACTTGCTTTGTACAACAAATCCTGCAATCGGAAATCATAATTAGCACCAAAAAATTAATATTATAGACAATCTTATCAGTCAGGCTATTAATAATCTACTTCCTAGTGTGAAGTTGCCTTCTCCAACTTGTTTCTAGCAAGAAGAGAAGCAAACTTCACATGATTGTGATCATTAATTGGTTCAAAAAGAGTTATAGCCTGTGTAAAGCCTTGTAATGTATAATGTACAATATAATGCAGCATTATACATAATTATACAATTATAAAACATTGCAATATGCTAGCAGTAAAACAGCAGATAAACTGGCATTTTAATCGCCATCACAATTTATTGTTGGAGAAAGCAAGTTGAAGTTGTCTTCTTTTAAAATTTAAGTCGAAGAAAAGACAACTCCAAAGATTTCTCGTTACTAGAATATTATTTCTTTAAACCGGAAGCAGACGGCGTTTTTCTGGAGACGGTGTAGACGGCGTAGACGGTGTTTTAGTTACACCCATATCGAATATGAATATATCAATATGATATCGGAATATGATCCGAATTCCGATTATGATGTTATGAATTACAATCGATCAACAGCAATGTATGTATGTTAATGTTATCTGATATCTAGATCAATTTTGAGTCATCCTTCCTAAAGTATTTGTTGTTATAGCTGTGCCCTACAATGATTCTTCCCTTGTTCATAATACCCTGAACTTGTAACAGAGACGACTCATTGTGATTGTAGTAGATTCATATTGATTTATTTTATTGCTATTATTGTATTATTATCGTTCTACTGACTACTGCATACATACACACATACATACATACATGCATACATACATACATAAATTATTTAAGGGTTGAAATTTAATGAAGATCTATAATAGC
This sequence comes from Bugulina stolonifera, assembly GCA_935421135.1. NCBI lineage: Eukaryota > Metazoa > Bryozoa > Gymnolaemata > Cheilostomatida > Bugulidae > Bugulina > Bugulina stolonifera. Next base: position 9,971,822 of record OW285191.1, read on the forward strand.
AGCTCAATTGGAATATGGAAGAAGGAAGCATTAAAAGTAAATACAGCGATTCACCATCTCAGGAGAGAGCGAAGCTTTCTACTATTCTTGGTTTGCCAGCAGGCTTTCCTGAAGAACACAAGAATGTTGTGAGGATATTTTTAAGCTCTACTTTTACTGGTAAGTTTGTTTGTTTACCACGTGTAGTTGAGGGCCTATGCTATATAAACTAGCTTCATGCTTGACTCAATGTAACGGCTAAGTCATGAAATGGTCACCATAATGATAGGAAGTTGCATTCTATTATTTAAGTACTTCGTTGCATAACTGATCAAGTAGGAACCTTGACACAGGTTATTTTTATAGATATGTCATTGGAAAGGAACACACTGATGGCTGAAGTGTTTCCAAGGCTGAAGAGTTACTGCCAACAGTCTTATAATCAACAGTTTCAGGTGTAAATATAACCTTCTACCTGAATGGCTTTTCAGTATTATAATAACATAAATGATTTTTTAGTGGTTCAGTTTTGTATAAGCAAGTGGCATTTTATAAATTTGTCTTTAACCATCATGAATTTATCAGTGTAAGCTTAGGTTATCATTGTTAGTTTATTACTAAGCAAGTAGCTTTTACCAGGATTTCAATATACATTTTACATTGACCAATTATAGAGTGAATGTGTTTTCCATCCACCGATATCAAATATGGTACATTGCCTAGATTTAATTTCAATTGTTCTCAATGTGCATTTGTTTCTTGGCTTTTTCTTTGGCTTTTTAACTCAGGCGCTCATTTTCAGAAGTTTGAATAATATATTATGCTTATAACCTTTTACAATGCTACTGTTAGTAGTGAGACATGATCAGTTTGCCAGCATATCATGGGCTACAGCTTTCTCAACTTTCTATCCAAGACTTTCTCAACTGGGGCTAATATGGGGAATACCTAACAGTGATCTATCTCTGTATATACATGTATAACTTCACAATAAATATTATCTCATTGTTTTCAAATAACAGGTAGTGGACATGAGATGGGGTGTCCAAGATCAGGCAAATGATGACCACTCCACATCTGAACTCTGTATGAGAGAAATAATTAACTGTCAGAGAGAGTCGGCTGGTCCAAACTTTGTTGTTAGTTTTACTATATCCTTGTGCTTATAGATTGTGGAAAAACTCATGTTATCTTGTCACTTAACATGTGCATGCTCTAGTGACCTCATGAATTCACTTGCATAAAGTATTTGCTACTGATAATTGATATTGCTGCATCTATAATTATACACTCTACATCTACACTGTAGTGGCAGGAGTCAGTTCAAAATTTAACCTTTCAAGCTCAATAAATACAATTACAGCTCTTATTGGGAAACCGTTACGGTACGAGATATCTGAAGAAGAGTATTAGTGTTGAACATTGGAATATTCTTACCTCCCACATACAAGATGGTAAAGTAAAGGAGTTATTGGACACTTGGTATAAAGAGGATACCAACTCTATCCCTTCGCAGTACATACTTCAGTCTATCAGGTTAGTAGGCCTACAGTACGAAACCTCGTTTCTCATATCTACAAGTAATTGTGTAATTTACCTAATGAGGTAACCTTTTGGCAGTCGTGGCATGCTTTAAATTTGCTGTCTCACTCAGTTTCTAAGCAACCGCCTATTTCTTGGTCTGTCAAAATGGGTTGCCACTTTCAAACGTTGCTAGGTTGTTTCTTGTGCTGATAATTTCCTCTCACAACATCTGCTAATTAAAAGTCATATCATAGAGAACCGTCACTTAAAGCTTTCTGACTGTAGCTCCGTGGAGAATGGTAAAGAGGTATGGAACAACAACTCTAAACTGATGTACGATGCTGTTAGTAAGGCTGCACTAGAAGCTAGAGCAGGAGGTGAGATGTCAGCTGAAATAGCTCAAGAGTACATCAGATCAGGTAAGATTATTGCAGACAACTAATAAACGTAGCTAGGTAACATATAGCAATCTATATGGGATAGGCACCACAACTAAAGGGTGGTCAGAGCATGCATCTTAGAATTGGTTGCTTTTAAAACTTGGTCAGTGGATTTGGATATTGTAAATGGATAAGTATGATGATAACCACAACCTCACAGTGTCTATGCTCTCCTTGTCTTGATTGTATCATTTGATTTATACCTTAATTAAATTTCGTATCTATTAGTAACGGAGGAAGAGGTAGACATTGCTGGTATTCTGTCTGACAATGAGAAACAGAAGACAAATTGTCTAGTATTTGTCCGTCAGATAAATAGGATTGACCTGCAGCATCCTAAGGCTAAGAGATTCATAGACATGACCGAGGCTAAGGAGAAGGACAAGGAAGGTCAAGGTGAAGTTAATTTATTTTCAGTTGATTTTATTTCCCATAGCATCGGTGCAGAATACTCAATGTTGACTTGCTTGCCTTCATCTGTTGTGATTTATTTTATCGTGTTTGATAGATTCATGCTAGTTTTCACAAACTATCAACTTACCTGTTTTCACCAAATTGTTATTGGAAATTCTGTAGATGGGTTTGCTTGAGGATGTGATTTTTAATAAAGAGTAGCTGTCATGGTTTACTAAACTACTGTCTCATATTTTCAAGTTTTACTTTACTATCGGTGCCTTCACTAAATCTTAAGCTTTCTGAAGAATTGCTCATGTAGTCAAAGTAAAACTACTAGAGATATTTATGAGTTTTGAGAATGTGTTAATCTTGCCTGGTCTTGTGTGACTGAATAACGAATGTCGTTAGGGTGCATCATCAATAGCCTTCGGCGATTTCTGACCATAAATGTTTCATACTAGGCCTTTTAGATACTCTGGGTTACATAATATCATATGAAATCCTCCACAGTTCTGTACAGTATTGACCTTTCATTCTATTTTCTTTACTATTGTTCATATTTATTAATCTATTCAATGCATACAATGTATGATCATTGAATTATATTATAACTAGTTTATAAACATTCTGTATATTGATCTATAACATTCCCCAACATTAGTGGCTAACTATGCTATAATTTATTATCATCTGACAATTGGCTCCAAAAGAGAGAGGGGAGTGCCCTATGGCTATGGCTACAGTTTGTCTGAGAAAGAATATTATGTACAAATACATCCAATATTTTTGTTCAACAGATCTCTTATCCAACCTGACTCAAAAGGTGAAGGCTAGCATGCCAAGTGAGAATATCAAAGAATATTCAGTTGATTGGTCTGATACTGATGGTATTAATGCAGAAGATCACAAAGATTATCTGCAGAAGTTCTCAGATGATTTCTACAATGAAATTAAACGGATGGTTGACACTGCTGCCGCTAGTGAAGATCAGACAGCTAAGGTGAGATTTCTGGTTTTTCAAGTTCGTCTGAATTGACTTGAATTGAACAAAGTGGAGGATCATAGTGGTTGGTTTTGATGTGGGCCAAGTATACATTTGCTGTAATTAAATTTTTCTGATGAAGTCTAAGTTCTGCCTTAAATTTATTTGTGGCCCAAATTAAAATTTGATATCATATCCACAGATTGTTACTCTTATCAAGTTTATGCGACCAGAGATTTATTGTAATCTAGCTGATTAATGAATTTCATTCAAATAATATTCTCTGCTTCCTTACCTTTAGGTCTTACATGAACACAAGTTATGCAGAGAGGTGCTTGCTCACTCCAGGTTGGCTCAAGATAAACTCTCCAAAGTTGTACCACGGACAGACATCTTGGACCAAATAAAGTCGTATGTTACAGGAGATTCAAACCAACCAATAGTAGTGCACGGTCATTCTGGTTGTGGTAAAACTAGTGTCATGGCATCGGTAGCAACACAGGTGAGTTATACTTTCATTGAATACATATTATCATACTCTTGGACTTTATTAATAATTCCTGTATCATGCATGATGAGGATACATAACTCCAAAATTAATATAAATCATCTTTCACTTTTATCTTAATGCATTATTTGTTGACCAACAGTAAGTTATTAGTTCTGATAAGCCATATCTGATACTATTTTGAATATTACCGTTGAATGATCAGAGATGTCTATTGTAGTTGACTGCAACCAATGTTGGATGTGCACATTTATTTTTATTACACTTGATATGTGTCTGTATAATTCTCTATTACCAGTGCAGAGAATGGTTGGGGAATGGAGATAAGACAGCAGTCATACTCAGATTTCTTGGTACAACTCAGCAGAGTTCTGATATTGAACTGTTACTGGAAAGTCTTAACCATCAGCTCAGCTCTGTCAACTCTATGAATCTCAGCATTAAACACAACAGCAACAAAAGTATGTACCATTTCTAGCTCTGTTATTATTAATAATTCATTTTTGACTACTAGCTTAATCATGACGTCTGTTTTTTATGAAACACAACACATATATTGTTTCCTCGCAGCACTCAAAGGGCTTGCCTACCGATTTAAAGCAGAAATAAATTCCTCAAGAAATCAAGTAGTGATTGTATTGGACTCTCTTGATCAGCTGAGAAAGAACGACTATGCCTTCAATCTGGCCTGGTGAGTCTGGGGTTCGTCTGCTCGGGAACAGGAAACACACAATTATAATATGCTACATTATATTTCTGTTTTGTTATACTATGTGATTAAAGCATAGATAATTTTGTCATACCATATTATGTTACCTAGGTTACCAGAGACACTACCTCCCAATGTCAAGTTGATCGTCTCAACACTCCCAGATATTTATGGAATTCTTAAAGCTGCTCGTTCTCTGGGTTTTCCAGAAAATAACTTTCTTGAAGTGAAGAGCTTGGACGAGTCGTCTGCTTGGGCTATTATAGATAAGTGGTTGGAGATGAGTCAGAGGAAGGTGAGGGTTAAAGAAAGACTAAAGCTCACAGTTTTAAAGATGAATGCATTATCACTTGTCTCATTGATGTTAAACTACTTTTGGGATCGAAAGCCTGAATTTATGGATTTTACACAGCATGTTGAACAATATTATTTCAGTTGACTGCAAACCAAAGAGAGGCCGTTACTTCGGTGTTCAAAGACAAGCCGCTGCCCCCTCTCTACATCAAACTCATATTTGATATTCTGGTGAAGTGGAGATCTTATGAGCAGGCTACATCAATACCTACTGATGTCATTTCCTGTATGGAGCAGCTGTTTTCCACCCTCGAGAACACCCATGGTAGGTGGCCACCTTACCAAAAAAACTTAATTGATATAGAACGTCAAAATGGCAGTACCATTTTAAAATTAAAGAATAATATACTCCATTTGTGTGATTAATCTGCTTTGTAGGTAAACTGCAGGTTGGACTGGCTTTGTGTTATTTAACCTGCTGTCCAGGAGGTATTTCTCAGACTGAGTTAGAAGACACTCTGTCTATCGATGACTCATTCCTTACTGTAGTGTTCCAGGTAAACAGAACATTCTATGGTTTATAAAAACATAAAGTCAGATTGTAGTATGTCCATTGGAAATATCTTTTAATTATTGCCAGTGAAGGTTAGTTTGTTGTTTCCACATTACTTGGTAAAATGATTTCCAACTGTAGTACCACATACCACCACTACGTAGAATTCCACCAACACTCTGGGTGAGAATTAAGAATGACATCAGAGACTACATCGTAGAGAAGGAATCAAATGGAGTAGCTGCTATGTACTGGTATCACCGTCAGTTTATAGAGTTTGCTACCAGAAGGTATGAGAATAGGAGCAGTATACATTATAATATATACTATTTATTGGGTATACATGTTCCTATGTACCTATATGATTTGTTGCCACATATTGTGTGTTTGATTAATTTAATACTTTTACTGTCACCTGGTCATGAATGTAAATGCACTATTTCAATATGACTCTTCTTCTCATGGCCATCCCGAGAGCTGAAGTTCTGTTGGGATTGTCTTCTTTGCTAGAAGCTAAAGTCGACCAATCATGTCAGACTTACTCTATACTATCTAGTATAATGTATAACACTTACTCAGATCTTGTATCGTTATTTTTAATGCAGATATGTGGCAGGAGAACAGATAAAGCACTGTTTAACCACACTCAGTGATTATTTCACTAGTAAATGGAGTGACAGACCTAAACCTTTCGCATACACTGAGAGTCAAATGAAGAAACTAAACCTGACAGACAGCTCTGCTCAAGCTCTTCGGTATGCTATAATATATTATATATCTACTGTAGCTATGCGAGGAGGTACTCTGACATGAGAAGATAAATCTAATTCTCTTTACTCAGTGTTGTAATAATATAATTACTATGTGTCTATTTAGAGATATGGTATCTGTTTACATACAGGCTAGTAGCATCTCAACCCACAAGGTACAGTAAACAAAAGTTCAACACACGTAAAGTAAGTGTACTCAGCCAGATCTGGTCTGATGAGAATCTGAAGGAGATGGTGTTTATAAACAGTTCCAGATATATCATGGACATACAGTTCCTAACTGGTAGGTGGTGATTATATTACATTGTGTAACTCTGTTGCTGTAACCACATGGTTGTAACGTTGTTATGAAATATTTAAGCTATCAGTATATCAAATACAGTATTGTATATCTGTATATCTTCTGTTATTCAGCCAAGTTCAGTAGTGACTCTTGGAGTAACATGGAGTCAGAGCTCTCAGCTTTCTCTTCTTACATGACACAGAAAGGAGATTCATTGGTGAGTTATTTGGTGCTTGTTCTTATCGACTGCAAGTATTATTTCAATGTAGTTGTAATTTATTTTGTTTGCCGATATTATTACATATACTGTAAGGGTTATTTAACATTTGTTATATTCACTCATTCGCTGTAAGAGTTGTCTCCATCTGATCTACTCATCACTAGTTTTCCCTGACTATTTCTAGACTGATGAAGAGAAGATATATTCCACAGAGTATACATACTTGTATTCAGTCTTATCTATGTACAATGGACTGATATCACAGTCTCCCTACACATGCTCTGCTCAGCTGTTTGCTTGTCTACAGGATAAATACAATCTGTCTGCACCAAAGCCTCCTTCTGGTACTGTATATTATTTTCTTACTTTTATTATTCCGTTATGGTTCATTTAATAGTATGGTCTGAATTTTTGTATGTGTTATTTTGAATACTGTCATGGCATTCAGTTACCCTGTTTAACAAACCCTTAGCTATTTATTCTAGAATCATCTTTATGATACCTATGCTCACATTAGAACTTTGCGAGTCATCTATTTATGCATATGAGTTATTACACCTCGGTATCCCAGTAATGGTGTTCCCTGTCTTGTCTTGTTGTATTTCGTTTTATAATTCAGTGTAATGTATAATACTATATAATATATAATGCATATACATGTACACTGCCAAGTATTCATCCCTTCATATCATCTAATATCTAGTTATAGTCTCAACTAAGGTAAAACATGCTATTTATGTGAATGTCTTTTAATTCTGTTTTAGATGTGCAACTACCAAACTTTGCCTGGTTTCTAAAAGATTTACTCTCAGGGCGGGGGTCTGATCTATGTCCCCTTTTACCTGTAAGCAAAATTCTAGATTCTCCTGGTGGAATGCAGGTCTTAGTTAAACCAACTTCTAGAGCAGGATGTCTTTTCCCCTTCAGTTACAAGGGAAAACGTGCTGTGAGTTTAGTAGTTTTCTCCACTTTATAACCCTATGATGCAGTAGTACCGCCCCTCTTGTGTGGAAGTCTTACATGCTTGCTGTCTGCTATAGATAGAACAGAGTCACACGTATTGAGCCACACTTTGTCTGCTATCTCTAAATTACCCAATTTGTATTGGAGAATGCAATATTTCTTCTCATTTTCTCAAGGTTGCATCTACCGGGGTGGAGCTCACGGTCTACTTTATAGAAGAGCAAGGACTTGTAACTGAAGCTATCTCTATCACTGACTTAGAGTACTCTAACCATGTGACTCGCATCTCGCTTAATGAAGAAGAGAATTATCTGTTGGCTAACAGCAAATTTGGGTTCCAGCTAATTTCTCTGGAGAACAAGCGTGTTGATCTGGACGTTGACGAGGTAGTCATTGGATTTAATTCGGCATTTTTCTAAGCATGTCATTTTTTAATGCGGTGGAAATAGGTTTGAAATTTCTATATCATCAGAGCTGTGGCAGCGCTTTATAGTAGTTAAAAAATACAAAGTGTACATTGTGTATGAATGATACCATAGTGGAAAAGCTACTAATTATCGTGACACTTTCCTTTCGTTTCTCTAGCTCTTATTGGACGAAGCAGACTATCGAAGTACTCTTGATTGTGATCACATAGAGGTATTCTACAATCCTTTAACTAATGGGAAAGACTCCATTATGATTCATATATGTGGAACACAAGCTGTAGCTATATACTCTGTAAAGGTAAGTGTTACACGCTTTGCACTGTATACTAGACATACAGTATTGCTACTTTTGGTACACAAACAAAGCAGGTAATCAATAACTTTTAATGATAACTTTTCTTCAACGATGACGTCTTGTTAACCCAAAAGCGTGAACACAATAAAGCTCACACTTTTTTTTACCGTTTCCACCGTCCCATATCTGACTGCAAGATGTTAATAATTGTGTTTGAAATGACTTTTCTGCTCCCCTAACTTATGTTCATTGGTTGTAATGCAAATATGTATTTCAGCTGAGGCAGATAGTTTGGTCTCTCAGAGTGACTAAGGGTGAAGGTTTTACACGTCACATGTCTGTACACGATACAGATCAGGATCATGTTAAGGAATTGGTAGTTGTCTTCTCTAAGCATACAGATGTCTACACTATGGAGCTACAAGAAGATGGTGGAGCTGTGGTGTCTCTCAGAAAGGTATTTATTGTAATAAGCTCCATTTTGTTAACCCTCTAGTTGGAATTGTCTTTCCCTTTTTATGGGAGACACAACTCCAATAAAAATATTCACAAAATTTCCATCTGCCATGTGCTTAGAGCTTGTCATTTTTCTTTGTTGGGTCATATTAATTCATTCTAGTTAGCGGAATATTGTAAAGCAACGGTGTGTTGTTATTTCACAAAGGTTCTACCAAACACATTCTCGAATGAAGGTGCCGCGGTGTCTGACATAGCGTGTAGCGATAATCGGATGAGTGTGGTAGGGCCGGCACACCTCTTGTCCAACAGGATGCTGGCATTCTCAGACAAGACTGACATGCAGACAAAGTGAGTTGCAAAGTATACTTTACTTTGTTCAATAATTTAATTTGAGACTGACTGTACAATGAATTTAAAAAGTGTTCCCAGGATTTTGCTGGTGGAATAACAGAGTAAACGTTCATGCAATTGTTACTTTAGCAAAAACATCATGTTGCTTGTTTCAGTATTTGGAGCTGCTATAGATTCTCCAGGATCCGTAAGAACTTACTAGCTGGGAGACTTAGAAGTGGAAACCAACTTTTGGTAACATTTTCATCCTTTCGTATGGAATTTATTATCGAACTTTACTCCATGAAAGGACATCGACAGGTTGAACTTTCTGCTGCTATTTCAAGCAAAGAAATGCAACTAAAACCACTGATATCATTGGAAAGTGAGTAATAGCTACAACTGCAGCATATATCATTATGTTCCCCTTTTGTAAAATACTCCTATGTTTCTTAATCACTTTTGCATTCAACCGAGGTTAGAGTACTGCATTAGTTAGAATAATGTAATGTACATTTGCCAACTGAAGAATCGTTACACTAATTTTAGATGAGATATACCTGGCACCCAAGTCTAACGTCCTGCTCCTTCTCCTAGACCTGAAGGTGTATTTCTTTCTCCTCACAGAACTCAACTGGCCTACGATTCAAGTCACTTTCTGTTACAGCATGGAGTTGGACATTAAAGGATGTCAAGATATCATTGCTGGTAAATTCTCTAATATAATTAATAACATTGATTATATTACATAGTTGTATTATTTTGAGTGACAATAGTGTTACACACACGTTTGATTGTATGTCAAATTTTCAATACGTGGCAATGAATATACTTTATGATATCAGCAGTGTGTATACGAAGCCTATGGGATCACCCTGAATGTATAATAACTACATAATGATCAACAACAGGTAAATAGAAAATAGTTTTGGAATTATTTATGTTTTAGATCCATTTGGCTACCTGGTTGTTAACTCTCATGACAACAGCACTAAGTTCTGGGACCTCACGCTGTATTCAGATACCAGAGAGGTTGACAACACAAGACTACCAACCAATAAGAGCTGCATTCAGATGGTAAACTTTCCTGCTCCACACAACTATGTCCTAACCGTGCACGACAAAGGGTAGGTATAGGAGCCACCAACATTGTGACACAACGTTGTCACAAAATGCTGTAACACAATGTTGTAACACAGCTTTGTAACGCAACTTTGTAACACAGCTTTGTAAGAGGTTGTAACACAACTTTGTAACACAACTTTGTGACACAACATTGTAGCTTCATGATAATGTAACGTAATAAGGTTTGATTGCCCTACTTCATATAGAGTACTTGATACTGATGAATATCTACTACATTGATATGTACTTTAATGATGATGTTGTGTATATTTCACTTTACTCAATATTTTTACATTCCGATTTATGAAGACATCATTTAAAATTAGACAAACTGTGGATGTAACTTCATGACTTTAAAATGATTTCACTTACAGGCACATCTGGGATGTTGCAACCAACTACCATATGGGGGCACTACCAGCCGAGTTTGAGGATAGCCTACTTTTAGGATGTAAGATTCTCCCAGGGGACGGTAACTGGCAGTATGTCGTCTACGCTGTCAGCACTAGGTGTCTGGTCTCTGTTGGGGTTAATCTACCTTCCTGTGTATGTATAGTACTTTACTTATAGAGCACTTAGAGCTACTCATGTTACATGCCATAACCTGCCCAGTGTTGCCAACATTACATAGTGTGTGTGGTTGTAGGAGGGAGATACTCTGGAAATGGAACAACTAAATCTGATTAAGCTGCAAGGAGTACAGCATACTATAATACAGCATGATCAGGGGGTCTGTACTAATACTTATGTGTATATATGGTATACATTTGTATATACATGTATATAGTGTAATGGCAGTTATGGCGATGCAGCAAGCTGTATGCAGATTTAGTATTATACACATATGCATGTACCACATGCATCTACTTCTAATTATTTTACAACATAGTTTAGATAAATAGAACCATTCTGGTTGTATCTGTTATATAGACATACTTATTTGTACCATACCGAAATTAACCTACTCTGTGTACAGAGCAGGTGGAGATGGAGTTGCCTTTATAATATACACAGAGTTTCACAAGTTGGTCTGGTTAATGCTAATACACTGTAATATGCCGTCACTATACTATACAGATGCTGCTGTCAACCTTCCATGAAAAGGATATTGAAAATGTAAAGGAGGCAATGGCTGGTTCACAGGAAGCTGTCAAGCTTTTCAAGCCTAAGGATCTAGGTTCCATCCCTCCAACCTGGTGCTTTACTGGTAATTACTTGCTGGGGTGAGTGTCGCCATTGGGACTGCATTATGTATATTATATGCTTTAAGAAGTTGCGTTTCAGAACTCAATGAGTGATTAAAATTCACTAAATACGTGATAAGAAACTTTGTAGCGAATACTTTGAGAATCTTCAAAAAATGAAAGTTATCTTCTCTTTATTTTATAAGTTGTCTGCTCTTACCCCAAACCCCAACCTCAGCATTTAGATGTTTCTCATCACGTAGCTTAGTAACTGTTAATTCCTGATTCAATGCAGCATGTACAGTATCTAGCATTGTGAAAGCAAATTATTATGTGATTCAATGCAATAGAATTTGCTAGCAGCCAACCGTACCAATAAATTTCAATTACATGATCATAGGACTTAGGCTATACATCTTGTGTGTCTGCTCTGACTTTAGGCTAAACGGTATATATTAAGTTGTTCCTATCTTCTGCACAGGTCATTAACAATAGAGAGAGCAGTAGTAATTTATGATGTCGCTTCCTCTTTCAACCTCATCAAAAAACTTGAGGACTGTGTGTTCAGTGACGCAGTCTATTTCAAGGTACGTCTGTTAAAGCATTCCATAAGGTGCGATATATCATAATTAGTGAGTGGCAACAATTGCAAATGATTGACGACATACCAGTTATGCAGAAAATAGTACCCTTTTATCATTGAATAAGTACAGCGTCAATGCCTTACAGGTGATAGCAGGTTATAGCAGGTGATATGATTGTCACTAACCAAAGGAGGCTGCTTGGTTTGGTAGTAGAATTGCTCGATAAATTGCAATCATTCCGATTGTATTGTAGAACTTTGATATCATGATAGCACTCAAGCAGTTTGAATGTGATCACCTGTATGTATTGGATACAGAGGCATTAGACTTGAAAGTAGCAAAGTTCCCTGACCTGGCTGCTGGATCTCCTAGTGAGTTATTTTTAGTAACGGCTAGTTTCAATGGTAGTGTCTTTTGTCTGTATATTGATATTGAGATTTTAATTTTGATTTAGTATTTTTGAACTTAAATATAAATCATTGTATGCCATTATTAACTATTGCTTTGGAATATGTGAGACTTGTAGCTTATTATCTGATCCTCTACGAACAGTGTACATAGACAGATAGCACTACGCATATGCTCGGTTATAACTGCTTGTCTACTTGTCCATGTTGTGGTATGTCTACAGTATATTTTCAAAAAGTATGTCAGGTATCCCCTCCTTTACTTTGTATAGTTGTCAGTGTAGTGAGAGTCTCGACTCTCACCTGATCTTAAGGTAGCATGTTGGTTGGTTAAAACAATGTTGTTTGGTTAAAATCACAGTGTGGAAAGGTTAATTATAATATAATGTATGAAATGGGTTTTACGACATCACTTATAGGGATCACCATGCTAGATACTTACACGGGAGAGGAGGATAGGTACTGCACTGATGAACAGCCATACTTTTTTATAAAGAATAACAAGGGAATTGTTAGACTTGATGTCAAGTAAGTTATCTTCTCTTGATTTCTGTCATCTCTAAAGGGCAGACTACTCCGACTATCAAGCTGCCCCCTTCCTTGATTTACCCAACAACTCATGCAGTCATTTCACAAGTGATAAGGAGTCTGTACCACTAGTGGTAGAGGGAATAAGTGAGAGAGGATTATGGGTAGTATGGCATGACAACTGTGATGTTAATAGAAAGTACAGAGAATATTATGCTATATTTACGAATATGAATTCTTACACAGTACACAATATTATCTGCCGACATTGTTATTCTACTCAGGAAATGGAAAGACTGGGCTAATGGAGAGGGAGTGATATTTCTAGGAGATCTTTCATCTGATTGGCAGTCCATAAGATTGTCCACAAGTAGATCATACATCGCTGGAGTTGCCCACAATGACTCATCTATAGAACTGGCAAAGCTGACTCAGGATACTCTTGTACCAATGGGACTGTTCACTTTCCAAGGTAATGTCTCTGTGTCATTGGGTCACTGTTTTGCTGTGTCACTGCGTCGTTGTATCAATGTGTCACTGTGTCGTTGGGTCACTGCGTCGTTGTGTCACTGTGTCGTTGTGTCACTGTGTCGTTGTGTCACTATGTCGTTGGGTCACTGTGTCGTTGGGTCACTGTGTCGTTGTGTCACTGTGTCGTTGTGTCACTGTGTCGTTGTGTCACTGTGTCGTTGTGTCAGTGGTCATCATAAGCCCTTACACTCATTTCGGATCATACAATGTATATGAGATTAATGACAATCTCATATGGTATGTTATTATTGACTACATTGAGCTTGTGCACAATTCCGCTGAGCCTATTGATTGGCAAGTCCCACTGTTAGTGTATGGTTGCTGTACACGTGTGTATTGTCTAGGTTTACTAATAAAAAATGTATACATGTTTACATGCACATAATTATACACGCGTGCAATAATCATATATTGTATCGCATAATTAGCTGTGAAGTTTTGCACGAATGACCTTCGACCTTATATTACCACAGGGTCTGTGAGTAGATTTCTCTTCTCTTCTGATGACAACTATATCACCTCAATTCTGGAATCTGGAAAAGTTGTCTGTATGAAAGTTCTAGATGTAGCAAGTCCAGATTTTGAAGCTGAAGTGGGAAAACTTCCCTGTACACAGAATAAAATCTGTGAAACTCAGGTGGGTTTTATAAACTCTTGTAGTTCTTCAAAGTGAACCACACTATCATTGAAATTTTATAGCTCAGTGTTGTAGGCACTTGTTGGGTCTAATGAGTCTTGTATATAATGTAGTTAACTTACATACAGCTTTACTGAGCACCAAATGCTGTGTGCGTCATTGCACAGATAAAAGAGTACCCAAGATTTTCTCTATGGGTTTAATTAAAAATCTCAGGTGGCTGTTAATTGTTGTTGAATTGATTCATTTAATTGACTTTCTGCTACCTGTTTTAAAATGATATTTAACATTTAGTTTTTAAATTTGTTTGTTAGCTGAAAGATTCATATTTAAAGTGAAATGTACACTTATAAGTGTACATTTCACTTTAAATATAAATTAAAGTTATAGCATGTAAATGCATAAATGCATTTACATGCTATAACTCTAATCATATTTATAGTAACTTTGATGGGCTATGTTTTAAATTTTGTTCTCTTGTTTAAGGAGGAAATGTTATCTGATCCCAGGTGGTCAAGTATTGCTGCTTTAAAGGTGAGTAAAAACAACTGTATATACAAGTAGTTACAGTTCCTCTATATAAGTATCATGTACTATTAAAATGCTTGTACAATGTAATTATTATGTTTGAGTAATAACTAATTCCAACCTTCATAATGTATTTTACTGTTTGGCTAGCTGGCTGTCTATAGCCACTATGAAGTGTCTGCTAGAAGCATATTGTTTGTAATTTATAATTTTGGAAAATTTACACAGAGAGATAGTGAGAAGAGAACAGAAGACACCCTACATGCCTTCATGGAGAGGTTTGTGAGAGAGAGAAATAAACCAGCATATTCTCTACTAGGAGATGAACTAAACAAAGCAGCTGTTTCCTGGGTGAGAGAGGATACCATAGACATACAGTAATATATAATTATGAACTTTAGATTCAGGAATTGTCCGCTCCTAAGTTCATACTAAATTGTACTAACACTTGGTCTGCATTTCTCTAAGTAACTGTACATTCAGTTACACGTACATTGTCAATACTGTTATCTGATGGATGTTTCACATTGTATTCTATGTTGGTAGGGATACTTTGGGACTTATGGAGGTTCCCCTCCTCAATACAAGCCTGCTGTTAACACTAAACCTCTTGACGTAAAATCTATCTGTGATATTATGGGTATTCCACACCAGGAGTAAGTAATTCTTTCTGTATGCAGTATTGGATGTCTGTGTATCTGTGGTCTCTCTTCCATATGTTTATATTGTTCAGTGTTTAGATGTCATTCTGTAATAGCATTACATCTTTCTCATTGTGAGAATAAATAAAGGGAAAGGAAGCACAACTACTAACTAGTCTAAGAAACACTTTGCTATTGGAAGTTTCGCACCTTTTACCCTACATGTCATTCTTGTATAGATTAGGCGCATGTGTATTATTATACATTTATATTCAGGGAGACAGCAGCTGTACCCAACCCACCAATAGAAACTCAGTCTACCATGAACATTAAACCTGTGTCCAAACAGTCTCTACCAGCTGATATTCCTGCTCCACCACCAGCTGATATTCCGGCACCACCACCAGCTGATACTCCTGCTCCACCACCTCTACCTCCTCAGGTTAGTGTTGGTTCTACGCTACTCAACACACATACACATCTACATACACATCACATTACTGTCCAGATATAATTAGCTTGTATTCCACCAAACTCCAGTTATCAAATTCATTTTAATAATTATACTCCCCAAATTAAGCAAAAATATATGATTGTGTCAAATTGTATATTATGTAAATGTACCATAAGCTGGAGTATTTTGGTTGGTTATACCAGGAAAATCCAATTTATTGTATTAATTCATTAATTGCTAGACTTCAACTAGTACCAGAGTAGTAACAATTGATCACTCGTCATATTGATAAACTGTTTCTGTAGGAACTTGAAGTACCAACTAACCTTAGACTCTACCAAGAAATGCCAACAGAAGAGAGAGAAAATAGCTTAGATAAAGCTGTTGGAAAGGTCAACAGTAAATATTCTACAGTGTGTTCCATACTATGAGATGAGCTTTATCTCTAGCTACATATAGCTGTATACTGCTATATGTTGTCTGTGGTTCAATGGGCAGTCCTGAAATGTATGGGAGTGTCAACGTATTTAGACCAATTAATGTGTTACATGTAGTATGGTATACTCTCAATGTCCAGATCTATACTGATGTTATAACTACATGTATAATATATATCAACACTGCATTATATGTGTGCAGATATAACTAGACCCTAATGTTAATACTCATACCCTAGTCTTGTCTAGCTAGTCCTACAAGTCATTAATTTTTGTTTCAATAGAATTATCATTTCATCTATTTTATTTTACTCAGTGATGTTTTTTGTGTTCCGTCCTTTTTACAATGTGTTGTCTCTTTTTCAACGCCTGAACCAAATTTTTGCACTGTCCGTCCATCAACCAAATACTCTGAATTTATATTATAATATTTTGCTATACATGTGCTACTTTCCATAACACACATTTTAAATTTATTATACTATTATTGTCATAATAATATAATATATAAACACTCGTATTATTCCAAAAACAATTTATTCTGATATAATTTTGCACCAATAAACTAATTGTGCACATGTCATGTAATAAATACATGTATGTAAATTGTAATAGAAAGTAATAGCTGGCAATGGCTGGGAAGGCTGTGTACCTGCAGCCTTTATTACATGAAGTAGAGTAGACCAACTAGACCACTTGGGTTTAGGTCCAAATCTACTGCCACCACAGTGACTAAATCTTGTCAGGTTGGAACAGACATATACATAAAATATATGCATTAAGTTAGCTTCATCATTCTCACTTTAGTAATGTTTGAATATTTATTTGGAGCAATTAAGTAAAAAACTAACTAACTGCACTACATTGAAAGAACTATCATAAACAAACCCATCTACTACTATAGTGTAAAACTATTGGAGTAGCAAACAGTTTAACTATCTAGTAAAAAAAGTACCATTGGATTATGGTAGAAAAAGTAAATGATTTTAATAATGCTGACAATATCAATAAAATCTATCATACATGCCACCATTAAACTCTGATGTCTGTTTAAAATAGCAGGACGGAATACTGACTAAGATTCTACAAATTGCTACATACTATACTGCAGATATACACTGTTGTCCATTCATACTGTATGCCAACTCGTTCATATCAAAAGGTTCATATTCTATAGATGGGTCTAACATGGCCCCCAGTCCGGAGTTCTTCTGCTGTGCCTTTAGTTTAAAACTGCTAATCACTTCAGCTCTTTTCTACAAGAACAAGTTTATATATATGAGAGTAAATAGAGGTTTTTCTATTTAATATCATATAACAACAATGATGCTGTTTATATTTTAATAGCCCACAGCGATGACTAAACAATAGTAAAAATTGAAGTTAATATTCATATAAGAAAAAGTTTTGTTGGCTAAGCCTGTGTAACTGTTAAAAGAAAGATAAAAGTAATCAAGTGAGGAGACTAAGGCTACATTAACTGAAGATACTTTACTAACAGAGAGAGTTCTGAATACATGCATTATTGTGTACTAAACTAAGTTTGTGAACTAAAGTAGGATAACTCCCTTCGGAGTAAAATGATAACACAGACAAGCTCAATCCAAAAGACCACATGCTAAAAACGTAGCAGGTGTTATGATTTCATGCATATCAAAACTTATTGTGGAGCGCATGAAACTGTGCAAATACCTTGTTGTCATCATGGAATCCAGGTTTATAGGTTGGTATATGTACGTGCATGAGAGGGTAAATCCATTCAGTGAACGTTGATATAAGTGTATCCTTTAGCACTTCGATATCCCTCTACAATACAGTTATGATAGTAAAGATAGTTACATGCTACTGGATACTGTAAGAACTTCATGTAAAATCGTAGTTAGGTTTTATCACACTAGTAACATTCCACAGCCATGGCCATGCTTACTACACTTAGATGAAGTAATTCACCAAAATGCAATGTAATATGGGGCTATTAATTTGCAGGTAGAATGTCACCATTGTGTATGTGAAGACCCAAATTTAACATCCATGCTAAAACATAGCTCGATATCATATTGTTGATATTAGTCATTCTGACACCACGCACAGCATCACATCACATACTGTAAAACATGAAATGATAAAAAATACTAAACTCCGAACTATGCAAAGAATAAGCTACTACAATGTATATAGGTAAGCTTAGTTCAGAACAATGTCAATTTCCAATGTTCCACACCAGCTGTGCACTATCTAGAGCCTAGATTAAAGCTTAAGCAGAGCTTTGTCTAGTCTAGTGATATCCAACAGATTAATTCAGAAATAACTATTTTATTTCAAACTCTGTATGACAATAGACTCTGAATAATTATTTCCAACCTACGAAAAATATCTAAATAAAACATGCTAACATGGGCTTTGATTGGACATGCATGGTGTACATCAGGACATGCACAGATACATCATGTAGAATATGGAGGTACAACAAACACGTATATACGGTGTTTACATGTCAAATGAAAGCAGGGCAGCAACAGGTTTGTCTAGCATGCAAGTGACGAAGGTAAACAGTGAGTCATAGAAAGAGAGGAGCAAACAACTTCTTATTGTAAGAGTCACTATGACTTTAACAAATCTACTTTCCTCAAAAATTACAAAAAAAATCAAGATATTATAGAATTACCAGACTACAATAGTGCACACCTGACAAGTCTAAGTCTATATTATCAGACAATTTTGATTCAAAGAAATCATTTTTTGAAGTAACACCATGTCACCATCTACATTACAAACTTAAAAGTAGTTGTCTGCTCCCACATTGAATTTCAACAGCTCATATCTATTACTAATATATTTTATTATAATTTAAATTAAACTAAAAGGGAAAAATCATCCAATAATAATACAGGAAACAAAAGATCTTAAATGAAGGTCTACAGTTGAGTATAGCCTTGGTTACGGGTGTTACACAACAAAGTAGCCTGTGGTCAATGGTAATCATGTTATACATACTGAAGGCGAATTCTTGGCAAGGAGAGTAAACTAAAACAAGTTAGTCAAATAATATCAAAACCTGTCAACGCTTACATTGGAAATATATAATTGTAAAACTCTACCAACACTTCACAACAAACAAGCTGGCCCAACTTGGAAAGGTTAAAATGCTGAATTGAACCTTTCAACTTCACAGTCAACTGACACTTCCCAAAAATAATTTACTAAACTGATATTATAATTTTATAACACACAAGTTAGCTTATACATGTAGATGGTATAGTACCCCATCACATGTCATGATAATTGTACACCTACATGTATACTTTAACACTACAGGTAAAAAGAATAAGGAGGCAACCCCATTAGATCTGTCGTAAGGTTGATTAAAGATACACGATGGGATCATTTATTCTATGTTATCCAATCCTTGTTCTTATCCAAAAGTATAGACAACTCCAAATTATAATGAAGTAGTATAATGTTACCATCCAAGAGTAGCATGCCATGCATAATTATATTGTTATGAAAGCAAATGCATGCCGTACTTACTCTGTCGGTCCTGTTCTTAGATCTTAGCTTCAGTTCCCAATTTTCCTAAAGAAAGCAAAATATAACTCAACAAACAGTGTAACAGATTTACCTCTCCAGCTAACAGCCTGCGCTATCAGAACTAAAATAGCTACATGCAGAAGATGTACCTGCATGTGTATACATCCACTATCCATACAATTTCTCTTGATTAGCTGCTAAGAATCCAAGGCTAGTGGGATGGGTGATAAAAACGTTTCTTGACCAACATACTGTGTATAGCAGGTCATGTACCATTATAATTAACAGACAAGAGAAAGACAAACATGCAGAACAAGCTAAACCAAGCTTCTGTCCAGAAAGAGATAGTACTTATATACACTGACCAGTAGAAGATCCACAAGATCTGGTTGTTCAAGTAACTGAGGGAAGTGAGTGAGGAACGGATCAAACACTGTCTCTATAGCAACACAATATTACATCATAAATACAACAGGAAGTAGCAGATTACGTAATATATGGACACTAGTTGTATGCATGTATGCTGCCGCTTCCTTTGATGAGTATACATATACCATGCAACCAAGTAGACAATAATGTATGTAGAACACACTATGTTGTATGATTTGACGTTTTGAAGTGAATTAGTTTAAGATTTTAAATTCTCTTACAAACAATAAACATTGGGAATTGCTCTGAAAGTGGAGCCGACAAATTTGAATTGCCGGGAACTCAGACGTACTCTAAATTCAGCCAATCAGAATTTAGAGTATGTTCAGAGGAGGACAGTTAGCTAGAGCATGTCACACAAGCAAACGCCTACATTATACAGTGCACTCTTATAATTATAGTTGGAAAGGAAAAAAAAACATTTGACCTTTAATGTATTTATATAGCTAAACAGTAGAAGAGAATATAGTGTGTACAATGTACTAATAGACTAACAGATATGTAAACACTGTAGTAACGCATGTGAGAGCAAAGCCATCAGCTAGAGAAGGATTAGCTGTGTACCTACCTGTAGACTGGAGATTTTCTCGATCTCGTATTAGAACACAGGCTAAATGATGTCTGTATAGGGCAACTGAATGTAGGTAGTGGACTTTTCCAACCAGTACACTGGGTAGAACACTGAAAGTGAAGTAAGTACATATACATCAGGTAAATACAGTCTGCATAGTGTAGAAAAAAGCTAAGAACATGTGAGCACATTTAGTGCTTAACAAATAATGTTATACCATATTTTTATATTTAAACTGTACATGTACATATTTACTGTGTATACCCACCATTAGAAGCATATTTTTAGTATTTACAAAATAATTACACCCCTTACCAATCATATGCAACATGTAAGGTGCACCATTACTTCCTCAATTTGAAATATGTAAGTAATGTGCATACATGTACACCTACACACACACTTACTAAGTATAACATAGGTCGATATTGACTTGTGCCCTGCAGTTATCACCTACTCATTTACTACATATGATATAAGGTGTGATATTACATGCACTTACATACTTACTATGTATAACATAAGGTGTTACAATATTCACCTACTCATTTACTACATATAATATAAGGTGTGATATTACATGCACTTACATACTTACTATGTATAACATAAGGTGTTACAATATTACTTACATACTTACCATATATAAAATAAGGCGCGATATTACTTACATACCATATATAACATAAGGTGTGTTGTTACTTACACACTTACTTTGCATGACATAAGTTGTTATTACTTACTCAAATCTCTCCTTCTGCTCGTTGTTGGCTGCAGACGTCTTCATCACCAGACACGGTTGTTTGTTTCTAGAGAGCAAACTCATGAACTTGGAAGATGCTGTAGAAACCAAGAATAAACTCCTTTATATACAGAGTATAAAATCTCAATAAACGTAGTGATTTACATCTAGTAAATTGTATCAACACGCTACACTGCAACACAACACTGCGATATACATGTAGAAGAAAACTTAAATTTCAGTATCGAAGCGGAGAATAAAAATTGTAAATGTAAGCGTTGAATATTTACTTTGGGTATAAAATAAATTAGACATCGGTCACATAAATCCATCATCACAAATATTGAATGAAATTTCCAACTACACAATGATGTGTTAGTTAATATAACATAATACATAATACTGAACATGTGAAAGGATAATTTTGGAACATTAGTGGAGGTGCAAGGTTGTTAACGGTGCCTGTGCATGTGCAATGTGCAGTTGATTTAGTTCGGCAATCCATACATGCATAACCACACATTATGATGATAAATAAGCTACATGTTTGTAAGGAAAGTTTAAATATAATCTACATGATCGTTACTTGTGCAGGCACAACACTAAGTGAAGAATAGCTGAGTTACGTCACAAAGCTTTGCCAAATTGTTATAAAAAGTATAAATACATGTAGACTAAACTTTAACCAAATTAAGAAGTAATTCAAAGCATAACTCCATAAAAGCATCAATCTGCTGGCATTATTCTATCTACTGCACAGTTTTGTACTCCTTCCCATTTTTTAGAGTTGTCTCCCCCTTGAAGTTTCACAACGTAGAGAATATAACCCCAATGAAATCTAGTTTTGACCATGTAGGACAATGCAAAAATTACAAATACGTTGCTCTTTTACTATTGGCTAAAGTTTAGTCTACTAGTTTGTTACAACAAATACCATGGCTGATTGAATGATACTGAGAAAACAGACAGATTGACAAAACCAATATGCAGACCATGTGACAAGATATTTAGTAAAGTTGATATAAAAGTATAGAGAAGGACATCCACTACCCAAACTAACCGATTGTACTTACATGCTGTTAGTTAATGGAATATCAAAGATGAAATATTATTTAATCTAGCATTCAAAGAAAATGTTGACCAGCTGACCAAAAGGAAGCAAAACATAACAATACAATCGTCATGGCCAAGATAAACCAATCAGTTAGTAGAAGGCTAAATTTTACTACTTGAATATTACAGACATGGAAGCGAAAATACAATAACAGAGATATCCAACACCAAATAATATACATGTACAAGTATATACTCACGTAGATAATATACGAGTAGTACAATAACTGATAGCACATGAGACACTGTTAAGTTAGATGCATGACATGGTAGTTTAACCACATGACCAGTAGCAGTCACATGACTGGTGGCAGTCACATGACCAGTAGCAGTCACATGACTGGTGGTAGTCACATGACCAGCAGTAGTCACATGACTGGTGGCAGTCACATGACCAGTAGCAGTCACATGAATGGTGGTAGTCGCATGACCGGTGGTAGTCACATGACCGGTGGTAGTCACATGACCAGTAGTAGTGGGAGGATCAATCATTTGTTACCTAAACTATCCCTCCTCAATGATACTCGTCGTGCTGAAGAACCTGATTAGATGCATAAAGTAAATAGCACACTGCTACATTGGTGATTCAAAGCAGTGAAGGACGCTAAGCAGGTTACTAGCACATGTATTACATACAGTATTTCTACATGTATATGTAGATGGTCAACATCAAACATTTGACCATACAGAAATATACTTGTATATCAAAACCAGGCACTTCGAAACACACTTTGTTACATCATTGTAGTAGTAGTAATATCTTGTACGTGCATTTTGAATATAAAAGTTACATCAAATCAAACTGATAGAGAGCTAGACTTACTTCGCCTGGCAATTGAAGGGTCTACTTCAATGTTCTTCTCATATGGTGTGCCACCGTATACTGTCAGCTCATACTCCCTGTGAAAAGGCACAGACTGGGTAGAATTCATGGCAGAAGTAGTGACGGTACAATATAATATGGTATTGTAGTAGTGGTAGTAGGTGTAAAGAAATAGTAGCAAACAATGACAGTAGCCAATGTAGTAGCCGCAGGAGCACAAGGCATGACAATAAACAGACAAAGACGCTCACTTGTTGAGTATGAGTGTACCGTTCTCTTCAAACATTGGTTTAAACGCCCAGCCACAGCTTAGTTCTGTTACCTTCTCTGCATTTCCCTACAAACACAATGTATAACAATCAACCTCGTATGTAATGGAAGCTGCTGTGCACAGGCTACAAAGCTTATGTAATGGAAGCTGCTGTGCACAGGCTACAAAGCTTGCGATGCAAGGCCACACAATTTTAACTCTGATTTTATTCAGAATTCTGCGAAAGAGTCACAATTCGGACCTTTCCTTTAACTATGAGAAATTGGCCTGAAGTAGATAAACACACACGTTACTATTAGACAAGTCAATTCACGGTAGAGGTCAATGAATAAAGAGATATCTCACTTCTTTTCTGAACACTACACTGAGCTCTATAAGAATCCCTGTTTGATTACTTGGCTCAGCTATTCTAACAAAGAACTCGGAACTTTCAAAAGTGTTTGGCTTGATGGAAAACCTCCAGTTTCTCCCTTCTTTATCTGTAATCTGTGCCGGAGCAGTCACAATGTTGCTGAGAAACTGGAAGTAGACTTGAAAAATATAAATCCTACAAAAATCACCATCTTATATTCTGTAAAATAATAGCTTGGTATGCTCATAGCACAATAAAATTTCAGTTGAAGACAGTCACTGAGTACTATAGAGTCATTTTTTCAAAAAATAATACATATTTAGCTCATGAGATGTACTACATAATTGTAATATTCAAAAATTTTGACATATTCTAAGTCAGGGCATGTCATCCCATTGGTCATGGAATGCTTTGACAAATAGAATGTAATATGTGTACAACCTATTACTAAAATGCTATCATACAAATGGAAAAATATATTACATGATGTCATTACTTACTTTAGTGCCGTCAAACAAAGAGAGCCGGGCCAGTCGGCTGAGGACCTCTACTTTAGCACCAGGTGGTGGAATGTTCTTAGCCTCTAAAAGTGTCACAACCTTCTGAATACGAGCAGTTCTGGGTCGCACCTAGTCAATAAATAGTTACGTAGAACTCAAACTAAGCCTTTATATAAAATTGTGAAAATAATACAATTGATGACAGTGAAAACATTCCATGAAAACCTTATTATAGCACTCTTCCAATGTTGTGTCAGCACAATCAGACAAAAGGATTAATCTTCCTAAAATATTGTGCTGTGTTAATATTTTAAAAAGTTTTGAGTCATTTTTCCCTCAGCCAAGCGCGCGATCATCATCAGCCTGTTGAAAGGAAACACACTGAGGTCTTTAACCTACCTTGAGAGTGGCTGGATTATAAAACAAATCTTTATAGAAGAGATTGGAGTTGCTAAGTTTAACAGAGCTGTAGTTGAGGTGGGTATATTTGTCATTGAGAGAGTGCAGCCTGGCACTGGTTGCCTCTCTAAATCCAGATGGGACGGCACCCAAGGCGTGCAACACATCAGTGGCACTTGTCTACAGGTGCAAACAGTATTTGATGACACTTCCGAACAGGTTAGAAAATTGGTAACGGTGAATATAAGCTCAATTATGGCTTGCTATGTAATACAATGACACTTTCACCGCTGCTCAATCTACCACCATTGCTACTACTACTACGACCACCCCAGTTACTATACAGCAGTTTTACCATCATTACAAACTATTAACAATAATCAGTATTAATATATGATCAACAACTTGGCTACTACACAGCTCAATTGGTAGCCAATAGTTACATGTAAACAAAAGAAAATGCTATTGGGAGACTAATAGTTAGACAAACTGATTGCGCAACTTCATCCAAGTTAAAAACTCTGCAGTATTTCCCCAAATGGAGTACCTCTGAGAGGGCCTGTTTGATGCTGCCCCATAATGCTTTGCCTGTGCGGGGAGTTGTGGGAGACTTGGGGCCATCTTCTGTCATGAGCTCCGAGTACTTGATGAATGGCGTTAGAATGTTACTTGGTAAAAATCCAGAATCTCCATTCTGATTCTCACACACCCACCAGCCGTCATCTCTATAAAGTAACAATGTTGCTGCCATTATACTGCACTTGGGGTTAGATTTACCTTCAGATAGCATTCGAACAGAAATAGGTCTCATAATTAAGTTACAAATTGACACAATACTGTACAACACAAATGCATGAGCATTCACAAGTAGATTGAATATCATGTGCTTTAGGTAAAATAAAATAATATTAAACATTGTATTTGGTGGTATTGTATCAAAAGGCAGGCAGGGCAACTTTATTGACGTGATCAGCATTGAGCCAATCAATATAAAAATCAATCAACCAATCAACTGCTACGACCCTATTACAGAAGTGAGTAACACCTATGCATACCTTACAGATCGTAATATGACCACCTCTCCGACTCTAACTGACAGATCTCCTTTCTTCTGCTGCTCAAACGGAAACTTGACCTCATATTCTGGTTCAATGTTCGCCTGAACACATCAATATAGAATAATAATTTAATAGATTTACCCAGAAATTATTCACCAACCTTCCCTTCACGACCTCAAATACACTAGACTGAAAATATGATGAGAAGTTATGGCAATATCCGAATGTGCCTAGTGAGTTCGCCTCTTAAAAATATAGAACTTCATTGAGCAAGGAGAGACAACTCAGAAATATTTAGTTGCAAGAAAATATTTTTTAAATAGAAAATATGCTCTAGTAGACATTCTGCTTTTAAATTATGCTTAACACCTTTCACAATAGAGTTACCAACAATTCAAGCATAGACTAGGTATATGATATACGGACGTACATCAGAAGAACCTTCATTCTCCGAAGCCTCTTCCTCATATTCCTCTTCTTCTCCCTCCTCTTCGTCTTCATATTCCGATTCTCCCTCCTCTTCATAAGAACCCTCTTCATCAGAGAGCCCTTCCTCTGTAATATATGCACACATTTACGTCATGGATTAAGACTGGCTCTAATACGAAAATGTTATTCACACTATCGCTATTCAGCCATCATGTTGTGTTTCATTCATGAATTGTAATTAAATCACACTGAATATATGAGTGGTAGCACAATTGCAAGTGCATGGCAATCATACTGTTTGAGTCATACACCCAGTTTATTCTACTAGAATGTTCCACCGGCTATAGAGTATATTACCTTCATATTCCTCGTCTCCCTCCTCCTCCCCTTCCTCGTCATCCAGGTCCTCTTCAGCGTTCAAATCCTCCTTAATTTTCCTAGAAAACCAATCGGCCATATTGTTTAAAATGTTATGTCCTTTATAAATAAGCACGACTAATGTTGGGAATAAAGATATAAGTTTAGTATAGTAAAATATAATCACATGCACAGTCACATTTACATGTATATGTAAAACGTAGATTTCCACATCAAATTTGTGGTATCGCCACATTACTCTATATAAACATAAACTTATAGCACTTATAGCACTAACATAATATTATATACTGAAGCAAATGCCTATATCAAAACAATATGTCTTCTCTTTGGTGTAGAGCTAGGACAACTCCCAAGTAATAAAATCAGTCATCCAAATACATGTAATGTAGCTGTATCTACGCAAATGGGTCAATACTGTGAAACAGAAATTTGAGCAAAAAGCAGTTTTCCAAGAGCAAAGCTTGTCAGGGGTGAGGGAATAGAACACACCCCATGTTAATATAAATACAGTGTGGTGCAAAAGCTACTAAGTTGTAGGAAAGTATAGCGATACGCCAGAACCTGGGACCAGAAGCTCAAAGCACGTGTTTACCTGGCATATTCTTCATCATCACTGTTATTCAGCATAAAAAAACACACAGAAAACTACTATAATAATATAAATAAAAGATAACATTAAAATACATATTTATCCATTTTACATTATAATTTATAACATTAATTTCCAGCAAGTATTGTATAGCCCCATCTTAATATCAAATGATGCATTGTTAAAAATGTTAATGCATTCGAAAATATATATTAATATCAAATGGATAACATTGTAATAAGATTACACGCGTACTACATAACATGCACATAAATCTCACATAACACATTGTTCCTCTGCATCAGAGCTGCAAGGAAATGATAATATCAATAATTTTGTTTAGAAAATGTCTATTCATACTGCATTAATGGCTAGAGTCTAGTTTGTATTTCAATAGCCACTGGTCATGAGAACCATGATGTACACAGATCACATATAGTCTTGTATATATATTATACTTGTGTGTAGATTAATACAATGATGTGCCATCATTATGCATTGTATGAAACAATGAAACCATGAACTACCATGTGCAGACAACTCCACTACATACTCATCATAATAAAGCTTAGGCCACACTGACGCGAATTTTTTTGCGAATAGCAAATTTTGGCCAAAGGCGAATTCGCAAATTATAATCGAGCATGCCACACTGCAAAAGCTATAAGCGAATTCGCATTGATTTCACCCAATGAGGGGTCAAAAATTATTATCCTCGGTCACGTTTCTCATTCACTGCAGAACTAGAACTCCGAAAAATGTAAAATAAAATTATAATTAAAATAGAATAAAATAAAATAATTATTTTATTCTTACTTTCATTCGTTTTACACAATTCTTGCACACGGAAGTAGTCATTTTATTCATCAGTTAAAATAAATATTTTAATATAATAATTTAAACTCATGATTGATTGAAAACCCGTGGCTCTGAACACGTGACAGTAACGTGACAAGTAAAAATTGGCCAATCACAAATTAGCAAGTTGCGAATTAGCTGATTGAAATCAGCGAGTGCGAAATCGCTAATTTTTACGCGAATTTGCACAAAATTTGCGATTTGCGAATTCGCCTTTGGCCAAAATTCGCTATTCGCACAAAAAATCGCGTCAATGTGGCCCTAGCATAATAACCATGAACTACCATGTGCAGACAACTCCACTACATACTCATTACATTATAATAACTACCTGTAGTAGTCTTCCTCAGTCTCATCAGGCTCCAGCTTCTTCTCCATGTCATTCACTTGATCCTTAAAATAAATACATTATATCAATTGTAGGTAATACACGTGCACTAGAATACGAAAGGTGATACTTCTCCAAGGGGACACTGCATTCAGTAAGGTGATCTATACCTAAAGGTGAATGTATTTCCACATATTTCACTTGACTATTGGCTAACATAAAAAATAGAAAATAATTGTTGATTTTTGAGATCAAATCAGTTACAATGTAGGTATAAGTGGATTTCATGTTCATGGAATTACATTGAAGCTAACCATCTGACTCCTGACAAAATATAAAAATATGTAATCTCCCGAAAGCTATCTCTACCTAAATTAAAATGAAAATTAATGTAGTACAAATAAGTAACCACTAACCATCATTTTAGTCAGTCGTTTGATTTCTTCTTCTTTCCTCGATTCAAAGTTTGACATTTTGGTTGGCTCATCTGCTTTTGTCATCTTAGTAATTCTGTTGTTAAGATCTGTCATGTCATTCCTCATGTCCACACAGCTAAAGTTATGAATTATAATAAATTATATCATTGTCTAATTTGTCCCATTACTGCTTTAACTATCAGTCACAGAAGAAAAAATATACTTGAAGTCAAGCAGCAATTTCAAACAAACTCAATAATTTACCCGAGGTGAGCTTAGTGAATATATTCGAAAGTTTGCATGACAGAGCCCAATTGACACCTATCACACTTCAGCAAGTATAAAAAATAAAATAATATCTGCTTCAGCAATACAAAATATTTACACATATAAATTCATAGTCATATTTTAGTAACAACTAAACAAGAAGTGAACATGATAGAATCATTCACGACACTATGTCTGTGACTCACTCCTGGTAGT
Organism: Bugulina stolonifera; assembly: GCA_935421135.1. Classification (NCBI taxonomy): domain Eukaryota; kingdom Metazoa; phylum Bryozoa; class Gymnolaemata; order Cheilostomatida; family Bugulidae; genus Bugulina; species Bugulina stolonifera. The sequence goes on from OW285191.1 coordinate 10,001,281, forward strand.
ACTTCTTAAGCTTATCCTGGCGATTAGAAGCAGAAGGGTTATTGAATATTGATGCGCATTCTTTCTGCAGCTTGTCTAACTACAACACACATCAATAGAAATATTATAAGCGAGTATACATAAAACTAACGCATACAATACAAAATTTCTATTGTTAAATTATAGATTCTAATGTGAAATATTAACTTAGAAATAGTTTTTATACTCTTCATGTTGCTAACATCAATCAGCATTCAGTGGCTTTTTCTGGCAAAAATGCTTAAAAGTAAAAATAATTTCACCATAAATCAACTCTGTACGAAGCGGTCATATCAACTATTACTCTTAACCTTACTAGTACTATTAAAACTGATTTTTGATCTCTTTTCTTCTGTTTTTGAAATGAGTAGACGCAGGGACTACAACTAAACTAATGCAGAAATTATTCCATTTGATAATTGTCACGTTATAAAAGCAAAAATTGTTAATAGAATCGGAAGCACAGGTTCAAATCTAGCAATCAGTAACCAAATGGTTTGCTTTATCCATATTATGTCCAAATGTTGGTGGCCGACTGTTCCAGCGCTAGTCACTCTGGCCTTGCAGCAATGACGCCAGTTATCTGCAAGGATGCGGGTTTGAGTACCGCTGATGACGTGGAGGCTTTCGTCCCAAAAAAGGTTGTCGTTCCGTGCCCGTCGATTAGCTCTGCTATTGGGCAGCTACGTTAAGGAATTGTGTTTGTTACCACGGATATTACTATTATTATTATTAATGTCGAATTAATAGAAAGGTCTTAAACCACTACTGTCGCACCATTCAATATTTTCAAATAATCTTGTTCATCCTTTTTCAGTAAGATTGATGTGTTGTTTGTGTTTGGTATCCTAGCTGCTGCCAAGAAACTGCTCTTTTAATATTGGCTAATTTCACCTTCAATCAGCCTATGTTGGGAATTTTGGAAGCTCTCAAGCAGTCAATATAAAGCAGTGCTACAGAGATAGCCATAGGACTTGCAATGCATTGCATTGTTTTTTGTGGGCATGACTCTAACTTACTTATTCATCACTGTGCACAAGAGTTATTTATAGAATGACAGCTAGTGTTGGTGTTGAGACATTATAATATGACAATAATTACTGTTGTGTTTTGTTGGAGTCATCGCTTCCTGTCATATTATGTGCAAAGCTAGCTTTTGGCTAGAATAGCTTATAGCTGTAAGATGTTAGATATATTTTTGGGTATATAAACACTTCTGCTATATGGTAAAGTCAGAGTTGAAATTGAGCAGTAACATAAGACATTAAATAAACTGTTAGAAGAATACAACAGATTTGGCGACGAGGATTAACCACATATCAAGTATCAACTCATCAGCTGCCATCTGAACCGAAAGTAAGTAAATTTGACTCACATATTGGTCAAATAACTATGGCTACTACAACTGAACAGCTAGTTACCTTGCTAACCCAACAAATTGCTCAACAGAAGGAACAGATGGAGCAGCAGAAGGAACATCTGGAAAGGCAGCTGGAGGAACAAAGATCACAGCATGCAGAACAGATGAAGTTACTTGCTCAATCAACAGGCAGGCAAGTGCAAACCACACCAAGTTTTACCGCATTCAATCCGAATACGGAACTATGGACTGATTACTTCTCAAGGTTCACTACTTTTATCCAGGCTCAGTCTATCACAGATGAAAAAGTACCACAGGTATTCTTAACTAACCAATCTACTGATATATACAAACAACTGAAGGATTGGACAGAACAGCAGCCAAGAAAAGACATACAGAAACTGGAAATGGAGGAAATCTACAACTATATGATGACTCAATATAACCCAAGGACTTTTATCATCAGAGAGAGGTACAGATTCTGGAGTGACATGAACAGAAAACCAGGAGAGACAATTCCAGAATTAGCAGCTAGGATTCGGCATGACGCAGCCACATGCGACTTCACATCTATTGAGGATCCCCAGGATGAAGCCTTACGAACAAGATTCATATGTTCAGTAGGAAATGAAGCCATCTTAAAAGCACTTTTCAAATTGAAAGATGGAGATTTAACTTTCAACAGAGCAATAGAGGTAGCAGCCGAAGCGGAAGAAGCAGCCAAGGTAGCCAAGGAAACTGTCCATGGAACAACCAATACACTACACTTGCTACGGAAGAAGAAGACGACTCCAACAACAAAGACACACTCACAAACAGCTTCACCATGTAACTGCTGTGGAAGGACAAATCATAATCAAAAGGACTGCAGATACAAGAACGCTGCATGCAACTACTGCAAGATAACAGGACATCTACAAGCAGTCTGCCGCAAGAAGAAGAAGGTGAACTCTCAGCCATTAAATATTGTGAGGGCTCTAAAAACAGTACATGCTGTTCCACAAATCCAAGTAGAATTAATTCTTCAGGGACAGCCACTGAAACTAGAAGTGGACACAGGAGCGGGAGACAACTTTCTATCAGAACACAATTGGAGAAGACTAGGAGCACCTACACTGCAACCACCACTGATTCACTATGAGTCAGCTACCCATCACCCGATAGAGATTATAGGCACGTGTACACTCAACACCAAAGTAGGAGGTCAGCAAGAGAAACCCCTTCAGTTTGTAATCAGCAAAATACCTAATCTCAACCTTCTGGGCAGAGGTGGAATCCAACAGCTAGACATCTCCCTAGATTCTCTGATGCCACAAGCCGATAGAAGACAACATACAGACATTCTCACAATCAGCAGCAACCTTAAGGAAGCATGCAGAAGACTAACATCAGAGTTCAAGGATCTCTTCACGCCAGAATTAGGATGTCTAAAGGATTTTGAACTAGAAGTGAAGTTCAAACAAGACAGTAAGCCTATTTTCTGCAAACCCCGACCAGTACCATATGCCATCCAAGAAGATTTAGGCCAAGCGTATGATGCTGGAATCAGTAGAGGAGTCTGGGAACCTGTACAGTTTAACTCTTATGGTACTCCCGTAGTACCAATAAGAAAAGCACAGCTACCTGGACAACCAAGACGGAAGTTGAGAGTTTGTGGAGACTACTCAGTGACAGTCAACGCACAGCTAGAAGATCATCGTCAGCCAATCCCTTTACCAGAAGAACTGATGAGGAAGCTAGGAGGCGGACATGGTTTTTCAAAGATCGACTTGGCCGATGCGTACAACCAGATTTGCTTAGCACCAGAAAGTCAAAAGAAACTAGCACTCAGCACACACAGAGGAGTCCTATTACAGAAGCGCTTACCTTTTGGAATAAGTTCTGCACCAGGATATTTCCAAGAGATTATGGAGCAACTAACCCAAGATCTGCCTGGAGTCGCTGTCTACCTGGATGATATTCTAGTGTCCGGAGCAACAGCAGAAGATCACCTAATCAATCTTCGCAGACTACTTCAACGCCTGCAAGACCGAGGGTTAAGATGCAATCTCCAGAAATGTGTTTTTGCAGAAGACACAGTGGAATACCTGGGACACCAGCTATCTCAAGAAGGCATAGCAAAAGGATCTGGAGTAGAAGATGTAAAGAAGATGCCACCACCCACTGATGTAACAGGTCTACAATCTTTCATGGGTTCCATCCAATTCTACCACAAGTTTCTACCAGATCTATCAACAGTCACAGCACCTCTTCAGAAGTTATTAAGAAAGGGAGAGAAATGGCAATGGACACCAATTCAACAAGCAGCATTTTCTCAACTCAAGCAGATGTTATGCAGTGACCTTATCCTGGCACATTTTGACCCATCATTAAAGTTAGGCATATCCTGTGATGCATCAGCAGTGGGACTCGGGGTAGTGTTATTCCATCGATACGCAGATGGATCTGAACGACCAATTGCCCATGCAAGCAAGACACTGACACAGACTCAACGAGGATACAGCCAAACCCAGAAGGAAGCACTAGCTATTATCTTCGGCATCACCAAGTTCCATCAGTTCTTATATGGGAGGAAGTTCATACTCATAACGGATCATCGATCTCTACTTACTCTGTTTGGCCCCAACAAAGCAACACCGGCTATGGCGGCCAACAGACTCGCCAGATGGGCACTTACACTAAACCAGTATCAGTACTCCATTGAATACAGGAAAACCTCAGAACATGGAAATGCAGATGTACTCAGCAGACTACCTAGTGGCCCTGATGCTAAGTTTGATGCAGAAGAAGAAGGAGAAGATATAGACACTGTTTGCTGTATCAAAGCTATCGGCACACAGCTCTCTCCAACAGAACCTGGAGTGCTGAAGAAAGAAACGGCTAAAGATCCAGTACTCAGCAAAATTATGAGATATACCAGGGAAGGCTGGCAAGATGAAGAGCGGAATCCATATCAGAGTGAAGTGAACTTGGAAGGCTACAGCATCAAGGATTTCCAGAAGTTAACTGCATCACTATCAATCGAAAATGGATGTTTACTATATGGAAGCAGAGTGGTAATTCCCCTATCTCTCCAAAAGGAAGTGTTACAACTGATACATATGGGACATTTTGGCATGCAGAGAATGAAGCAACTGGCTCGCACTGCAGTCTACTGGCCTCGTATGGACAAGGACATTATGGAGATGACTCAGAAATGCACCACCTGCAGGGAACATCAGAACCAACCAACTAAGGCACCAATTCACCCTTGGATGATGCCAGAAAAGCCGTCGAGCAGACTACACATCGACCACGCAATCAACTTCATGGGGACCAATTGGCTGGTCCTAGTAGATGCTTACACCAAGTATCCTTGTATACATCCAACAAGTTCTACCTCTACCAAAGCAACTACAGACCTCCTGGAAAAAGATTTTGCTCACTTTGGTTACCCTCATACCATAGTCACAGATAATGGAACAAGCTTCACCTCAGACGAGTTTCAGCAGTGGTGTAAGGAGAGGGGAATCATCCACCTACGAGGAGCACCTTACCATCCAGCCACTAATGGAGCAGCTGAACGAATGGTGGGATCATTTAAACAGTCTCTAAAGAAGTCTACTCTTTCCACCAACCAAGCTCTTCAGGAGTTTCTAATGCAATATAGACGAGCACCGCTATCCTATGGATTCTCTCCTAGTGAGCTACTGAATGGACGACAGATCAGGACAAAGATAGATGTGCTGTTACCTTCTCCGGCTCATTTGGCTCAAGGAAAACAAATGCAAGACGTCCAGAGAACCAAGAAGTTACATTGCTATAATGTAGGAACCCCCTGTTATGCGCTATATTGTGGACCTAGACAAAACAGGCAACCTAAATGGATAGAGGCGGTGGTCACCAAAGTTCTGGGAAGCAGATCGGTAATGGTCAAGATTATGCCAAGAGGACCAGTCTGGAAAAGGCACATAGATCAGTTACAGCTTCGACATGTCAGTGCAGAGGATGGTGAACCACCAGAAGATATACATATACCTGAATCTCCTACAAGCAACACAAATAAGGAGAGAAGTACAGAACCTGAACACAATACACCACCAACACCACCGAAGATCAAATACCGGAATCCCAGGATGCCAGACCCAAGTGCATACACACGTTCTAACCCCAGACGATCCACAAGAAACCGGAAGCCCAAATAAAAGAATAATCAAATTTCAGGAAAGAGGTGTTGAGACATTATAATATGACAATAATTACTGTTGTGTTTTGTTGGAGTCATCGCTTCCTGTCATATTATGTGCAACGCTAGCTTTTGGCTAGAATAGCTTATAGCTGTAAGATGTTAGATATATTTTTGGGTATATAAACACTTCTGCTATATGGTAAAGTCAGAGTTGAAATTGAGCAGTAACATAAGACATTAAATAAACTGTTAGAAGAATACAACAGTTGGCTCAATAAGATTACTGGGCTATTTGATGTTAGTAGCTTACCTATGTACATAAGTTACAAGTATAGACTTAGGACAGGCATAGCCATAGGAACTTAACAGGTCTCAATGCTGAATGGAGGTCATAATAGCCAATATTCAAATGAGTTTATCTTGGCTGCCACTAGGTTTACAGAGACAAACAGCACATCAATCTTGATGAAATAAGATGACCAGTATTCTTTGCAAATATTGAATGGTGAGACAGTAGTGGTTTAATCATTTAAATGTATTCAAATTAGTTGTGGGCAACTTAAATACCCAAATAAATGTCAAACCTTCTTCTTCAGTGTGTCTGCTTCTTTTGCAAGACTTTTCAGAGAAGGAGCCGATGTCTTGCCTGGCATTCTAAATGGTTTAATATACCATCAACTGAAACACCTCCCAATGCTGGTCACTAAAAACACATACGAGTATATTCAAAAACTCATTTCTCTAACTTTATATGAACAGAAAAGTCTGTAGAATTATCAATAGCTACACTACTAGCCTTGGCACAATTCTGTGCAGTGAGTAGACCTATGCAATTTTATTCAAATCTGTTTCTTCTGAAAAACAAACTGGGCTGGCCAGGCCACAAAAAACCAGGATATAAAGGTAGATGTCTGCTTCTTGAAGATTAGCTTAACTGCGAATATACCAGTGTCAATTTGCACAGACTAAGAGATAGTGGAAAAATACTGCATTATTTAAATCCTTCAAAGCAGACACTCAAAACGTGGCTAGGCTTATACAATATTATTTATAACTAAAATTTTATAAATTTATGAGAAAGATAAGTAAGAACAACACCAAATTATATTATTATAATTATTATTATTTGATGTTTGTGGTATTCAATTCTTTTCTATTCATTCTATTCTTATTTTTCTCACAGAAAAGTGGTATGATTTACTGCTTTATTTTTCTTACTAATTAAAACTTCAACTGTTGCTACACACGTACAGTCAGTAAATAATTTAGAGGACAGTGCATATGCGTTAGATTCACGATCATTAATCCGACATTCACATTGATCTAGAACTTCAACTGGGCAAGATAAGGCTTACAGCCTTACACACGTCAGTCGTCACACGACACAAGTAAAATTAAATTTTTAGTGGCCTGGATTGCCAGAATATTCGTGAAAGGGTTCAAGTGACTAAAGCTCTGGCAGTCTCGCTCTTACGGCCTGTTAACTCACAGAATTCTACACGCGGTATAATTAAAATTTGTCACCATGAAAATTTTAGTTTCTAAAGAAGCTGTGAGTGATGGTAACAGCTAACTGAGCTTGTGCGCTTGTCCAAAAATTATCAGCAACTAATAATGCATTAAAAAAAAGTTTTAGTCAAATTTAGTTTGGACCTTCATTTTTAAAAAACAGAAGTTTTAAAATTGCTTTTAAGCTATCGAAATTACATTTTTGTATTTTGAAATCAGAAACACTGCTATCATGCCACATATAGCCCGCGGTCCAAGGCGCATTTAGGTATATGATCATTCGCTCGATAGTTAATATTTGTAAGAATAGGTGCTATTTGTTATGTGTAGGCCGCGAGCTAACGTTAGGACACAACCGGCTGAGAATTTCCAACATTTTAGAAGCTGTCAAGTTCAGGTTTGATTCTGAAAAATGCCAATTGGATACAGAATGGACCGTCTTTCGGGGAAAATGATTGGTGCAAATTCAAGATCAGCCTATAGTCCTAAGGTATATGTGTTTTGTGTTGAGGAGTTTAGTTTTCAACAAAGGTAAATCTTGTTAAAAATTAAATCTCGAATCTCATCTGGACTCCCTTGTGCTGTGGCTTGTCCCTCAAGTTGAAGTTCAGTAATAAGTTCTGAGTAACTAAGGCAGTACAGTATATTAATAGACTGAGTAGCAAATCGGTATAGGGTTAGCACTACCCAACATACTTGCCAAGTGTCCAGATTTTGTCAGGACACCCCCTGGTTTTTGAGCCTCAGCCTGTTCCTACTAATTTTCTAGCTGTCCTGATTTTTACCTATGGTGAAAATTTTACCAAGCCTCATGGCTCATAAAACACAAGATACAACCTAGAATAAATCATTTACATTGAAGAAAATATCTTGCAAGCCACTAAATAACACTAAAATTAATAATTTGATAGGCCTACTTTACTTTTCAGTGATAATTTTCCTTCAAATAATCAATGTACACCCAAACTGTGTCCAGGGATTCTGGTGCTTGCCCAGGGATTTTGAGCCAAAAAGTCCAGATTTTTTGCTCTTGCTCCTTGGCAACTATGCTACCCAAAAGCAAACCAATAAAAAGGCTCATACTCCTCGTGCTGGCCAACTCCCCGTGAGAAAGGCCCAGGTGATATGGCCTTTTTTAGCAGGGGTAGAGGAGTTGCTTTGAAGCCATGCTGGTTTGCATGACCCCAAGGACTTTTATATCAGGCACAGGAGCAATTATGGCTGGATGCTCTTCCTAGCACCACAGTGACCGAGATTTGAACCTGGAACCTTCAACATAAAGGTTCAACATCCTAACCACTCAGCCACAGCTGCTCCAAAAGCAAACAAATATTGATATTAATCATTTTATGTCATTAGATTATTGATTAGCCATTATAATAATATAATAGTACATTATTATTTATAATTAGACCTAAGCTAAATCACCTGCTTAAATTACGACAAGCACACAAAGAATAATTTGAAATGAAAGTTGCGAAATTTAATTTCTCTCTTGGTGGAATATTGCTTGGCCCTGCGGTCAATTATCTTCAGAATTACTTAGGTTTCAGTTTCTTGGTAGAACCATCAACGATTGAGTGCAAGTGTGAGAGTAGCGATAAATTCAAAATGTTGTTACAATAACAACTGTTGTGATTCATTGTTATGAACACAATATAGCGTTTTGTGTTTTCTTAGTTCAGCCACTCTCTCACCTATCGGTTCTCATTCTTGGCACTACAATAACAAAGGCCATAGGTATTGTGGTAATTTAGCATTTTACATAGAACGGAGGTTCCCAAGTAAAAAAAGTTACGGCCTTAGCAAAATAAATGTGTACCTTGGTCAATATTCATGTTGAGCTCCCAAGCATATTCATGTTGAGCTCCCTTCTCTGTCTAGTAGGCTATTGAAAAAACTGCTTCACATTCTAAAACTACATTTACTTCCATACTAACGTAGACGAACACTTAATTTTGTAAAAGAGGTTTGAATGTTTCTCCACCACTAAACACAAGACACCACTAAAGAGCATGGCAAGAAACTCCCACAAACAGCATCTCACTCTGCAATATGATCACCGTTAGATAGCAACCATTTTACGCATGTTTTAGGCCTTCCAACCAGTGGAACCTGTTCCAGCTATGAAGATGTCAGCCAATGAAAGAGCTGCCCCTGTTAGATGTGAGTATGATATACATATCAGTTGTCTTGGTTATGTCGTTCACATGCAGCCCTAGTGATACGGCTTGTTGTGTAGCGTACAGTACTGGTAATCTGGGAAATTTTTGGATTTTTACAGCTGCATCACATAGATAAAGGTATCATCTTTTTTATTGGTCATATGTCCATACTTGCCTCACAGATGGGGTAAGTAGGTTCCCTCAAAGCAAAAATGGTGCCTAAATGCTTAAACTTTAGTAGTTTTATGAATTTTCTACCTTGAGAAGTATTTGCATGTACATGTATGTTGTTTGGGAGTTGTCTTCTTCTCAAATTACAATCACATCATGTAATTCGCATGTATTGAGACCCACATCATCAGTGGTATTAGGAGTTGCCCTCACTTTTAGAAGACAACTCCAAACAAAACTGAGAAGTTTTGTGATAACCTATTCTTGCGAATACAAATTTTTGCTTTCAGGGGTACACAATGTGTATTGAAACTGTATCAATTTGGGAAATATTGAATCACAGTTTCTAATTTGATGCAGTATTCGCACTTTATTTATGGTTTTATTTTCTTATGTATTTCAAATGTAACACGAATGGTATATTGAACTGTATTGCAGCTATGACAGACATGAAGACTCCAATGTCACAGACTAAAATAATCCCCCAGACAGAAGTTCTCGGCAAGTTTCCAGATACACCAGGATTCAGAAAGCTACAACAATGGCAGAGATTCTTTAGTGTAAGTGATAGTTGTCCTCTCCTGTATTCTCGCTGCAGTTCTGATTATACATGTACATGGCACTTTCCTCTCTTCAGACCCAAGAGAGTATTCACATCCTGTAATATAGTATCCAATGTGAGAGTCAAATTTCAACTCGGCAACTCTCTAGATATCTGTTGGTAATGCTTAACCACCTGCAGTATACTAGTAGATATATCTCTGTTGTGACTAGTGTAGGCTCCCATGAGCAGCTCTCATCCTCACTTTTTTTAAACTTTCATTCGCTCTTATCATGGGAAATTATTTTGTTATTGTTTTAAACATATCACTACAAAATGAAAAATCCGCATTTTGATAACAATCATTATAAGTATGCAATAAAATATAACAGTCCTTTCAGGAGTTGCCCACCCCTTTCCCGTATTTAATTGACAACAGTGCCTCATTTCTTTTATTTGCATTGCAATATAAATCCCTATTTTTGTGTTGATAGCTCAACCACCCTGCTTTGCTAAGCAAGGTAGTCTAGTCTCTACACAGGGTGTGTAACCCAGCTAATAGACAGGGCACGTTATGGTGCCTTATATCTGATCACGGCCTCGGTCCATGATAAAGTCTTTGGGTGAAGTGGATAGGGTACCTATCTCATCATGAGCAGGTGCTTAGGCTCTGAGGCTATGCTGGCTCCTCCCAGGGGTCATGATTCTAGAATTAATACCTAGCCAAGCACCGATGCCTCAGTGTCTTTGTAACCTTCTGTAAGACTATATATGCTAGTCAATGGATGGGTTGTGCCTTGATGGAGAATACATAAATAAAAGTTTCTCGAATTTTTCTTGGTCCCTTGGCAGTATTTCTTGGTGGAGTGGCTTGTTTGCTCAGCCCTATTCTGTTTGGAGCCAAGATCCTGAGGCTCTAATGACACTTCTTAGTGGTCATAGCCCTAAAACCCCCATAAAGGCCCTAGCGTCATGTGGGCCAATACACAAACATGCACACATACACCAGCATACACAGTCATTTTTGCATTAATTATAGGAAGAAGATTCGCATAGTGTTGTATTTTATCTCTCCCTTGCCAGATAATGGCATTACTTACTCCTCCTAAAGTACTAAACTGGTTAGGTTCCCTCGCACTATTCCAAAATATTGTATCATAACAGTTTCCTTAGCTTACCTCCTCACTTAATTTATTTATCTAGGCCTACCAACGTACCTACTTACTTACTTGTATCTACTTACTTACTTGTACCTACTTACTTACTTCGACACTTACAGTGTATGTGTGTATTCAGTACATTGCTGATGGATTATTACAATAAGTTGTCAACCTACCACTAGCAGATTAATGATGTGTGATATGGTGATGGAATGGGTCAAATCACATTCTACAGTGTCATTCATATCATGTGGAAATAGGTTTATATGACTGTATTATTGATTTGGATATGTCACTCCACACAATACTAAGCTGCATTGTACATAGGGCCTATCGCCATGATTTACACTTGGACATGTGGATAATTGTCATTAAATTATTTTTAACACTGTATTTGCTATTGCAATGATCTGTAGATACCATTTTGGTACCTACTGGTACTAAGTCTTGCACAATTCTCTGCCCAATTGGTTATGTGAATGCAATGATATGTAGTGTTTAAAGTGCTTACTAAGAATTTTTAATCTGTGTTGTAGACACCAGATGGGAAATTAGTCTGGGAGAAGCTACCCAGAGACAGAGCCATGTACAAGGGAACCGTTGCCTTGTGTGCTGTCGGCATGTTGATGTTTACTAGTACCATGTACAAAATGGCCTATGGTATTAAACCTTGAATCTGACTGTCTAATAATTAAATTAGTAAAGATTTAAATTCAAGCTGTGAAGTTATTTCATTTACTAAACTATATTCATATTTTTAAGTTGTGCTGAGGATGTTATTGAGGTCTTGTTGTACTCTTATGTCTAAATAAATGGTATTGTAATAATTTATGAATAAATAATAATATGATTGTGGATTTAGTTTGGAGTTCAGTAAAGTCTATAGTGAAATAACTGATTACAGGTGGTAGTGTGGTTAGTTTCAATTTCTTCATAAACTAGTGAACCTTTGTCACTCTGAAATTTTGACTCTGGCTTTAATTAGCTTCTGTTCCACTGACCAAATTAATGAGAAGTGGAACAGTTGCTGGAGAAACTTAATTGAAAGAACCTGTAGTAGTATATACGTAGTAGTGGCATGTGTGAAGTAGCACAAATGGGTTGGTCAGAATAGTAGCTTCACACTTCAACTCCATAATGTGCAAGATGGGTGAGTGAATCACTAAAATATTATTTGATGAATTGAGCCAAATGAAATTAAAAATCTTGCATAATATATAATATGGATTATTTTTAACTTTTGCAGTTTGTTATAAAAAATGAGATATTTGAATAATCTCTGTAGCCAATACCACAGTCTCCTAGCCTACCCTGACGACAGGATACTTGTAGATTCTAACCACAGGGCAGTGTTTTACTGGTTGGCATCTGTAGGCTATTAAATTGAGGTTCAAGGAGAAGGGCTTGCATTGTGCCTACTGCCCTCATGTTAGGTCTAACAAGGCAACCACTCTGTCCCTATAAGATGTCAGTCATAAATACTGGTTAATGTTGTATTAAGTTGACAGAATCTGAATGTGACACCCAAACCTAGGCAGCCAATGGGAGAAGATGGAATCTGTAATCACATGGAATGTTACTGGAAACAGAAACGTAGTGTTATTATAAAATAATACAGATGTACAATAGAGGTACTTGCAACATAATCTTATTAGGCTTAGCACCAGGGAGACCTGTCAGTTTGTACTGCAGACTGCAAACTCATCAACCAAACCTCAAATCTGATCAAAAAAGAAGATAGTAAACACCGGGTTTGATATTACCATAACCATATATGGGCATCTTTCTTGGTTGTGTGCATATTGCTCTATGCACAGCTAAATAATCATTTATCACATTTATTAGTTGTTCTTGACACCCTTCCTGCACTAATATAGGTGTCTTAGATTGAACCATCCATTCACCAATGAACAAGTTGTATAGTATCTTTGAATTAATTGGTTTTTGCAAAAAAATCTCATCAATTAATTCAAGATGTAAGATTCACTCTCTAATACATTGTATGTACAATGTATGTCATTTATCTTGTCTAACAACAACTTCTGCTGGTCAAATAATATCTAAAAAACTTTATGCAGGGACATGGGTAACAGCTATCGCACCTGCATTACAATAATTTGTCAGGGCACCAATTAAAATTTTTATGATTTGCATATTGTACATCTACTATGCAGCATTACATGTACGCATGTAATATGATATCTATGCTGGGCTTACAGTTTTTTCAAATTTATGTGCTGTTCAAATAGGTTGAAAAAATATCCACTTGCTAATCCTAATTCTCCAGTGAGTAAAATATTTTTACACAGTGACCAATGGGTAACTTAAATTTTCAGGATGTGTGAATTCTGTGAGAATCAACAATGTCACATCCTCAATCAAATTATCATACCATGTTGTTCCATTCTCATAAACATCATGGAGGGTACATGAATGATATAATATGAAGTTGTCCTCTCTCTTTTACCATCTACATGTAATTCTCTGGGTATTTGCTACAATTGTATAGCATACTTCTCAACTTTTACCTACCAGAATCACAGTTATTTTATACAACTAAAGTCTGTTATTATTAGGCATATTCAACACCTAGTCTAAGTAGTCTCTTCGCCAAGACTTTGCCCACAAATGTTTACAGTGCTATTCATTTAGGGGGACAACTCCAAAAATTTATAGAACAAAGTTCCAGAATCAAAATGCTTCTTTACATCCGATTCAAGAAATCTGTGGTTATAATTTACAATAGGACATCCTGTTAAGGTCTTAAGGAGACAATCGTGCAGACAAAACTCATTATGTTCTTGCACAACCTCTTTTTATTCTATATTACCTAGAGGGGCTTCACAGTTTCCCCGAATATTGTTGATACGGTGAAGATATTGAATACACATAATTATCATTATGCCGTATATTCATATTGTAACTTGTTTATTGCAAAAACTGAATAACTTCAAATGCAGATATGAGAGAGAGAAATAAGATGCCACCAGTTATTATAAAAAATAAAAATACCAAATTAACGATAATTTATTGATATTTTGTTCTCTGCATGTAATATTATTATATTGACAAGGACTATTATTATAGAAATGACTGCTGGCCAACATCAGAAAACCAGCTTCTTATGTAAATATGTGATATAAAAAATTTATATTAATAGAAAAATACTATCCTGGCAAAACACATGAGGTGATACAAGACATGAGTGTAACATTATAATATTATAATTGTTGGTTAAAAGTTTTATATCTAGTTTTTTTAATTATAAACTATTGATGGAACAATTATACTGAAGCCTTTTGTAACTTAAAGCCTAGAATAGAGATATATCTGAATATCGGCAACAGTGATATAAAATTCATCAAAGCTAAGTTTTAGTAGCATGCAACATGCACATGCTCATATAATAAATTCGATCTTATTTAGGAATCGTCTTCTATTGATAAAGACCAACAGAATCCATGATAATTTAGAATTACTGTAACTGGCCAAACAGTATATCTAAATAACCTAAATAATAAAATACAACATAACATAGGACCTAATGATAATTATATATTACAATAATAATATGTATATAATACTAATGCACTGAGGTGGACAAATTGAGAGTATAAAGTTTCCTAAGTTTGGCAGAAGATTTATTGACTGTGACATTTGGCAAAGTGAAACTTGATTATGTCGTATAGCTCTGTTTTAGTGGATTCTAACTCTTCCAGTCTTTCTTTAAGTTCTCGATTTTTCTTTGTCAGTACATCTATTTCCTGCCAAATAAATAATTGTTCAGTTAATAACAAGTCTAATTGCTTCTTTAATACAATGAAATTTCGAAGATATTTGCAGCAGATTAAAATAATAAGATTAGAGACAGATTAATAAGCATATTATCTCTCTGAGATCATAGGATTTGGAGAAACAATATTTATGATGGATTTTGTAATGTCACACTTTTCTTTAGACTCCTATAAATTAATCACCCTACACTAGGTGTGGCTAGATTGGCTAAGTGGATTATGGGTATTTCACGTCTTGTGACTATCATGTGATGGTTATGTTTATTATGTATGTATATATTATTATTTAGTAATGTTGAAATGGTAAAAGTAATGCTGAATATAGTTGCTCCAGTATCTATGCAAGCCAGACTTTTTATAAGGAAATAGTTATCCATGCATAACTGTTTAGCTGAGGTATTATTCAAATAATCATAGTCATGCATTTCCATTACAATGTCTATCATAACATTATATTCTGAAATTACACACCATGAGGTGTGCAGATTTGAGAAATAGTTATTGAGAAAATATTATTACTATTATCTATTTATCAAGATAAATATAATAATCTTTTACAGTTTTATCATTTTGCTACATGGCTATACATGATGTGTATACTACCGTTATAACTGGACTAAGGAACTTTCCAATACTTTTTCCAGTAGAGTATTCTAGAACTTGTAGCATACTTTCTAATCCATTACACTTTGACATAGTGAGGGGCTTAGCTGAGAGTGCCAAATAAATAGTCATTAGACACCAGGCTACATATTGCATCACACATTTGGAAAAACCAATTTGTAACTCAATTTTGTAAATCATTCTATAATGCATCATGGGTGTAGCCAGTGACCAACAGACAGTCATAGCCTACTGGACTCACTAAATTGAACCTGTCTTAGCCTTAGGCTTATAATATGGTAATAGATTGCAGAAGGTACTATAAATAACCAAATATATTGTCTAACTAGTGTATAACAAACTAGTGTTCATAATCTGCATAATGCACAATGCTGAATATACCTTGCAATATTTGACTAAGGTGACATTAGTCACGCTTGCTCATTGATTTGAACACCAGACCACTTTTATCTCAAATTATTCATCTATAAATTGTGCAATATTTTATCAGCAGATGCTTGACAACGATCAGTATCAATGTGCTACTAACGATAAAAACGTTAACTAATCAAATGCTGGTTTATTTTCATTCATCCAATCATAGGATGGGTATAAAATAGCCAGCCAATCAGCTGCAACTTGGTTTTAATATCACATGGGTATGAGTCAGAGCTCCAACTCACTAGTATTGAGCTGGTCTGTTTACATAGTGATGTTGCAACACTTAATTGTTTACCTTTGAATAGCTCTCAAACGCAGCCACTGCAGATATCAAAACCAGGTGAATAGGGCCAATGTTTCGCAAGAAATTTTACAAAAGATGTTTGGACTAATGTTTTGTTTTAACAACAATATACTACTAAGGTCTGTGATCAATTTGAATAGCAGCACAAGCTAAGTCAGCAAAGCACACATATCATCTATTTGCAGTAAAACATTGTACTAAAAATAGTTTACAAAATATTTCTGAGCCTGGTTTGAGTATTTTAGATTATATGTGACCAACAGCTAATGTCCTAGTACCTATCACACCATAGGTTTATTCCCATATTAGGTCTATATAGTATGCTACATTTCAACCTTACAGAGATAAGGATTACCTTTTATGGAAATGCAAGTATGCAAGTTCAATGTAGTAGTTGGCATGCATTATCATAATAATCAATATAAAGTTATACGCTGTATACTCTGATATGAAGTGTTTTCATTGATTTCCTTATATGGATATGAATTGTAATCACTTGGCACATGGTGATTATTTAAATGTTTGCTACATAAACAGTCTACTGTCTAATTAAATTGTGCAAAATATATCTTATGCAGGCACTGAGCAATAATTCTTCAACTTTGAACAACTGATGCAGTTATGGAAGTCATACTTGCTCATGGTGTTTAATAAAATAATGCATATTATCTTACTGGTATCAGTGCAAGCCCTAATGATAGCAGTTTTAGTTTTTGTCATATAATTTTTGCAGTCTCTATTCAACTAATAACGAGCTTATAGAAGAACTCAAATCTTAGCCTGTATGTATTGCAAAGGGCAGATGAATGAACACATGGATTAAAACACGCTACTGCACAAAGCAGAACCAATGGCATCACTGCAAATTATTCACTGCTAAGTACTTACATCTTCGAGTAGCTCAGCATGACTTTTTCGTTTGCTTCTACATCTTTGAGCAGCTAACCTATTCAGTTCTTTCCTCCTCAATTTCTTTTGTTCCTCTGTTAAAGGAGCTGTACATCTCTGCAAAACAACATAATTCATTTACACTTGCCCAGACTTGCCCAAAATGCTTGGACACCTGTTAACTATAATGAAGGTAAACAATGAGAACAATGACAAGCGTTAATGAAAGACATGAGAATATTTTCACAGTCTACTAGTAAAAGATCAACTACATGTAGTTAGTTATAGTGCGAAACTTCAAAGTACATGTAGCCACAGTCATGTTGGTGCCCAGTCTAATGCCAGCCAATCGGCCCTTACTAGCCTGTGTACTTACCTTAGCTCTTTTTGTTGATTCTTCAATTTCTATTTGTAATTCTAATTCTGATGTGACCGATGAGTTACGTCGTTTGGTGACTTTGGTTGTGGACGGATTCGCACAGACGTTGGAGGTTCGACTAGCTTTATATGACGAAGTGTGTTTAGTAGTACATTTACGAGGACTATTTTCAGAGATTGTTGTGGGCATCCAATCAGGATCGGACTTGTCATCATTTGCTGCGTTCCATGATGAGTCGTAGGCGAATGATTCGAGATCTAAAAGGTCAGTGGATTGGGTACTTTCTGTAGGGCTGCCAATCGACTGATGATCTGCTAAATAGAAATAGCAAATATTCAGAATTTTAACCTCATCATTTCACAATATAGCCATGGGAACAGGGTCAGTTAGTGTTCCATATATTGATATCTAAAATCGGATCTAAGTAATACAACATAGTTATTAATTACATAAACCACTGTCTAATCTCACATTTACAGCATTAGGATGAAAGGTTGGATAGTCTTTCACAATCACGGAAATGGTAAAAAGAATGCTATTACAATATACTTTCTCATACTACTGATGTTGATGTTTAATGAACAATACAAATGATGAACTAGTTGCCAAACCACATGGCAGGGGTGATAGAATAGAACAGACTTATTCAATGACATGTGAATGTAAAAGTAAATAGACTGCTAGTACTAGTAGTAACTATCAGTGCGCCTATGCCTGTTGTAATAAACAACAGTTGCAAAACCTTCAAAGTCAATGAAAAGGTTTCACAGCACCTAAACTACGAAACAGTGTGGCTAGACAGAAACTGGGTAAATGTATAAACACCAGTGGAATCATACATAGATTGTCATACAGTGTAAGATTCCAAAATAAGGGTCTTCATAAGCCTTAGAAAATATATTGCTATAGGCATCTTCCTCTGCCAAATAGGCCGAAAAGTCTGGTCCTCGTCCAATGTAAATTCTAAGCCAAGTATCCTCAAGTCTCAAACAAGTATCTTATCCACAATTATATGTAGCACTATTATACAAACTGATATAGATTATGTAGAATATAAAGTGAGGCCATGATCCACCTACCTAGAGATTCTCTATGTGTAGGATGGTTGTACGACAATTTGTCTGTAGTATTATCATAAAAGTTAAAATATTCTTCAGCCATCGGGTTCACTGCTGTTTCAAGGAGCCGTCTAACAGGTTCAGAGTACGACTCGACTGTTGATGGTGTAAAAACTTCCTCAACTCCAAAAGAGTCCCCAAATAGATTAAATTGTTCTAGATCTGCTAAAGCAACAATGAGTAAAATAAGTATTAACATTGAATTGTAAACACCATGCATGCAACAGAAATCCCTGCAACAACTAGTAACTATGGACACCATGCTACTTGCGCAATTGATGAAAGAATACTAATGCTGCCAGTGACAAGCAAAAATCTCTGCACATGTCAACACTTCTGGGCTTGCTATAAAAATGGTGACACTCAAACCTAATTGCTCCAACCGCTGAAGCTATTTTAAATTGTGTACGGAAAGCTAAAGAACTTTGCATGACATCGGAATCCTAACACTTCCAAGTCAAATCCTTCAAATGCATGCACAATTAATTAAAAACTGATAAACATTAGGCTACGCATAAATTTACACATAGCTATGTTGAGTACTGGTACTGGTGCAAGGACACCATGTCAGCTAACAGAACTCGCAAGAGATAAGTGGCAGTACCTCGTAGTAACAACCTGACAGTGAGTAAGCATACGACACAGCACTGTTACCATATTAGTAGTAAATTATTATTATATTAATCAATTTTTATTTAACAAGTTGCAAGAGAACACATTTTAAATTATGGTAAATTCATCAATATTATTACGAAACTGTAATTGAAAATTAAAATAAATAAAATAATATTATATAATAATAATGATAATCATAATCTATATAATAATGTTAATGACTAGGATAACTACAATAGCAATGGGAATTAGACGAGACTACAAGGTAATTGCAACTTACCTGAATTAGCTAGTGTTAGCATGTCTGTGTGTATATTCATGGCTATTGCGGTTATGCTGACATAGGCTTTAGTCAACCAAAACCTGTGAGTGTGAATCAGTTCAGTTGACAACAAATGAGTAGTTACTCAAACTTAACAAACTTATTGATGATTCACACCTTCGCGACAAAACCTTTGCTGGATATTGACAATCGCAAATGTAGCACGTTGCAAAAATGTTGCATTGAAGAAAGACTGAATAAAACCCAACCGCTAACTCTGAATGCTCCTCAAAGAATGACTTGCCATGTTCAGACATGTTCTCGTCGTTGCTTACTCAGCGTGTCTGGTATTTGTGTATTCAACCGCCGGTAAATCCCGTGTGGTTTCTCAAGTACGCAAGAATGCTACTGGTTTTTAATCTATTATTTGTTTTTTCTTAAATTTAATGTGAATTTATTTAAAGTGTTTGCCAACAACAATTAGTTTTTGTTTAGTCTTTGTACACAAAGCAGCAATTTAACGTATCAACATTAATTTTACTTATACGGATTCATACACGCTCAGTAGATTCAATAGTCATGTGATAGCAAAAGTCATATGACCGTTGAAACGTTTCTCAGCGTTATCATAATAGTAGCAAACAGGCATGACTCATTCATCTACACGTGTACTACGTATTATTACTGCATACCTTGTGCCTGGGCATTTTGTGGGCTGATTTCAAGGGAACAGCAGCGCTTGCAACTTGCTGGTTGTTTGCCCTACTTGGCTGAATGCAGCACACAATTTTACACATAGATGATAGTTATACATGTTGTAGTCATGAGGATCACTCAATGCATAATATTGTGATGATTAGACAATTTCACGACTTTCACATTGCGTATATATGTAACTGTGCAAACTTTATGACAATCATGCTGCATAACTTGTACAACGCCGAGGGCAGAGTTAATGTACTGTTCTTTTGTCTGCATGCAAAATGATAACTATTAGGCTGTTTTTTCTATACCTGAACTAGTGGGCCGACCTTGCTTATGTCGGTCCTCGAACACTTGATGTTATGTCCTAGTCATCCTTCTCATTGCCTACATGTTGTGTGTCGTCCCTTTTGCCGGAAGTAGCCAGAAGCACATTTTTATAAAAAGAGTGATGTTTTGCTATACCAGTTCAGTTGTTCCTGGGATCTCAATAAAGTCCCATCTATTTATACTTAGACAGATAGGAGTTATTCCACCTGGTGTACAACGTACTCTTAGTCTAGGTTCCCTGGAGGACTGACAGCCAGAGTGCCAGAGTATGATAGAACCCATGCGGTCTCAACAATTTCAAGTGGAACACCCGGACCTACGGGTCGGCACATAAGCACAAGTTGATCTAGTCAGTACATACAAGCCTGCACCTCACACAGTTCATGTAACAAGGAGGAACTGATAGACCAGTCTCTTTTCCCTCCCGTACGCTCACATGGGAATTTTGGCTCTACACAAATAATACATTTACTCTGCAACCATAATGAGGAAGACAAATCTAGTGTGGAACATTCTAGAACAGTGAGTATTGCCCAGTGGAAACATAGAAAATTCCAAGCCACCAATGTACCCCGTCTTCCTTTTATCATTCTACTATATTCCTTGCAGTATTCAGCAAGTCAAATTTATACAAAAAGTTCTGTTTTGCCATAACATAGCAAGTGTGATTATAAAGTTGTCCTCTCTCTGCAACCAATGCCTTACCTGACCAAATAGGGGCTGGGGTTGCTAATAAATAATAATATTAGAATACAGGCCCTAAAAATCTATAATACCAACCTATGAGAACGGAACAAATGTCAGCAAGCTACTATCTCAAAGTTAAATTTACATTGAATAAAATTAGAATTAGAGCGAAATATGCTGTTTCGAAATCAAATGGCAACTGGAAGAGAGAGTAGACAACTACTTGTAGATAACTAGTGAGTTGAATATTTTCAAAATTTAATTTAGCCCTCATTCTTACAACATTTACCATATATGCCCAAACACCTGTCCATGCTCTAATGCTCACAGCTCGAAGTCATACAATCACATGTTACACAATTTAACAGATAATTAAATCTCACTTTTTGCCCTTTGCAAAGCAATACAATGCACACACTGTGACTAGCAAATAAACTGTGGAAATGTAACATGTCACATGGATATAATATATGTAAGTAAGTGCATGTACATGCATGTGTAGGTACAATGAGATGTGTGTGTATTAATAATGTAACTGCGTAAGTATATATATAAGGATAGTTATTATGTGGTAACAGTAAGTGTTGTACATGTATGTATAGCCCTACGCACTGTATTATCATAATAGATGTAATGGTTTCTGTGTTTTGGTGCGGTCGTCAGTAGTATAGTCAGTGCAGATCTACACAGACACCCGGCCCTTTCCGCGTCGTATTAGCCCTAGATCCAAAAACTCCCCGGGCGGACGACCACCCCACCCGTCCTCTCGCCCCTCCTCTCCCCTAAACCTCACTCTATGTGCAAAGCCCTAGAACCTACTCCCCCCCATCGCGGGTGGGGTTTCAAAAACCTCATCGGCTGTTCCGCGGAACCCAGTCTAAAGAGCAAACCCCTCGCCCCGTCCCACGGCTCGGGCGAGGGGGCGCGCGCGTACGCGCGCGCCCCCCCGCCCCGCGAACCCCACCCGTCCTCCCTCCACCCGTCCCCGCCCCTCCCCACCCCTCCCCACCCCAAACCCCTCCGCCTCGCCCTCCGCCTCGCGGCGGTTCTCGTTCGCGAGTCCAGCCGTGGCCCCACGCCGCCCTCCCCCCGCCCATCCCCCGCCCCTCCCCGCCCTCCCGCCCCAACGACCCGTCGCGACCCTCGCGGGCGGACCGTCGGCTGGAGTAGGGTGAAGCGAAGGAAAATACGGGTTAGAGTAATGATAGGCTACACCCGTGCGGAGTGCCCGTGCAGAGTTTACGACGCTGACTATACTACTATAAAAAACTTACCGAGTGGTGGTGGTGGTGCTTCCGGATGATTTCTTCGCCGGGGACTGTTGAGACTGAACTGGTCGGGGTGACACCGCACTCGCGCGCTCCTCCGTTCAAGCGCCCCCGGACCTTCGATGAAAGACTCGCGTCTTAACCCTCATTTTCCCCGGACCCTCCCCTAGGGAAATCGCCCGTCCCCGTGACGAGCGGCGAGAGAAAGTGAAGGCGGTGGCTCTTCCGCGCTTCAAACCGTAGACTTCGCGAGGAGGTTAGCCGACGACATCATCGCTCGGAGGGGTAGAAATAGAAATAGATAAACGGGATAGATGGACGCTTGTCTTCTCATCGCCATCGTCATCATCATCATCATCATCATCATCATCATCATCATCATCCTACAAATAGACCCGCCTCTACGATGATGTCGTTGACTCGCCACCAATTTCTTTGACCACCGCGTCCACTTTCCCCCGGGTAGCAAACTCCGATAGGGAGAGAGCGCATCGTGCGCGTGCGATGTCACCCCCTACCTACGAATGAAGACAATAGAAGAAATGTGAACTGATAAGGGGTGAGTATGAGCGGAAGCTGCGCTAGTATCGTCTACCCCTTTGGTTTGGAGAGGTAAATGGTTTTTAATGTATTAGCTAGTGTTTTATTGCTCGGTTTTAAGGCTACAACCGGTAAACCCTCCGTTTTGAGGACGGAGACCCCTTACAATAGAGAGTGAATGTGAAAAAAATTATACGGGTATATGTACAAGGGTTATGATGCACTGTTCGTTTACTCTCCAATTTATCGAATGAAGTAGTCTCATCTCCGAGAAATCAGTACTAGCATTCTATAGGACTCGTACTCACCCCGTCTTCTGCAACCTTCCGCTTACCATAGAAGTAGGTGAGTCCGGTCTTTAGCTGGGTGTAGCTATACGTTTGGTTTCCTCTTCTGATAAAACCCCGATTGTCCCCTCTCACCGACTCCCCTGTCCTGAGCACGGAGAGGAACTTCTCTTTGGTTAGGGCGTTTCCTCTTTTGTTTAGTCCTTTGCTGCTATACTTGCTATCACCATCAGCGGACCAGCAAAAGTATGTTTTTGAGTTGAGCGCGATGACCCCCTCCCCCCGAAACTCCTCCTTAAACAGGCCGGGGGTTCGTGTTTCGTATCGTTGCACCTTCTCACAACATTCCCTCATCTCCCACTCTTGGCCAAGCACCTTGGTCGTGATAAAGTCTTCCTTGTGCCTATCGCAGAAGGGTCTGGGAAACCATCTACCATATTCTCTGTAGAACTCTTCTTTTTTATCTTTTCGGATGACCTCATCTATACTACGAGCACTCAGAGCCATGTAAGCGCTATCCGTGTCCATTTCTACGTACTCAAAGTCCTCTCTGCTGACGAATCTGTGAAAATAAAACGGACGGGTTGTAGGGGGGGGTTGGGGTTGACACCAAAGAATAAATAGAGAAGGATTTGATAAAATCTTTGTATAGTCTAGTGCTACTTACCTATCCATAAAGTCGTAGTAGAATTCTAGCATTCTCAACTTGGCTCTCTGGAGGATAACGAATCCTACGACAGATGGAACATCCATTCGAATCTAAAAGAAAGAAAGAGAGAGAGAGAGTTTACCCTACCACTCAGAAAAAGTTTCGTCAAATCAAGAATCAAAATAAAAAAAAAGATTGTCAACACTTGCCTTTTTCTTGTGAAGCTCTATCTCAAAGTAGTTTTCATCAACTTCGTTTAGACTAGAAAAGTGCCTACTCCTCACTTTGACAGCCGCCTCCTCTACTGTCTCCACATACTTGACAGTCTTATGTTTCTCTTTATTTGTTATGGTCTTTCCGTAGGCTGAATTCCCAACGAGCTTGCTGGTGCTGGCCAAGAGGGCCAGGTCGGGGTTCACATCCCCACCTCTTCTTGCGTCTGAGACCGAAGAACCAAAGTCTTTGTAGATGGCTCGTGGGATAAAGTGAACAAACTGATAGATCCTGGTAATTATCAAACCTTGATCTAGATACCATCTAGCCAGATCGGAGAGTAGTGTGATTCGCTCGCCAAAAAGACTCCCCACGAGCATTCGCTGAGGTCTCTTCAAGAATCCGTTCTGTTCGGCAAAAGCGCGCATGTGTTCGCTAAGGTGTTCTCTTCCCACGTTTATATTCTTGAAAATAGGTGCCATCTCAGAGAACTTCGCTTTTAGCTCTTCGGGTACGGAAATGTCACACTCCACTAAACCATAGTACTCTCCACTACGAATGTTATTGATTATCTTATCGAGGTTGACGTAACCCCTCTCCGGATAGAGAGAAGAAAAGAAGATGGCGAGAAATGTCCTAACTTCTACATCCGAACGAACTCGCGCTTCCCACTCACACTGCCGAGTGGTGATGAGCTTATAGCCTAGAGCCTTGATGTAATCTTCTTTCCTTGCAGTGTCCACCCGGAGCTCTTCATTCGTCATGTTTCTGACACCTTTTCCGTTCCCTCCTAGCTCGCACTCGTGCCCATGCCAGTAGCAACCGTGGAATTGGTACACCGTCCGACTCTGTTCGCTATAACCATCCACTGGTAGGTTGTGACAGCCTATCCTCATTTCTCCTCCATTCTGTTGGTGAAGGATGACCTCTCCTCTCTTCCACGATTGGAACTCTAACCAACCATGCGCCACTTTGCTGAACTTTTTAATAGGTTCTAGAGCAAAGCCTCGGCTCTCTAGCCTCCGCCTGGGATAACCCGTAGGCATATTCCCCATCATACAGTATAGGTAGAGGGCGTTGGCATCAACTCCCAGAATGGACCTACAGGGTTTTGCGGATGTGCCATACATCTTCTCTCGAATAGAGGTCACTCCAACTTCATGATGTCTGTGAAAGATAATGCTTGGCCCTCCCACGAGGTTATCGCGAAGAGTATGGTACAGACTTTTGCTCTCCTCATCGAACAGACATATGGGTTGCGAGTTGCAAAGTTCGTCTCGGAGAGACATTAACCTATGCAGCGGAAGAGCGGCTTGTGGAGGAGAGTAGCCATAAGGTCGGGCCTCCACCTCCATAAACAACCATCTGATAGCCAAGCCTGGAAGCGAGATTGCGGATTTCAACATGTCAATACCCTTTTGTCGATAGATAGAGCTCTGACGTGCAATGGCCTCGATGAATGGGGCCACATCGAGGTTGTTGTACCAGATGAGAAAATCCCTGAACGTTTCCATGTTCTCTCTTTCCCACACGACCTGACAGTGGTGATAATCTTGCTCGCTCAATTCTTGCTGAGTCAGCGAGTTGAAAAAACTCTCTCGGGGAGGGAGTCCATAATAATCCAACCTTCTCAGGGAATCTACCCAGTCGTAAGGAAAGAATCCCTTACTCTCTGACACGCCAAATGCCTTCAAGTATTTGGAGTAGTTGAAGCCCGGTGCGATAAAGTTGCATATGTCAAGGAACCTAAAACGTCTACTCTCCACGCAGGACATACTGTTAACACGCTTAACGATGAAGACAAAATCTTCTCCCTCCTCCTCTTGTAGAGAGCGAAGCAAAGGTCCCTTTAGTATATTTAGGTCATACTTTTGTGAGTTGAAACCAACCACCGGAACGCTGGAGATGTGCTGTTCTAACTCTCTTTCTAATCCGGAGAGACCGGACTTCACCCTGTAAGTCGAGACGTTAGAGAACTTTTCGTCAGCAAAGGCTTCTTCTCTATCCGCCCGATCCGCAAGGAAAGTAGAGAGTCGCTTGCGTACATCCCGGAATCTTTCTCCGAACAAATCTCCTGCCACGTCAGCAATCTTTGCTATGTAGTGGACGAATTGACGAATGCACTTCGTTCCATCCTTGCTGTCGACACTCCTCACAAAGCACTTGGCCTGCTCAAACCCCGGGACGTTAGAACATACAGATATGCTCAGTAACTCGTGTCTTGCACTAAAAGTCATTGTGGAGGTGTTAGTTTGTAGGTTGTCTTTTGGCATGAAGCATTCAATATCATAGGTGATATAGTAGGGGTAGTATAAGAGGTCGGGGTTCACCACCTCTATTCCCGCCACTCGCTTGAGTTTTGTGAATATGGTTGGCGGGGGTCCAAACGTTCCACCAGGGAAAACAAACACCGATGCTTCCTCTGGCGAGCACTTATGTCGCCGTAGGCTGGACAAACGTGTGAAAGCGCCATCGCACAACTTGCAGGTGAAACATCTGGCAAACGAATCAACATTCTTTATCCAGCTGAAGTGTTTTTCGTACATGTTGACAAAGAGTTTACGGGCTTTGTTTCGTGCCCCAGATGACCAAACTATCGGAGCTACCCCCTCATCAGTTAGGCAGAAGACTATTATAGATATGTCAAAATGATCTTCCAAGGCCAGCAGATCACTCGCGCCCACCCCGGGAAAGTCTGACAAAGTTGATGAGGGTGGGGAAGAAGATCTAGATTGTCTCATGTATTGTTTAAACAAGCGATGTGTTGTGGTCTGAGAGGGGCGATGACAGCAACATCCCTTCTTTGGGTCGCAGTTACAGTCATACATCATGGCCAAACATCTAAAGAAACACAATTTGTCTGGGTAGGGACGGGCACCTCCTCTGGCCCAAAAGTCTACATCTAGTGCTATCACATGTCGGTTGTTAAGTATGTAGTCTGGGAGTTTGCTCACTACACCGCCCACCTTGCCAATCTCTAGGAGTTTATAGATGTAGAATGTCAGATTCGCAATGTGACGTAAAGCCCAAGCGGTATTCGGTCTCCTTTGTGCTGACCTCTCTCTCAAGTCGAGCTCCTGCACAGATTCGCAAAACTCTCTCATCTCATTCTCTGCTCTGATCAGTCTTGGCTTGGGGAAGAACGCGGCATTGTTGCTTGATGAGTGAAAGTAGCGCAACTCTCCACTGGTCTTATGCTCGAGGATGACTCCAGCGCTACAGTTAATCTTCACAGTACAAGGTACTCTCTTCCACATCGCTCTCAATTTAGTCCACACCTCTTCATCTCCTTCATCTTCACATTCCCCTCTCCACACTCGAACGTTGAGAATGTCTTCTACAGGACGAGAGTGTATTGTGGACCTGATCGAGCTCCAATAGCGGGCTAGTAGCACCCCCATCTCATCCCCCTCTTCAGCTGTTGGAGGTTTGGACCAGAAAACATCATCAAACTTCTCTGCATCCCCCTCATCTTTTTCCACCTTGGCCTCGCTATGAAATCGTCTCATGTGATGACCTAGCTTTCTCCTCCCATCAAAACATCCACCACAAACCGGGCACTTGTGTGGGTGAGCCTGTGCATGCATTCTCTTCGTGTGCCTGTCTAGAGAAAACGCTGTTTTGAGAACCAGACCGCATAGTTGACAAGTGTGCTCGGCCTGACGAGAGCTCTCCCCCCCTATAAAAATACAAAATAGTAGGGTGTAAGTTATTCTTTTACCTCATACTACTATTAGCAATCCACAATTGTTACCAACTACCTCATTTAGCACTAACCTTTTTTACTTGTTGACATCTCTGATCAGGTGCTGACTAGTAGGTAGGTGTCTCTGTTTAGTCTCCCTATAAAAAATATATAGTAGTAGGGTGTAAGTTAATTTTTTTTGTTTTTGGCTCAATAGCGTTATATACAATAGACACTTCACAATTGCTGCCGATTACCCTATTTAGCACTAACCTTATGTTGTACTTGTTGACATCTCTGATCAGGTGCTGACTAGTAGGTAGCTGTCTCTGTTTACTCTCACTCTGTTGACCAGAGGCTGATTGTTCATACTGCTAGAGTGAGAAACTCATACCTTAAATAGTAGTATTCAGTGGGCGGAGTCTAACCATTTCCCCACCCTTGGCAATACCACCCCGATGTGAATCCGATGCATCCCGATGTGAATCCGAAGCTTCCCGATGCATCCCGATGTGATTCCGAAGCTTCCCGATGCATCCCGATGTGAATCCGAAGCTTCCCGATGCATCCCGATGTGAATCCGAAGCTTCCCGATGCATCCCGATGTGATTCCGAAGCTTCCCGATGCATCCCGATGTGAATCCGAAGCTTCCCGATGCATCCCGATGTGATTCCGAAGCTTCCCGATGCATCCCGATGTGAATCCGAAGCTTCCCGATGCATCCCGATGTGATTCCGAAGCTTCCCGATGCATCCCGATGCATCCCGATGCACCCCGATGTGAATTGACACATCGGGACACATCGGGATGCATCGGGAAGCTTCGGAATCACATCGGGATGCATCGGGAAGCTTCGGAATCACATCGGGATGCATCGGGAAGCTTCGGATTCACATCGGGATGCATCGGGAAGCTTCGGAATCACATCGGGATGCATCGGGAAGCTTCGGAATCACATCGGGATGCATCGGGAAGCTTCGGAATCACATCGGGATGCATCGGGAAGCTTCGGATTCACATCGGGATGCATCGGGAAGCTTCGGAATCACATCGGGATGCATCGGGATGCATCGGGAAGCTTCGGAATCACATCGGGATGCATCGGGAAGCTTCGGATTCACATCGGGATGCATCGGGAAGCTTCGGAATCACATCGGGATGCATCGGGAAGCTTCGGATTCACATCGGGATGCATCGGGACACATTGGGATTGGATAATAAAAAGGGAGGAGTCAAGAAATGAGCAGATGTATAAAGGGAGAGTGGGATCACAGTCTCAGCATTCAAAGTTCAGCACATCACTACTGTACAGGAACACTACTACAATAGTACATTATCAATGGATACTGACAACATAGTCCAGAACCAAGAAGAGTTATTTGCGGGCTTAACGGACTCACAAATGGATGGAATTATTGAAGAAGAAGAGTGCAGTCAGAAGAGGAAAGAAGAGGTGGATGCGTTAAAAGAGGCACGGAAGAAGGGGAAAATAATAGGAGTGGGGAGTCTTGCCCGAAAGGATCTTTCTAACATGGCGGACTCTCCGTCCTCCCCGGAGCGGGCCTCGGATAGGGGCGAGACCACAACAACCAAGAAGAGGAAGAACCCAAAAGGAGATGAAATCTGTGCTAAGAAAAAAAAGAAACCCCAGGTGATTGTAATATCAGATGATGATGATGATGGCCACGGAGCCGATACGGCTACGGAAGAAATGGATGGTGGTGAGACGACGAAGGGAAAAAAAGCTACCAAGTCCCCTTGCAAGGGGAAGAAAAAGAGCGGGGGACTAAGCCTGGAGAAAGCTCGTGCAGTGGCGGCAACCCTAATGTAAGTAGCCCTATTCGTATATCTATAAATTACCGTACTATCTTTCTCCCGTTTAACCACTTTGTCGGATCTATATACACCACTTTCATTATTGTAGGAGCATGGGAGCGGAGAAGAGGAGCTCTCTGCAGACAACGGTGAAGCTGTCGGAGCTAGAGCCAGGAACTGTGCTAGAAGTGAGTGGAGGTTCGGTGGTTGAAACGGCATTCGGAAAAGCATTCTTAGCCAGGGCAAGCTATGTGGATGACAAGGGGATGAGACATTGCATCAGCTTTCACACCAACATTCGTCACGCCATGCCCAAGCTAGCGGATGTCAAAGAAGAGGAGCTAAAGGACCTTACCCTTCCACCTAGGATCATGGTGTACTTGGGACAGCAGGAGACCGCTAAAGGACAAAACACATTCAACCGTATCGAGAGCGTGTGCTCCCTGCCAGGAGCAGCCATGAAAAAGCTGGCCGGTGACTTGAGAAAGAAGACCTTGGCCCAGTTGGAAGAATTTTTTCGAGTGCAAACGCTATCTTCCTTCCCCGTTGGTTCTGTGCTGGTGGTGACCGCGCTCCGACCCACATACGTCCCAAGATGCGGTGATGGTGATAATGCGAGCAACTCCATTGCCACCTACGAGTGCCGGATTGGAAACGAAGAAAAAAAGGGAGAAGTCTTCCTTCCGGGACGTCTGGCAGTTTCGATGAAAGAGCTCCTCCCCTCCGTGATGGTGTACAAGGGACAGAAGACTTCCAAGAGCGGGAGAACATTCTACGATTGTGCCATTCTAGACTCCATCCTCGGCGAGCGTCTCCTCCCCGCCACTGCACAGTTTTGAGGCAAAAACTTTTGTCATTCACACTCATTCGTGTCTACTTATCAATTGATTTTATATTATTACTCTCAAACTCGTGTATCGTTAGCCTTACTCATATTTTTCATAGTCGTATATCGGTTTTTATCGATTGATTTTATATTATTACTCTCAAACGTATTGAAAATTAAAACAAACTCGTGTATCATTACCCTTACTCATATTTTTCATAGTCGTATATCAAGTTTTTTATCGCTTGATTTTATATTATTACTCTCAAACGTATTGAAAATTAAAACAAACTCGCGTATCATTACCCTTACTCATATTTTTCGTAGTCACATATCAAGTTTTTTATCGATTGATTTTATATTATTACTCTCAAACGCATTGAAAATTAAAACAAACTCGTGTATCATTACCCTGACTCATATTTTCATAGTCGTATATCATCTATTCTAGAATACATCACACACCATTACTCTAACCCGTATTTTCCTTCGCTTCACCCTACTCCAGCCGACGGTCCGCCCGCGAGGGTCGCGACGGGTCGTTGGGGCGGGAGGGCGGGGAGGGGCGGGGGATGGGCGGGGGGAGGGCGGCGTGGGGCCACGGCTGGACTCGCAAACGAGAACCGCCGCGAGGCGGAGGGCGAGGCGGAGGGGTTTGGGGTGGGGAGGGGTGGGGAGGGGCGGGGACGGGTGGAGGGAGGACGGGTGGGGTTCGCGGGGCGGGGGGGCGCGCGCGTACGCGCGCGCCCCCTCGCCCGAGCCGTGGGATGGGGCGAGGGGTTTGCTCTTTAGACTGGGTTCCGCGGAACAGCCGATGAGGTTTTTGAAACCCCACCCGCGATGGGGGGGAGTAGGTTCTAGGGCTTTGCACATAGAGTGAGGTTTAGGGGAGAGGAGGGGCGAGAGGACGGGTGGGGTGGTCGTCCGCCCGGGGAGTTTTTGGATCTAGGGCTAATACGACGCGGAAAGGGTCGGGTGTCTGTGTAGATCTGCACTGACTATACTACTGTCGTCCTTGGACGACTATCGACCCAGAAATGAAGTGCCTATGAGTGGTAATAGGACTTCGCATTACATGAAAGATCGAGCGGTCTCAGTAGCCCAAATACTACCAAAGACGACCCATCTGATCTCAAGTCCGACCTTCAGACTATACAGTGAAAGAGAGTAATTCAACCTAGTAGGCGGTTCGCAGAGCGAATGACCTAGTAAAAGGAAGAGAAAGTCCCTGTATCAAGTATAGATGTGTCTTTATTGAAAGCCAAGCGTAGACTGAGACAATGAACAGTAAAACAGTGCCCTTTATATAGTATAAGGACTTCCGGCCGACATGACGTCGGGAAAAGACGACGTGTGGTCGTCCGGAAGTTGCGCAACAAGATGGCCGCCGGAAGCCCGACGGCCGACCCAAAATAGGTCGGGTTCTACAAAAGTTGCTTATAATGGTCCAATTCATGTACAAAATGAATATCAATGGATTCTGAGAGGTCGGGCCTCTGTACATGGGTATAAAAGGCATTAAAAGACTTAGATATAATCATACAATCATATATAACAATATAAGAGTAAAGTACAAGCAGATATATACATGTATGCACGCAATAATGAGTGTCAGATGTAAGATACGACTGGGCGTACCATCACATAGCCCCCTCACACTAGGTCATGGGTGTCTCTAGTGTCAAGTTAAGAAGGGTACGGTACAGTGTAGATTCTCTGGATACTATATCCAAGTCTGCTTGTACAAGCTGGAGTTGTCGGGGGTGGTTTAGATGCTGGTTGGCTAGTTCACGAAGAGCTATTTCTCGAGCATAGAAAGGTTCCAGATGTTGGCGTAGAGTGTCCCCCACCTGTTGACGGCTGGCAAGGTAGTGAATCCGTGGCTTGAGTTCAGCAAGTTGTTGCATGAACGACGGATCCGGAGATGCAGGACGTGTGGCATTCGGCTGAGTTAGTACAGGAGATGCAGGAGGTGGGGACTGGACGGCAGGAGAGTCTGGAGTGGCTCGGAGTAGGTCCCTGGCAGGTATATAAGGAGAGCGGTGCGGTGAGACCTCTAGTGTGGGCCTGGACTGCAGTGGCTCGATCAGTAGAGTCGGAGAAGCTGTACAAGAAGCTGCACATGAGACCTTGGGTGGAGAGCCTTCGTAGAGAGGGCCTGACTGAGGAGCAGGCATACTCTTCCGTGGAGCAGGCCTTGTCTTCCAAGAGGGTAGACGTCCGCGTCGGCCAGGGGGGCCGACACTTACTGCGGAGGTACTAGCAGGAGGTCGCCAGAGAGAAGGTCCAGCAGGAGTGGTAGGCGACGAGGAAGAGGAGGAGGTAGCATCAGAAGGTGCGGAGTCGGGGGTCTGTTCTGGAGATGGGCTGTGCCGTCTCTTGGGAGGTCGCTTCCTTGTGGAGGAGGAGCTGGGCAAATAAACTGGTTTATTTGTCCCCGACTGTCCGTCCATAGTAGGACGACATGGTAGAAATGGTGGGGGATCCTTTACGCCCCACCATTCCATGAGGGCCCCATAGCTGGGCCCGTCCGTGAGGAAGAGACGTTTCCCACAGATACTGGATCTCCGACTGAAGTGATGGCCTAGAGCATCACGGCTAACTGAGCTGCGTCCGCAGCGACAGTAGAAGCGGGCAAAGTGCTGCCAAATGTGAATGTTCAGTCTCTTGAGGGTGCCGGAGAAGCCACACTTTGCACATTTGAGGTTAGGTTGACTCCTTCTAGCCAAGTCGTCTCGGGCTTGTTGAGTGAAGGTACTAATCCATGGCTTAGTGGCTCCGGAATGCTGGCTCCCTGTAGATAAGGTAAATTGACAAAATAATTTTGCGGAGTTGTTCCCTCTCAACTTTTTCACGAGGGGGGCATGCGATAGCTACACCACTAATCACTACTAATGAATAGATACTTGGACCTACGCCAGCAGCTTGCGCTGGGGCAAATGTAGTTATACAGTGTGCATCTATTATATAGTACTACTGCAGCTATAGGAACACCATTGTGATGTATGTGCACTAGGACAAACATACATGCATTCAATGTGACCACTGCAGCTATTATTACTTGAATTACTTGGTAATCTGGTAGGGAATATGACAAACAACACAACCATTATGCATTTTCAGTGGTCTGAATCACAGCCAAGTATTATATTATTAATAGTGTACAATTATTGTATGGCCCATAAGACTTTACTGTGTGTCTACTCCCTGCTACTCATACATGTATGCAATGGTAATCAGATTCATAAATTGTGAGAATCATTGGTATTCATGCATTCACTTTTTATAACCATGCTAGGTCTAGTCAAGTGCAAAATAGCAGCACATACATGCACATGTACTGTACAAAGGGACTTTGGGCAGCTTGGCACGGTTTACATCTTATCTCTTTGTGGTAACAAGAACAAAATAATAGCAGAGTTAGCAGCAGAGATCAACTTTTGACCCAATTTTTGTTTTTTACCACCAAACTGCAAACTACACAGCTACATGTACCATCACACTACGTTTTATAACCCTGTTGAGGCCAAAATACACTGAGGATTAAGGAGCAACTAATGTGCCTACATGCAGGCTTACTGCACAGCATTTCTCAAGCTTGGTAGTTTTAAGTAAGAAAACTTTAATTCAACCTAAAAAACTGTATAGACCCAGGTATTAGAGCTCTGTTGTTTTGGACATGGTATTACTTGATAGAGTTTTAATATGGGTGTGTTGCCTTTAAACTAGTAGTAGTAGTAGTAGAAGTGGTGTTGCAATTTTAGTTTGACCTGATATTATTTATTTTTTCAATGAATGAAGCACTTTTTAATTAATAAAATCAACCTCCTAGGTTTTTCTACCAACAGCCAGGTCAAAAAGCTTGGCTTTTTATTAGAGTGATCTCTGAGTAACACAGTAGCTTCAACATGGGTCTTGGTAGCAGTATCGTATGTACTATGCAGTTGGTAGCTGAACATTCACACTGTAAATAGTAGCCACTCAGTACATTGGCTTATTACTGGGCATCAGTCATGTAAATATTATTGTACATTGCAACTACTGTATAATAACAGATCATTCAATCCATAATTGCTCTACACAGTCCCCAGTGTAGTGTAGGCAGTCAATCATATTGTAATTATTGTTCCAGAGGAAGGCCACAAAATATGCATATTTTCAGTGACCTTTCACACCTAGCTTGTGTACTACACATGGCCGTAACTATCTAGGCGGCCCTAGCCGCCTGAACTTAATTACGCTAATATCGGAAGGCATAGTTACCGTGCCCCACATGATATAAACATGCTCATGAAAATGATGCTACTATATGTATCATTACATTGATGGCTAATTTTTGTGTGAAGTCACTGCTGATTTGATAGCGGAATAGGTAGAGTGCTTGGTCTTCATACATAGGGACACGAGTTTGAATCCCACTGAGGGACAGTTTTTTTCATTCTAGTAATTCACTCAATTTGTTAGCTATACAATGACAATACTAATCTCATCTGTAAGATAGGATCACTGTGTGTGTAATGTGTAATTCTATATTCAACAATAGGAAATGCCCTAAGATTGCATGCGCAGTGTGCCCACCCACCTCATTTGTTCCACTTCGAACCCTAGAATACCATCCTCCATCTCTATCCATCCACTAAATTTGCACTATTTCTCCTCTTAATAATGTGTGCACATTTTTAGGCCTAAGTCATGTAATGATGTAAAGGATTACAATGGTACGTCATGGCCAAGCCAAACAGAGAAGCACTATTCTGCAGTATACTAATTTGAAGTTCACTATTTGCAGATTACTATGCAACATTTTGTACTTTTGTACCACCATGTATAGCTCAAATATACATCAAATATGCATCAAGATGGCTGTTTTTGTGTGAATTTTAAAAAACTTTCTTGTGGGAGGTGCCCCACCCTCCTTCTGCCCCCATCCCGCACACACCCTCCCCACACCGCTACTGTTAGCCAGTCCAATTTTGGCCGCCTCAACTTTTTCAGGAAAGTTACCCCCCTGCCACAACTGTAGGTCCCTGTAGGCACAGTTTAGAGGAGAATTTTGGATAGCATTGGTTCCTTGTTTGTGTTTACCTTAGGCTAGGGAATAACAGTCATGTACCTTCACAGCTCTCAGCTAGTGTTGGCTGGCACTGTGCAAACCTATATATTATATATGTAATTGTACTGAAATGTACAGCAGATAAATGACTAATAAACCATACTGTACTGTATATGCATATGGTAGGCTGGATGCTACAATCATAACATAATGTAGCACATACAGATAATATTATTGCATATTACATGTTGGTTGATTCAACCTTCAGGAGGAAGCAAATGAGATGTAATAACTGTTCTACATTGCTTTCATTTTTATGTCAACTTCACTCCTCCCACAGACACGCGTGTCCCTGCCTAAACTCACATACATGCTATTTTCATTGCAATGTGTTCATTAGGTAAAAAATATCATTTTCTCAAAACTAAATCCAAAAACAAGTTTGTTGCTCCTGGTAAAGGTGTTGTTAATTCACTATTCTAATTCCTATGCATATGAATGCCTTGTAGTAGATTGAAAACTCCATCTTCAGGTCTGTGACCTATGGTAATCCAGCAACATAGAGAGCTGTTGAGAAATGCAGTTTTATTTATTGGGAAATGATGGGTGTTTGCCATGTGAGCTGGTAGTGTATGCTTGTATCAGAGCCATCTCAATGGCTCTGGCTTGTATCAAAGATAATGGTACTAGTGGATACTACTGGCAGATCACTGAAGCGTGTAGTAGTACAGCTGGCTATAGGTACTGTCAGATATGACATCAATAACATTTTTATTGCTATTGCCAAATGCCAATATAACACGCTACATAGAGTATCAGCCAATCACAGCAAAGCATACCCATTATTTAGTAGGGTTTCTACTATACAAATAGACTTAAATCTTGACTATCATAATAACAACAGATCCAGCCATAACATTTTTATTGCTATACTATATATATTGTACATAGTGAGAAGAATTGGAACCCATACACAAACTTATGACTACCAGGATAACTATTACGCATAGTAAATTATTAGCAGATAGACATTGAATAAAATTAATACTAATTTTTCTTTATGATATTTCCAAAAATAACACAGATACACAATAAATAAATGGAATATTAATTAGAATACAGACACAACATGATCACCCACAAGGTCACTGCCTGGCTATTATGGGACACATACACAGATGAAAATACATGTATATAGTGATCATGTACGTGTATATGTACATGAGATTAAAATTTTGCTCAGCACCATTTTTATAAATAGCCTAATTAACAGGTACATTATATAAGTTTGGAACCCAGGCCCAAGCTAGGTAATTGAAAGGCCACATCACACATATTAAATTAGCAGAAGAAAATATAGATATAGTAAAGAGAGTAGGAGACTAGTAGATTAAATACCCAAATTTTATATGTTTGAGCAAGACACTCGGCTATCATAGTAATATATGATTAGGAAAGCAGGGCTTAGTGTGATACATTATAATTATATATTAGAGAATAACAGCATAAAGTTTAGTTTCATAGGATACTGCTTGGAGTAGTAAAGCAGTAAGGATATAATAACATAACATGGTAGTCAACATGTTGGTAGGTGAACTAGTAATTAGTGTCATAATTTTTGAAATTCTTGTAAGAACACTATGACTGTGGCAATAAGTGCACAAACTTCTAGAACATTCATATACATATTATGGTTAGTATGCAGAAACTCTTTCTCTTTACAGCGTTAGTTGGCATACGTTTGAAGGATGAGGTCACAGAACTAATGGAATTCCTGGAATGGTTAGCTGCCAAGCTGAAAGATAAACACACTAGACTAATGACTCGAGTTTATAGGAGATGATGACATACATAACACAAACATGAAGCAATCCAGGGAATGCTGTACAAAACATAGATATGAGTGACTCATGGATTACAACTTGTTTGCTGACTAAGATGGGAAATCAAAAATCCAAAAATATGATGTAAGGCTTAAGAAATAGTATACATCCTCCTATAATATCGATTGCTGCTGACATGGAAAACCCAGGAGAAGGGTATATAAGGAGAGCTTTTTGAGAGCACAAGCAGAGCACATTGAGAGAGGAGAGAGAGAGCTCTCCCAGAGAGCACATTGAGAGAGCAGAGAGAGAGAGAGAGAGAGAGAGAGCACAAGATGATGACCCAGACAAGGACATACTGGATATAATGATGACATTAAATAGAGACTAATTACACAGTGCTCAAGTGTACCATTGATGATTAATAATTTTTATTGTGCCATTATTCTCTCTGAAACACAGACTCAGTGTAAGTCTATACATATGATATATTCCCTTTATATAAGGAGGCAGACTGACAATTATTGTAGCTGCTATAATCAGAGATTGGATTATTATTTTTGAAAC
Source organism: Bugulina stolonifera (assembly GCA_935421135.1). Taxonomy (NCBI): domain Eukaryota; kingdom Metazoa; phylum Bryozoa; class Gymnolaemata; order Cheilostomatida; family Bugulidae; genus Bugulina; species Bugulina stolonifera. The sequence continues at coordinate 10,039,223 of OW285191.1, forward strand.
TGACAGATTGGAGATTAATTTTTGTAGTAACACAATTACTTATTGTGCGCAGCAATTACAGACACTGATACTTGGTTTTTGATCGCAAACGGGATTCAGCACATTGAACAATTAATGTGAATTCATATTGAGGATTCAAAATCACTGAGTGACTTTCATTGAAATATTGATTTGGAGAATTCGATTGAACGAATATTTTTCCAGTGAGAAATTAGTATACATTTCCACTGAGGTGTTATAGTACATATACACTCTGAGGCAGTTTAAATATAACAATTCTTAAACCACAAATTGGCCTGCGAAGTGATTGATTTACCAGGTGAATAATTCATAACGTACCTGATACACCGCTCTCTTGAAAGAGATATACTTGAATTGCAGTTGGCTTGATAATACCTGTCGATAGGGTAACACATAGAACACATAGATTCTCCAGGGGAGGTAGTCCCAATTCTGTCACTCGGATTATTATACTCTACAACATAGAGAGAGTACATTTGTATGTCCACGAGAGGAAATAAATATATTGAGTGCATACGTCCTGAGTGCTGCCATTACATTACACATAGAACCTAGAACCAAAGTACACTTGTTTACATAAATTAATTGATTGAATATAGGAGGTATACACACATAATATTCGACCAAAGAGTCATTGGCAGAAGTTATCTTCTCTCAATAGAGATATAATTGACGTGAAAAGACAACTATCAATTAGTGAGACAGAAATTACATGAGAACCAAAGTTATCTTCTCTTAATTTATTGGAGGTTAACAGGAGAAGATAATTACTAATTACACAGTACATTGCACAAACCATTGAATACAAACACAACCAGTCTATATATTATATATCACATAGAACCATTAGTGTACTAGCACACATAATATAAGTATACACATATACTTGTACAATATATATATACAATATAACATCACATTACACAATCATACAAATTATTACATTTCCCTCGTGACAGTACTAGCAGCTGTGTGCAGTACGTTATGTTATTATTATTATTATAGAGCTAGTGCCGTAGCCAGGTATGTAAAAACGCCTGTGGGGTTCATCCAAGCAAGAAATTTTTGTGATGTTTGATAGCCAATTCTGAGAACGATATGGGGTTAAAAAATATGATATTAATGTTATATACAGAAAAAAATCTCCTCTATTTCATCATATAGTTTTTAGTGTTGTTAGACAATTCACTTGACCGCCAGACGATTGCAAAAAGCAGAAAATATTTACGCAAAAAATTGTTAAAAATGGGAATTCAAACTTGCACAGTTAGGGACAGCAAAACAAGAAGAAGAGAAACGTTGGGTTAAAATTTCGAAACAATAACTTTCATACAGTAGCCTGAGCGAACCGTGGCAAGTTGTTTTTTGACGCCAACTTTTTTTCAGCGAATGAAACTGGAATAAAGGGATTAAAATAGGTGCAGACAAAGTATGGGATGCTAAAAATAAGTTTAAGGAGATGGCATCATCAAAACTGGCATCACAAAAGCCAAAAAACTGGAAGAATTTACGTTGTGGAGATAATTCCTAATTTTTTTACCTTATGTACACAGAGGGGACGACTCGATGGGCAGCTTGTCAGTGAGTTTGTGCAGCTTAATTGTAGCTAACTTCAGGGTAGAGGTAACAGGAGGTGGAGTGGGTGGAGGCGTGCCGTCTGGCGTGAGCGTCTTCCGTAGAGGAGATGCATCTACAACACATAATTCATCTGATGTGTAGCCTCCGCCTTCTAACTCATGCTCTTTCCTGTGAGAATGTTCAGGGGAATTCTCCTCTGTCCCGACTGGTCTATGCCGAGTGGGGAGGGAGAGAGAATTCATGCCTGACAGTCTCACAGGTGTTGATTGTACCTCTAATTCTGATTCGGTCCTTACTGGTAACACTGAGATTTGCTTACCTTCAGCCGTGAAGGCAGGCTGATTGGAGTGATCCATACTAGGAGGAGTAGCCGTCTCGTCTGCACGAGAATGAGAAAGGATACGAGTGCTGCTATTAACTTCACCAGTGACACGAGGAGTGCAGGAGTTGCTACATGTAGGGATACATGTGCTTCGGTGAAGTGCTGGACGAGAAAGGACTACTCGTCTGTGAGCTGTCGTATTTATACTAGCCGAGGGATGAGCAATTGGCTCAATTGTAGGCAATGCCTCAGGCACATTTTCTTTGTTCGACTCGTCAAATAAGCGCGGGAACACGGCAATAGTTGCCTTCGATTGCTTCTTATCCGCTTTAGGGGACTTCGAGAGTTCGGCAATCTGTATCTTCGGCTGAAACTGTTCGGCAATGCTAGATTCCGTACAAGAGCGTTGTGCTTTGTGTACTTGAACTGCTGGCAGTATAGACTGTATCTCCGTCGTTGGGATTATGTCTTGAGGTTCGGCTACGCGACATTTCGCGTCCTCTGGATCAGGTCGGGCTGTTGAAACTTGAACATTCTTCGAGAGGTTCAGAGGTAGCTCTCTGGTTTGGTCCAGCACGGTTTGCTCCGTGTCGATCCTCAGGCCGCGGACTTGGACTGTAGTGTCTGGCAGTTCTACACACGATAAGTCGTCCGTCGGGGCATACTGAATTTGGGCGGGAATCAATTGCTGATTAGTGTCGGATCTGGACGTGGCCAGATCCTGTTGATCCTTCTGAGTTGAGGATAGGTCGGGTTTACCTTGTGAGGTTTGGTCCGACGGGGCGGGACATATGAGTCGTCCTTTCAGCCTTGGGGGGTGATCTGTGGTCACTTCGGATGTGTTCGGCTTTGAGTGGGGTCGTTTCTTGCCTGGTGTTGGCCTAGTGGGTTTAGGTTCATCCACTGTGACGGGTGTAGGTGACGCCGTCGGCCTGGAGTGTGATGGGCTAGTTACCCGTGGGGTTTTCTGTTTGGAGTGGCTACTCTTGACTTTAGGCTTAGTGGGTATAGGTTCTTCCACTAGGACGGGTTCTGATGTGTCCGTCGGCCTCAGTGGACGACCATTGTGGTTCGGTCCACTCTTCTTGGGTTTGGCCGCAGTAGGAATGGGTTCATCTACTGGGACGGGTTCTGGTGTATCCGTCGGCCTTTGTGGACGACCATTGTGGTTCGGTCCACTCTTCTTGGGTTTGGCCTCAGTAGGAATGGGTTCATCTACTGGGACGGGTTCTGATGTATCCGTCGGCCTTTGTGGACGACCAATGTGGGGTGGTCCACCTTCTCCTTGCTGGGCTCCAGTAGGAATGGGTTCGTCTACTGGGACGGGTTCTAGTGTGTCCGTCGGCCCGTCATCTGTGCCTTGACATTTCTGTAGGAGGGTATGTAGGGCTTTCCGTAGGAGGTCGGCGGGAAGCTCCTCTTGTGGCTTTGGAGGGTTGGCCTTGCCACCCTTGTTACTCTGGAAGGCCGTTCCGGTTTCCAGGGCTTCCTCCATATCGTCGGGCTGTAACCATGTGTAGTACCAGCGTAGGCCACGGTCGTGGACTGAGAGGCAGAACTTCTCTACAGCCCACTCTTCCAAAGATGCAGGGGGTGCTCCTTCAAAGGCTGTTGCCATCAGTCTGCGGATGAGAGCTGCATAGTCTCTGAGTGACGTGTGGGCTGGCTGTTCTAGGGTGGACAGCTTCCATCGGGCTTCTCTGGCAGATAGTCCATACTGTTCCCTCAGTCGGGAAAATATCTCTTCGACTGATCGGGGTCGGCCGCATTCTTGTGCGGGCCCGTGTAGGGCGGCTCTAAGCCGTATGAGGCGTGCTCTGTCATTCCAGTTGCAACGCTCTGCCATAGCGGTGAAGTCTTCTATGAAGAGTTCGACGTCCTCTTGTCCGTTGTAGCTGAGTGTTTTGAGGTCCTGCTCGGCCTGGTACATTACCTGCTGAAGCAGGTTCCTTATTCGGTCCATGTCGGTAGGGTGTCGGGTAGTGAGTAAAACTGCTTTGGTTTGTTAGGCCGTGTCGGCCTAATGGTCGTACTGAGTACCGTCAATCTGTTCTGGATCCGAGGTCGGTCTTTGATTGAAGATCCGGCGTAGGTCGGGCTACATCCAGCGGAACCACGAGAATTATGGGTGCACTTTAGCGTTTGTCACCTTCTCGTATCCAAGGTTCCCGGGTCCGAGTCCTAAATCGCCGTAGAAGTATTGAAGAATGAGGTCGGTCGGTCACCCGAGGCCGAGGTCACCTTCCTTCTCTTCGTATCGTAAGAGTACGACCTTAGAATCCCACTGCTGCCACCAATGTAATGGTTTCTGTGTTTTGGTGCGGTCGTCCTTGGACGACTATCGACCCAGAAATGAAGTGCCTATGAGTGGTAATAGGACTTCGCATTACATGAAAGATCGAGCGGTCTCAGTAGCCCAAATACTACCAAAGACGACCCATCTGATCTCAAGTCCGACCTTCAGACTATACAGTGAAAGAGAGTAATTCAACCTAGTAGGCGGTTCGCAGAGCGAATGACCTAGTAAAAGGAAGAGAAAGTCCCTGTATCAAGTATAGATGTGTCTTTATTGAAAGCCAAGCGTAGACTGAGACAATGAACAGTAAAACAGTGCCCTTTATATAGTATAAGGACTTCCGGCCGACATGACGTCGGGAAAAGACGACGTGTGGTCGTCCGGAAGTTGCGCAACAAGATGGCCGCCGGAAGCCCGACGGCCGACCCAAAATAGGTCGGGTTCTACAAAAGTTGCTTATAATGGTCCAATTCATGTACAAAATGAATATCAATGGATTCTGAGAGGTCGGGCCTCTGTACATGGGTATAAAAGGCATTAAAAGACTTAGATATAATCATACAATCATATATAACAATATAAGAGTAAAGTACAAGCAGATATATACATGTATGCACGCAATAATGAGTGTCAGATGTAAGATACGACTGGGCGTACCATCACAGAACGTTGGTTAGGCAAGTACCTCTCTAATACTATATGTAGAGAGATTTGAGCAGAAATGGCTTAGAGTTCTCTATGGTGAGGAGTACTCTGCCCCTGCCATGTAGAAGATGAATGAAATTCACACAAATTCCACATCCTTGGGTTTATAGAGTACATGCTTTTGAACAATGTACTTTTATAGAAGTTATACATGTTGGTTATCACCACACCACTTGTGATAACCATGCGTTTTATAATCAAACCTGTTACAACTATGAAAATAAGATTAATCATATTTTCATGTACAGAAGTGGAAATTTCGTTACATATATCAATGATCATTAGCATGTTTCAATTAATTAGACTTTGAGCTGGCCGGAAGGTATGGAGGAGGTGCCTATCCGGCATCTCGTCTGATGTTTAGATCTCAGGGATGGCCACAATGTGCCTATCTATTATGTTCTTCTTCCACTTCTCTTTTAGAGATCTGTTGCAAGTTCAGTTACGGCCTGGAACCCCGTTTACTTACCATAAAGGCAAATATATGGTATAGTATAGTATTGTGATGGTACAGGACATTTGTATACGACTCCAACTCCCGGACGAAGCTCCATCGCATCTTAAGTGCTCAGTAGTTGTTATAGCGCTACTCATCTGACACTCACATTCTCATAATTAGTGTTCGTATACTTACCTTTAGCTGTATTGCATGTCCAAACCATTAATTACTGTCTATATACGTGTCTCCATGTGTTCACACTCACTACTTATTCATGTATTGTTCCACTATATAACTGCATGAATGTTACTAAGTCTTTTTAATGCCTTTTATACCCATGTACAGAGGCCCGACCTCTCAGAATCCATTGATATTCATTTTGTACATGAATTGGACCATTATAAGCAACTTTTGTAGAACCCGACCTATTTTGGGTCGGCCGTCGGGCTTCCGGCGGCCATCTTGTTGCGCAACTTCCGGACGACCACACGTCGTCTTTTCCCGACGTCACGTCGGCCGGAAGTCCTTATACTATATAAAGGGCACTGTTTTACTGTTCATTGTCTCAGTCTACACTTGGCTTTCAATAAAGACACATCTATACTTGATACAGGGACTTTCTCTTCCTTTTACTAGGTCATTCGCTTAGCGAACCGCCTACTAGGTTGAACTACTCTCTTTCATTGTATAGTCTGAAGGTCGGACTTGAGATCAGATGGGTCGTCTTTGGTAGTATTTGGGCTACTGAGACCGCTCGATCTTTCACGTAATGCGAAGTCCTATTACCACTCATAGGCACTTCATTTCTGGGTCGATAGTCGTCCAAGGACGACCGCACCAAATCACAGAAACCATTACAGTATTGCTGGTCATCTTTCCGGTCATCTGAACAAGTTTATTCATATCGAATGATGTACAATATTGCATATTTGATTAATTCTACTGAAGGTATGTACAATATAGTAATACAGTATAATAATATTATAATGGTAAACAAATGATGCCTTGTGACAACTATGAATTTCCAACTATAGTGTAGACCAACAAGTAGGAAATGTGAAGCAATGTATTACATCTAATAATATATTTTTGACTAATAACCTCATGTGTCAGATAACTAGATGTGATGTTGAACAATGCAGCAATACTTCTGCTATAGAATGTAATGTCGGAGTTGTGCCAAGTTTCCTCATTTCTCTCACGTATCTACCAGTAGTAGCAGTATTAAGTTTCCTGCTCAGGTAATGTGCCAGTATAGTTTTCTTAACAGGTTTGCCTCATTGCTTGGTAAGGTAACCATAAACCTGTGGTGTCCAGATATGCTTATCAAGGTGGCTGTTAACTTCCATGATGTACGTGTAGATCTGCCCTAACAGATCAGGGGCATAGATTTATTATATATGTTGTTGTATAGATGATCTCGTTAGGAACGTACGAGTGTATCAGTGCAACCACATGCAAAATATTACAGAACTGCCAAGTCACCAAAAGGACTACTACACAAGTCATGAACGTTTTGGAGATTCACTGGTTGTCAACCCTTTCTGGCTGTTACCGAGATAAAAGATGAACTCATGATGTTTTGTATATAATATTTGTACATGTGATCTATTTTAGGCCACATTTGCTTATCAGTATAAGACTGTATTATAGCTGCGTGCAAAGCTGATTTTGCGACTGTCTGAAGATGGCTGTCGGAGAAGGGATTTAGTAAAGGCTTGACAGGAAGTTTGTCCATACAAACTCCAATAAATCAGAAAATAAGTCACAAAATGGTGAAAGCATCCAGTTTTGAATCGCTTTTCCTCTTCAGCAACATGACTTTTGGGCTTTTTTGGCAAGTTGTGTGGTACTAATAATTTTTCTAATTTGCATATTATTGTATAAGTATGCATGTACAGGCATATTAAAACTAGAATTAAATACAAGTTTGATTATTGTAAATGAAGTTGGCATATTTATATTTGTGCAACATGGGTACTGGGTCAAGAGGGTTATTCGTGAATTATAACTTGAGACAGACATGGTACTTAGCAGGTGGTACAAGTTATGAAGAATGCTGATAACATGTGTGCGTGACAGTGACCGACATGAATGTTGTGAGAACAGCCATCTGCTGGAGATATCTTGTTTATCTGTAGTGGTTGGTTCAAGAGCTACTGTACCAGAGTCATTCAGTACTAGCGTGTTGAAAATGGAGGTGACCAAATTATTTTTCGTAGCTTTTGCTACAGTTACTCTCAGTGGCGTGGTGTTTGGTCAGTTACCAACAAGTCAATCGGAGATTATCGTTTTCAACTTGCTAAAATCGGAATGTCCCGGAAGCGAACAGGAAGTATTAAGTGAGCCAGCGGATGGCCTTAGCTTGTTCAATAGACTAATGAATAAACTTAAAGAATGTCGACAGAAGAAAAATGGTGTAACACCTGGTCCATTACCAACTAGCCAATCGGAGATCATCGTTTTCAACCTACTCAAAGCTGAATGTCCAGGTAGTGAACAGGAAGTGCTACGTGAGCCAGCCAACGGCCTCAGCTTATACAATAGACTGATGAATAAACTTATAGAGTGTCGCCAAAAGATAAGTGGGATAATAACGACAACAACATTGAAGCCTGTGATAACTTATAAAACGCCGAAAGAATGCCTAACTGCCAAAAACCTAACGGAATCTTGGAGACTGGATCGTGAAGGGAAAAATTTCAAACCAGGTGGGAAGAACTCTAATGGTGGATATGCTTGTGACATGAATACCGAATCCTTGAGTTGGTTCAGACTTAGCAGTAATGCAGGTAATACTAAGATGTTAAATAAATGCCCAAAGAAGTACAGTTGTGGTGCGGCAATACCGTTCTGGAGTGACGAGACAGCATCAGATGTGATAGGCCAGATAAAAACCATCAACACATACGCGGTGAGGGGAGACAACTGCAAAAGCTACACCAAGAAGGTCTTCGCTATGAGATGCTCACCAAAAAGCAATGACGTTATATACAAAGTGAGAGATCAATACTTGGGCTCTTGTGGTGCAACGTTCTGCGCAATGAAGTCTAAATAAATCGTTTGACTCGGATTTGTTCTAAAACAGTGGATACACTGGGAATCATTACAACAGAATAATTCACCTAGCTGATGGACACCATAATAATATAGTAATTGATTCTATAACATGCATGCATATTTTGAATAGAACAGCTACAGTCATGTAGCATACCATTTCCTTCACCATGATTCTAATTGCTGTGTGACTGTCTTTCTATTATTATGATAATTGCAACAGCAAACTGCTATCAACAATTTACAGGCTGCACACTGTATCGTATGCCCTATTTGCTATATACACCATACCATAATATTTTCTTTCCATTAATATTAATATTAGCTGCATTCTATATAATAAGTTTTCGTATTAGCCTGGGCATCAGGTCCGATAGCCACAGTCGTACAGTGTATGTACATGTATATACTATGTCTACCCCCTACCATGCTTGAAGCTGTACGCAAGTGTGGCATTCTACAGAAAACACATCAACAAACAGTAGCAGACTGAACACATTAAACAGACGACTTGTCCGATTTTGCTACAAAAATTATACACAATTATACACATGTTGCATAAAAATAGTATGCGTACATATATACGGACAGGACGTATAACTAATAATTAATATATATGCAAGGTGTGGTTGTAGTAACCTAATTTGATAGATATTCGAGGCAGGGAAAAGAATGTGTATATACATGTATGTAACACCACTATACTACACTAAATAGTCGTACATACATGTTATTATTATACAATGTGATAAATTTTATTGTTGTGACAAAACATGAATTATTGCTGCCTCATACTGACACTCACTTTCTCCATAGTTACAAAACCAGAATGTGTGTGCATTTATAATATAAAAGTAACCATGTTACAATGTCCACACACATGACCTTGGCCTTGCACGGTGACACAGAAGTTTATAAAAGTCAAATTATGGCAGACTGTATTGATAAAGGCTCCACCCCTTTGATACTACATGCATTTACATAATTTATACAAATTGCAAATATTATGTGTGTCCACTGCACAAACAGACTGTGATAGTGGACAGGCCAGCCAATAGCTGGCTCTGTTGGCTGGTTGACCGTTGCAACTACTCTGTTGGGAAAGGAAAAGATATTGCATTATTATTGATAAAATTCGGTGAAAAATTACGCAACTGGTTTTGTAACTATGGAGATAGTGGAATTTTGAACGGATACCTACTGGAAGGACATTTTAATTCATGGTAAAAGGTGTAATAGATTTCCATAATAGATGTTATTGGCTCTCTGACATTCTCTTCTAAAATATCTGCATATAAGCACAGTTGGTGATGTAGTTGCATATAACTCTTGATTCAACTCTCGCTATGTTGGGCTGTTGGACAAGAAAATATCGCTGTGTAGAGTGCCGGTGTTGGAAAGCCTCGGGTTCAAGCCCCAGTCTGGGATTGGGTATTTCTACAGATGTGGAACCAAGTCACTAGCTGCTCAAAACTAAATTGCTTGCAAGAAAAATATCAGATATGCAGTACAGTTGTTACTATCTACCACAATCAGTGGTCAATGTCTAAGAAAAGAGGTAGGGGGTCTCTAAGGTAGCAGCCATAATCACTTGAGGGCTCGAAGCACCCAAATGGCAAGTGCAGCGTGCCGGCGAGGAGGGTCCGGGAAACTTTGTTAAAATTAGACACCGAAATGGTGCAAAATCCAAGAACTTCAGGTTAAAATATGGTCCAAGATCATAAGGCAAGATATGGTCCAATTGGTATTGTTATTACAGTAGTAATCTGTAGGAGGTCTATCAGCCTGAAGGACCCCCTGAAATTTATGGTAGGGGACCCGGGACCCCCCCAACTTTGACCGCTGACCACAACACCAGCAGTCAGATGTTATGTAAGAAACATACTGTTGACTAAGGGACTCATTGTATGGTAAGAGGACAGTCTCTTTACCTAGCAAATAGAATGTAGAGAAACCCCTACTATCATAGTGAAAAAAATCTAAATCTCACTCTGTCTTTTAGTAATATAATTCATCTTGATAGCATGATACCCATTAAATATTGTGTAGATCATACCGGGCAGGGTACTGAAACCCACTAAAAATGATAGCTAAAACCCATAAAATAATCCCTTCTCAACGCCTTTGCACTGAAATGTTATTGCGCCATCTGCCTGTTGGAGCTTAAGGGGACACTGTTTTCTTACCAGGCGGTGGGTGGGGTGTGCCCTGGCACCACAACACCACCCAGCACAGTTATTCTTTGTTCATGTTGCAACAGACTTGGGTTTGCAATCTGTGTAAAAAAGACATTTTGCTGGAGAATTGTAGCCAAAAGTGTTATAAGTTGAGGTAATTGTTGTAATGGTCTTTTTTGGGTTACCTTATTACAGTCTATAGTTAATACCACTTTCCACATTATGAAGTAGACAGTTTATCCTGGTGGAAGTGCCATCCAGACATTGCCAATCCTTTAGATACACCAATCAGAGGGAAGGCAAAGACATTATTATCTGTTAACAAATAGATGGTATACATGTATCTATGTATTCCATAATTCTAGGATGCATCTCCTTGACATAGTCATTTTATTATAGCGTCATCATACCTACAATGTATATATGTATATAAAACTCCCAGAGAGAGAGAAAGGGGACTTGAGCTTTATAGACCAAACAGCAGCCTCCAAATTAATTCTTTATTGTTTTCACTCCATTTGGGGTATATATAAACTATATTTGTGTAAATATAATTACAAACAAATAAATTAACATGATTATGGAGAGAGGGTTGGTGGGGTGTAAAACATCTTTGAGTGTAAAATTTGAGATATAATTAGAGATTACAAAACAGAGGAAAAGGAAAATAAGCTATGACAACAATATATTAGAATATAAGTGCCAACTGAGATTGCAATTGGTCATTGCTACTAAAGGTAGTATAATAAATTATGTGTATTGTAGTTATGCATTCTGTGAGAGAAGCCGGTGGTCTGGTAAAAGAATAACAAGCACAACACTAAAATAATGGTAGAGCAAAAACATTCAATATAAAACCTGTTACCTTTAAAATATTACCAGTACAATTGTTTTTGTAGAAAAAATATTGGCAACTGCTAGATGCAATAGACATCCAACAACTAAATATAGGATGTGTAAATGGTGGAATAGTAGTAGCTCACAGTACTAGTGTCTATGGCAACAAAAAGTAAAATCGGTAGATTGGGGAATCATTGTTTGAGCAATTATTTAGTTGGAATTAGAAGTTAAAGTATATGATATAACTACATTATTACAAAAACTATATGTGTGTTAGCTACATAATGATAATATGCCTGGTATACATGGCATGATACACTGGTCATAATAATAATAATATAATATTATATATATATTGTATATTGTTAGTAAAACACTAAAGGGCATACCTACATGTACATGTAGCATAGGTACTCAACAGGTATAATGTGGAGTTGTCTCTCTACTGTATCCTCTGTCTCCAAGGGTGTGGAGCAGAGAAACTCCTGCTGGCAAATAAATTCTTCTTAAAGTTGAAAAAGGACCACAGTAGGAAGAGAGAGGAAAACTTCATATCATAACCAATAGCTTATGAGTGCCCCTGATATGGTCACAGGTGCTAGTTGGAACGAAGTCAGACTGGTACAAGATATCCTGTTGAGGTACCTAATAAAACGAATACAATGCAATGTGAAAAGGTGGAACGGAAATACAAATAAGAAGGAATATATACAGCGAATAATAGGATCAATACAATGTCAAACGGCTATCAATACAATATTTAGGATCAGTGATAATCTCCTGACATTAAACAAACATAAGTCTGGTATCAAAATACTAACACTACTAATGGCATTGAGATTAATGTTTGCTTGATAGTCACAATCACATAAGTTCAGAGATGAAAATAAAATTCACAGTTGAATGAATGGGACTGATGTCATTGTGGGAAAATATATATAAAAAAGTCCTAATCCCTATTTCACAATATATGAATATTTAATTACAATACAGTATAATATATAATAGGATATTATAGTAGGCCATGTACATACACGTGATATAGCGTAATACAGTGTATGTTATAGTATTATATAGTATAACATTGTCATTTGTAGAGAAAAATCATTTTGTCTGTGCTACTCATAGGGCCTCCCGAATTCTATATACATGTAATCAATATGCAGAAATTATAAGACCACAGGCTGTTACACAAAGACAAGTCTAGCTTGAGCAGACCCACAGGTTAGGTGAAGTGCACTGTACAATATTTTGCGAGACTAAGTTTAATGAAGTGATTGGGGCAATTAGGCCGGGCACATGTACTCATACTAGTATGTTCCAGTTGATTGATAGAAGTGTATGAAAAGAACCACCAGGACATGTTGTAATCACATAACATAATACTAATATAATTATTTATTTATGAGATTTACGTTCAGGAAAGCTGATAGCACTGTGCACTGTTCCTGGTATGAGCTACAACATACCAGAGGTACAAGTGAACTGATTATTCGTTGACTGATTGTGTGAAGAGTGTGACTAAGGACAACTTCAATGAAGTAGAATCTCATTAAGTGACACCCCCACCCCATCAGTACCTGAAGAGTCCTTTAAATTTTCAACTTTACCACACAGTAACTGTTCCTATTTATAGCTTTACCAGGTTTTATAAGAATATTATTTGGATAACATTAAATACAGTGTATAGCTTCAGTTCCACTCCCACACAAGTCTGATAGATTTATTGGCTTGTAGTTCTACACTAAACACTAGATAATACTTGGCATTTAATGTACATACACACACATAATTGCAATAATTATCCTAATGGTGTGATTTTATGAAAGTATTTTCAATTTGTAATCTGAGCAGTCAGGGACTCGATTTCATATCCTTGAAAATACACCCACCTTGACTGGGGTTTGAACAGCTAGTATTACACATATACTGGTACAGTATAGACTAGCCTACGATGTATATAAGATTAGTATGCACGACTATCTATTGTATATAGAGGGTGGTCTACCTATCCGTTGCTCTGTGTCAGATAAGGTATATATAGAGGGTGGCCTACCTATTCGTTACTCTGTGTCAGATAAGGTATATATTATAGAGGGTGGCCTACCTATTCGTTGCTCTGTGCCAAATAAGGTATGTTAATATCGAATCTCTTTATCCAGACGATACCTCCAGCTATCACAGTAAGTAGTGCACCAAGTATGAGCATACCGAGTCCAAGACCAGCCATCGCAGCTACAAATAATTAAATGCTATTCATGATAGGAAAGTGGACACTACATTACTAGATCTGCATGTCACACTCAAAACGTCAAAATTCTAAGCCTGAACCGAGGATTCTGTGAACAATGTGGACAGAGACTATAATTAAGAGCGTGCTAGATATGCCAACCAGATATCAGAAGAGATCAATGATGTCTTCCATATGAATACATTACAGACATGAGGAAGAGGTCAATGTTACTCACCCTTAGAGTACATCTTAGGTGGAGATTTACCCTTCACCTCATCATTGACAGTTCCATGATCATTGCTAAGCTCTGAGACAATTAGGAAATGCTTCTCTTCTCCTTTGATCGTGGTTACAGGAAGTAGGATACCGTCTGTGGATAGCATCTTATCGTTTAATGTCGCAATAGCTTTGGTGTTATCCGCCTCCGTCAGCGCTTTATCAAGATCGGTAGACTCTATAATTGGTAAGAGAATATCTACATGGCTGTACAAACTGTACCTATGATGTATCTACATGTACATGTACAAAATGTATGTATGATGTATCTACATGGCTGTACAAACTGTACCTATGATGTATCTACATGTACATGTGCAAAATGTATGTATGATGTATCTACATGGCTGTACAAACTGTACCTATGATGTATGTACATGTACATGTACAAACTGTACCTATGATGTATCTACATGTACATGTACAAACTGTACCTATGATGTATCTACATGTACATGTGCAAAATGTATGTATGATGTATCTACATGTACATGTACAAACTGTACCTATGATGTATCTACATGTACATGTACAAACTGTACCTATGATGTATGTACATGTACATGTACAAACTGTACCTATGATGTATCTACATGTACATGTACAAAATGCATGTATGATGTAACCACATATACAGGTTAATTTAGGTACTAAGGCCAACTAAGTCTCGTCCAGCTCCGATGTTAATTACACTTGAGATATATTAGGAACAGTGTGGTGACAATGCGTGGAGTTGTTCTACCATACTGTACCTGTATGAATGTAGAGATGCTATTAGCTATAACATATTATATCTACTATCAAATATACAGACGGAGTGTATCATAAAATGAATATAATATATGATGTGATATGATATGAATAGGTAGAAAATGTATTATTTAAAGACAGTTATCGTAAAGTTGTCCTCTCTGAGAAAAAAACTCCAGAATTCCTACCAATGGCTATGTTTCGATTATTAGCCTATATTCGATATACTATAATATAATTTGCTTGTGCTCTAGTCATTGGCATTGCTACCAATGCGACTAGACACATCCTATCAGGATAGAAAGTTATACTGCATTTCTCCATGAAAATAGACACTGGATGTTTTCAGCTAATAAAATAACTTGGAAACTGATATGAATGAGTGTACAGACATAGTACTAGTATTAGTAAGTACTAAATGCCTTGTGGAACATATAAACACCAATCTACTGTATGTATATTGTACACGCAGATACCCATGAGAACAATGCGGCACAATGTCCTACACAAGGAAATGTGACTACGTTACATGTATATATTTACCAGACAGGCTGAGCCTTGAGCGTAGAGTAAAGTAAATCTTCAGCTGGATATTGCTTCCACTACTTTCTTCATATACATTCACATTTACTATTCTAGTTGGAGAGATGGAACCGAGTTTAGAGAAATGAGACTTTACAGCTCCAGATATAGCCTCTCTAGTTACCTCCTTCCCAGAGAAAAGCAGAATAGTATCTGTAACATTATAGATGGATGTATATTATTAGTAGCCTTGCCAGCTATGGCATGCCCTTACCATGGTACACAGGAGTATTTCAGATAGCGGCTAAAATATTCAACTACAGATCTTGCAATTGAGACATGAGAGCGTTATGAGCTTATATTGTTAATCTTCCAATTGCACTTTACCAAGTACCCGCATACCAACTTTTACTTTTGGAAAATTGCCCGCTACTTCATTGACAACATGCTGTCAATACTGTCAATGCTGTGAGGGGTTCTTACAACTGAACCATATTAACTTCATATAAGATTGTGTTATTCAGTACCACCTAATAAGTATAGCACAAGATTGAAGGAAGCTGTACAAATAGCTCTTCCTGTGAAACAACAGTTGTACACACTACACCATCCATGATAACAGATAAACGTAACGGGATATGTTGGACAGCACAGTTACCTTCGACAAGGAAGTTAAGGTGCTCATTAGCAACGGCATCTCTGCTGTAGCATTCTGGGACATCGAAAGCGTCTTTGGATAGGCTACTGTCTACTTGAATAGGTCCATAGTACTGATTGAAAGCATTGAAAGTCATCCTAGATAGCACCTTATGAGTGTTCTAGAAATATATACAATCAATAATAGAGAACCTGCTATAACCTGACACTATCTATGTACTATATAGCACCTGCTATAACCTGCCAAACAATCTACATACTATATAGCACTTACTATAACCTGACACACACTCTACACATTATATTGCCTCAAAAATTAGGATTTCTTGAGTCTATCTTCAAAATACTTTCAAAACATTCTCTTTCGTTGAAAGTCCTGTCATCATCGAATATTTTTTATGCAAACGGTCCCATTTAATCTGCTTGTTTGGTCAGACAGATATGTGCACATGAGAATTTAATGAGCTAACATGGTAAAGATACACAACCATATCTTACTAGGGCTCCCTAATGGTCTAATAAAAACCACATAGTTACTCGTCAGCACTCCATTAGTAACCGATATTAAACATGCAACGAGTATAAGTCACAGGATTGTATTACGGCCTGGCCTGACAAAAATTTTTTGTAGTGAGCAGCGTGAAAAATACTCTCATAAAACAATTTAGAAGACTAGCAATACCTTGTTGTACACGAGTATACGTAAGCCAGCATGCACACTGTAGCTAGTCGAGAGAGCTTGTGATGACCTCACTTTCCAAGATGGCTACAAATATGGTGTGGAATGAGTAATTAGGGTTGTACACAAACAGAACACGTGTATAAAACCTATGTAGTAACAAGGTATGATAACTTCTAAACAAGCCTGATGCTTGGTATAATAGATTTAATAACACATCACAGTTTGACAAAAAGACTACTACTATTTAACAAGCATTGCATTCTAATGAGCAGATAACTCCAATTACACATACAAAATTTTAATACAGAGAGAGGACAACTTGATCAAAAAATAACATGTAGTTATGTAATTCAGACTGTAAATTGTAAACAATTTTGATGCACCAGGTGACAACTATTTATAACGCTCCACCTGCACTAGTTAATGGGAATGCGATTGAAGGGTCAAAAATTTTTTTCAGTCACCTTAGACAGATGTAGTAGATGTAGCAGATGTAGTACAAGTACATGGATACTACTAGGGAATACATGTTAGGCTACAATCATTTTAGTCCTATTTCTAATGCAGTGAGAGAAGAGTGTAGGGGAAGTAGTTGCTATATATTATACATGAGTGATAGAGGTACATACATGTGTGTACCACATCTCCATAATTTTCACTGTATCATTGGGTAATGACTTAATGCTTGACCACACATCCACTGGTATCCCGTTCTCTATACGCTGTAATATACACATGTCAACATGTAATACAATGATATCTAACATATACATGTAGATACTATGGGGTAGCAGTAGCTGGTACAATGAGTTCTAGACACTTAACCTAGTAGAAAATAGGTTAATGCATGCTACTCTGGTTCTACTCACAACTGCTTATTAGCACGTAGGATGATATATTATAATATATTAATAACATATAATACTCATACATATAATATAACAATAATATATGTACATGCATATATTAATATATAATACATGTAATAGAACAATATTCTCCAACTGCCGTAGATGTATACCTAGGCAGGCAAGGGAGAAAAATACATAATACATATAATATGTTATATATACATGTACATGTATATATAATATATTATATATACATGTACATGTATATATAATATATATAAATAATTATATAATATAATATATATAATTTAGAGACTTGCCTTCCCTTGGTAAGCCGCATTCTTAATGGTTTCCCTATCCTGAGTTAGCTTAAGTTTTACACTTCCTTTATCATCTGCAGCTACATCCCACGCCGCCCGGCCATCCTTAGGAATCCTGGTTACCTTGCATTCGGCCTTGTCAATGTTAATCAACATTTGGTAGTCTACAGCATACACATTGTCCACTGATATCTATATGATAGTCTGTGACCTATGTACTTAGGGTTGTGAAGAGCTCAGTTCCTATACGATATGTTGCCAAAAAGAAACGAGAAAATCAGAATCACAATGCATTCAGGAGCGAAACTTCAGATATTCTCCAACTGCCATAGACGCATACCTAGGCAAGCAAGGGAGATAAATCTACTACACACAACAGTGTCCATAGCGGACACTAGATGGGGGGAAAGCAGTGGAGAGATGGAGAAGTTAGTTTAGCATAGCAGGCCATTTATATCTCATTTATTCATAGTTCGAGTAGCTAGTTGTAGGTAGACTGCACCAGTAGGTAAACTACAGTGTTAGCATTCAAACTCACCGTGTGCGAAATCATGTACTAGTTTCATGCGTCTGTATCCTTGACCTTCTGGGACGTCATAGTCCATCCTCGTCAAGTTCAAGTTAGAGTCAACATAGGTCTACATGTATATACACATACAAGTGTTACATGAATACATGTATATACACATACAAGTGTTACATGAATACATGTATATACACATACAAGTGTTACATGAATACATGTATATACACATTTATAAGATACTGATATCAAGTGATATGCAATATACTGGTACAAGCCTACTATAAGTCAGAGTTGCCTATTTATGCACATACTGGAGTAAGAGAAGGCAACTACAAGTTAAACAACGACTGATACACATTATACAATCACAATCGTGTAATTTGACTTACTAAATAGTATACAGTGTAGAGTAGGCTACTATAATATATTATATACTGCATCAGGACATGCTAGACCTATTGCTACACCATCTTATTTCATTGGGTAGTTTTGGAGTTATCTTCTTTATATAATCAAATGCATGGGGGAACAACTCTAAATTGAACCAGGAATTGAGGCTGCGTTTAGTG
Source organism: Bugulina stolonifera (assembly GCA_935421135.1). Classification (NCBI taxonomy): domain Eukaryota; kingdom Metazoa; phylum Bryozoa; class Gymnolaemata; order Cheilostomatida; family Bugulidae; genus Bugulina; species Bugulina stolonifera. The sequence continues at coordinate 10,058,044 of OW285191.1, forward strand.
GTGATCACTTCGTAAGCTAGGATGTACATTGTAATTCATCCAGATGTTACACTCATCAATTCAAGTATCACGCCACTGTAAGACATACCGTAATGTAGTCAACTGTAGCGTTCTTTTCAATGACTATTTGCTCTGAGATAACGTACTGATCCACAAACTTTCTCTCGGAACCGGGAGGTACTTTTCTGTGAGGGCAATAAACACCTGCCGGAGTCTAAAACATAACATAACATAGCGAGTGTACACAGACCAATCAGAGTGAATAACAAGAGCATGGGATAGCTGGTTGATTGTGTTACCGCATCCCCATCCATAACTATTGTAGGTCTTCCGCTATAGGCTAGATTTCTCCGCTGACAACATTACATAGTTTCATTATGGGGGAAAGGATTGTTCTAATTGAAGTATCACAGATGCCAACAAACTTCACATGATATTAAAAATAGTGTAAATATCATAACATACATCAATGCTGAAAGGGTAAGGTATTGTGTTGTATTGTTGCTACGCTATAGCCTAAGCTTCAATGCTACCAGCATAGTAGGGCATGTACCTTGACCCCTCCTAAATGGAAGCAAAAGGGATGAAACAGGGGATATAAAGATTTTCTAGAATAACACTGCTTCATATTATGTTGTGAAAAGAATAGAATTATACAGCCAGATCTGCAACAGTTACACTAAGAGAATGGGGAGCGGGAACATACCCACCCCCAACCACAAACGAAATGATGAATGGCTCTTTGGATATACATATATAATACTTACAGCAAAGAAAGTATCATCCTTCATCTCTAGAGGTGCTACGAGATTAAAATCATAGACTTGGCGGAATGTGTAGCTCCCTCTATCAGAGACAGAGGAACCCACCATCTCTACCCTCAGTAGAACGGGGGAGCCGTAGTAGTATGGCATAGCATGGCTATCACTGTAGTGAGCAGAATAATCAGATATTACTAAGTGATATTACATGCATATCACATCATGTGGTGCCTAGAGCTTATATGATTCTATTTCACTAGATCTTAGGCAAAGTAGTGAACAATTATGAGTAGATTTAGGTTAGATTTGAACCAACTGCTGATCTATGCCTAGTTACCAATGACCTTGACATTTATAGAAACTACAGTACGTGTATAATTAATAAGGGAATGACGTCATCAGAGATGCAGGTGGCTATGCAACTCCACACTACATTTTATTATCAATCCACAGATTTGGTCACATTTAAGTTTGGCCATTAATATTCCAGAGCACATGCTAAGAACAGATGGATCCAAGTCTATAGACAGAAAAAGGCTATATTAAGATAGCCCAATCACAATTTTGAAAATGTATGTACATTTGGTAGAGGTTTGGGTATGTAGGTATATTTTACTAGTTCTTACAAACCTACCTGAAATAATAAGTTAGGTTGTACGTAGTTTTATCTGATTCAGGAACAAACCATGTTGAAGCTCTAATACCTCTGATCTGATAACATAGAATAAGCATATCAAATAATTCAGCAATAGATTCAGCAGCAAGCAATAAGGAGCATGGATTAAAACTTCTATTCCTTCACATCAAATTTCCATCAAGAAAATATTAGTATTACACTTCAAAGATAGTAAAATGTGTAAGAATTGAGCCGAAAATAATCCACAAACAATTATACGTACAATTGATTGAATGAACATGGATGAAAACAAATAGAAAGCTGCTATGAACTATGGTGATGATTGGCTCGTGGCCATCACAGGATCCACTACAGATTACACTCTGTCATCTGCTGCGTGTGGCAGGTAAAATCATGAATTTTACTAGAATTTTGTGTCCATCACTAATACAGTCTAGGAAAGGAATATATAAAATATTCCACTTTTTACAGCACTTTCTTGGGAATAGATTTGTTCTATATTTACATATTATTTTGTAAATTGACATTGGACAATAAATCTTTGTTGCTAACCAGAATTAGATTCGGATTCTGTAAGCTCATAGGTGATTGATCAATGAATAGGGCTATGCACAAAGTATGAAAGTATGTTGCCAATGTGCACAGTACATGTAGGTAGTTCACTTATTCCTCTTTTGTGTGTTATAGGAGATCAATTCATTATATTGTAGAATATTGTCTACAATATTATGTAATGGCAGTGTAATCTATTGTTCACTCAATGTTTTCTAGCAACTGGTAGGCCTATTATGTACTCTTGTATCATTATTACTATCATGTGTCTATTGATCAAGTTTCAAGTTGCTAACTTTACATAAATAATCAACACTGTTGTAGTAGTAGACTATCACCTTGTAGGCTATAATCAGTCTCCTGCTACAACCATGCAATATGCAATTAATATTTGATTATTGTTATTGTATCTCACCTCACTACACCCCTGTATCTCACCTCACTACACCACTGTATCTTACCTCACTACACCCCGTATCTCACCTCACTACATCCCTGTATCTCACATCACTACACCCCTTTATCTCACCTCACTACATCCCTGTATCTCACATCACTACACCCCTTTATCTCACCTCTCTGTACCCCATAAAGGTACGAGTCTGATCATTACTCCACTGGAAGAAACTGGATACGCCTGCAATGAGCAGACCTCCGCCTGCGCTTGTAGAGAATCCGAACGACACAAAGGAACCATCTCTCACACTCAACTCCTGGGTTGTACAATAGGCTTGTTCCACTACAAATTACAATATTTTATAGGCTATCGCAACTGTGGGACATACAATGTCGTGTAGTATACAACATGTACATGCTATCCCCAAATAGTGACAGCTGCACACAAAACTAGCTTATACCATTTGCATAACATGGCACAATGCAATAACTAAGATCCTAAGCAGAGCATAAGGCCAGTCAGTCTTGATGGGCTCAACATGATTGGTTATACACACTTGGTTAGTTCTGTATAATTGGTACAAATCAGTGTCTGGCACAACCAGCGGCCATGAAACGTAGAACAAAACTTTGCAATGTCAGCTACAAACATTTATATAAATGTAGGCGACATTCCATTGCACATAATGTAAATAGTAGGTCTAGAGAGAACAACTACAGAAAGTTAAAAATCACATACATGGTACAGAGAGGTTCCTGATTACAGTGAATCCTTGTTTGGCATCAATGTCATAGTAATATCTGATCTCACTAGAGTTGAAGACGGTTATGGCCAGAGCTCGGTTGTTTACAGAATCTCTGTACTCCTCAAAGTATGCTGTGTATTCGGTTAATTCATTTGTCCTCTACAACAGCCCACATAATATAACTTACATATTGACACCCGCTACCCATTCAGGTGAGATACGGGTGACATTGAGATACGGGTGACATCGTGGAGATCAAGCTCAACAACAACATCTCCAGTATAAATACAACCATCTCTAAGATTTCAACTCTAGACTTTTGTGGTCACAATACAGAGATGACCCCCATGATGGGCATGTTTACAATGGTTACGCCGTTTACACTGCATAGCTTGTACTACTGATATGTCCTTACACTGGATGATTTGTTGTTAAAATGAAATGATTATATTAATGATGGTCCGAGACTATTTAGTGACATCAAATCTCAGGGGACTACAAGGCTTCACCTAGCGATTTGGCTTAATGTACATGTATGTAGTTGTAGACTCAAGTATACAGCCTATAAACCAGTCTACATATTAACCTTATAAACAATGCTGGTTTGCACTTGCATTAAACTGAGCTGAAATCGGCAGTATGTAGTTAACAAAAGTGAACAATAGTAGTAATAAATATTCTACAAAGCCTATTTTAGTCACACGTCCATCACTAACACACTGTAGAATAACTGCTAGTCATGGGTTTAGCAGAATACACAATATTACAATAGTAGCTAAAATCACATGCTTTACTACGTCATGGAAATATTGCTATGATATTGGAATACAAAGTTTGATCAATCTGTTCAGTGGATATTTGGGAATAGAAAGATTATTGACAGCTGCAGTTGCTAGTTTATGGCATATTATGTAACTGGACCAACCTACTAAAGTACACTGGTACTAGTTAGTGATAAACATCAATCCACACCAAATCATGTTCACCATTCAAATATTGAGAACGGCCAACTTTAAAAAAAACATTGTAATGTATTGAGTATCAATATGACTTGACTGCTCAACAGTAAGTCACTATATATGTAAGTCAGTAAGTCACTATATATGTAAGTCAGTAAGTCACTATATATGTAAGTCAGTAAGTCACTTTATATGTAGCACAACTCTTACAGTGTTTGTTCTGTAGAAAGTTGCCTCAAGATTTATGTGGAGAGGATCATCTGGAAGAGCTGGTGGACTTGGGATAGAATCCTGAGCAATTATCCCCACCTGCATCATTTGCAGTATTAATGCACAAATAAGAACATTCAGTTTCCTCATCTTCTTCACTACAACATAAATATTGTTATTATTTTTACAATTGATTAAACTGTATCCAAAGTAACTATATTTTGGCATAATAAACCTAGCGACAGCGGCAGGTCCAGGTAAAATAAAATCTGTCAATTGTTGAATAGACCTTTAGCTTGCACTGTAGATTTACAATTTTAAATTTTAACTTACGTTTACAAGCAAAAAGCAAAAAAATCTGCTAATATTTTGGCCTTATATTGTTGTGCTGGGCCCGGGTAGATGGCACAACTGGGAACCACATAGTACATCCTATAATTATTGCAAAAATTGTACTCAGAGCTGTGAAGACAGCTATAGGACACACATGTAGATGCGAGTCGCTCACCAATTATTGACTAAAATACTAATTTAGTAAATATTTGCATGAGAGATGACTCTCAGCGAATAGAAACCATGATGTGATTCACTCTCTGGGTGGCACATTGCACTGCTCCATATTCTCTGAGAGGATAAATAATGGCTACAGCGTTCACTGTTACCCACTAAACACTTATCCAAAAAGATTCTTGTGTTTTGTCAATTGTTATACATGTAGTACCTGGCTATAACTGGCCTGACTTTTGGGTTGAAAATGAATAACAGATAATAAAATTAACCATGTGACTTACGCACAATGCCAATTCATCCAGTTTCGGGTGACATAACTCAAATTTTGAATCTTACCATGATCCATATTTCATTCAGATTTTCACTAAATTTACGGCTTGTACCACAAAAGCGAAGTAATTCAACAAATTTAATCCACAGACCCCAATGGGCAAAACAATGGTGCTTCATAATACCAATTACTATAGAAGTCTATTCAGAACAGAGAATATCGTGCAAGTGGGACGATTATATAATTAATAATAAAATTACAACATGTACTTTAATTAGGGAAACTTTATATCACATCCAAAAGTTGGTATTAAGTGTCCCCGGGTCCTAGCTAAGGGCCAGAGGGTTATCACTGATTCCGTTTTACTGCAGAGTTTTCCGCAGAATCTGAGCTGACCATTTTCTGAATAATCTCAAAGGGCAGCTCAGCCCCTACCTCGACCAGGTATGGTATCAGATAGCTTGAAATCGTTCCCAATGCTCCTATCACTGTTGGTATCACTGTCGGCCTTACATTCCACAGTTTTCCTAGTTCAGATCCCAGTTCTTGATATTCCTCAATATTTTCTTCTTCTTTCCTTATCACTCTTGTATCTCCAGGTATTGATTGCTATACCATTATTATAAATTTATAATACTATAATGATATAAAATAATGATTATTATTGTATAGTAATATCTATTAAATTTTATATTAATAATAATTATAATATTCAAAAATATTTAATATAAATATAATTAATAATATATAACAAAAAATTATTGTGATAATAAATATTTAATTATATTAAATTATTATTTTAGAAAATATTTATGTACATGCCTATGCATGCTAAATGAATAGAATATGATATTATGTATTATAATAAAATATAGATGTCCATGTGCTGATGCTTCATGCAGTGATGCATGCGTACATTGCCAGTGTGTATAAACAAGGAGTACTCCTTGGTACAAATAAAAAATAAATGGCGAGTTCAATAGGTTATTCATAGGTGGATAGTTCATAGGTATAGTAATAGTTTAGTTACAGCAATTGATTCAATTACTATAACTATTACTAAACTATTACTATAATAATTTACTATAACTATTCAATTATTGAATAGTTACAAGGAATTTATTTTTGAGCAGTCAGAGGCTTGTTTTAAATCCATGAAACAAGTCTCTGACAGTGACTGCTCAAAAATTAATTCTTTGCTTAAAAATACATCATATTATTATAATATATAAAAAACTCATAAAGTAAAAGTGGCCAAACCCCCTAACATTATATTTATTATATTAAATTATCATTTATAAAAATTATAAATAATAAAAATGATGTTGATGTATAATGTATAATATTAATAATTATAATAATTGTAATAAGTTAACATTGATAACAGAGTTACATACAATTAGAGTGAAAACTCTTCTATACAATCATATAACCCATAATGGAAGCATGAAATAGAAATAACTATTTGAACTAGAACCTAGACAACTACAGAAATAATTAATAACTAAAGAGCTAATAATAATAAATAAAAAGCTGTATGGGCTGAAGGAAGTTGAGCCATAGACCGTTAACCGTAACAAAAGCCGGTTATGGGTACTGAGCCTAAGAAGAGTTATCACCCCCACTAATAAAGTTACTAAAACTGTTTTAGTAATTATGTGCTAGATCGTAGGTAGCGATAAAGTATCTAGACATGATAGTTTCAATATTTACCTGCTGGCATAGTACAGTGGATATACCAATGACTAACTAGACTGTGCTATTGGTAGACGTTTCTTGGATGGTTTGATTGGGCAATCGAAGTGAAAAAGCATATTATTGGCTAACCCAGAAATCCTAAACTGTAACCACAAACATGACAGGATTTGCTAGCACGAGACTTTTACCAATAGCAAAGTCCAGAGTTCACCAAGCAAATTGCAAATTGACGAACGCAAATTGATGGATTCTAAACTCAACTAGTCCTGAGGATTGTATAGATAGAACATTATCCATACTAGCCTATATTGCAGGTTGCAATGATTAAAAGCTCCTTTATCAGACAAGGAGCTCCCTTTTTGGTAGGCTTATATCTGGTGGATATTTATAAGGAGTTAGAGAACAAAAGTAAAATTAAAAATAAAAGTTAAATCAAAATTACTAGCGGGTAAATATTTATTGTTTTATAGTTATGATTATTTATATCAAATTTGCTTATAATTATAATAAATCATTTTTAGGCTAATAAGATGAAGATCACATCATTAATAGAATTAAAAATGAGACATAGTTAATAAGAAGAGATGAACAAAAATACATTTAAAATCGAAAATCAAAATGCAAAATTCAAATTGAAACTCAAACCAAACTAAAAGGAAAAGTTGAAAATTAATGGAAATGACTCTTTATTGTGCTATCATATTATGATTATGTAGTGAAGTATCAAGTTCAGAAGTGCAAGTAGGCCTACAAGTATTTTTCTGCATTGAGAGCAAGTGCAAGTAGGAGTACAAGTAGGCTTACAGTATTGTGTCCCTAGCCTTAGGCCCTCGGACCCTACCTAGGTTGAGGTGGGTGCCCGACCCACCCCACCCGCCGGATAATTGTTGGAACTCGGGCTATGACAACAGCGAAGATCTCCTGGACCCGTGATTCATACATGTTGCAATGCTGCCGGCAGGATCTCGGCTCCGGGTGGTGCTAGGACCTTGGGACTGGGTCCACCGACATTGCTGCTGGGGTGGGTCCGTAGCCTTAGGCCCTCAACCCTTACCCAGGGCGGGGTGGGTACCCGGCCCACCCCACCCGACACATTAGTGTGGAACTCGGGCTATTTACTTGGAGTTGTCTTCTTAATGCAGGGGAGCACAACTCCTCATGGGGTCATTGTAACATACCTGTGCCACCAGAGGTCCTGTACATGCGTGACCACAGTACATGAACACAAGCCATCATTACGTGCGAGCGAAGTGAGCAACTAATGCAGTGAGACTTGCGTCGCAGATCAAGCACGAAGTGCTTGTAATTACAAAAGATGTAAAAATAAGCCCTATGTGTCATTACAATAATATCAGCGATAGCTAATTCAATACAGCACTGGGCTTAGCTGTGGGCTAAATAACAGCTGAGGTAGAAGTTCTAAATTGGTGTTTAACCAAAAAAATTCTAAATACTCCCTTTGTTTCCATATCGAAAACTAATCTTGGCTGTTAGGAGTGCTTAGGCCTATAGCAAGCATAAGTACAAGCAAGTACCAGTGTACAACAATAATAATAATAATAATAATTAATAACTTGTCCTAGTTCCTCCAACATTTTTTACTTTAGAACAACGTCTATATGCTGAGTTTTCTGATTAGAACAACTTGTGAACTCAAAACAGGGGAATTGGTAGCAAAAAAATACAATAATGCTAAAAGAACTGAAGGTCTCAATTTTCTTCTGCTTGGAGCTCTCGAGACTCAATAAACAGTATACATGACAAGTTGTGCTGACACCAAAGAGGGAGATTTTTACATGCGTGAGACAACCCTCACCAACTCTGCTAAAATGCCTTTTAACAATGAGCACCACACTTTATGGGCTATCTGCTGTGGGTACAGCTCTCAGTTACATCTAGTTACTAACTAAGCTGGTGAAAATGTCTTGCTTCCAGTACCAGCACATGTACTAGGTTACTACAAATACTAGTACACGGAATTGTTTGCCCGCACAAAACTAGTAAAGACAGGCTAGGTCTCAGACTAAGGCAACCATGATGTCTCATAGAAGTGTGAAGATAATTATATAAGACAAAACAATAGAATATTAATTTATATTGTTGCAATTAGTTTAGAGGCTGTCACATAACTCGCATTACATATACTGACTGTTTGTAACCAATCTCGTCACTGTTGTGTTTTGAGGCGATTTATTAAAGACCATGAAGGAGCGTTAATTACTATCTGATACTGTGTATGACCATGAGATACTATATTCTATCCATTTACTATCTATTGCCAAACAAACGAAAGTTCTTCATTTATATAGTTGGAGAGACTAAGCTTTAATAGCATTGATAAACAAGATAGCTCCAAAGCAAATTATATCATATAAACATTAAATGTACAAGCTGCTAGCTTGGTAGTCAGCTTATATGTCCATAATAGTCAATTCAAGGGGGGATATAGGAAAAATTTCAACACCAGCCTATTTTCAAGAAATCATGGATTTCACGTGTCTGAGTTAGCTAATACAAGATAAGTGTGAAACATGAACATGTATGGGTACAGTCTACACAGATAACGTTACTATTACAGCACTCTACAATCACTGTACTGCCTAGCAAATAAATAGATAATGAATTGAACCCTGGACATGCATAGTATTAATAGTTTACAGAGCACAGCTAGTATTGCATGCTTGATTGAACACACGCCTAGGATGGGTGGGTGCCTATAGCCGCCCCTTAATAATCATCAAAATAGCAAATGAAAGTTATTATTGACTAAAGTCCCAAACCGGGAGGGCTTGCAGGAGCTTGGGAGTTTGCAGGAGATTGATTGTGAAAATGGGAGGGTCCCGGTTTCACCGGGAGAGTTGTCATGTATGATAGACAGACAAACAAACAGACAGAAGATAATGTATTGGACTGGTTGTTCTAGATAGCAAATATATTAGTAAGCTTAATAATTTATCTTGTTATTTTACTACTCCCTCTTTTCACCGCTTTTAGGTTTTGGTGGTTGGTGCACCATTTGTACTGAAACAGTTTGGTGAATTGAGATACAAGTACAGGAGTTCAACTATGGTAAGCTATGTGACCTAAATAACTCTACTCTTTAGTGGAGAATGGTGTGATAAAAATGGACATGGATCGGAGAAGACACTATTGGATGGAGCAAGCAGCATCTAAATGTTTGCGGCTTTATTCTCAAAATTTCCTGATCATATCTCTATGAACATATGTTATGTCTGTTAGCGGGAATGTGTATTATGTTTTTCTAAAGCCTTAAAATTGTGTTACTATTTATAGTTAGACAGAGATGAGCAGCTGAAAGTAAAGGAGATTGAAGATGCTCGAAAGGCTGGAGTGGCAGTTGATCGTGTGGCCAATGAGATGTTAGAGGTCCGTAGGCTATAGTGATTACACTGCCCCCTTGTGGATGAATATGTCAAGTACTGAACTTGATCATAAGTTCAGTTAGCGTAATTGTTCTAGTCAATTAGGTGTATTAAAAGATATAGGCGCAATTTCATTGTATAGTAAACTTTATGTGGTGAAAGAGGGGATAACTCCTTGGTTATTATCTAATATAAGAGAAAGTAACTCCTAGTAGTAGTTATCTAATGTAAGAGAAGAAAACTTCTAATGGTTATTTCCTAATATAGGAAAGATATCTAGTAATGGTTACTAACTAATCAGTGAAAATATGTGGGAATACTTGCCATTTAGTTGTGGATGCACAGGCTACACTAGGTGCAGTGTATATAGGTCATGTGTATTATGTATATTATACACACTGCTATTTTAATCCTCCAGCAAATTCAGAAGAACACTGACAAGAGCTGGAAGAATATTCGGGGCCCCAGGCCTGGGGAGGATTCACGTCAGATGCAAGCAAAGCAACGAGACAATAGCTGAGAGGAATAATAAGTTTAGGTTTGTTGCATTCATGAAAGGAAGTTGATTTACATCGAAGATGTCCTTGTTATAAAATATTATATTCGCCTTATAGTGCATTACTTTGGTGTTGATAGTATAAGCATACAGCTGCTTGTACGCTATTGCAACTTGTATGTATAGTGTATAGCAACTAGTAGTATTGTTACTTGTATGTCATTTTATACAGACTGGTTAACAGACAGGTTTACCGTCTGCCACTGCTACTGAATGGTTCATATATTATTATAATAATGATTCTGTTTACTCTATTTACATGCCTTCTATTCTAACAAGATCTGTCAACCAAGAGCTAGCTGGTTGCTATTTGTTGTGTTTTATGTGGATGAAATAATTTTAATTATAATACATTTTTTTGTTCTCCCTAGGTTTTGTTTATTTGAAGTATTTTGCATATCGAGAATTATTATTATATTGCACATTCCCACACTTGTCTCGCTCAGTTCTGAGAAGATTTTTATTATTTTTCGGCTAATATCATGGCTTCCATACAGCAACTAATAAAGATTTTATATTTAAGACAAAATGGAATTTTTTCTTAAATAGCTCAGATCTCAGCTGCTAAAATTTCAAATGATTTTGTAGAATTGTTTAGCCTGTTCAGAGCTTGTTTGTGGAATCATTTCATTTGTACAAGTTTCTGGGCCAATAACAAGGAATTGCTATTGTTATGTAAGATACATATGTACATGTAGGTGGGGATATCTATTATCGAGAGTCATCTTGCATATTCTGATATTCCTTAATTATATATAGAGCAGGATGTATGCTGTAAATTCCCAATACACTCACAGACCTCTACAGAGGAAATCATGTTGCTGTGTTTAGTTTAGTCTCAACATTTTACTAAATAAATTATTAGAACCATAGTAAGCGATTTACAAAAGGAACACAGTTGCAGTTTTGGGCAATTTACTGTAGCTATTTAGTATGCAAGGAAAAATTATTTTGTATTATGCCATAAAATTTTCTGAAATCTTTTATTTTATTACTCTGTGCTGCCATTCCAATAGCAATTTGTTTCTATTAGCAGTGGGTGGTGTCAACTCTAGAACGCAGAAGTTTACTCTGCACTGAAAGTTACTGTCACTGATTTTATTATGGTACTGCTACCTACAGATACAGATACATGTATGTGTGCATATTATTCTTCTTATTCAGTGTCGTAAGATGACACCGCGGCTGCCACTGTATATGCGATAGTTTTAAACGTGTAACCAGTATGGTCTGACTTAGTTACCGCTGTAGTCTTTGATGTGACTTGTACCTGGTTACTTGTAGCTAGCCTTATTGTCTTTGCTGCAGCAGTTAGTTAGAAATACTGCTAACTGTTAGGAGCACATGCTACAAGAGCTTGATGTGATTAGGTATTTATTGCTAGCTGGTCATCTACATGATGTATATAATATATACAAACATACATAATATTAATATATACAAATAAATAACCTAAATTTCGCTGAAATGAATATCAGTTTTAAAACGGCACAAGCAACACCATATCGCCTGTTGAATGGGAACTTTATGTTGATCATGGGTAGACAAAAATTTTATCTAGTGGATTACTTTTGGTTCATTTCCCTGGGATTTTTCACCACTGCAATAAAGCAGGAATTATCTCTGAATAAGGTTGTAGATGAGATACTATCTTTTGATTCTTCTGGGCGTCCACTAAATCTTAGCCCCCACACAGTTCTTCACTTTGTATACTTGTATTGTTTTTGTGAGGATAAGTGAATATAGCTTAGTGCATATGCTTCTAAAAGTGACATATTTTCGCATTCACTATAATCCGTGGGCGAGTATCAGAGGTAGAGACTAGGGATAGGCTAATACTTTTGCAGACGTAGGTGAGTCTTTTACTGGCATCTCTAAGTTCATGACCTTGAGTTGTCTTCAAGTCAGACAACCCAAGGTATCAACAGACCAACATTGTTAATAGTAATACAATGTACTGTGATTATGCAATGCAGTCTTACATGTGCATTTGTATGTACATTGTATATTATTTATTAGCCATAGGCCCTATACTGCATATTTTTAATTTACAAGCACTTCGTGCTTGGTCTGCGACGCAAGCTTCACTGCAAAATTTGCTCGCTTCGTTCGGATCAAATGATGGCTTGTGTTCATGTACATGTACGTGACCTCTGGTGGCACAGGCATGTTACAATAATTCCATGAGGAGTTGTGCCCCCTTGCATTAAGAAGACAACTCCAAGTCAATAGCGCGAGTTCTAACACCAATGTGTGGGGTGGGGTGGGTCATGTACCCACCCGCCCTTGGTCAGGGTTGAGGGCCTAAGGCTACCGACCCGCCCCGGCAGCGATGCCTGGGGACCCGGTTCCAAGGTCCTACCACCACCCAGAACCGAGATTCTCGCCGACAGCATTATAACATATATTATGAATCATGGGTCAGGGAGGGTCTTCGCTGTCGGCATAGCCCGAGATCCAACACTTATTTGGCGTGTGGGGTGGGTTGTCCCGATTTTCGACCCCGAATCTGATTGGAGGACGGCAGACCGCAGACCGCGGACCGTTTCGTCTTTTTATATATGATTTCCCATATATTATATATGATACAACTGCAGGTAAATACATGTACGTATTTAGGTTAATTAATAAGCATTGTACATAATATTATTACTTGATTTTGAATGAAAAAGCTAAGTATGTATAATTACAGCACAAAACGTTAATATCACAATCATGTAAAGTAACAGCAGCACATAAATTCAATAGCACAATTGTAATTACAATGTACAGTACAAAACATTAGTTATAGCAGGTTAATAGCACATGTAACTACTGTTACATCACTTTAAAGAGCCCAGGTAAATAGCATTATATTAGCAAGCATACCTGCCAAGTCTCCCTGATTGCAGATTAGACGTCAGATTTATAGCTTATATTATTCTACTCTCTCCACTCAAGTAACACACCTTATAAAAATATGAAATGCTCCAGAATATTATACATTGATGACTATGCAAACCAGACCTAGTGGCAGCAACGCAGCAAATGCAGACAGCGTCTTCTCCAGCAAAACAGGGAAACATGCCATACAAATTTTGAATTCACCCACAATTATAGACAAGTTGATTCCAAGGAGGAATGGAAGATTTTGCAATATGAATTACGTGTAAATTTTTTAAATGTCAACATGAAAGTGAATTATGCATAACCTAACTGGCCCTGAATTATTATTCGATTGGTTTACACTAGCTGAAGTCTTAGAGAGCAACAGAGCAGCAAAATCAATGGGAGGCAATTTCTCTTAAATTAAACAATGCAAAACTCAAAAAATAAAGATATGACTTGTGGCATGGGAACTAATCTAGGAGGTCCTAGTTTTTAGGGAAATGTATATACACTCATCTATCAAAAATTCTTCTATAACTTCAAGTCCAAATTGGTCTGTAGAAATTTTGAGGAAGGGTATAGGCTGGGCCCACCCTAAGTTGGCCGAGTATGGCCTGAAAACCATAATTGTATATAATGATTTCCATAGAGATCGAAGATCTTACTCCAAACTGTCATCCTGTAAACCACGGCCAGTAACATTTCAAAGAAATCCGTAAAGATACAATGCAATGTACAATATAATGTTATTAATCATAAAGTGTACCGCTTCGATGTTATTCACACCTTATCAGTAGAGCTCAAACCTAGCCCTGGGAGCACCTTTAGCAATAGAAAATTTAAACACAAAGTTCAAAGGGTGAATATTTGAAGCTGTCTGTCAATTTTTCCAACTGATAAAGATCAACATTTTTAGCATGCATTTAAACAATAGTTAAATGGGTGTAATATACATGTAGGCATTGTCCATGTAGCTCTTTATATGGCCTATTATAATTATGCATTGTAATCCTTTATCTACAGTGTAATCCCTGACATATAAAATGGAGCCCAAAAATATCAAACTCAATTGGTCTCCATGCAGCACAGTCAGCAAAGGTAGGCGACGTTTCAGAATTAAACATTTCTCTCTCAATAGTATATTTATGTGTATTATTTATATATTATTATCTAATATATAATATTTATAATAATTAATGTGTAGTATAATATTATTATAAGGAATAATATAATTGTGGTGTTATTGTGCATTCCGTAAGCATATTTGCATGTTTGTAATTCATGGTATTACATAATATGCATTATTATTATGCACGGATAATTTTGTTATAATATGTTGTATTGTAGCTAGTAATCGTATATTTACTGCTTTAAAATTGTGGTTTAGCCTTGAGATGATTTTTATCAGGGAAAGCTGTTCATTTAGCCTAAAGGAACGAATTTAAGCTTTTTACAACATTTTCGATATTGTAATGTTATTTTTTGCAAGGATCTTCGATTTGTCAATATTAGGAAAATATTTTTTTTAAATGCTTAATCAAATAATTTGTTATAATTATACAATTATGTAATGCATTGGATATTGCAGTAATACATGTAGTGACTTCAGTTAGAATTCTTGTCACATAGGATATTTTCCCAAATTGCATTCACAAATGCATATTATAAAATCTGTGTCTCAAATGAGTTAGCCAAGTATAATTATTACCATTATTATTTTGTAGTACCATTTTTATGTCATGGCTACTCACAACATTTTAATACAGATCAGTGAGTCTTTGAAAATAGAAGTTTTATTTTATACGTTAGATTATAGTATAATGTACAGTGTTATTTTTCCATGCAATGTATACATAATGTAAAATATTATTAACAAATTATATGTTTTTTTCTGTATATTATACCAGCTGTGAGATGGAGAGAGAAGGATTTGTTGTCATAGTGTTTCTGGTGTCCTCCCTGACTTTGGTTTCATCTGGTGAGTTTCTACATTGTAAATAGTTGTATAATATTACTTTATAGTAATTATAGTAATTTTGTTTTCTATGCTAATGTACATGTACAATGCAGCGGTTCTAGACTGTGGTTCATGAAATTGTTCTTTTATGGTAACTACTACATTGTTATCTAGAAGGACATTATAATTGCATATTATTTATATTCGTAACATAAATGAACATGTACACATCGGGGTAGTCCATATTATTATTTGAACTTGCAATTTACAGCACAATTTTTAACTCCAATATATTGATGTAAGTAGTATAGTCAGTGCAGATCTACACAGACACCCGGCCCTTTCCGCGTCGTATTAGCCCTAGATCCAAAAACTCCCCGGGCGGACGACCACCCCACCCGTCCTCTCGCCCCTCCTCTCCCCTAAACCTCACTCTATGTGCAAAGCCCTAGAACCTACTCCCCCCCATCGCGGGTGGGGTTTCAAAAACCTCATCGGCTGTTCCGCGGAACCCAGTCTAAAGAGCAAACCCCTCGCCCCATCCCACGGCTCGGGCGAGGGGGCGCGCGTACGCGCGCGCCCCCCCGCCCCGCGAACCCCACCCGTCCTCCCTCCACCCGTCCCCGCCCCTCCCCACCCCTCCCCACCCCAAACCCCTCCGCCTCGCCCTCCGCCTCGCGGCGGTTCTCGTTCGCGAGTCCAGCCGTGGCCCCACGCCGCCCTCCCCCCGCCCATCCCCCGCCCCTCCCCCGCCCTCCCGCCCCAACGACCCGTCGCGACCCTCGCGGGCGGACCGTCGGCTGGAGTAGGGTGAAGCGAAGGAAAATACGGGTTAGAGTAATGATAGGCTACACCCGTGCGGAGTGCCCGTGCAGAGTTTACGACGCTGACTATACTACTATAAAAAACTTACCGAGTGGTGGTGCTTCCGGATGATTTCTTCGCCGGGGAATGTTGAGACTGAACTGGTCGGGGTGACACCGCACTAGCGCGCTCCTCCGTTCGAGCGCCCCCGGACCTTCGATGAAAGACTCGCGTCTTAACCCTCATTTTCCCCGGACCCTCCCCTAGGGAAATCGCCCGTCCCCGTGACGAGCGGCGAGAGAAAGTGAAGGCGGTGGCTCTTCCGCGCTTCAAACCGTAGACTTCGCGAGGAGGTTAGCCGACGACATCATCGCTCGGAGGGGTAGAAATAGAAATAGATAAACGGGATAGATGGATGCTTGTCTTCTCATCGCCATCGTCATCATCATCATCATCATCATCATCATCATCATCATCATCATCATCCTACAAATAGACCCGCCTCTACGATGATGTCGTTGACTCGCCACCAATTTCTTTGACCACCGCGTCCACTTTCCCCCGGGTAGCAAACTCCGATAGGGAGAGAGCGCATCGTGCGCGTGCGATGTCACCCCCCACCTACGAATGAAGACAATAGAAGAAATGTGAACTGATAAGGGGGGAGTATGAGCGGAAGCTGCGCTAGTACCGTCTACCCCTTTGGTTTGGAGAGGTAAATGGTTTTTAATGTATTAGCTAGTGTTTTATTGCTCGGTTTTAAGGCTACAACCGGTAAACCCTCCGTTTTGAGGACGGAGACCCCTTACAATAGAGAGTGAATGTGAAAAAAATTATACGGGTATATGTAAAAGGGTTATGATGCACTGTTCGTTTACTCTCCAATTTATCGAATGAAGTAGTCTCATCTCCGAGAAATCAGTACTAGCATTCTATAGGACTCGTACTCACCCCGTCTTCTGCAACCTTCCGCTTACCATAGAAGTAGGTGAGTCCGGTCTTTAGCTGGGTGTAGCTATACGTTTGGTTTCCTCTTCTGATAAAACCCCGATTGTCCCCTCTCACCGACTCCCCTGTCCTGAGCACGGAGAGGAACTTCTCTTTGGTTAGGGCGTTTCCTCTTTTGTTTAGTCCTTTGCTGCTATACTTGCTATCACCATCAGCGGACCAGCAAAAGTATGTTTTTGAGTTGAGCGCGATGACCCCCTCCCCCCGAAACTCCTCCTTAAACAGGCCGGGGGTTCGTGTTTCGTATCGTTGCACCTTCTCACAACATTCCCTCATCTCCCACTCTTGGCCAAGCACCTTGGTCGTGATAAAGTCTTCCTTGTGCCTATCGCAGAAGGGTCTGGGAAACCATCTACCATATTCTCTGTAGAACTCTTCTTTTTTATCTTTTCGGATGACCTCATCTATACTACGAGCACTCAGAGCCATGTAAGCGCTATCCGTGTCCATTTCTACGTACTCAAAGTCCTCTCTGCTGACGAATCTGTGAAAATAAAACGGACGGGTTGTAGGGGGGGGGGGGGGGGGTTGGGGTTGACACCAAAGAATAAATAGAGAAGGATTTGATAAAATCTTTGTATAGTCTAGTTCTACTTACCTATCCATAAAGTCGTAGTAGAATTCTAGCATTCTCAACTTGGCTCTCTGGAGGATAACGAATCCTACGACAGATGGAACATCCATTCGAATCTAAAAGAAAGAAAGAGAGAGAGAGAGTTTACCCTACCACTCAGAAAAAGTTTCGTCAAATCAAGAATCAAAATAAAAAAAAAAGATTGTCAACACTTGCCTTTTTCTTGTGAAGCTCTATCTCAAAGTAGTTTTCATCAACTTCGTTTAGACTAGAAAAGTGCCTACTCCTCACTTTGACAGCCGCCTCCTCTACTGTCTCCACATACTTGACAGTCTTATGTTTCTCTTTATTTGTTATGGTCTTTCCGTAGGCTGAATTCCCAACGAGCTTGCTGGTGCTGGCCAAGAGGGCCAGGTCGGGGTTCACATCCCCACCTCTTCTTGCGTCTGAGACCGAAGAACCAAAGTCTTTGTAGATGGCTCGTGGGATAAAGTGAACAAACTGATAGATCCTGGTAATTATCAAACCTTGATCTAGATACCATCTAGCCAGATCGGAGAGTAGTGTGATTCGCTTGCCAAAAAGACTCCCCACGAGCATTCGCTGAGGTCTCTTCAAGAATCCGTTCTGTTCGGCAAAAGCGCGCATGTGTTCGCTAAGGTGTTCTCTTCCCACGTTTATATTCTTGAAAATAGGTGCCATCTCAGAGAACTTCGCTTTTAGCTCTTCGGGTACGGAAATGTCACACTCCACTAAACCATAGTACTCTCCACTACGAATGTTATTGATTATCTTATCGAGGTTGACGTAACCCCTCTCCGGATAGAGAGAAGAAAAGAAGATGGCGAGAAATGTCCTAACTTCTACATCCGAACGAACTCGCGCTTCCCACTCACACTGCCGAGTGGTGATGAGCTTATAGCCTAGAGCCTTGATGTAATCTTCTTTCCTTGCAGTGTCCACCCGGAGCTCTTCATTCGTCATGTTTCTGACACCTTTTCCGTTCCCTCCTAGCTCGCACTCGTGCCCATGCCAGTAGCAACCGTGGAATTGGTACACCGTCCGACTCTGTTCGCTATAACCATCCACTGGTAGGTTGTGACAGCCTATCCTCATTTCTCCTCCATTCTGTTGGTGAAGGATGACCTCTCCTCTCTTCCACGATTGGAACTCTAACCAACCATGCGCCACTTTGCTGAACTTTTTAATAGGTTCTAGAGCAAAGCCTCGGCTCTCTAGCCTCCGCCTGGGATAACCCGTAGGCATATTCCCCATCATACAGTATAGGTAGAGGGCGTTGGCATCAACTCCCAGAATGGACCTACAGGGTTTTGCGGATGTGCCATACATCTTCTCTCGAATAGAGGTCACTCCAACCTCATGATGTCTGTGAAAGATAATGCTTGGCCCTCCCACGAGGTTATCGCGAAGAGTATGGTACAGACTTTTGCTCTCCTCATCGAACAGACATATGGGTTGCGAGTTGCAAAGTTCGTCTCGGAGAGACATTAACCTATGCAGCGGAAGAGCGGCTTGTGGAGGAGAGTAGCCATAAGGTCGGGCCTCCACCTCCATAAACAACCATCTGATAGCCAAGCCTGGAAGCGAGATTGCGGATTTCAACATGTCAATACCCTTTTGTCGATAGATAGAGCTCTGACGTGCAATGGCCTCGATGAATGGGGCCACATCGAGGTTGTTGTACCAGATGAGAAAATCCCTGAACGTTTCCATGTTCTCTCTTTCCCACACGACCTGACAGTGGTGATAATCTTGCTCGCTCAATTCTTGCTGAGTCAGCGAGTTGAAAAAACTCTCTCGGGGAGGGAGTCCATAATAATCCAACCTTCTCAGGGAATCTACCCAGTCGTAAGGAAAGAATCCCTTACTCTCTGACACGCCAAATGCCTTCAAGTATTTGGAGTAGTTGAAGCCCGGTGCGATAAAGTTGCATATGTCAAGGAACCTAAAACGTCTACTCTCCACGCAGGACATACTGTTAACACGCTTAACGATGAAGACAAAATCTTCTCCCTCCTCCTCTTGTAGAGAGCGAAGCAAAGGTCCCTTTAGTATATTTAGGTCATACTTTTGTGAGTTGAAACCAACCACCGGAACGCTGGAGATGTGCTGTTCTAACTCTCTTTCTAATCCGGAGAGACCGGACTTCACCCTGTAAGTCGAGACGTTAGAGAACTTTTCGTCAGCAAAGGCTTCTTCTCTATCCGCCCGATCCGCAAGGAAAGTAGAGAGTCGCTTGCGTACATCCCGGAATCTTTCTCCGAACAAATCTCCTGCCACGTCAGCAATCTTTGCTATGTAGTGGACGAATTGACGAATGCACTTCGTTCCATCCTTGCTGTCGACACTCCTCACAAAGCACTTGGCCTGCTCAAACCCCGGGACGTTAGAACATACAGATATGCTCAGTAACTCGTGTCTTGCACTAAAAGTCATTGTGGAGGTGTTAGTTTGTAGGTTGTCTTTTGGCATGAAGCATTCAATATCATAGGTGATATAGTAGGGGTAGTATAAGAGGTCGGGGTTCACCACCTCTATTCCCGCCACTCGCTTGAGTTTTGTGAATATGGTTGGCGGGGGTCCAAACATTCCACCAGGGAAAACAAACACCGATGCTTCCTCTGGCGAGCACTTATGTCGCCGTAGGCTGGACAAACGTGTGAAAGCGCCATCGCACAACTTGCAGGTGAAACATCTGGCAAACGAATCAACATTCTTTATCCAGCTGAAGTGTTTTTCGTACATGTTGACAAAGAGTTTACGGGCTTTGTTTCGTGCCCCAGATGACCAAACTATCGGAGCTACCCCCTCATCAGTTAGGCAGAAGACTATTATAGATATGTCAAAATGATCTTCCAAGGCCAGCAGATCACTCGCGCCCACCCCGGGAAAGTCTGACAAAGTTGATGAGGGTGGGGAAGAAGATCTAGATTGTCTCATGTATTGTTTAAACAAGCGATGTGTTGTGGTCTGAGAGGGGCGATGACAGCAACATCCCTTCTTTGGGTCGCAGTTACAGTCATACATCATGGCCAAACATCTAAAGAAACACAATTTGTCTGGGTAGGGACGGGCACCTCCTCTGGCCCAAAAGTCTACATCTAGTGCTATCACATGTCGGTTGTTAAGTATGTAGTCTGGGAGTTTGCTCACTACACCACCCACCTTGCCAATCTCTAGGAGTTTATAGATGTAGAATGTCAAATTTGCAATGTGACGTAAAACCCAAGCGGTGTTCGGTCTCCTTTGTGCTGACCTCTCTCTCAAGTCGAGCTCCTGCACAGATTCGCAAAACTCTCTCATCTCATTCTCTGCTCTGATCAGTCTTGGCTTGGGGAAGAACGCGGCATTGTTGCTTGATGAGTGAAAGTAGCGCAACTCTCCACTGGTCTTATGCTCAAGGATGACTCCAGCGCTACAGTTAATCTTCACAGTACAAGGTACTCTCTTCCACATCGCTCTCAATTTAGTCCACACCTCTTCATCTCCTTCATCTTCACATTCCCCTCTCCACACTCGAACGTTGAGAATGTCTTCTACAGGACGAGAGTGTATTGTGGACCTGATCGAACTCCAATAGCGGGCTAGTAGCACCCCCATCTCATCCCCCTCTTCAGCTGTTGGAGGTTTGGACCAGAAAACATCATCAAACTTCTCTGCATCCCCCTCATCTTTTTCCGCCTTGGCCTCGCTATGAAATCGTCTCATGTGATGACCTAGCTTTCTTCTCCCATCAAAACATCCGCCACAAACCGGGCACTTGTGTGGGTGAGCCTGTGCATGCATTCTCTTCGTGTGCCTGTCTAGAGAAAACGCTGTTTTGAGAACCAGACCGCATAGTTGACAAGTGTGCTCGGCCTGACGAGAGCTCTCCCCCCCTATAAAAATACAAAATAGTAGGGTGTAAGTTATTCTTTTACCTCATACTACTATTAGCAATCCAGAATTGTTACCAACTACCTCATTTAGCACTAACCTTTTTTACTTGTTGACATCTCTGATCAGGTGCTGACTAGTAGGTAAGTGTCTCTGTTTAGTCTCCCTATAAAAAATATATAGTAGTAGGGTGTAAGTTAATTTTTTTGTTTTTGGCTCAATAGCGTTATATACAATAGACACTTCACAATTGCTGCCGATTACCCTATTTAGCACTAACCTTATGTTGTACTTGTTGACATCTCTGATCAGGCGCTGACTAGTAGGTAGCTGTCTCTGTTTACTCTCACTCTGTTGACTAGAGGCTGATTGTTCATACTGCTAGAGTGAGAAACTCATACCTTAAATAGTAGTATTCAGTGGGCGGAGTCTAACCATTTCCCCACCCTTGGCAATACCACCCCGATGTGAATCCGAAGCCTCCCGATGTGAATCCGAAGCCTCCCGATGTGAATCCGAAGCCTCCCGATGCACCCCGATGTGAATCCGAAGCCTCCCGATGTGAATCCGAAGCCTCCCGATGCACCCCGATGTGAATCCGAAGCCTCCCGATGCATCCCGATGTGAATCCGAAGCTTCCCGATGCATCCCGATGTGATTCCGAAGCTTCCCGATGCATCCCGATGTGAATCCGAAGCTTCCCGATGCATCCCGATGTGAATCCGAAGCTTCCCGATGCATCCCGATGTGATTCCGAAGCTTCCCGATGCATCCCGATGTGAATCCGAAGCTTCCCGATGCATCCCGATGTGATTCCGAAGCTTCCCAATGCATCCCGATGTGATTCCGAAGCCTCCCGATGCATCCCGATGCACCCCGATGTGAATTGACACATCGGGACACATCGGGATGCATCGGGAAGCTTCGGAATCACATCGGGATGCATCGGGAAGCTTCGGAATCACATCGGGATGCATCGGGAAGCTTCGGATTCACATCGGGATGCATCGGGAAGCTTCGGAATCACATCGGGATGCATCGGGAAGCTTCGGATTCACATCGGGATGCATCGGGAGGCTTCGGATTCACATCGGGGTGCATCGGGAGGCTTCGGATTCACATCGGGGTGCATCGGGAGGTTTCGGATTCACATCGGGATGCATCGGGAGGCTTCGGATTCACATCGGGAGGCTTCGGATTCACATCGGGGTGCATAGGGAGGCTTCGGATTCACATCGGGGTGCATCGGGTCACATTGGGATTGGATAAAAAAAAGGGAGGAGTCAAGAAATGAGCAGATGTATAAAGGGAGAGTGGGATCACAGTCTCAGCATTCAAAGTTCAGCGCATCACTACTGTACAGCTACACTACTACAATAGTACATTATCAATGGATACTGACAACATAGTCCAAAACCAAGAAGAGTTATTTGCGGGCTTAACGGACTCACAAATGGATGGAATTATTGAAGAAGAAGAGTGCAGTCAGAAGAGGAAAGAAGAGGTGGATGCGTTAAAAGAGGCACGGAAGAAGGGGAAAATAATAGGAGTGGGGAGTCTTGCCCGAAAGGGTCTTTCTAACATGGCGGACTCTCCGTCCTCCCCGGAGCGGGCCTCGGATAGGGGCGAGACCACAACAACCAAGAAGAGGAAGAACCCAAAAGGAGATGAAATCTGTGCTAAGAAAAAAAAGAAACCCCAGGTGATTGTAATATCAGATGATGATGATGATGGCCACGAAGCCGATACGGCTACGGAAGAAATGGATGGTGGTGAGACGACGAAGGGAAAAAAAGCTACCAAGTCCCCTTGCAAGGGGAAGAAAAAGAGCGGGGGACTAAGCCTGGAGAAAGCTCGTGCAGTGGCGGCAACCCTAATGTAAGTAGCCCTATTCGTATATCTATAAATTACCGTACTATCTTTCTCCCGTTTAACCACTTTGTTGGATCTATATACACCACTTTCATTATTGTAGGAGCATGGGAGCGGAGAAGAGGAGCTCTCTGCAGACAACGGTGAAGCTGTCGGAGCTAGAGCCAGGAACTGTGCTAGAAGTGAGTGGAGGTTCGGTGGTTGAAACGGCATTCGGAAAAGCATTCTTAGCCAGGGCAAGCTATGTGGATGACAAGGGGATGAGACATTGCATCAGCTTTCACACCAACATTCGTCACGCCATGCCCAAGCTAGCGGATGTCAAAGAAGAGGAGCTAAAGGACCTTACCCTTCCACCTAGGATCATGGTGTACTTGGGACAGCAGGAGACCGCTAAAGGACAAAACACATTCAACCGTATCGAGAGCGTGTGCTCCCTGCCAGGAGCAGCCATGAAAAAGCTGGCCGGTGACTTGAGAAAGAAGACCTTGGCCCAGTTGGAAGAATTTTTTCGAGTGCAAACGCTATCTTCATTCCCCGTTGGTTCTGTGCTGGTGGTGACCGCGCTCCGACCCACATACGTCCCAAGATGCGGTGATGGTGATAATGCGAGCAACTCCATTGCCACCTACGAGTGCCGGATTGGAAACGAAGAAAAAAAGGGAGAAGTCTTCCTTCCGGGACGTCTGGCAGTTTCGATGAAAGAGCTCCTCCCCTCCGTGATGGTGTACAAGGGACAGAAGACTTCCAAGAGCGGGAGAACATTCTACGATTGTGCCATTCTAGACTCCATCCTCGGCGAGCGTCTCCTCCCCGCCACTGCACAGTTTTGAGGCAAAAACTTTTGTCATTCACACTCATTCGTGTCTACTTATCAATTGATTTTATATTATTACTCTCAAACTCGTGTATCGTTAGCCTTACTCATATTTTTCATAGTCGTATATCGGTTTTTATCGATTGATTTTATATTATTACTCTCAAACGTATTGAAAATTAAAACAAACTCGTGTATCATTACCCTTACTCATATTTTTCATAGTCGTATATCAAGTTTTTTATCGCTTGATTTTATATTATTACTCTCAAACGTATTGAAAATTAAAACAAACTCGCGTATCATTACCCTTACTCATATTTTTCGTAGTCACATATCAAGTTTTTTATCGATTGATTTTATATTATTACTCTCAAACGCATTGAAAATTAAAACAAACTCGTGTATCATTACCCTGACTCATATTTTCATAGTCGTATATCATCTATTCTAGAATACATCACACACCATTACTCTAACCCGTATTTTCCTTCGCTTCACCCTACTCCAGCCGACGGTCCGCCCGCGAGGGTCGCGACGGGTCGTTGGGGCGGGAGGGCGGGGGAGGGGCGGGGGATGGGCGGGGGGAGGGCGGCGTGGGGCCACGGCTGGACTCGCGAACGAGAACCGCCGCGAGGCGGAGGGCGAGGCGGAGGGGTTTGGGGTGGGGAGGGGTGGGGAGGGGCGGGGACGGGTGGAGGGAGGACGGGTGGGGTTCGCGGGGCGGGGGGGCGCGCGCGTACGTGCGCCCCCTCGCCCGAGCCGTGGGATGGGGCGAGGGGTTTGCTCTTTAGACTGGGTTCCGCGGAACAGCCGATGAGGTTTTTGAAACCCCACCCGCGATGGGGGGGAGTAGGTTCTAGGGCTTTGCACATAGAGTGAGGTTTAGGGGAGAGGAGGGGCGAGAGGACGGGTGGGGTGGTCGTCCGCCCGGGGAGTTTTTGGATCTAGGGCTAATACGACGCGGAAAGGGCCGGGTGTCTGTGTAGATCTGCACTGACTATACTACTGATGTACATCAATATATTGATGCATTGCATAAATTACATTTCGTTTGAAACTCCAGCAATGAATATATTATTTATAGAATGGAAACTGGTACATAGTGAATTACCAGAATATGTGGTGACAGCACCAGAGACATTCAACTTGAGTTTGGCTTGGCAGCACGAGTCATTAGTTGAACCACAGAACATATCCCTTAGACTGAGGAAAAGTGAAGCCCTTGCTCCTGAGCTACCTATCTATGCCATAGATGAGGATGGAAAACCATACCAACAGGCTGTCTCAAAACTTGAGGTATTTATTATTTCCTGTTATCTACTATGTGATTTTAAATAATATTTGTTGTAAGTGGTTGCAGAGATAATAATATAATTATAATAATATAAATGTAATTATGAGTTAAAACTTCCATTCTGATCAAAACTAAAAATACTCCTAATTTTGATTCACCTTTATCATTGTTTACTACTTGAAACATGTTTTGGGTATAACTCATGCTGCCCATTGGTTTTTGTGCTTTCAATAATGATAAAATGTATTTACAACAAAATTATGGATTTTCTATTTTGAGTATTTGGTTTGTACAATTTTAATGATTTAATTATTAAGTGCATATGCATCAAGTTTGTGACGAGTTAAAAATACATGAGGTTTCTGGCATGATTATTGCATGTATTTTGCATTTTCAAAGTCTAGATTTAGCTGGTTGTAAAAGTATGCTACAGATAAGCATATAACATGCATAGTCAGTGTATTATTAAAGTAACTCTTAAATTTGACGATATTTTAATAAATCGCAGACATCCTTGTGTTTACATTTAATTAAAATTTTTTGACTATATATATGAGAATGCAACTCCTATGATGTAATATCTTTCAGCATACTACTTTCTACCAAGACCCAAAGAGCGTAGTATCTCTATCTTTGACAAAGAGAGAAGGAGAAAAGTACACCATGGTAAGTGAGTGAAATAAATGGTTTAAGACGGTCTATTACAGAAATTATTATAAAAATGTCAACAATGATTATTGACTTTTAATACCAAGGTAATGGTTATGATGTCAACAGGGAGTTTCGTCTTTCCTCTTTTTTCCTGAAAGTGAGAGGACAACTTCACATTATCATTAATAGCTAGTGATAGAGAGAAGACGAATTCACATAACAATTAATAGCTAGTGAAAGAGAGAGGACAACTTCACATTATTATTAATTACTAATACATGTAGATGCACATTATTGTTTTAAAGTCTTACTGTTACGAATTTTTTTACGTACTGTAAAATGAGAAAGTTAGAGTTGCTATCATTTCTTTATAAAAACACCAGTACGACTGTAATATTGTGTACAGGAAGGAAGCGTTCAGCTGGGTAAGGATTTGTTTGTTATTGAGCCGTACCACCCCATTCTGCACAAGAGAAGTACGTCTGCTCGAGAAGGAGATCATATCATAAAAAAGAGAGAAACTGATGATGTGGACGTGGTGGACTACATTTGTATGTATCGCTACATAATACTTTCTCCGACCATCTAGGTACTAGGCTGTGCTCTAAAATATTAGGAATTTAGGCTATTTGAGACCTCCATTAGAGAGCAGCAGCACAATGAGGCAAAATAAAGTATTTTACAATGTAATTTTAACCAGGGTAATGGAATAATTAAGTTTTATATACATGTATAAATCACAACGATCAATTTGTGACAGAAAAATTCTGACTGTCTAATTTTTATAAATTTAATTTGTGTTGTACCTAGACAAGCAGAATTATGCACTTGGTCGTAGTAAGAAGTTGTCCTCTTTCAAAATCTTTTTTGAAAGAAGATAACTTCTCATTATTGTCAATAGCTTATGAGTGTCAATGACCACCAATGACTTGGTGATTACACAATGTTTCATTAGCTAAAGGCTCGGCTATATGAGTGGCCATTTGTTTTTTCGGCAACATAGCCTTGCTCTAGAGTCTAGACCAACATAATTATTTTTTCAGTCTTGGTGCGCTACTGTAATTGGTTGATATCAGGGGAGGTTCTACTTGAATTAGAATAAGGAATGTTAAAGGATGTTCCTAAAATTTTATTTGTTGACGTCGGAATAAACACAAAGTGAGGCACAAAAAGAGAGCTAAACCTCATAATGCAGTCTACCACACACTGTTAGATAGTCCCTATTATATCAAAGTTGTGACTTGCAGGTATATAAAGCGCTACATACACGTATACATGTAGGTAAAATATGAATCATTAAATATTATTTTGATTCTGAGAGTTTTACATGTTTTAGTCCCAGATGACTATATAGAGCCACAGATGATGGCAATGAGCGCTGAGAGTAGCACAAGCAATGCGGTTAGTTCAACATATGTCGTTGAGTTGAACATCTACGTAGACTATCATCTATATGTTAGGTAAGTATATATACATGTATATGTACATATACAGTGTACATATACGTATAAGTAACTATTGTTAAAGATATAGGCTATATGTATATACAAGACAAGAGTGTTTGTCCATACATGTACAGATTAGGTATGCCTATGATTGTACATGTTATTATTATACATGTACTTGTACATGTTTATTTATTTATGGTTTTTACACAGCAAGTCTTTAAATGTACTTGCTCTCTAAGTACATGTATGTCAAACACTGTAAGCCTGTGTGGATTGTTCTGCTGTTCTTACACACATAAAGCACAGCAACTCATTTCCATAATACATTTGTTTTATAATGAATTCTAGGAGTCAGAGAATGAGCAGTGAGATAGGATGGCAAGGAGGTGTTACTGATTATATTCACTATACGATTGGTCACAAAGCAAATGAGGTAAGGAGTTGTCATACCTCTGCAGCTGTGTAGTGTATATGGGAGTTGTCATACCTCTGCAGCTGTGTAGTGTATATAGGAGTTGTCATACCTCTGCAGCTGTGTAGTGTATATAGGAGTAGTCATACCTCTGCGCAGCTATGTAGTATATACATTATAGATTTGTATCAAAATTATTATTTTGCTTTTCGTTTTTTTACAAGGGTCAGATTTTTATACTTGAATAAATTGTTATTAAAATTATTATGCATGTATTATACTCTCTCTAAATTGATATAGTCAGGCACTTTATATACCAATTTTGAAATTCCGTCAGCACAATCGGGATTAGTAGAGCTACATGCAAGTTGTACTTGTACTTGAATCTTTAATGACCATAATGTGCCTACTTACTTTATTCTTTCAGATAGACTTGAGGTACAGGACTATACGGTCTGCCTCCTGGACTATTACCACCAAGCTTGCTTACCTCACTATTGCTCGGGTTAGTTCATTATCTACATACATGTACATGTACACATACATATACATATACATATACATATACATATACATATACATATACATATACATATACATATACATATACATATACATATACATATACATATACATATACATATACATATACATATACATATACATATACATATACATGTACATGTACATGTACATGTACATGTACATGTACATATACACTGTACATGTACATTGAACCTTGAATTAAAACCAGGGGTGCCCACATTTTGTGACTCATTAACACACCTCAGTAACCTGAGTAGCATGTCATGCTATTATAACCTTTATTAAAGTTAAGGCATTGCCATTACAGTTTACAGGACTGTTTACTTTTTTTTAGCAAAATTATTGTTTTCTCTCACCAAAAGTAGTGGTGAAAGTAGAGACATAATATTTACCCATATAGTAATATGCTTGA
Source organism: Bugulina stolonifera (assembly GCA_935421135.1). Taxonomy (NCBI): domain Eukaryota; kingdom Metazoa; phylum Bryozoa; class Gymnolaemata; order Cheilostomatida; family Bugulidae; genus Bugulina; species Bugulina stolonifera. The sequence continues at coordinate 10,087,286 of OW285191.1, forward strand.
AAATATTTTCCCTTTTATTTATATCCTTCTGATTATATTGCAAAGGCGTCCTCTTTCTTCTTTGTCCCCCCTTCAGAAAGCACTTTTGCAATAGCTTGGGGATATGCTATATCACTTATCACTATCATGCATGCACATGTGTGTCTTGCATATTAGGTATAGAGGCATGTACAACATAGCAAAACTTTTATTTACCTGCATGTATGCCAAAGACTTTACAACTTACAAACTTTGCTACTGTCTATCTGTCTAACACTTGTAATATACTGCAATCATGTACCTCTCCTTCATACAGACTCCATCTGAATCCTTTTGGACACAATCCAATACTGGAATACTACATGGAGGTACCGGCTTAAAGAAATTTGATGACTGGAGGAGAGAGAATGCTGCTGCTTTAAATGGAGATCATCATATGCTAGTAACAGCGTATGTAAACCTCTCCCTTGTATTACAGTAATTGGTTGTTGGGTGCTGGAAACAATACGTATTGTATTACTGGTAGTAAATTGTATTACATGTATGTGTGAAGACGCCAGTGTATTTTGTTTCATCTTTAATGCACATATATATACTATTTTCGGTGTAATAAATCTAGTGCAAACTGTTTGATTACCAGTGAAGACACCAAATAGTTGCATGTCTTTTATTGTTTTAATGCTACAGTCTGAACATTTACAAAGATACATTTGAAGAAGGTGATGAACTGGCGGGGTTAGCGTTTGTTGGAGGAGCGTGTAAAAACAACCCGACTTCTATCAATGAACATGGAAGCAGCCAAGTCTGGGCTCATGAACTCGGTCACAAGTGAGTTAGACAATATAATCTGGAACACAGTTCTCTAACACATATTCATAACTACAATAATGTCCTATACAGTGCATTGTATTATTATCCTATCATAAATAGTATTATGCATACATGACACACCTGGTATGTTATACATGTAGGATTGCTATTATTCTACCACACGGTGTTTTAGTTGTACATGTATCTTGTGGTTAATTTTATTTAGTTTGGGTGCAGCACATGATGGTGATCTCAGCTGCGATGATAACAAGAAATACATAATGTCAGGAGATGGTAAGGGTAGTGAGGCAACAAAAGGAAATGGCTGGCTATTCTCGGCATGCTCAATTGGCGCCTTTCAAGCCCATCTGAATAGTCTTGGGTATTAATATCCTTACTAACATTCTATTGGTACTTTAATTAGTTTTACATATTATGGTGGGAGTTGTCTGTCAATGTATGACCTGATCGCATATTATGTTTGAAAGTTCTTTTATTAATCCTAGCTGTCCAAATTAAAATTAAATTAAAATTAAAATTAAAATTCTGTCATCTTTCTGGCTGAGAATATGATGTGGACAATGGACAATGTGAAGTAATACTGCTGTGTAGATACTCTTACAAAGAAAACCATCAAGCTCCCAACACAACAAACATCAGCCACATTTTCCCAAGCACTACCACTCATAAAAATCTTTTGAATTTACTGAAGATAGATTATAGGTCTACAAAAATAGGTCATAGACCTACATTGTACAAGTGGTTATGTATAGGGAGCTTTAGGACCGTCAACCTTAATGTAACTCTGCTACTTGAGGACCCTCTGCTATGTTACCTGTATGACGGGCAGAATTATCTACTAACTAATTGTAAAGCTAATGAATATGACTATATACTATCTCTATTTTAGTAATGATGGAAACAACTGCATGCTAAACGAAGGGTCATACATTGGTTCATGGGCAAGTCATTCCAGTCGTATTTTGAGTCCTGATGAACAGTGTAAAGTGGCTATTGGTAAAGACCATCATTTTAATGTAAGCTGAGCAATATGTGTCATCAAACTTGTATATTATTGTTCTACCTGTCTAACGTCAAAAACATGCTGTCCAGTTACATTAATTGAAACTACACTTTCTCTTAAACTCTGTCTTTACTTTCAACTGTAATTATTTCATTTATTTTATGAAATTTTAGAGTGCTTATGCTGAAAATATGTGTGAATGGCTGGGATGCAATGGTGATGAACACAAATTTATTAAACCCCAGGCCTTTACTTCCTGTGGAAACAAAAAGGTAAAAAAAAAATCATTGCCTTAAATGTATAAGTTTGTTATATGCATATAATATGTTTCCTCTGAATCTAAGTACAGCATCTGTAAATCATATAAACTAGAAAACTCCCAAATTCTGCAAAAAGCAAAAAAGTTCAGCTCAGCCACCTGGAGTACCTGCAGGTACCTGCAGGTATCTGCAGGTGTACCCTGGATTCAAAGAATGTCTAGTTAATATATGTATCATGAATCTTTACCTTACAGAATGTATGCTCTTTGGACTTTTGCAGACACTACATGTAATGGGGCATACTGCAAGATTTGTAATGGTTTAATAGAAATAACAATATTTTGCATCTTTTAATATTCTAAACTAAAAGTTATTTTTATTGGTTCAATGCGCACTATGCTGCACGGTACGAACTCATGCTTGGATTGGAAAAACTCGTAACATGAGCTCATGGCTGTCACAATTAGTCACTGTATGTGAGGCATTAAGTCTTGTGAAGTTATGTAATCAATGTAATATTTTATGATGGCAAATGGTTGACCAAATTTCATTAATTCACATTAAAATAATTTTGTTTAATCTTATAAGGTGATGAAAAGTGAGGTAGCAGTAATAATTATTAATCTATTTTCTTACAGTGGTGTGTACAAGATCGATGTGTGAGTGATCCGGCAGCACCACCAATGGATGGTAAGTTGATATTTTAGATTATTTCTTATTCTCTTTATACACGCATTGTAGTATTATACACATTTTTGTTACAAGGATCTTAAAAATTATAGCAGGATTTAAAATGTATTGTAAAGCGTACATGCAAGGAGGATTCTACATATTAAAGCTTATCCTATAAAATTTGTTCAATCAGCTGTCAGTTCAGAGAATTAACCCGTCAACTCTTGCATGGTGATTTGGAAGTAACCTGGTACAGGGCCATTTTATGTTAGCATTGTAGGACTATAAAAGCCGATAAATACATGTACATTTTTTGCAACATTTGGTTGTAGCTCTCAGGTATTACTCATTACTCAATTTACAGGTATTATTTACAATCGGCTATTTTGCATGTGAATTTGTCTTACAATGACTACCACTGCAAGACTACTAAATATAACTGATTGTCACTGCAAACACATAAGTTTGGGAAGTCCAGTCATGTTAGCAGTTGAAAATATTCCAGTTTACTCACTAGGCCCTTGCACATACTTTAAAAATTCTTAGTAGCTATGCAATAAGTTCTCCAGCAACATAGTGGGTCAATTAAGAATGTCTACAACGAGGCACATCGATTGTGTGCCGATTCCATGTCTATCTGAATTATTTTTTATCATGGAATTGTCATAGCAGAACGTCCTAGTGTAAAGAGGCTTTTAGGGTGTCTCTGTGTTATAGCAGTAGAGGTCAAGAAATGCTGACCCTATCCTTAGTTAAGACTACCATGTTTCAGTAATTGTTAGAAATAATACAAAGGGAGCTGCTGTGACCGAGTGGTAAGGGCTCTGGACTTTCATGTGGGAGTCCCAGGTTTGATTCCCATAAGGGTCATTGGTGGTGTTAGGAAGGGCAGCCTACCTTATAATACTCCTGTGCTACATTAGTTAACTTTGCCATTCATGGTAAAGTGCCTTCTCCACCCTAAATTGAAAAAAATGCAGATCTCTTTAGATCAATGCTTTCTTACCTGGGATTGATAGCGGGAAGCAAAATTGGTAAATTAAAATTGGTAAGTAGGAAGAAATAATACAATAATACAGTAACACAATAAGTTCACGAATTCCATACAGCTTGTGGAGGTGGCTGCGCTGCTCAGCTATGTACAGCTGAAACAACTTTGCAGACAAATCAGGGAGCGCTACTAATTCTCTACGATTGATCGCCTACACGGTGGATAGCTAGAACACTTTTCAGGGTTTTCCGGCATAGAAAGCTTTGATCTGCCATTGTTTCTAGAACAGCAAGTCCAGAAAAGTAGAAATTTTGTAGTTGTTACAGTATAAACTTTTATATTACAGAGGATTGCCCATTTGGGGATTACTGGGGAAAAATATTCGGCAATTCTGATGTTACCTGTGAGACAGCTACAGCAAGAGACTGTACTGGATCGGTAGTAAGAGAAAGATGTTGTGCTACCTGCCCCAAATTTGAAAAGCCGTGGCTAGGACCTGACTGTCTATATGGAGACAAACATTCTGCCTGTGCTACGATGGATGATGGAACATGTAGAGTTAACAAAGATCTATGCTGTGACTCTTGCTGTCGTGTGAATGGTCCAGCACCTGGGTACAGCTGTACTCCAGGAGTACCACCTACCACTGCAATCACAGTACCTCCCACACCCCCACCAGGTGAGTAATAAGGAAGCTGTGCAATCATTTCTTGGATGTTAAATTCAAAGACAGTGTCATACTTCTGTTTGAGGACTGCATAAATCTCACACTGAGTGATTTAGTAGTTGATGAATATTTTCATTCGGCCTCAAGATGAAAGAGTATCTTTTTATTAATCCTTCTACTGAATTCAGCGGTTTTAGGGTCTGGAAGCAATTGAATCTAGCCTTTGACTGAAAAAGCTGATGGCCTACAGCAATGCTGTGTGGTTCTTGAACCTGTGTCTTCAAGGTTTGCAGTTTAACAAGTTAACAACATGTACTGCACAAACCAGCAGCCTTATCTAAACATGTTGCACTGATTATATATATATTTATTGGACGTATGCAAATTTACTGTTTCAGGAACTTGTCCAGATGGCGACTTCAAAGGAAACATATTTAGTGATTCTGAAATTACTTGTGAAACGGCAACGGCAATAGACTGTGCAGTTCAAATTCCTATCTTACCAGAGAAGTGTTGTGTTACTTGTCCTAAATTTGAGAAACCGTGGCTGGGACCAACGTGTCCATATGGAGACAAACATTCTGCCTGTGCTACGATGGATGATGGAACATGTAGAGTTAACAAAGATCTGTGCTGTGACTCTTGCTGTCGTGTGAATGGTCCAGCACCTGGGTACAGCTGTACTCCAGGAGTACCACCTACCACTGCAATCACAGTACCTCCCACACCCCCACCAGGTAAGCTGTACTATAATGGTCATGCACGCTGTAAGGACATCACATCTGTACACGAGATTGATCTTATCAAACTATGGACTGCTTTTGCGTTAACAGCTACAATCTGTGTTCCAAGATGTGTAGGCTGTTTCAGATATTGTTATAATTATTGCCAAAGAGGGTATGAGCTGCAAGAGTACGGGTCTCTGACTGAAAGAGCTGGTGCTCTGAGGTCAGTGAGGGTGGAAATTGAATCTGGAACCCCATGAATGCAGATCAAGTTGACTACATGTACCTGTAAAATCCTACAACTTCATGAATATGTACATGTACATTCACTTCAGTTAGAGTTCATTGTCACAAACGACTACCTACATGTACATGTACATGTACTTCAGTTAGAGTTCATTGTCACAAAAGACTACTTACATATACATGTATATTGCAAGTATTCTATACATAACTCTACTGTTTCAGGAACTTGTCCAGATGGCGACTTCAAAGGAAACATATTTAGTGATTCTGAAATTACTTGTGAAACGGCAACGGCAATAGACTGTGCAGTTCAAATTCACATTTTACCAGAGAAGTGTTGTGTTACTTGTCCTAAATATAAGAAACCGTGGCTGGGACCAACATGTCTATATGGAGACAAACATTCTGCCTGTGCTACGATGGATAATGGAACATGTAGAGTTAACAAAGATCTATGCTGTGACTCTTGCTGTCGAGTGAATGGTCCAGCCCCTGGGTACAGCTGTACTCCAGGAGTACCACCTACCACTGCAATCACAGTACCTCCCACACCCCCACCAGGTGAGTAAATATGGAAGTTGCACGATAATCTCTTACATCTTAAATCCTAAAACAATCAGACTTATGTCTGAGGACTGCATAAATAGGACATTTCGAAAAAGACAGTTCTAAACAGGACAGTTCGAAACGGTGTAGACTACATTTAGAAGAACACAACTAACAGATAATTAATTTTAGTTAATTAATTTAATTAATTAAATAAAAAAAATAATATTAAAAATAAAAATCAGTTGAAATCTGGTGGTTGGGGTTAGGTGTTTCGAATTGTCTGGTGTTCAACTGTCCACTTTTGAAACGTCCTGTTTCGAACTGTCTTTTTCGAACAGTCGCACATTCATAAATCTCACACTGAGGGAACTAGTAGTCAACAAATATTTTTATTGTGTCTCAAGACGAATGGGTATCTTTACGAATCTTTCTACTGAATCTAACAGTCTCAGCGTGTAGGCGGAGCTGAAGCTAGTTACTGGTGAAATAGTTGATGTTCCACAGCAATGCTGTGTGGTAATTGAACTAGTGATTTCAAGGTTTGCAGTTCAGCAAGTTGACAACATGATTGTACTGCACAGACCTGCAACTTTATCTGAATAGCCTGCACTGATTATATATACCACCACCAGGTAAGTAAATATGGAAGTTGCACAATAATCTCTCACATCTTAAATCCTAAAACAGTCAGACTTACATGTATGCTTGAGTACTGCATAAATCTCACACTGAGGGATTTAGTAGTTTAAAAAATATTTTCATTGTGTCTCAAGACGAATGGGTATCTTTCCGAATCTAATTTCTACTGAATGCAACAGTCTCAGTGTGTAGACGGAGCTGAAGCTAGCTACTGGTGAAATAGTTGCTATTCCACAGCAATGCTGTGTGGTAATTGAACTTGTGACCCCATTTTTTGCCGCTCAGCAAGTTAACAACATGTACTGCGCAAACCTGCAACTTTATCTGAATAGGCTGCACTGATTATATATTTATTGGACGTATGCAAATTTACTTTTTCAGGAACTTGTCCAGATGGCGACTTCAAAGGAAACATATTTAGTGATTCTGATATTACTTGTGAAACGGCAACGGCAATAGACTGTGCAGTTCAAGTCCACATCTTACCAGAGAAGTGTTGTGTTACCTGTCCCAAATTTGAGAAGCCATGGCTGGGACCAATGTGTCTATATGGAGACAAACATTCTGCTTGTGCTGCGATGGATGATGGAACCTGTAGAGTTAACAAAGATCTGTGCTGTGACTCTTGCTGTCGTGTGAATGGCCCAGCACCTGGGTACAGCTGTACTCCAGGAGTACCACCTACCACTGCAATCACAGTACCTCCCACACCCCCTGCTAAAAGTAAATAAAACTCTAGGTCTTTTTGCTAGGCGATCTGTCAGTCGGTCGAATCTTTATTACCACTTTTTTGTACCTAGCAAATAACCTTAACACTTTAAGTGATCTGGTTGCATTCAAGAGGAATTACACAATCAGTTTTCAGTTTGTGACCCATGAATTATTTTCTTATGAAAGCGTTGCTATATTTATGAAAATTGACTTCTGAATTTGGGACTGAAGAGGCAAAATGTTAATAGAAATGTTGGGAACTTACTCCAAATTATCGAGTTCTTTTGAATTAAATTGCCATAAATATATGGGTATGCTGCATGATGATGTATGATATTTTAGATGCTTGCACTGCTTTGAATAAGGTATGTGGTTGTAATGCTAATTCGGCCAACCACTGTGGTGATTTCCCTAACGCTGTATGTAAGAACAAGAGATGCAAATGTGCTAAAGCATTTAGGAAGAGGAAAAACAAATGTGTACCAAGTAAGTTCATACCATCCTTTCTTATGAGGGTCTTGGACAGAGGGAAATTTGTTTGTCAGCAGATGGTATTCATAAACTGAAAAATAAAACACATGGTTGTGGGCGAGTCATTGTTATGATATTTCTATGCACTCATGCATGCATCAGCCTCCACCAACACATCCATTTATTCACACTACTTTGCTACAGGTTGAGTACATGTAGGTGCAAACTATGCTGCTCGCTATTGGAGTTATCTTCTCAAAAACATTGTTAACTACAGTACTTGCACATTTACCTGTTGTTGTTGCTGTTGATTTGGTTGTTGTTGGCTTTCATCATGGTGTCTATATTTTCAGGATGCACCAAGGTTGGTAAGAGGAATAAATGGTGCCAATGTGAGAGACAAGGAGGTAATGATGCTTGTAAGACCATCAGAAACACGGTTTGCCAGAGGAAGAAGAAGAAAAAACCTGCTTGTTATTGTAAACGAGGATTTAAGGCTAACAGAAAAAAATCTGGCTGTTGGTAGTTACGGTCCAAGCTTGTTTTCTGCGTTAAATGTAAACAATATCGAACATACTGCATACTGTCAATTTTAATTTCTATTTAGCTCCACGTGCTCCTTTCTATTGAGATATAAACCATTATTATACTCCATGAAATACCTTTCAAGATCATTCAGTTGCACTCTATAACACTATCATACATATTACATAATGCTCATAATAATGCATGATTTAATACTTACTTGTAACACTGCATTAATAGGCCATGGAGGCTATACTTTATTATGTTGTGCTTTTCTTAGAATTCTATGCAATTTAAGATAAGTTTTGTATTTACTTTACTAAAATAAATCTAAAGTTCTGCAAAACACTTTGCTAATTGGGCACTTACAGGGCTCTCAAGTTGCTCAGTCAAAAAATCCGAGCAGCTGTACAATTTACTGCAGTGTAGCAGTATTACTTTATTAGCAATTAGTCAGATGTACAAAAAAAGCTGTTGGTCACTTACATGTACATATCAATTGCTTTAAGGAGTTAGCCTAAGTAATTTCTCACAGCCTAAAAATCTCAGTACATACATGTAATTCAGTCTTTACCCTTGGAAAGTAATAGAATTAGTAGCTTTTTCCTAAGAATCCCTTAGCAACTCACAAGCTGTGAGATAAGATGACGATTAATTTGGAGATTGTAAAGCATTTCAATAGAAAATATAGCTAATGTGAGAAAATCTCCCAAAATCCGAGCAAATCATTAATAATGGAAAACCTCCCGAGCTCTCCGAGCAAGCACTGAAAATCCGAACTGCTCGGGGAAAATCCGAGAACTTGAGAGCCCTGAGTACTTATAATTTAAGTTAGGTACATGTAGCAGCCTACAATGCAATGTTGGACTGTCCTAGGATTTTGTGGTGAGTCAAAAAATCAACTGCAAAAACATAATTTCAGGTTTAAAATTTACTTGATAGTTCTGTAGAGAAAACTATGCAACAGTGGAAAACAGACAATATCCATGTCATCAGTAGACTTCATATTAGAAAGTTTGAGAAACTAATTTATAGCAGGAACAATTCGATCATTCTTTATATGAAGTAAGGTATGGATATAGTATTCTACAAGCTGTTTTGTTTGTAAAAACACTGCAATCTTTACTGAAATACTGAAATGGAAAAGGAATGAAGATTCATTAATTGTTGTTTACAAAATAGTCACTGTAACAAAACTAACCCACAAGTAGAGCATGGTCATAGAGGTCCAACCCATCCAAAACGCTAGCCCTGTGTTCTATCTGGGATTGGTACCATGTTTGCGTTCACAGCTGAGGGCAAATCCTGTTTGGTTTACGAATAGCTGGGCTATGCCAAGTTAGGGTCATACCTGCCCTAATGGTAAACTAGGGCAGGTAGCCAAACTGAATGAATAGTGACTGGTCCTTGATGCTCCATAAGAAGCTTCGCATATGTTATAATATAGCAAATATGTAATTATGTACTCCATATATTCGGAAAATAAGAGTTGTCTTCTCTTCATTTTGTAAATTGTCCGCTCTTACCCTAAACCCCAACCTCAACACATAGACGTTTCTTATCACATATTTAGTAACTTGTAATTCCTGCATGTACACTGTACCAAATTCTTTACAGCATGACTAACAATTGGCAAGGGTCTTTCTGAAACCTATTTGCTCGATTGCCGGAAGTAGACAATTCTAAATTTAATTGGTACCACCCCAGACATAATGGTCCAACGCATTACAGATTTTAGGATTAGCTTCAGAAATATTTAGAGCAAACGTCAATCAATTACGATCATTAGAAAGGAGACTTAATGGAAGGACTGTTAAATTTCCGTAGCAATGCCATTGGTCAGCATGAGATTGATTGCCTCACCACTATGAATGAGTCATCAATAGTTTCAAAAAACTTGATTATAATGAATTTATTACAATATATTTGTGAGCAGAAATCAAGGTATACAGGTACCGTTCAGGTTCTGTAGCTTATGCGTGTACACGTAAATCGGGTAGTCATTGCATTATTTTGGAATAAGTTGTACTTGTAAACCTAACTTGTGAGACTACTGGGAGCAGAGACAATCTTCTTGCGTTTAATTATTTTTAATATTTATGATTATGATAGGTGGGTATTGGTGCTGACGTCAATTTGCTTCACCCACGCCAAAAAAATTGTTGTTTCTATTATAAGTTAATAATATGATTAAGCAATTTGCATAGTTCATGTTAACACAGTGAATTTTTTCAAGCATCAAGAAAATGGAAAATTATAAAAAGGTTTATTTAATGTGCGATTTTCGTGCGTCAAATCTTAAGTGTTGTGTATTGAGTGCAATGCATAAGTTCAGTAAACGTAAATAAATAATATAAATTCTACCAGCCGATCCCACTGAATATGTGTTTGTATTCTAATAGACAGATTCAGATTCAAATAAACTTGTTTACCAGGTTGTATATCCCAATAAACTAGTTGTAGTGTATATGGGATGGTCCAGTCAATCACAGCGCAATGCAATATGTAGCATCTGAATAATAGCCTGTGTTCCTGCGTGTAGCTTTAAGAAAGACGGGTGCACGTGTATGTGTATCAACTATTAACATGACTACTATAATATTATGTGAAATAGCTACTAGTTGAATTACATGTAGTACACGATGTACATTCAAATTTTCATGTGTTTTGATGTTGGTACATGTAACATTCAAATAAGTGTACAATACATCAGTGCACATTGCGATGGTTCATTCATATTTCTATCTATATGTAAATGAAAGCCTATACATTTACATGTACATGTCCGTGTACATGTGTATGTACCAACACACAGTCATGTTGTTTGTATACACACAAGACATCAATGCACCTCGTAGGTGTATAAGCATTAGGTGCTATACATGTACAACGTTTAACCTAATTGATTAATCTTTTATCCTTTTATTTAAATTCATACATTAATGGGTGACGACCCTCTTGGCAAAAAATACACATTGATTCATAGTAGTTACAAATATTATGGTTCCACCTGATTGCAGGTATTAGGTGCTCATGCTGGTAGTTGAAAAGAGTGAGAACGTCATCTGATAAAACTCTGGCAAGACACTCATCAGAATATTACGTATTACGCCCACGAGATGACTCTGTGAGCTGGTGCCGCCCTTAGTTCACTGCTCCGGAAGATAACACCAGTTTAGATATATGTGGAGTTCAACTACTTCGCCCACCCATTAAGAGTTATGTTCATATAGCAACAAAAATGTTATAAGCAAATAATAGACTCCATTTTCTGAATTTGCGACTGCTTGGAGATTTCAGTTAGAAACAGGAAATTCTGAAAATGTTTGGACCCCTAACCCCAACCTCGACCCGCAAACGAACATTTTCGGACCGTCCTGTTTTTAACTGACATTTTCGGAATGTTCCTTTACTCTTCAGGCCAGCTCATCATAAACATTTTCAGCAAAGCAGATATTCATATCAGCGTATCATGGCATTATAACATGGCAGCATCCTTCAAAACACTTTACTCACAAGCATATAGCATTCTTGAAAGACAATAAAATACAGGAGTAGCTGGTTTATATCTCTACATCTTCTACAATTGAGATTCTGAGCTACTTGTATCATTTCTTTTGCTTGAATAGTAGTGGAAACACGATGATCTTAAATTTACAGGAAGAGGAGGGGTTGGAGGAGAGAGTATGAGGAGATATGGAACATAGTTACATCATAGCATCATGTAGCCTAAGCTCCTAAATCCGCATAAGATCACTACACTCGACCCTACAATTTACTGCACATTATGCCGTAGATGATATTCTCAGGCAAGGTTCGGATTCTATAAAGGTAAATCACTCTATATTCTACTATCATCCCACCAGCATCCCGGATCTTTAAGAGAAAAGACGCTTGTTGTTGCTAGCGTAGTAGGAGCAATCCAACCTATAATTGATTAATTTTTCATAAATAATAAATTTCATTAAGTTTCTGTATTAATTCAACAATTAGTGGTGACTCTAAATGTGAACATCTTACAGAGAGATTACATTGTTTAGTTTCACACGTGTGTGTTACATATTGTATATTATTTGTGGTAGGTGTGCATTTTGCTCATTTGGATTCCGGACACGACAAATTACCAACGGTAGGCTACAGACCACATTCAGAATTTTGCACACAGATATTTTAAAAACCACGCAAGTCTTACAGGAAGGTGCCAAAATTGTGTGGCTGTAGAGCTAAAATGCGTTTATCTTCTATTTTGTTTATTTTGTTTTATTGTATTTGTACATCATTATCTTGCATACACGTATCTATGCACATGTACATGTATATATTTAGGTCTGTGTCACATGAATAATAGTCTCAGCTCACTTCACCTTATTTAAATAAATAAATACGTAAGGTATACAGCTGTTAACTACTATTCACTATTTAAGTTTTGCGTGCATTGTCAGTTTCACTCAACATTTTATTAGCGACATAAGCGATCCACGCGCTAGTTGTTAGGCGGACAAAGGTTTTTGTGTAGAAGCATGTACATTTACTTAAAGTACATGTTAGATGTTACAGAGAGTCCAAGTGTTACTTGACTAAAAGCTATATCAATATCAGTTGTACGTATTTGGCTTTGTATGTCTGCAAATGCATTGGTGTGTTGCTGAAGCAGGACGCACTTATCAAACACACCAGCAGAACTCGACTGTGCCACATGTACAAATGTACTTACTAACTGTGCAAGGTGAACTAGACTGCACTAACGTACCTACAAGCTGTGCCAGCTGAACTGGACTGTACTATGCATAAATATTAATTTAAATTGCATGTAAAATACATGTACACTGTATGCATTCTTTGAGAAATGAACAGTTATGTATGTTTGCAGATTAAAGATGAAGTCACGAATCGTTCAAGTTACATTATTTCTTGTGACTTCCTTGACAACAGTTCATTCTGGTAAGTCTTCTAAATATCTAATCTGAATTAACATCTCAGTAGGAGTTTCTTTCTAATGCGATCTGAACATCCTCATTCGTAAGTTCAAGATTGAGCGAGTGAGATATAAGAAGTGTTTTGAGAGGAATAGCAAGGAAGGGCCCGTGAAACCTTAGCCCGTGATTCTGTGGCATTCAAACTTACCATTACACCACCCCGCCACTCTACCATCTTGCCACCCTGCTACCCGACCATCCTTCCAAATTTATTATACACATATCATACTTGTATTACATAATGCAAAGTTACATACTTTGATGAAGTAAAGTATGGTTCAAAACCGACAGCGGAAAGCATTAATTTTAAAGATGTCACATAATTATGGCAGAGAGGCAACCATAAGTATGAAATAAGTAAATTAATGTGCACATACATTCACATGTGTCTGCAGGAGATATAATATCTTTACTCCATGTAGTGTTAATCTCCGTGTGCTTTATATAAGGAGCGCAAATGTCTATATCTATTTACAAAGCATCATACAACTCTTTATAGCGCATCATACAATTTATTTGTACATGTAGAGTGGGTGTTAACTCATGCTAGTGTACCAGAGTACACAGGAGACGCACCTGATTTGTTCACACTGGACTTGGCATGGCAGCATGGCACAGCAGCTGAACCCAGAGAAATGTCTCTAACTTTAAAGAAAAGCGAAGCGGTTGTTCCTGAACTACCCATTCATGGTATAAGTGAGGACGGCACACCGTATCAAGAATTTCTCTCTAAACTTCAGGTGCTTAGGCTTTCATGAACCTATAATATTATTATTTATTATGTTTGCAATTTTTTTAAGTTATGTCTCTAACAATCCTAAATTAAACCGTATTTTCTATTAGTAGTAGCGCTTTGAAAATTATCCAAGTACAAATTAGCTTGTCTCGGATTATGTCCAAGCGTTGGCTAGCCTTATGCAGGTTTTAATCTGTTTGTAGCATACGACATACTATCAAGATTTGGACAATATGGGTTCAGTAGCGTTGACAAGTCATGATGGTAAAGAATATTTTATGGTAAGCCATCTACATGGTGTAGGTTCGTAAAAACCTAACCTGAAGGAACTCTGATGAGTACATGCGTAAAAGTCTGGAAGCATTATACAGTATGTTTTCACGCTTTTACATAATACTATTTCATATTTATTTTTTAGAAAGGAAGTTTTCTATTGGGTGATGAGATGTACGATTTTGAGAAGTATCATCACAACATACACAAGAGAAGTACGTCTGCTCAGGAAGGAGATCATATCATCACAAAGAGAGAAGCAGACGAACGCCAAAAAACTGACTTTGTTGGTATGCATGGTTTTATGTACACTGATGACTCCCCTAGTTCTATCCATTTCCCCTAAAATGTGTCACCCATTTGAAATTGTCTCACCTTTAATTTTACTTTCAAATACTACATAGTATTATATTCTAGTCACACAGTCGTTGGTATAGAAACTAAATGAGATGAGACTTTTATCACTGTTTTATTATCATGTTTGGAATTGCCTATGTATGATTGAAGAGAAGACAACTTTAAACTTTGAATAACTGATGACAATTTCTTATCATCTCTTATTGCTGTGACAATTTCAGTCCTTTCAGACTTTCTCCTGACACTGTCTGTATCTCTAATCTCTAAAATTTATGATGATCAGCTAAAGTATGTCCATGCCTATTATCAAAATTTATTTTATTCTAAATTTTCATTTAAGATTATCACAGCTCATGTTTCATAGTTCCAGACAATGTTGTGCCACCACCGGCAGCAGTTGTAAGCAGTCCCCTGGAAAGTGGAATATCTATTGAGCACACAATAGAGCTGCATGTTCATGTGGATTACTCTATGTACGAACAGTAAGTAGATGACCTCAAGCTATGTCTACGGTGGGGAGAGGGGAAATGGCGACCCAAACTTCAGCCGGAAACGTGGAAGAAAGAGGGGGGCTATTTTATTAGCAAGGAGTCATCCTAATGTCTAAATAAGTCTGATTGGGTGAAAACTAATTTTATGAATTGCAGTAAAGTGTACAGTTCATCATAACATTACATTACATATTTTGGCTCCCATTGAGTATTCGATATTATATTATGTTAATGGACTAGGAGCTGCTTGATGACATTTTGCTGTTCTTTTCATTGTTTATCATATTTCCATTCACTTGCAGAAGTTTGAATAGTAGCACCGATATAGGATGGGAGGGAAGTGTTACTGACTATATTCACTATATTATTGGTCACAAGGCAAATGAGGTAAGGTGCAAGCCTTAATGCTAAATAGTCTATTTAGTTGAACTGGAATAACCTACATGTACATGTACATTGAATCAACTGCATCTACATGTACATGTATTTTAATGACGTGATCCAATAAGACTGTAACGATGTCAGTAATTTTAGAATTGGAAGTTGCGCTACTAAATTAAAAGATGATGAGAATAATGTTGTTCGAATTACCGTAACTGTATCCTTTTTAGTGTTTCCTCAGCGTCACAAACTTCTACTGAATGCATGAGTCAAAATTTTATCGTAGCTACAATACAGCTACATGCATTATAGAAAGGAAATTGCTACTTTAATCCTGCAGGATGGTACAATGACCAAAAATAATTATTGTAAACATAATTATATATATCTAGACCAAAGTAAAACTCATACGGATTAGTAAAGGCCGAGAGCTTCCATAGGCTGGTTTAGGTTAGTATCACACATTAACCAATCACATGAGGGCTCTACTATGCTGCTCTATTAAATAGATCAACATGTTGACCTTTGGTCAGACAAGAACCCGATGCACTGTTTCATTCTAGCACGAGACTACAACA
This sequence comes from Bugulina stolonifera, assembly GCA_935421135.1. Taxonomy (NCBI): domain Eukaryota; kingdom Metazoa; phylum Bryozoa; class Gymnolaemata; order Cheilostomatida; family Bugulidae; genus Bugulina; species Bugulina stolonifera. The sequence continues at coordinate 10,103,347 of OW285191.1, forward strand.
GTCTGAATGAAGTAAATGGCCTATTGTCTAGCAGCAATTTAAGACTAAATTCAGCTAAGCGCAAAATCAATCAGGGTGGTGACTAAGGTTATTAACCAGGCTCGGCATACAGTGATAATTTTATTGAATCTTTTTATTGATAGTAACTTATTCACGAATCTTTACAATTCCCGATATGGGAACCTCTGTCCTAGGTTTTCACGCTGCGTCAGCTTTTTACTTTTGCTGTTTGCAGGTTGATCTTCGATACAGAAATATTAATTTTAGCACTGTTGGACAACCTTGGACAATAAACACAAAGCTTTCTTATTTAACTATTGCAAAGGTAAGTAAGAAATTTAAATGTATAGTTATTAATTACCTTAAAAAACACAATTCCAAATGGAATAACTCTTTATTTGATATTCTATTGTAATTGTAATGCGTTAGGGAGCTGCCGTGGCCTAGTGGTAAGGGCTCTGGACTTTCATGTGGGAGTCCCAGGTTCAAATCTCATAAGGGTCATTGGTGGTGTTAGGAAGGGCATCCAACCTTATAATGCTCTTGTGCTACCTCAGTAGCTTTGCCATTGGTGAAGTGCCTACTCTACCCCAAATTAAAAAAAATGCAGATCTCTTTAGATCTTTGCTTCCTTACCTGGGAATAATAGCGGAAAGTAAAATTGGTAAGTTTTTTTGTAATTTTAATGCATTGTTATTGGTACCAAATGCTGACAATACTCTTATACATGTGTTCACGGAAATATTTGGATTGAATGAAAAAATAAAATTTGCGTCCTGTCTTTTTTTTCACTATTTACGGAAAGCCGTAGCTCACGGTGTATAGCGAACCAGACTTCACTAAGAGTAGGCTACTATTAAACTCTCACTTCCTTGCCCAAAGGATAATTCTTAAGAAATTGTACAAACCCTCCTTTTTAGATGCTGATTTGAAAGCTTTTTCTGTCTCAAATAAATATGAAAAGTCAGCTTTTAATCGCTTAGATACATAGAAAACTGTTGAGCATATACCACTAATAACAAGTTCTGAGCGTTGGATGTATAATCAATTGTTCTAAGACATGCTCAGTAAAATTTTTCTTCAGACTCCTGCCCAGTCTTATGGAATCTTATCGGAAAACGGTACAATCGAGGGAAGAACTAGTTTGGACAAATTTACGGATTGGATAATAGCTAATGCTAGTTCATTGAGTGGTGATCACCATATGCTAATAACAGGGTAAGTGTAAACTTCTCTTAAATTGGTCAACAACACAGTGCAACCTCACAAAGTACTCTTCAAGATAGAGTTTAGTACTATTTCGGGTCATACTGATTGTATTGAACATTTGCATGAGACGTGTGTGTACTCTATAGCAGTTGTTCCTATAGTATATGTGATGAATTGTATTAATTCCTTTTTACAGTTTAGACCTGTTTAGAAATGACCCGGTGAACGGATCAGCCCTCGCTGGAGTAGCACCACTCTATCAACTTTGTAAAAGTCAAGCAACATCTATTAATGAATTCACCAGTCCTACAGTATGGGCCCATGAACTTGGCCACAAGTGAGTACCCGTGGAGTGTAGTCCATGCATTGCATATTTACGTCGAGAGCATTAGAGCTCATGGTTGGGCGAGTTACACCTAGAACCGGGAGTTTAGATAGCCTAGGCTAAATGATGCTCAAAACACAGGTTAGATGTGTTGGTAGACTGACTACAGGCTACAGTAAATCATTACCTGCAAGTAGTATTTGAACACATGCCTCCACAACACCAAACAAATATTGGAAAAATAATAGACTGTAACACTAAACATGTACATTTTATATTATAATTTAAATTAAAGAATCGTATTTGGTAGTAATAATTCAAAAGGGCGCATGGTTTGAATTTAACTTTCGGTGAATGTAGATGAAGTCTTGCTAAAATGCTAACAAAGTGGTGCCATTAAAGCGAGTGATAAGTTCTACAATGTTTAGCCAGAACTATTACAACTGTACACCTTTACACAAACTTTCTAATGGTGCTGTACATCAGCTAATTGCAACTAATGATTAATTACTACATGGCCAATCAAAATCCTCCATATACAACATTAATTCCTATCAATATGTGATCAGCTACTTTTGGTACGTACATTTTGCTATTTTATCTGGTGCGTTAGCTTTTTACTGTAGTTGTTCTTGAGTTGCAAGGAACTTTTTCCATTTTTCTAGGATATGTCTCTTTATAAGTTAAGAGAATGCTTTTGGATAGTAAAATATAACATAGTGCATTTGGGCAAATAAGAATAACGATATTATAGCACAATCAGATCTGCAGCAGGTATTATAATAGTGTATTATATACATGTGCATGTACAGTGTCCATTGTAGTTAGTTCTTATTTACTAACGAGAACTTTGATGTATATTTCACTAATGTTTTGTTTTAGCCTCGGGTCCAGGCATGATGGAGAACTGGGCTGTGATGAAAATGATCAGTACATAATGGCTGCTGCTTCCTTTCCGACATCTGCCGCAACTAGAGGAAACAACTGGAGATTCTCTCCATGCTCAGTAGAGGCTTTCTATAATTACATTTCTGATCTCAAGTATGCTATCATATTTAAAATATACCCATAAGTATTTACAGTCATATAAGTACATGTATTTATAGTCACACAAGTTATTTTGTAACAACCAACAGAGAAAACACTATAATTTAATAGATGTTAAAGTTCTTTTTCATTGCCCAAGTTTGTTAGAAAGAAGATTGCAATTATTTTTGCAATGCTACATGTAATAATAATGATAATAATAATAATAATAACGGCAGGCTGTCGTTACCGAGTATGTCTGTGGTATTTTTATATACCACGTGCTTGGGCGTGAATTATTTTTATAGTGGTGTGTCAGCTTTCTTAGGTCTCACCAGCACTCTTCAGTCGCTGTCTGTTGTAAGCTCAGCATGAAGCATTTTGCTACAAGGCCGGGACAGACAGTGCCGGTGCTGCCGTTTTCACCTGCCCTGCCGCGGTGTGATGAATGATTTTAGGGCTAACCTGCAGAATTATTCACTCCTGCTTATCTAAATAATTTATCTGTCTTTGTTCTTAGTAACAACAGCTGCAACTGTCTGCTAGATGGTGGGTCACATATTGAGACATGGGCAAACAACTCCAACAAACTGTTAGATGTGGATAGACAGTGTGAGGTGGCCTTTGGCAGTGACTTCTACTTCAATGTATGTACCTTATGAGAGAATGTATTATTTATAGACTGTGCTAAGCAGTTATTCCCATGCTACATGTAAATTAATTAGACATGAGTGTATCACATATATGAATGTGTAATTGATTAGCTACATTACTGGTATCAGCTGTACTTTGGGTATAGATGAGGATTGTCTTCCATCTGCTCATATCTCTCTTACTTATGCACATTGGAGTTGTCCCATCTGGTGCCACAGTGCATAACATTTAGACCTTATTAGCCCAGTAGTGTATATGTGACTTCTGTCATACATAACTTTCTTCTCTTTTTAGAGAGAATACATTGATACTATGTGTGTACAACTTACCTGTTCCAATGGCTCGATGAACGCAGGCACTATCCCCCAGGCCTTCACATCTTGTGGTAATAAAAAGGTAGCTTGCAGACCAATAATAATATATTTCTCAAAAATTTTGATGTTGTAGTAGTTATCATCTGGTGATGAAGGTGGATGACGTGAAGTCAGTCAATCTAAGTCTTTTCTAAAACCTTATAGGGGTGGCTGGAGTTAGGTGCAATTTCACATGATTTTGACATACCAGGGTTCTTCAGCAGAACTTCAAATGAGGAAGTATTTTCTACAGCACAACTCTTCATACGTGGCATCACCCCCACACAATTGCCTCAACTACAAACAAATATTTTAATGTTTAATGGGTAGGTCACACTGGTGCCAATGTAGACATGATGTAGACACGAGTGTGTCTGCCAAGTTGTACTTCCACCATTACATAAAGAGTGAACAGTTATGTAGCTCTTATTAGTGTTGTAAGGGTGTAGGCCCGATGCTTAGGTTCATTGAAGAGTCAAGGATCGGCGTAGGTCCAATGTTTACACTCATAGAGAGTGTTGAAAGAGTCTTATACGGGTATGAGGACGAGCTCGGGTGCCAAAGGTCCAAAGGGACCAAGGCTGGAGCTGCCTGCTTGCAAGAGTAAGACTCTGTAGGTTGAGTTAAGAGATGCTGCTTTATTGGAGTGCAAACAACTGACAAACATTTTTATACTAAATCAGCTTCCGGTAAAAGTTCCGGTAAAAAGCCCGATAGAGTATCGGGTGGGGCGATAGAGCATCGGCCCCGGAAATTGCATAACAATATGGCGGAAAAGTGCCCGAGGTCCGACCTAAAAAGGGTCGGCCATGACAAAAAGGGCTTATAATCATGTGAAAGATATTATATGTAGAAACTAGCATAATCTGAGACATAGGTCATTATTTATAATAGGCAAAAGACTTAGAAATAGTTAGTACAATAATATCTACTTGCTATAATGATGCGTAATGCGTAATGCGTAGTAAACAATAATAGGCAAGTTTAGGCGAACATGATTGGATAATGATAATACCTGAGCCAGACAGTAATTAATGCATACATATAAGGATAATGTAATGCAATGCAACTGTGGGCAATGTAGAGTTAGTTAAGTGTGGCAGTCTATAAGAGACTGGACATGACTGGCATGCCGAAACACCAAAATATCTACGGCTACATGAAGTTACGTTGTATTGCACCTCTAATAGTACATGTATGTTGGTTGGGCGAGGATTGTCTTACCAAGTATAATTATTAATCATACATTGTACACTAATATAATGCTATTGTGTATGCATGCAAGGCCAAGGCAGGCTTGTGTCTGCAGCTATACAAATATTATAGGCTAAACACTTTGCCAGTGACCTATATGTGCAGGTGTAGATGATAATTTATGGAGTAGTAACTGGCATGAGTGGTATCATTCTGAGTAGCCTGTTGGTACAGAATCGTACTAACAATCTAGATAATGCATGAGTCCCTGACAATCAAAGAGAGTTACCGGTTGCCTGAATATGGTGGATTCTATAGGTAGTCTAAGTAAACTTGAGACAGAACTGAAAAACCGTGCTTTGGTAGAGAGGTCTCGTGTGTTCTAAGGAGCTGTATAGAGACATAGAATAAGAGTTGTTACTCTACTAGAGTTCAACAAGCATAGCATACAGACCCTCTTCACCACACCCTCCATCTTGGTCAATCTGAGTTCCCATACCCTTAATGGTGTTTGTCTTCGGCAGTTCCCTAAGATCACCCTGGACTTGGCTTTTTAATTTCACCTATCTTGTTACCCCCACTGGTGGCATATACTCCACTTTAGTTTTGCTCAGCTTTAGTCGCGCATGCTCCAGGTGTAGCTTCCAATGTTTTAACTACTCCTCCACTACATTTACTTCTCTGTCACATAAAACTAAGTCACCTGCATAGATCATGGGCAATCAGGGTTTCTCAGCTATATCTTCTGTGATGGCATCCATGTTCATTATGAATAGAAAGATTTGAGTAAGATTTGATGAAAACCAACTTCTGTTCTTACTTCTTCTTCTGCTTTCTCTGAGTAGACAGTGCCAAATAAAGTCTTGTGGTACTGTATCATAGGCATTATCTAGGTTGACAAAACTTGGTGCAGATCATGCTGGCACTCTCTCACCTTTCCTTGTAACATCCTAAGACAGAAAATAGGTAGAGTTGCCGATTTTTACTTCTGGAAACCATGCTGTCACATTGATGTCTTCTCAATGTTCCCCAGTGTGCATTGATCAACTATCATTTCCCAGAGTTTCAGACAACAACTGAGCAATTTAGTACTGTATATGTGGAGCAATTTCTTATAGAGTTTTGCGATCCCACTCTTCCACCAAACTACTGGTATTCCTGACTTTTGTAGAAATCTCTAAACAATATAGAATACTAAATAAAATCCATTATTACTACAAAGTGTTTTATTTCCAACTTCACTAAATAAGATTTCCGATCTGCATGGTCATTATTAGGCCTCAGGCTTACTGCTAGATGATGCAGATAGTGCTTTTGTGACCATGAATTGCACCTGTAATATATGTACGTTGTAAAACTACATTAGTAACGTTGTGTTTTAGTAATAATCCTCCCAATTTGTACAACATTTTGATTGTAGTGGTGTGTAGAAGAGGTATGTGTTGAGGATACAGCTGCACCTAAAATGCATGGTAAGTTGAACCTGTATTTCTGGAAAAACATTACATTTATGACTTCAATTATTGTGAACTTTACAGATGGGCTTTATGACTATCGTTCTGTAATTGTGGAACAAGTACATGTACATTGTACGTGTAGTTGGTAATTATAAATATTGCATTTGACTGTTTCCTGTGTCTATTCTGTATCATACTATACACGAACACACTTTGTGTTACAGAGACTTGTCCCTTTGGAGATTTCATAGGAGAGATCTCACCTGGATTATCATGTGAAACAGCTGTTGCAACAGACTGTGCACGGCAAATTCATATCCTGCCAGAGCTATGTTGTGCTAAATGCCCCACATTTGAGACATCGTGGCTGGGACCCTCTTGTCCTTATGGTGACCGTAGTTCGAGTTGTAAATTTTTTACATCCTGTCCAGATGGTATTAAAGAATTTTGCTGTGAATCCTGTTGCCATATTACTGGTCCAGCACCAGGTTATAGTTGTGAACCTATTATAACCACTTCAGCAACAACTACTCCAATGCCAACAACAACAACAACCAACATGCCAACAACGACCACCACAATGCCAACAACGACTACTACAATGCCAACAACGACTACTACAATACCAAAAACAACTACTACAATACCAACAACCACTACTACAATGCCAACAACGACTACTACAATACCAACAACCACTACTACAATGCCAACAACCACTACTACAATGCCAACAACAACCACTACAATGCCAACAACAACAACTACAATGCCAATAACAACTACTACAATGCCAACAACAACCACTACAATGCCAACAACAACAACTACAATGCCAACAACAACTTCTACAATGCCAACAACAACCACTACAATGCCAACAACAACCACCACAATATCAACAACAACTACTACAATGCCAACAACAACAACTACAATGCCAACAACAACCACTACAATGCCAACAACAACCACTACAATGCCAACAACAACCACCACAATTTCAACAACAACTACTACAATGCCAACAACAACAACTACAATGCCAACAACAACCACTACAATGCCAACAACAACTACTACAATGCCAACAACAACTACTACAATGCCAACAACAACTACTGCAATGCCAACAACAACTACTACAATGCCAACAACAACCACTACAATGCCAACAACAACTACAATGCCAACAACAACCACTAAAATGCCAACAACAACCACTACAATGCCAACAACAACCACCACAATGTCAACAACAACTACTACAATGCCAACAACAACTACTACAATGCCGACAACAACTACTTCAATGCCAACAACAACTACTGTCAGCAGTAAGTTAAAGCAGACCAAAAGTAATATACAAGTACAATGTACAAATTTGTATTTCAACTGGTGAAGCTAGCATTATATTTTCGCAATCAAACATATATTATTATGGAATGAATGCTGTCTTCACGACAAAACCCCAACGATATGCTTTTCTAAAAAGGTGTAACCCATTAAATGGAATATTGTAGATGCTTGCACCACTCTGGGTGAACGCTGTGGTTGTGGTGTTGAGTCAAATCCTGCAAACAATTGCGATCAACTCCCCAACAGTGCTTGTAAGAAAGAGAAATGTAAGTGTAAGTTGGGATTCAGGAAAGAGACAGACCAGATATGTGTACCAAGTAAGTTGTCTCCTTCATTAATATCGTTCTTGTATACATTCAGTGGCTATGATAAATGTAGCAACAAATTAATTACTAAATACACTAATTACTACAATTAGTGTTCCCATTTTCAATAATTAGCCCGCATTGTTTTATTAAGAGTCCTACTAAATTAATTATATTTAGTTGTCTAGATACATGTACGTCAGCGACTTAATGACATAGTGTTATTTGATGTTGCACATACAGTGTATGGGATGGATTTGCAGATTCTATAAATATATAATCAATCCATTTCTAGGATGCACTAAAATCGGTCAGAGGGACCCTCAGTGTAAATGTAACAAGCATGGATGGAAAAGAGCTTGCCAATCCATTAAAAACTCCAGATGTATGAAAAGAGGAAAGAGGAAGGCATATGCTTGTCACTGCAGAGGTGGATTCAAACCGAACAGAAAACGTACTGGATGTGTACCAAGAAATTAACCTTTCTGATAAAATTGCTCTTGCTGCATAAACTCGGAAATCTTTGACAACGTTTTGCATTGCTATGCAAGCTGGTAAAATAATGCTAAATAAAATAAATGTAGAAGTCTGAATTATCAAGCATGTGTTTATGTTATTCTGTAGTCATATTTTACTAATTTTCATACCAAAAGAAGCATTATGGATGATCTCCATAGTGTTGTTATTATATAGCTAATATTACATTACATTACAACATAGGTTTTGTAATAAATGTTACATATCACAGATAATCTTATTATCTATAAGGATATTCATCTGACGTCATGCAATAGTTTTCTGGTGCCAGTGGTCGAGATGGTGGGGATAAGATGCTTTTCAAATTGTACTTTCCCTATATTAGCACACATACATGTACAACAAACCTGAATAATAGAGGCTGCATTGGAAATACACACAAACCACACTTCATAATCCCTTTAAATATTGTAAATCATTGGACTACGTTATAGGATATCACTAAATAAGTGTTGATGATGGTATTTCAGCCAGCCCTTGACCCAGTGTACAGGTATATATCTGCATGTACATGTAGATTTTATGGCAATGTAGATAGAAAAATGCTGATATTGGTTAAGCTCACAGCGACTTATCTACAGTTTGTTAGGGGTGGGGGTTATGCAACCCTACACGCCCCCCAGCTGCATTAACAAGATTTAAGGAAGCAAGTACAGTTGCTACTACCCATGGTAACTGTATCATTCAACTCAAAACACAGTCTTTGCTAATAAATCTTATTAATCTCCTGCAATCAGTTCAGCCAGGGCATCAGATTGTTGATGCATTAAATTCCATCTACAGTGTAGTATATAAATGGTAGATTACAGTAATAGAGTTTCAAGCTGTCTGAATAAACACATTATTTTCATATCCTTAATAGCATTTGTAGGAGACGCAACATAATTTCTAAGAGGAATGGAGAGAATTTGTTTTCTAATGATATTTATTTTGTGTTCCGTAGCTTCAGCTGACACAGGTGAGTTATAGATGTATAACATATGCTACGTGTAGGCTATGTTGTATTCTAATTAAGAAGCAGGTTTCTTTTCTTCTACTACAGATTTGTTATGTCCATGTACATGCATTTTCATTCAACTCCATGATTTACAGTGTACATGTACATCAAAAGCAAACTTCAAATTGTAAATAATTATAGACAGTGTATAATAGAACAGCTAATGTTGATTAGTAGTGATAAAAAAGTATGGGTATATACACTGTACATTTAGTTGTACAGTTGTACATAATACACATAATAGGTCACAGTAGAATGAGTAGAAATACATGTAGAATATTATAATACTAGTCTACATATTTATGCAGTAGATATATTATCTGTTTGTGATTACTTATAGAATGGGTGCTGACATTAACTGGGCTACCAGAACACACAGGAGAGTCACCAGATGCCTTTACCGTCCACTTGATATGGCAGCAGGGTCCAAAGTCAGAATTCAAGAATGTCTCACTCAACCTTAAGAAAAGTGAAGCTGGACTGCCCGCATTGCTCTTACAGAAAGTGGATGACAAATCATTCAGCGTTCAGCCCCAAACAAACATGAAGGTAGATAACTCCCTTATTTTACCCTGCTGACTCACTTGATAAATTTTTTTTTTTATTGGGCACAAAAGTAATAGCAATATTAGCGTCTGTTATTATATAATAATATGTATTTATGACATAATCTATATAGCGCCCTGTCTACACTATTGATCTCTAAAATTGATATTGATCTATAAATCTATAAATTTACAATATCTACCTATCTACATGTATAGTATTATTATTATAGTTCTAACATATACTACATGTATATTTGTAGCATCTATTAATATTATCGAATATACTTGTAGCATTTATAATTTGTTTGCAGCCGACTACATTCTACCAGGATTTAAACAACATGGGTTCAATATCATTGACAAATCATAATGGAAAGACAAATTCGTTGGTAAGTATTATATGCATTTACTTACATGTATTATGAATCAGCTTGTTAAAAACATCGCCAAAGTTTAGTTTACAGCTACATGTACATGTACATATAACTGCTACCTATCTTTACTACAGTAGAATTGTGCTTGGAAAGCATTTTAAGATTAAAAGATAATCTTTCTAGCTGATGATGAATCACTGTGTTTGATAGTTGCTTATCTCTTCATTTTCATAGATGGATGACGCATATACATGTATATCTAATCTAGTTTCATTGCTGTTAATCTGGTAGAGATTAGTTAATCTAATCTACCAGTTCCTGATCTTACACCTGAACTGAGAGATTTACTAAATTTTAATGCGCTTACAGAAGGGAAGCTTCCTTTTGGATGAGGAGATATATGAGATTCAACCATATAACCGTAAGATACACAAAAGAATTACGTCTGCTAGGGAAGGTGATCATATCATAACAAAAAGGAAAACTGCTGATTCTTCAATGACTATCGACTCTGCCAGTAAGTTTAATCATGAATGGTGTAGCTATATGTGATGTAGCCATTAGCTATGATAGATGCATGTACGGTGGAATATACATATTTGCCTACAGCTGCCATGGGTTTAACTGTTCCTCACACAACCAACCTTTGATTATATTATATTCTTGATGCTTTTCCAGTAGCTTTTTACCCATCCTGATTTTGGTAGCAATTCAAAAAATTCAATTCTAGCAGTCGACGTTTTTGTTGTTTTGCCAACACCAATTTATTTTCTGCAATTCCTGTCACTAATAGGCATCTTAAAGAGTGAGCGGTTCAAAAGACAAATCGTTGCTGACGATACAACTTACACTGTGCAGCTTTGCATAGTCGTGGATTTCTACCTCTACCAGACGTAAGTGATACTCTGCTTTCATCTACTTTTTCTGAAAGAATATGTATAAGCAATTAATTTTTTCTTCTCCGGTGCTCAAGAAAAATAGGTGTAAATCGAATAACATTTTTCTTTATAGACAAAGGTGGAACGAGACTAGAGACTAGCAATTTCCCGAGTCTCGTATCGAATTATCTTGTCTCGTACACGTAGGTTGTCTCAAGATGGCAATTAGCGTTTGATGCTGGAAAACAAACAGAACCTAATAGTTTTTATTTATAGTAAATTAATAATTATGATACAATTCACTGCTAATCAACTCTAAATCTATCAAACAGAAAATTATTATTCAAATTGTTTAGTAATGCTACCTACATGTACATTCCCAGCACTGATCCCTAGCAATAGCATTGTAGCTAACGCTGAGCTACTAGTCGATCACCACGTTACGTTATGTACAGAATTACTAACTAACTTATGTCCATCACCACTCCAAAATTGCAATGTGATGTCTCCACTAAAAGTTGTCTACTCATGAGATTATTTTATTAATTGAAAGATAAATTCATACAAGTTTGTCAATGTATTACACTACTAGTACCCATGTACATGTACATTGATGCATGTGCAATATATTTCAGTCTTCTGTTTATCTTTTATTGAAATGCATAATGATAAATTAAAACACATATGAAATATAAATAATTTACAGAGTAGCAATTGGAACTATTGGTTGGTTGGTTGGTTTATTGATCACTAACACATGTTGTGAGATTCAGTTTTTACAAAAAATACTTCTTGTAGACTAAATGAGTCCAGCAGAGAGATAAATTGGCCTGGAGGAGTGATAAGCTATATCCAGTTTGTGATGGGACACATGGCCAACGAGGTGTGTGGTATTCTATTACAACACACTGTCACGGTGCACAAATATTGTAATATCCATTCGGTATTGTGTTGGGACACATGTCTATTGAGAAGAGTAGCAATATACATGCATACTGTAACATCTGGTAACATAACATACATGTAAGTACAACATTGTTTAATTAAGTATTCCTTCAGGATGCTGGTCATGTTCTTCGAGGTAATCATTTCGTACTAATTTAGGTTGACATCCGGTACAGAAGCATAGATTCTAGTGAGGTGTCTGCATCATGGACTATTGGAACAAAGTTATCTTATCTACTTATAGCAGGGGTAGGCAACTCTTTCAGGTTCTTCTTTTCTGTTAAATAATCTAGCATACCTGATAGTAATGAGATTATGCTTGTTGATTGCAACAGTGACTTATAAGTAAGGAAATATACACACAGCCCAATTTTGCCGAGTGTTGGAATTCAAATACAGAATTAGAGATTAACAAAATGAGGGAGAGCTATAATAATTATGTTTAGTGAATAGCATTTTATAGGCTTATAACAACTATACATGTGCAAGTCTCTGACCTTTTGACCTCTTTGTATTTTAGACAGGAGAGACTTCACCCTCGCCATATCCTCGCGATACAGGTCTTATTGACTCAGACAAATTACTAAAAACATTTCAGAAATGGGTAAAGGACAAATCTGATATATTGCCGGATGACGTCGATCATTATATGCTGGTTACAAGGTTTGTTTGATGACGAATGTGTTACTCTAGTAATCTTGCATACACTAATATAATAATGTCTTTATTTCCTGATCAGCTAGGACATTATATTACAGCCCAATAGGATTGAAGACGTTCCAGTCCCCAATCTGTTTTTCCATTAATGCTAAGTAATCATATTAATTTGAAAAAAGCCTTTGTTCTTTGCCAGACTTGAAACATGAGAAGTTGCCTTCTCTCCATTATTAGCTTAGCCCTCACATCCCAATTACAAACAATGATCTAATAGCTAAGGGGGAAATACCCTATAGATTTAAAAAAAATGACAATTTTTTTTCGTATTAGTTGTTTGGTCATTTTTCCCATATGTGATTTTAGCTCGATGCAAGGAATTCTTTGAATTTGCCTATAGGGCACTCAAGAAATCAATCTCACACCCACGAAAACACCCATCCCGACTGGGCTTTGAATGGGGGGGGGGGGGGCTCTAATCACCAACCATAGAGGGCAGAACACATCGCCACTACACCAGCTCAGCAACCTCAAAAAGGAATCAGCAGATGTGTACTAAATCCCAGTCAGGGATGGGTGCTGTCGTGGATGAAAACACTAAGCTTAAATAAGATTAGCGAAACTGATCTCATAAGAAATTAGCTGATACTCAAATTCTGCCAGAAATGACAATCATAGAAGATGTGCGTATTTTACTATGTCATCTTATTTCCTTCAACTACATTGTACATATGCATGTACACACATGTACATGCATTGTAGGTTCACACATAAGATGAGTCAATGAGTTCATCACTTGCTATTCTGTTATTTATTGTACTCTTTAGTCTGGATTTAACGGAAGGAGGTAGCAGATTTACCAATGGCAGGTCTTTCATTGCTGGCGCATGTGGAGCCCACAAAACATCCATAGCTGAGTTTGGATCATCAGAAATTTTAGCTCGCCAACTGGGCTATAGGTATGACATACCGACCACAAGGGTTGACAAATAATATACAAATAGTCTAAATGGAGATGCAGAAGTATAAGTCTTGGCATTACCCAAATTCTTTGCCTAATACTGAAGTAACTTGCATTCAAAGTGCCTAAAGACAAACACACAATCTGAAAGATTCAAAACTTATTAGAGATGTTGATAACATCTTTAGTACAGACTACCACTCTTACCACCAGTTCATAGATTTCTGGATTTGTCTAAGTATTAAAAGACGAACCAGACATACATTGTACACATACTTGCACTTTCCGATGCTGATTCTCTTTGGGATGCCTGTAGCCTGGGAGCCAGAGAAGATGGACAAGGTAATGACTGCTCGTCTTCTGACCAGTTTGTCATGACTAGTTCCAGTACACTTACAAACAGCTCTACGCGAGGCAATCCTTGGAAGTTTTCTCCTTGTTCCATAGGATATTTCGACAGCTTTTTGACCACTTTGAACAGGTATGAATGACTTCATTTAATCTCACTCTCTCTATCCATCTATTGCCTATCTTTAGTAAAGCTTACTTTCATGTTAAATCTGTGAAATTTTGAGCCAGGTTAAAACAAGGAAAATTTGACTAGACTCCATCCACCAAACGGTGGTTCAATCTTGAATAAATATTTTTTGACATGTAAAATTTGAATTGAATTTTTCAACACCGGTGTACTACATGCTAAATTTTATTGACATTAATGCAATCTGTTTCTATAATATCGTTGCAGTGAGAGTTCCAACTGTTTAACAAATCCTGGATCCCACATCGGATCTTGGGCTGATCATCAAGTGGAGCGTATTGGACAGACAATTCCAGTAGATGAGCAATGTAGATGGAATCATGGCAATGACTTTGCTTTTCCGTACTCAGTAAGTGCTAAAAGCTTACATTGTACCACATCAACTGACCATGAAACCTCTGTGCATAGCTCATTAGTTACATTGTAGAGTTGGGCTTGATCAGCAACTCTCCAAGGCGTTCTACTCCAGCAAAAATGTGTCTAGCATTCAGTTCAGTGTCAGTCATGTCAAAGATCATAGGAGACTTTGACTTTTACATGCTACAGATAATTACTGCTTATTTGCAGAAATGGCAACTCCATTTGCAAAGTTTATTACTAACAAAGACAATTGAATAATTGTTTAGATCTTGTGAGGTATTACATTTATACTATGACATGCACTATTGATTCAAGTCCAGACAACTCCAAACTTCTAACTGTTATCGTTGGTTGATCTCATCCTTATAAAGTCTAGTCTGTAAGCGTTATGAATTCAATCGTTGTTGTTGAATGCTTAATAATATAGTCTTTACTAGAGAATGGAAAGGTTTATATATTTTTTCTGTAGATATCTGCATTCTCCAATATATGTCAAGCTTTATGGTGCACCAAGGATGGAAGAAACCTAGTAGTAAAGGCGGCTGCTTTGCAGTACACCACATGTGGTAACAGGAAGGTTGGTACTTGGTCTTATTAGTTAAATCTACACAATTGTTCCATCCTCAGCCTCATGCTTGTTACAAGTAGGGTCAGAGAGTAAGACTGCACCTACATGTAGATCAGAATCTAGAACCTCCTCATGTTTTACAGATGTAGAAGTTCAAAGTTAGGCTTTTAATGTTACTCAACGTCATTGTTTCATGCCAGACTAATACTTTACGCACATGTACCATGCCGTATAAAAATTATTTGATTCTATTAAAAGCTTATTTCTGTAGGGTGTTGACTAAAATATGGAGTTGTCCTCTCTTTCTATTGTCTTGGTCTACAAAGTCTATTCAATGTAAAATTGCAGTACATGAATCATATGGTGCAATTGGTATCAACGAACCCATGCATAATGGGTACTATGTACAATGTCACTGTTTCATAAAGATATAATCCATGGATAATCTGATATTTTATTTTTTGTCTCAGTGGTGTGTAGAAGAAGAATGTGTAAGTAATCCGGCAGCACCCCAAATGGATGGTAAGTTGAGACAGCAGGTTAGGGGCTAACTACTATGTCTTATACCATATATGTACATGTATAACATAATAAACTGTTCTAGTTGCTATAGTGATTTACATAATATGTACTTCTCAACCTGCTATAGACAACATCACCCGTCAACCAATCGCTAGTGATTTTAGCACCAAAACGAGGCTAAATGACTTAGATTACGTCAATTTCTTACAAAAGGTTTGAAATTCTCATCATGTCAGAGTTTATTTGATATTGGATACTTGACTTTCTTGTAGAAAAATGCCCATTTGGAGATGCTAGAGGGACATTGTTTTCGAGATCTGATCTAACATGTGATACAGTGACTGCAGTGGACTGTGCGACCTCAGCAATCATTGTGGAGAAATGTTGCTCCACTTGCTCGAAGTTTGAGAAGCCATGGCTAGGACCTGACTGCCTGTATGGAGATAAGCATGTAGCATGTGAAAATATCCGGCTGGGGAATTGTCCGTCTCATGCAAAGGTCTGTTGTGACAGCTGTTGCTCAACAGTAGGGCCTGCTGAAGGATATAGCTGTGCATCAACAGAGTTAAACTCTCCTTCGGCTAAAGTACCAACCACAGCGACAACAAGTATACCTGCTGCTGCAACAACAACTACGCCAACTACAATTACGACTACACCGACTAGCACATCAACTGTCACGTTAGTCACAACCACACAAGGCAGCTCGACGATGGATACTACTAGCAATTTATCTGTAACTGCTTCAACTGCACTAACAAGTTAGTAACATAAGTATCAAATGCAGGCTACTCTAAAGAGTTAAATATGTGAACCATCAGGTTGATATATATCATTCGATAGCATTCATAGAATATAGTAAAGTTTCTACATGGTATGAATGGCTGGTTGACGTCAAGAATCTTCACTGCTAAGTGAGGAACTAGTTGAATACTACATAGCACTACATATTATACCGTTTGTGGGAAGTACAGCATACCCATTAAGTAATTGTAGACCTACGGGACTCTATGAATGCTATAGAATGATACAAAATAACTTGAGCTCTCATCATTGCTTTTCAAATGTTCACATTTACACATCGAGCATCATTCTAAGAGATCAGTGTTAGTATAATATACCAATCTTGACTAGTAATGTAACTTCTTATACCTTGTAGATAGCCGTGTGGGTAAAGTATACATGTATACCAATTGTGTGGTCCTCCTGATATCTGATTCTGACACCAGGGGTTATGTTTGCGAGCTAATACAACGCAATATCATATGCGTCTCTGCCGACAATCGGTATTCTTTTGATTTTAGAATGTAGAAAGATTGGCCAAGCTTCCTGTAACTGCAATTTGGATGGTAGTGCTGGTTGTAGTCTGATAAAAAACTCTGAATGTCTCAGTAAAAAGGGAAAGTTTGCCTGCTATTGCAGAAAGGGTTTCCGACCCAAGAATAGAAAGACAAAGTGCAAGAGAAGACGCTCATTTGGTTAATTAGACTTGCATCATCAGCGGTGCATACTGGAGTTTCTGACTGTTTATGAGTGTCATAATCATTTCTACATCTAGGCTACATGTATTTTTTATGTGTCCAATGGAAACCTGGATTGCAGCACCCGGTGCTGGTGATAGTCACACTGACCGGTGCTGGTGATAGTCACACTGACCGGTGCTGGTGATAGTCACACTGACCAGTCAAGTTGTGGATGATTTTTTTACGATGTTTCCATTTCTCTCCTTATATTTTTATCTCTTGATTTAAAATAAAAAACATTGATTCACTAATCAATGAGGATGATAAAATCTCTCACCAAGTGGGAAACAGCACTTTCATCTAGCTTGACGACTAACTCCGGGTTTAGTATTTAGGAGAACAGAGGCTACTCACTCTATGATACGTACATACAGGTAATGTGCCCAGAATCCCATGTAACGCAAACTGAAACTGGATGGGGTGGTTCGATACGCTTTTTTTTAATTCAATGTCACAAGATAGTAGTACTTGTGAGAGTTCGGTGAAGTCACTGTAGTCAGAGATAATCAAGTGACACACAGCTTGGTCTATCTAGTGCAGAGAAGATGTAGTGTGTGGTGTAATATATCCTTGTTTATTGCTAGAAGTTAACTAACTGATGGGCTCTCTCCCAGCCCCTGCTTATATAGTAAAGTTTAGAAGTTCTAGAACATTCCAGAGCCAACATGAATCATAATACCATATATGGTCAAAAAAAGGAATATTCTAGAACGGTATTGCACCACTATTACATAATAACATCATCCAATTAGATACTTGGTTATAAATAGACCGTACATGACTCATTACAATTTAGTCATGTCTTCCCAAGTACATGTGCACTAAAACACTACATAATAATATAATATGTAAACAACATAGTACATGTACAACTGTGTATAAAACTGCATACTAATGAAAAAAACAATAAGCTGTAGCCTAATGTACATGTATATAGTCATAGTCAGTTCAGAAGATTGTGACATTCAAATTGCATCTATCCCTTTAGCGTGCCAATTTCCAGTGTCTAGTGCAGGGCTCTCAAGTTGATTAGTCAAAAAATCTGAGCAGATGTACAATGTGCCTCTCAGAACTTATGCCTCCACGACAATATTACATCCACGCCAACAACAACAAAATGTTAACAATGACCACTACCGCACCAACAACAACTACTACAAAATGTACCTTGCCAACGAAAGCTGCCGTATCAACTTGTGAACACATGTACACCTACACCTATGTACATGCATGTACATGTGTACATTTATTGTTATGATGTTAGATGTGAATTCAAAATTATTTTGTACAAAATACACATACATGGACACTGCGTGCACATTCACATGCACATGCACATGCACATGTACATGTACATGTACCTGTGCATACATGTACATGTACATGTGCATGTGCATGTACATGTACATGTACATGTGCATGTACATGTACATGTACATGTGCATGTGCATGTGCATGTTCATGTAGCATATCAACAAGAAATAAATAACTAGAGTTCTCCAACGCAAGGAGATGTGCTAGTTCATTCACGAAATATTAATCACGTTTTTATGCACTATGACTTGTTGATTTGAAAAAATATCATGGATATACGTTATAAATGTTATTGTACTAATGAGTGATGTTTCAGTAAGAACAATGGACTGAATGATAGTCTTGATAATGCAACATTTTTTTCCCCATCTTATGTTTATTTACATGTGAAAAAAGTACAATTCTATCAGTAATTGAACTGCTATATTTGTTGGATGAGTTGCCTCCACTTGTCACAATGATTTAAAGTGCCTTTCCCAAAACATAATATACTGTAGTTGCTTACACTTTCAAAACTTTCTAAGCTAGAACAGTTACAGTAACAAGTGGAAGCATTTTCAATAATATGTACAATCAAATAAAGAAGGTCAATAGCACATCCATATGCGTACGTAAACACATCCATTTACTTGTGATTCAATATAGACTATGGCTTGAGTAATGGTAGTCATGCTTTTGTTCCACACAGATATCAGGTGTTATACAAAATTTGATGGGGAAGAAATGAATCATCACCTCAATTTATGCCATGAATCACCCTAATTAACAATTCAGTTTACCTTTCATTTACAGCAAATCATGGGCAGCTTATGAAGATATTCCATAGAATTTGTCTGCTCCTGCTTCCTTTTCATTTATTTAAATACTAATTAAACAAATACTCAGCTTTGATGTGATATGTGCCAACAAGATAGTTGCATGCCTCGCCATTCCTTCTTAGGCCTCTTAGGCTAAATGTACAAGTTTTATTGATAGGACGACTCCATTCGTAATTGTTACATTGCATAAAACAAGATGGGCTACGTAATAAAAAATGTCATTGCCTAACAAAAAACAGGGCATGTATAACACAGCAGATGTACATGTACAGTGTGCAATAACAAATACACATTCATAAAGCTGACATGCATAACATTGTTTTACTTATTATAATATTTATATAAGTGGCTTTTATGTTAATCACTCAACTAAGATGCATGTATAATACCACTATTATAAGAGCTGCTATTATCTAATAGAAAATACACAAGCACATTGTAATTAAATAAATAAATACAATATAAAAACTGACATTATACAGTATATTAATAGTGCATCTTGCATTCAGACATTTTGAATGGAAGCCTAGGCGGTAAGCAAATGAGTCACCGTAATTTGCCATTTATGTGTCACTTGTAATGCGCATGGCAAAATACAATTGAAAACTACTTGTATGTAGCGTGTCTTACAACTTTTCATGTTTGTTAGTAGAAAGCCCACAGCTCTGATGTTTTAAAAAACTTGGGCTAGGTCAGGTTTACATATTGTAACTCAGGCTTATTCGTGTATCACTTAGGTTAAGTTGTTTGGAACCCAGGCTAGGTCCTTGTTATGTTCATGTAGTGCAGTTGATCTTCCCAACAAATGCTCAGGCTAGCAGATGAGTAAAGGCAAACAACATAGGCTACATACTGTCATTTTACTATAAGATGATACAACTTTTTAATAATCTCACTCTATTGCTGCTCATAAAGCTTTTACAAACAATTATGATTAAATTGCCAATCCTTTACAAATAAATTGGGTCATACATGTGTGTTATTTCAATAGTAGGTCTAATTATTAAAATGTATGCAGTGGGTGCAACCATAAATAAACACAATAGGTAATAAGCACATGACGTTCAGAGAAGCTAATGGTACTGGAATGTTCTCAACACTAGTTTGTCTATTTTACAGATAGCACATTGGAGGCAGAAAAGAGAGGCATCGCAACAAAACTAGTGTTTCCTTCATTAATTCAAGCAAGTTTTCGTACAAGTGAACTACTATGGTATCTTTTTGTTAATTCGAAAATGCTTTTACAAAATCTAAAGGTAGGTTTAAACATAGATCGTTTATATTGTTTTGTCTTATTTAATAATTGAGAATGCTATAATACACATGTACATGACTGTATTCTACATTGTATGTAATACATAAATGTACATAATATATTTAACCGGAAAGTTATCTTGTGATGACATCACAGCAATAAACAGAATAATAAAACGTATGCACGTGAGGATAGATGATCAGCTTACACTATAATTGTAGTTTTGTTTTAGGCATATTCGGTCGTACAAGTAAGACATGGGAATTAACATCCACTTCATTGTATTCTACCTGCTGACCTTGAACACACTACTAAGTGCAGGTGAGTCTAAAAATAGTCTGAGTTTGGAAGCTCTAGTTGATACTGTAGTATGTACTGCTGTGCGACTCATTAAAATTTTAGTAAATGTGTAACAAGAAACTTTGTATATGTTATTATGTAGTGAATACTTGGCGACTCCTCAATAAATGAGAGCTGTCTTCTCTTTGCTTTGTAAGTTGTCCGCTCTTACTCCAAGACCCAACCTCAACATATAGATGTTACTTAGCGTGTATTTAGTAACTGTTAATTCATGGCTGTGCTGTCTTTGCAGACATTACATTATTTTTTCTTCTTATTGATAAACAGTGACTACCCTTATTACTATTACTGGCATTTTTATCTTGAATTATAATTTATGTAAATTTGTCATAACTCGATTTTCTGTGTGTTATACTTACTATACTATAATTTATTATGTGGCCCAGCATTAACAGATGCACTAATATATGCCTACGCTTGTGCATTTCTCCTGACGCCTGAATTCGAGCAGGTGGTTATGCTACTGAAGTATCAACTATTAGTGTCTTGGTTAGAGTAATCATAGTTTACATGAAGCAGATACTGGTGCCAGCAGTGGCGACAGTTTCTTTATCAATAATGGTGTTGAAACCAGTACCACATTGGTGCCAGAATAGGCACTGGTACTAGTGTTAGTACCAGTTCGGATACCGGTGCGTGTACGTGTACGTGTACGTGTACGTGTACGTGTACGTGTACGTGTACGTGTACGTGTACGTGTACGTGTACGTGTACGTGTACGTGTACGTGTACGTGTACGTGTACGTGTACGTGTACGTGTACGTGTACGTGTACGTGTACGTGTACGTGTACGTGTACGTACATACGTATACGTGTACGTGTACGTGAACGTGTACGTGTACGTGTACGTGTACGTGTACGAGTACGTGTACGTGTACGTGTACGTATACGTGTACGTGTACGTGTACCTGTACCTGTACGTACATACGTATACGTGTATGTGTACGTGTAAGTGTACGTGTACGTGTACGTGTACGTGTACGTGTACCTGTACGTACATACGTATACGTGTATGTGTACGTGTAAGTGTACGTGTACGTGTACGTGAACGTGTACGTGTACGTGTACCTGTACGTGTACGTGTACGTACATACGTATACGTGTACGTGTACGTGAACGTGTACGTGTACGTGTACCTGTATGTGTACGTGTACGTGTACGTGTACGTGTACGTGTACGTGTACGTGTACGTGTACGTGTACCTGTACCTGTACGTACATACGTATACATGTATGTGTACGTGTAAGTGTACGTGTACGTGTACGTGTACGTGTACGTGTACGTGTACGTGTACGTGTACGTGTACGTGTACGTGTACATGTACGTGTACGTGTACGTGTACGTACATACGTATACGTATACGTATATCCATATGTATATGTATAACGTATATGCTCTCTCAAATATTCAACGTGATCTGGATATCTTAGGGCCACTGCTTTAAGTACTGTACCCTGCTGCGGATAGTGTGCTTTTCCACTGAGAGCTCAGCCCCTGCTGTTTTGGTTTTTGAGCTCATTTAAATAAATGGCTAAATTGTTGACAGTTAGCAAAAAGCCAACAATATTTGTTCATATGTACCACATGCTTTAACTAAGGTAATAAAATTGCATGTTTACTTCGTTAAAGCATTTGCATTGCTGCATCGTATGTTGTAGAATGGGCTGCTAAGATTTCTGGATTACCGTTGAATATATCTAATAAACCAAAAACACTATCTCTGAACTTGACATGGAAAAGTGAAACTGATTTCGAACCGAGGACTGTTCCCCTACTTTTGACTAGAAGTGATGCCGTAAATACAAGACTACCAATTTACAAACTGGAAAATAATGGGACACCATATCGAACTGCCCTCTCCAACATGGAGGTATGACTAACTCATAACTCCAATGTATACAGACTCCTTATACATTGTATAATATGTGCATGTGTGTGAAATGTATCATAATGTATGCTATTGAGGAGACACAGGTGTTGAATGTACTGGATGTACATGTACATGTAGCTAGCTTAATCGTTAAAGTATTGTATAATGTACATTTTATAGTAAGTATTGTAAGAAACATGTACATGTAGTTGTCGTATGACTGTATTGTACGATACATGTAAGTGCTGTATTATGTGTATTGTAAGTAATGTACATGTACATGCACATGTGTTTATTGCATGTATCCTCGTTAGTACTCTGTTGAAGGTGTTTGTCTGTGTATAGACAGATGCATTATAATGTACATGTAGGTACATGTAGGTGTACTAAATAGGTAGGTGTATTATAGGTAGGTGTATTAGATAAGCGTATTATAGGTAGGTGTATTATAGATGTATTGTAGGTGTATCATGGAGGGTATAGGATTTTTGAGAAGAAATATTATTTTTTCTTTCAGCGTCTTGGGGGTGAATGGCTGGCAATGCCAGGCCATTTACATCTATGACTATTTTGCAGTGGTCATATACCAAACATATTTTTAATGTATGTGGTGGGCGGCTAGAACGCCATTATATTTTCCTTTTACTTTTTCAAATAACTTACTGTATTTTATGTGATGGCGCCTAGAACGCAATTTCCTCCCACGAGTGTTTGGTGTGATGGCGACTAGAACGCAATTTCCTCCTACGAGTGTTTGGCGAGTGGAAGCACCCATCTGCAGCAACCAACAATCGTTTCACGAACAAACTTCTTTAATGCACCGTCTTTCAACAATGCTGGAGAAACTTTGTTTGGGGAAACCTGTCCACCATCACAGGCGCTAAACCACTGGCTCTGAAATAGAAAGCACAGTAACGCACAGCAGTAGCTGTACCAAGTTTTTATTTATTCCATTCATATTTTAATATGTTCCTTTTGTCAGGTAAATTAACTACATGTATGCGCTAACATTAACCTATTGCCAATCTATAAAATTTACAACAGTAGAATAACACATGCGATACTAATGCGATGTATCTTGCAGAAAATATCAAGGAGCTTAACGTTGTGGTGGCAAAAGCACATGGCAATTGGTCCTTTTGTGACCCTCAGGACAAACTATATAGTAACAACTGACTAAATACAATGCTTCTCTTATAGGTGTTACAAATTATCACGAAATCGCTACATAGACAAACTAATACTTTATTCACAATATTATTTCTAAAGAAAAGGGGGCATCCTAGAGGTGAAGGTGGTGATAAATATAAAAAAGGGGATGGTGGTGGGTAAATTTGTGAATTTAATAATATCCTTCTTCCTGCTAGTGTAGAGGAGAAATAACCACTGTGGTGGTCCAGTTGTGGGCTAGCTTTACACATACAAGCTAGGAAAAAAGCCCTGAAACAAACCGCGTCCTAAACTCTATTGTTTCCTTGTCTTTACAGAACAAGGAGACATAACTCTAAGACTACTCAAAGAAGATATAATTTTGGAACAAAATTATTGCATTTTTCTATCAGCTACATGTACTATCTTTGTTGTGAGCATGACATAGCTGTGCAGTCGTTGTCGTGTATGCATATAGTCTCCCCAAGTGTACATAAATGTGACTTGCATGTATATGTACATGTATATGTTTTAGAGCTCCATGTTCTACCACGACAGAAATTACCAAGCCTCTCTTTCGCTCAATCTCGTAACTGAATTTGACACACCAGTGCTGGTAATGCGTTTGACATTTCTCTCGCACATCCGCCTACGCTGGGTTGATTCATATTACATTAATTTACACTAAAGAACTCGTTTAATTGTGAAATCGGATTAGTACTGTATGCAAAAAATTTGATAGATTTCAATGAATGTGTTTCAATCAACATAAATGGCTGCCGTAGTGCTTGTTAAAAGTTGAAGTTACCTCAGTATTCAAAATAGAGACAGATGCTTTTTAACAAATGACAGCATAATGATTGTTGAAATAAGGTGTTGTTTTATCTTGCGTTTTAACTCCATTTTAATCATTTAACAGAAAGGAAGTTTTCTTCTGAATGGAAAAAAGTTTTCTGTGGACCCTTATAACCTTCATAAACGATCTAAATCTGAGGAAGAATGGGATCATGCTTTAGTAAAAAGAGGTACGCCAACCCCTTAAATGGTCTTAGTCTTATACAAGCACGCTAGATCTATTAATACACAGATATACATCTAGATTAATTGGCAAAGATAAAAATTGTTTGCACAACTTGTATGCCTACACACCCATTAATGTACAAGAGTCGTAGCACTGAGCAACAGCTAGTAGTTTCAGAAAGGCATGGCAGAGTCACCTAGTGAGATAGCCTTGTTACCCATCCTAAACGGAATTGTTTGTAGGTCTATGTTTGTTGACTTCAGCATTGTTTGTGTTCATATTAATTAAATCTAAATTACATTCTTTCAATATTAAATAGGTTGTTGATTTGATATACTATCCTGTCCTATCCTAAATATGTATATGAACCGTGAGAACACAAAAGTAGAGCAGCAGTAAATGTCGCTGTAGCGTAACGATGCTGTACATATCTACAAAACGAGGAGCCATTAAACTCTACCATGTTTAGTTGGTATAACAAAATGTTAAAGTCAAACCATATGATTGCAGACCTGAAAGAAGGTTTCCAGGATTATAAAATCTATTCCAAATATCAAGAATATGCTGATGGAAGCCTGAAGCAATATAAAGTATTTGATAGAGACAAAAGAAGGCTTAAGGAACGTCAAGATAAATTGGACAGTAGGGATAGACATAAGAGAGAGTCTTTGAAGGATCCTACCTACCTCATAGAACTTCATATAGTGGTGGATTTCCATCTCTATCAACAGTAAGTGTTAATATGCCTGCAAATAACTTATCGCAATTCATCCTTTTAGTGATCATTTAACTGGTTGCCGCCCCGTATATGTAATTTTACTATAGATATGGGCACAGGCTAATTAAACAACAATGGTGATTGTCACTTTTACTGTCACGTAGCAAAATGTTGTGCAACTAACTGGGTTGTGTACGGAATATTTTATAGGATAATAATGATATTAATCAGAATGGAGCGTATTTACTTTGCTCCTTCCTTTACTACACTGAATGATGGTAATATGCAATACTTTAGACGACACAACTTACGTATTACTGACAAAAAATGAAGTTATCAATTTATCGTGGGCTGAAAATTTGAAAAAGAATAATACCTTCTCGTATTAAAATTAAGTGAATGTTTGATTGATGTTTAATTTAATTGTTTAAAAATCCTTTTCCGAAGAACCAGTGGCTTAGGGTTGAACTTGATTACATACAACTATGAGAATGAATGTTTGTTATTGTGTTATACTCCCGCATAGAATAAGTTTGTTTTCCAAATTTCATAAATGCAATCCGGAATCAAGCAGTAGTTACGAATACATAATATTGTAATGTTTCTGAGTTAGATGATCATACGAGAGCCGAGGGCTACACGTATGTGAAGGGCTTGGAAGGTGGTAGAGGCCGACCAAGTGTACCTTCTGCTCATTACATAAAAGAGTGAACAGTTATAAGTGCTCTTATTAGTGTAGATTGTGGATTATCTTAGACGTAGGCCGATGCCGAGACTCGTTGGAGCTCAGGACCGACGTAGGTCTAGTAGAGTTTATACTCCAAGGGAGTGTAGTGAAGAAGATCTAACCTTGAGAACCTAAGTCAGACGCTAGGTTCATTTAGAACCCGGGATCGGCCTAAGCCTAAGGGGTGGATAGAGATATGCTTAGCCTAGGATGAGGTGAACTCGAGCCGTACTGAATCCAAAGGATTCTCAGGTGGAGTTACCCGCCTAAAGAGTAAGCCTCTGTAGGTTGAGTTAGGAGATGTTGCTTTATTCAAGCGCAATCAACAACTGATTCACAATAGAAAATGCTCTGCCTTATATACATAACAAACTTCCGGTAAAAATGGTACGACAGGGTGTCGGCTCCGGAACTTACGCAACAATATGTCTTGTTCCGCCCGACCTGGCCATATGAAAAGGTCGGCCATGGCACAAAAAGTGCTTACAATAGATAAAAACATGTCGTGTGTAAATATGAGCTAAATCCATAAGGTCGGCCACGTAGTTACAGTATAAAGTGGCAAAAAGACTCTAACAATATGCAATCAAGTAAGGATAGACAATTACTAAATAAGTATAAATGTGGGAAAAACCAAGTTGCAATAGAGAGTAATTCCAAGACTTGATTGCTAATACAGACATGTATATAAGACACGCAGTGGATAATAGGGTATTGAATGCATAGACAATAATAGGTAGACAATGCATGGATATGTGAATGACAGTATATGAATAAGGTTAATTGTCAGCTAATGATATTGTCAGTGTGGCTGGCCTAGGTGCCATTACCACAGAGGCCGTTTCACCAGAATATAACATTCACAATAGGATCAAACACATGCCCAACTTTCAGTTATACATTGTACATGTGTACGTGTGTACGTAGAATAGTTTGTGTCAACTCTACATGTACATACTGTATACACTGCAGTAGGTAAACCCATAGGCCTATTCAATTATGTTGAGTGGGTGGTTAGGTAGTATGTGCACAAAATATCTCAACTTTCAATTTGTATGCCTGAGCCAGACTATTTTTTCTATCTTTCAGCATACCGTATGCTATCAGTAGATTGGATAGTGTATGATTGCTGTGAGACATTTCATTTTTAGATTACGTGACAGTAGCGAAACTATTGGGTGGCCTGGAACTGTTTTGGACTATATCAAGTTTGCGATGGGACACGCAGCTAGCGAGGTATGTATGATATATCGCTAAATCATACAGTGTATAAGGGCTCGTACAATAGAGTGCTAGGGCTACATTAACTTTGCAGTCCAACATGATGACATACATGTACATAACTATTTGATTTGAGTAGATAATAGTGCACTGGCCACATTTATCTTACGTGTAACTGTTCAACTAGCCTCAGTGCCCAATTAGAGCAAATACGGGTAATTGTTATCAAAGTTAGTAATTACAACAATAAAAAATGAACTTGTGAAAAGTAATTTTTTACAAGGTTAGAATGGCACTGTACTACAATCTATGTGCTGTAGTGTAACACTAGGATTAATAACAAAGTATTAAATAACACATCTGTGTTTTAACTGAAGGCACAAATGTTCAATTAATATAGGCCTGTGGTGTAGAATATACACAACTGTTGATGTACATGTAGAAGGTAGAGGATATAGTAAACTAATTACTTATACACTGATCAATCTAAATAGTTATTGTCTTATCTATGACTCATTCTTTGGAACCAGTAGCCTATTTGAAATTACATGACTGTGTACTAATACGAATATTTGTCAACTACGCTGGCGATCATAACATGACATTGCTTTGGTGTCTAAACATTTACTATTCAGTAGTGCTGTCTTGCCGCCCAGTTTACAAAGATTCATGTGTGTAGGCGGGCTATGCATTAATACTATCAATATACAATGACTGCTGATTTTATTACATTATTCTATAGTAATGTATATAAGATGCAACATCATAAACTGCTAAAATAATACAAACAATAAATTTTTTGCAAAAAGAAAAGTCAATTAGAAATGTAAACAATAAAATCATATTATGAAGAGCTAAATATGTTCAGCAGTTTTGTGTAAACTTTCTATATGGTGCCCTAATGTTCTTCTAGATGTGTTGCTTATATCAGTTAAGCCGAAGATTCAACTTCTGCACCACTTTTCACCGCGTGAGTGTATATTGCATTATCAGTCACTGTTCTCACCAGATAAGAACTGGCCTATGCTTTCTGTTGCAGGTGGATCTGCTATATCAAAGTATAGATTCCAGTGTTGCTCCTGTATATGGTTCCTGGACTCTTGGCACAAAGCTGTCATATCTAACAGTCATAGAGGTATTTTATAAAGCATAATAGTATGTGCATGTATTACATGTAGTTTGTCACATGCCACACTCACTTCCAGATTTGACATAGTGTGTCTTAAGTTACATGAATTCTACCAATACTGACTTAGGTGCAAGTTAAAATCTGAAAGGCCTGGACAGGTTAAAATTAATGTTGCGTCAAATTTTCTTGTTAGTCAAAAGACTCGTGTATGACTTTTAGATATGACCATAAATGTGGCTCTTGATATGACCATAAATGTGATTTTTGATATGACATCAAAGAAAAACCTAGGGATAAATAGGCTTATAGTTTGACTGGTAGACAATATTACGTTGAGGTGCCAAATACACCATGATTACCTATGATTACCCATTACACTATGAAAGTGCTGTGTATGTAACTACTTTGGTATTCTGGGCATACATGTTTTACAAGTAGTTAACAATGTGTTTTAAGTTGACCTTTTACATGCTCCGCTTATATGAGTCATGTAGGCCATTGGCTAATGAATGTTGTTCTTGCCTCTTATTGGCTACCAGTCAGAAGCTCAGTCACCTTGGAGTTCTTTGCGTTCTGGCAACACTGTAGAAGCCAAATCTCTGCTGCATGAATTTGATAGATGGAGAGAGGATAACTCCCATATACTACCTGGTGATCACTTTATGCTTCTGACCAGGTGAGGAGACAACTCCTAAATTCATATAGAGTGTGGGAGTTACACATTATTATACTTCCACTGTGTGGGTAGTAATTCAAATCTAAATAAGTTTAAATACTGTGTATATTGCATTGAAATAAGAGTCTAAATTCTAGCGTTGAAATAGCTAATTTGCGAATATGACTATATCTTTTTTCCTGAGGGTATAGAGGAGGATTAACCACTGTAGTGGTCTAGTTGGGGGCTAGCCAAGTACACGTAAGCTAAGGAAAAGCCTTGAAACAAGCTACAGCTTACCCTATTGTTTCCTTATCCTTACAGTTCAAGAAAACATAACTCCAAGACTAATCAAAGAAAATATAAATTTGGAACAAAATTATGACATATTGTAATGGTACGCCCAGTCGTATCTTACATCTGACACTCATTATTACATGCATACATGTATATATCTGCTTGTACTTTACTCTTATATTGTTATATATGATTGTATGATTATATCTAAGTCTTTTAATGCCTTTTTATACCCATGTACAGAGGCCCGACCTCTCAGAATCCATTGATATTCATTTTGTACATGAATTGGACCATTATAAGCAACTTTTGTAGAACCCGACCTATTTTGGGTCGGCCGTCGGGCTTCCGGCGGCCATCTTGTTGCGCAACTTCCGGACGACCACACGTCGTCTTTTCCCGACGTCATGTCGGCCGGAAGTCCTTATACTATATAAAGGGCATTGTTTTACTGTTCATTGTCTCAGTCTTCACTTGGCTTTCAATAAAGACACATCTATACTTGATACAGAGACTTTCTCTTCCTTTTGCCAGGTCATTCGCCTTGCGAACTGCCTACTAGGTCGGATCACTCTCTTTCATTGTATAGTCTGAAGGTCGGACTTGAGATCAGATGGGTCGTCTTTGGTAGTATTTGGGCTACTGAGACCGCTCGATCTTTCATGTAATGCGAAGTCCTATTACCACTCATAGGCACTTCATTTCTGGGTCGATAGTCGTCCAAGGACGACCGCACCAAATCACAGAAACCATTACATTGGTGGCAGCGGTGGGATTCTAAGGTCGTACTCTTACGATACGAAGAGAAGGAAGGTGACCTCGGACTCGGGTGACCGGCCGACCTCATTCTTCAATACTTCTACGGCGATTTAGGACTCGGACCCGGGAACCTTGGATACGAGAAGGTGACAAACGCTAAAGTGCACCCATAATTCTCGTGGTTCCGCTGGATGTAGCCCGACCTACGCCGGATCTTCAATCAAAGACCGACCTCGGATCCAGAACAGATTGACGGTACTCAGTACGACCATTAGGCCGACACGGCCTACAAACCAAAGCAGTTTTACTCACTACCCGACACCCTACCGACATGGACCGAATAAGGAACCTGCTTCAGCAGGTAATGTACCAGGCCGAGCAGGACCTCAAAACACTCAGCTACAACGGACAAGAGGACGTCGAACTCTTCATAGAAGACTTCACCGCTATGGCAGAGCGTTGCAACTGGAATGACAGAGCACGCCTCATACGGCTTAGAGCCGCCCTACACGGGCCCGCACAAGAGTGCGGCCGACCCCGATCAGTCGAAGAGATATTTTCCCGACTGAGGGAACAGTATGGACTATCTGCCAGAGAAGCCCGATGGAAGCTGTCCACCCTGGAACAGCCAGCCCACACGTCACTCAGAGACTATGCAGCTCTCATCCGCAGACTGATGGCAACAGCCTTTGAAGGAGCACCCCCTGCATCTTTGGAAGAGTGGGCTGTAGAGAAGTTCTGCCTCTCAGTCCACGACCGTGGCCTACGCTGGTACTATACATGGTTACAGCCCGATGATATGGAGGAAGCCCTGGAAACCGGAACAGCCTTCCAGAGCAACAAGGGTGGCAAGGCCAACCCTCCAAAGCCACAAGAGGAGCTTCCCGCCGACCTCCTACGGAAAGCCCTACATACCCTCCTACAGAAATGTCAAGGCACAGATGACGGGCCGACGGACACACTAGAACCCGTCCCAGTAGACGAACCCATTCCTACTGGAGCCCAGCAAGGAGAAGGTGGACCACCCCACATTGGTCGTCCACAAAGGCCGACGGATACATCAGAACCCGTCCCAGTAGATGAACCCATTCCTACTGAGGCCAAACCCAAGAAGAGTGGACCAAACCACAATGGTCGTCCACTGAGGCCGACGGACACATCAGAACCCGTCCTAGTGGAAGAACCTATACCCACTAAGCCTAAAGTCAAGAGTAGCCACTCCAAACAGAAAACCCCACGGGTAACTAGCCCATCACACTCCAGGCCGACGGCGTCACCTACACCCGTCACAGTGGATGAACCTAAACCCACTAGGCCAACACCAGGCAAGAAACGACCCCACTCAAAGCCGGACACATCCGAAGTGACCACAGATCACCCCCCAAGGCTGAAAGGACGACTCATATGTCCCGCCCCGTCGGACCAAACCTTACAAGGTAAACCCGACCTATCCTCAACTCCGAAGGATCAACAGGATCTGGCCACGTCCAGACCCGACGCTAATCAGCAATTGATTCCCGCCCAAATTCAGTATGCCCCGACGGACGACTTATCGTGTGTAGAACTGCCAGACACTACAGTCCAAGTCCGCGGCCTGAGGATCGACACGGAGCAAACCGTGCTGGACCAAACCAGAGAGCTACCTCTGAACCTCTCGAAGAATGTTCAAGTTTCAACAGCCCGACCTGATCCAGAGGACGCGAAATGTCGCGTAGCCGAACCTCAAGACATAATCCCAACGACGGAGATACAGTCTATACTGCCAGCAGTTCAAGTACATAAAGCAAAACGCTCTTGTACGGAATCTAGCATTGCCGAACAGTTTCAGTCGAAAATACAGATTGCCGAACTCTCGAAGTCCCCTAAAGTGGATAAGAAGCAATCGAAGGCAACTATTGCCGTGTTCCCGCGCTTATTTGACGAGTCGAACAAAGAAAATGTGCCTGAGGCATTGCCTACAATTGAGCCAATTGCTCATCCCTCGGCTAGTATAAATACGACAGCTCACAGACGAGTAGTCCTTTCTCGTCCAGCACTTCACCGAAGCACATGTATCCCTACATGTGGCAACTCCTGCACTCCTCGTGTCACTGGTGAAGTTAATAGCAGCACTCGTATCCTTTCTCATTCTCGTGCAGACGAGACGGCTACTCCTTCTAGTATGGATCACTCCAACCAGCCTGTCTTCACGGCTGAAGGTAAGCAAATCTCAGTGTTACCAGTAAGGACCGAATCAGAATTAGAGGTACAGTCAACACCTGTGGGACTGTCAGGCATGAATTCTCTCTCCCTCCCCACTCGGCATAGACCAGTCGGGACAGAGGAGAATTCCCCTGAACATTCTCACAGGAAAGAGCATGAGTTAGAAGGCGGAGGCTACACATCAGATGAATTATGTGTTGTAGATGCATCTCCTCTACGGAAGACGCTCACGCCAGACGGCACGCCTCCACCCACTCCACCTCCTGTTACCTCTACTCTGAAGTTAGCTACAATTAAGCTGCACAAACTCACTGACAAGCTGCCCATAGAGTCGTCCCAGCATTCCGGAGCCACTAAGCCATGGATTAGTACCTTCACTCAACAAGCCCGAGACGACTTGGCTAGAAGGAGTCAACCTAACCTCAAATGTGCAAAGTGTGGCTTCTCCGGCACCCTCAAGAGACTGAACATTCACATTTGGCAGCACTTTGCCCGCTTCTACTGCCGCTGCGGACGCAGCTCAGTTAGCCGTGATGCTCTAGGCCATCACTTCAGTCGGAGATCCAGTATCTGTGGGAAACGTCTCTTCCTCACAGACGGGCCCAGCTATGGGGCCCTCATGGAATGGTGGGGCGTAAAGGATCCCCCACCATTTCTACCATGTCGTCCTACTATGGACGGGCAGTCGGGGACAAATAAACCAGTTTATTTACCCAGTTCCTCCTCTACAAGGAAGCGACCTCCCAAGAGACGGCACAGCCCATCTCCAGAACAGACCCCCGACTCCGCACCTTCTGATGCTACCTCCTCCTCTTCCTCGTCGCCTACCACTCCTGCTGGACCTTCTCTCTGGCGAACTCCTGCTAGTACCTCCGCAGTAAGTGTCGGCCCCCCTGGCCGACGCGGACGTCTACCCTCTTGGAAGACAAGGCCTGCTCCAAGGAAGAGTATGCCTGCCCCTCAGTCAGGCCCTCTCTACGAAGGCTCTCCACCCAAGGTCTCATGTGCAGCTTCTTGTACAGCTTCTCCGACTCTACTGATCGAACCACTGCAGTCCAGGCCCATACTAGAGGTCTCACCGCACCGCTCTCCTTATACACCTGCCAGGGACCTACTCCGAGCCACTCCAGACTCTCCTGCCGTCCAGTCCCCACCTCCTGCATCTCCTGTACTAACTCAGCCGAATGCCACACGTCCTGCATCTCCGGATCCGTCGTTCATGCAACAACTTGATGAACTCAAGCCACGGATTCACTACCTTGCCAGCCGTCAACAGGTGGGGGACACTCTACGCCAACACCTGGAACCTCTCTATGCTCGAGAAATAGCTCTTCGTGAACTAGCCAACCAGCATCTAAACCACCCCCGACAACTCCAGCTCGTACAAGCAGACTTGGATATAGTATCCAGAGAATCTACACTGTACCGTACCCTTCTTAACTTGACACTAGAGACACCCATGACCTAGTGTGAGGGGGCTATGTAATGGTACGCCCAGTCGTATCTTACATCTGACACTCATTATTACATGCATACATGTATATATCTGCTTGTACTTTACTCTTATATTGTTATATATGATTGTATGATTATATCTAAGTCTTTTAATGCCTTTTTATACCCATGTACAGAGGCCCGACCTCTCAGAATCCATCGATATTCATTTTGTACATGAATTGGACCATTATAAGCAACTTTTGTAGAACCCGACCTATTTTGGGTCGGCCGTCGGGCTTCCGGCGGCCATCTTGTTGCGCAACTTCCGGACGACCACACGTCGTCTTTTCCCGACGTCATGTCGGCCGGAAGTCCTTATACTATATAAAGGGCATTGTTTTACTGTTCATTGTCTCAGTCTTCACTTGGCTTTCAATAAAGACACATCTATACTTGATACAGAGACTTTCTCTTCCTTTTGCCAGGTCATTCGCCTTGCGAACTGCCTACTAGGTCGGATCACTCTCTTTCATTGTATAGTCTGAAGGTCGGACTTGAGATCAGATGGGTCGTCTTTGGTAGTATTTGGGCTACTGAGACCGCTCGATCTTTCATGTAATGCGAAGTCCTATTACCACTCATAGGCACTTCATTTCTGGGTCGATAGTCGTCCAAGGACGACCGCACCAAATCACAGAAACCATTACAATATTTATATGCGACAACTTCAAATAGAGAAGTACTATAAACTGTGTGTATTCAGGTGGTAACATGTTAAAATTACAACTTTAGCCTTGACATGACTGGTAATGGAGATTCTGACTCTACTGGAGAGTCACATATTGGGGGTATGTGTGGAGACCACCCGACTTCCGTCAGCGAGTTTAGCGATGTTGTGGGGCTTGCACATCAGCTTGGTCGCAAGTGAGTAATCTAAGCTTTTGATTCAAATCACATAATAGGTTTAGATGTCACTGTACAAGTGTGAGTTGATCATAACTCATTTCATAAGAGTTGAATTAAATAATAAATAATACAAAAATTAGTGTGATAAATGGTAAGCTCAACATTTTTGATATTGTCAGTTTGGGAGCCCATGATGACGGCTCAACTGCAGAAGATGGAAATAGTTGCAGTGGAGACGATCACTATATCATGTCTCCAAGACATGGTGCAGCAGACCTAAGAAATGGCGTACACTCATGGTTGTTCTCTCATTGCTCGATCCAATATTTCGACCGGCACATCACCAATTTAAAGTAAGTTAGTTTTTACCAGAAAGATACTTTATGATATCAACTGAGCTTGAATAAAAGTAGATATTTTGCCAATATTAACAGAAATGTACAGGTATTAAGTTATTTTAAAACATTTGCTTTCAGACCTTTTAAATATGAAATAATTTTCGAATCTTATTGTGACATCATTTGGAGCATTACATAGTGTGTAGTATTTCATTATGGGCTTCCATTCAGACTATTACTATGTAGTTGTCTTCTCTACGCGTACATGTATAAGTTATGCTAATCCAATATTGTTGCGATTCCCAGTTCAGCCAATAACAACTGTTTAGCTGAAGAGACTAGCAATGCCAAACTTGTGGCAGCAGACCAAGTAACACATTATGCCTCAACTACTGCAGCTGCCATCTTGGAATGGGCAGCTATTGTGGAAATGCCAATGACGTCAGCATCCAAACCAAGTAAGGGAGTGACCACATATGGTTATGGAGCCGTACTTAGCATCTCCAGCATTCCAAATGTCGATGCTTTCTGCAATGAGCCAGATATGCAAGATCCAGAGACTGCTAAGTTTCAGGAAGTAAAGGTATGACTTGTGTAGCTATACCTTGTCTTATTACTCTGTTAACCTGTGCACCTGCATGTGCTGTGGAAACATGCAGCACCATGGTGTTAACATGCACAGTGTCTTATTCAGCGATTATTTTATCATATTAATCAAAATATTATTAGCATTATACTGTAGTTTCACACTTGTAAAAATAAAGAAATAAGCAAATGTCTTCCCAGATATTTTTAACTACCAAATTTGTTGCTAAAATAAAACTATTATCCAGCATTTTTTATCCAAGCTTAAAATCAAGTCACTTGTTTTTTAAATACATATTAATTTCTATCTTTCAGAACACAATATGCCGGTCAATAAATCGCTACGTAAACAAACTAGTAACATGCTACATGATCGGTGTCCGATGTGGACCTTTCATCACTGACTTCTACATCGAAGTAGATCATGACGACGATGATGATGCTAGCAATACGGCTGCTACAAATATAACACAGCTGGAGTCACAGATGGACAACATCTTGAATGACTTTGATTTGGGTAAGTGAGCATAATTAATTAATTAATATTATCATTTCATCACATGGTTATAATAATGCTTTTGATTTGGGGTTATTTTTCACGTGTATATCTAGACTCTAGCGGTAAAGAGAAGATAACACCCAACGCGACAACTGAAATAATTAAAACTTAGCTGAATTCATTATTTTGTTTTTTTTTCAATATTCATTGCATGTACATGTATATTTAACAAATAATGTATAGGGAAACATTGAAATCTTCATAATCATGTACTGTACATGTACACGTACATGTGTTCTAGACGTGGGGAATGTAAAACAACTACTAACACGATAATGTTACGGCAAGATATCCACTTTGCCTGTTTAAATTTGAAAGCTGTACGTCATTTTCCTAAAACATACAAATTATTTGTTTGTTTTTTATTTCACAGAGGTATACAGAGTTGAAATCTCACAAATAGATGAGTGTGGAAATCCAAACTTGAATGACTGTAGCCCAAATGCTGACTGTACAGACACAGAATCAAGATATAACTGTACTTGCCGTTCAGGTAATTATTTTCTAAATTCACCCGCCATTGCATTGCAGAAAGTACATCAAACAAAAAGATTTGTTGGCCTCTATCAGCCTGCCAGTAAAGGAGCCCAAGTTTTATTACAAGTGGTGCCAGATCTACAGACGCTGTTATAGCAACCTCTTGCTCTACTCTTATTACAACTATCTACACACAAGTGAAATATAAATAGCGTGATTTTTACTCATGTGTTATCCGCTGGTTTTGAGACTACGTACATATTTTTCCTATTGTATGAGTTTTCCACATTTCCTAACGGAGGAAAAGCTATACTCTGCGCGTCTCCTCATACATGTACATGTACATGTCTACTGTTGGATGGTGATTTACACGTAGAGGCTTCTCTATTTCCTGTACTTTTCTTAGATTTCTCAACAGACGAGTCTGAATTTATTGATGAACCTGGTAGAGTGTGTCTGATAAGCCCCACTACAATAATCCCGACAACCACTTCAACCACTCCAACCACTCCAACCACTCCAACCATGACAACCATGACAACCATGACAACCATGACAACCATGACAACCATGACTATGCCTACTACAATAACCTCGACAACCACTCCAACCATGACTATGTCTACGACGACCGTAGCAAAGCCAAGCAATGGAATTACAACATATAGCTATGGACTGATACTTGATATCTTTGAGATTCAAACAAGTGAGGAGTTTTTCTGCAATGACCCTCAACTACAAGACCTAGAGAGTCCACTAGCTCAGCTTTTCAAGGTACTGTGTATTAGACTATATGAATACACCGATTAGGGTGTCGACGGTTAGGAATCCCGGTGCCTTCAAATCATTTACATGTAGGTCATTATGAAACTTGGTATAATTCTATATCCTTCACACTCATCTCGAATATACATGTAATAGAACAATTACACAGTGTAAATGTTCAATTTAATAGTTGAATGTTTTTATTATAGGAAACGGTATGCAGGTCAGTATATCGTCATGTTCAGAAATTGTCAAAGTGCGAGCTACTATCAGTCGCATGTAGCGTCTTCATTGTTGACCTATATATAGAAGTAGAAGACGATACTAATAACAATGACACAACTTTGGTGGCTGCAAGGAATGCCACAGAACTTGAGTCTCAAGTAGATGAAATTTTGCAAGATGTGGATGTTGGTAGGTTTACTCAGTACTCATGCACTCATGCTTAATCAACATACAATACGATTTGTGAGAATATGTGTCATGCTTATTCAGAATTTTACTAGAAATGAACTGTTTTGGGTGGCATATTTGCATTATAGGCTATTAATACATGTATCATTCACATTATATTATATCTTTCACATAATTATGTCAATTGATGATTACTGTTAAGTATGATGAATTTTCTGAGATAAACCTATTAACCCACTAATCTTATCTTGATAGTGAAAATATTATTTAAATTATTTCTTATAGTGGTGATTGATTATGTGATAATAAAAATAGATGAGTGTGAAAATCCCGATCTGAATGACTGCAGCCTGAATGCAACTTGCACAAATACAGATATTCGCTACACATGCGCATGCAAACCAGGTGAGTGGAACCTTAAAAATCAAATTGACATAAAACCATTGACGCTGATAAATTTTCACAATATTTGAGTTCAAGTCACAATGTAGGTTTGACTGACTTGACCTGTCAAATCAAGTCACTAGTTGAATTGACTTGGACTTTCCGATGTGCTGACTTGACTTGCACTTCAATGCTCCTTGACTTGGAAATCTGAATGATTTGCGACTTTGACTTGAGATCTACCAAGTCAATGGGGGCGGATAAAAATTTCGTACATCGTGCAACCAACATGAAAACCAGGTCTCAGTTGTCTACTGATTCATAATTTATAATTCATTAGAGCCGCTAGCAGCACTCAGAGTATATCAGGGTCAGGTATGAGGGTGCACAACACATGTGTACTTGAGTCTATTCAGTTGCAATAGGAACTAGTTTGCAATTGCTGGGCTGGCCAGTGTACAAGCTGTGCCACACTCAATGCAACACTGTGTCTCTGTGATTAAAATACATGGCTGAACAGCACCACATGGCCATAGTGTCAATATCACTACTTGACTGTTTAGAATATTAATCATTTACCATATTTGTATGGCATAGATGCCCAACTACGCCTTGGCATGGTATTGGATAAAATTGAATATCTACTAAAAGAAAGAGTTGATGTTTTAGAAAATGTAAAATCTTTTGAAGCTGTTTATGTTTTGTATGTAGTAATATAAGTATGATCTCAGATGTGTCATTGTCTGTATTCTGTTAAGTACTGTTCTATGGCACAGAACCTTATCATAGTTAAAAATGGTCAGAAAAAGCTACATGTAGCTATAATTATCTAGAAAGCTCTAATATGTAATATTATGTGATAATATGTGGACTTGACAGGAACCAATAATATTTCTGAAAAAACATGATATCAACAGTCTCACACTTGACTTGCATTTCTACTTGACTTGACCGGTTTGACTTGAGATTTGCACAGCACACTGAATTGATTTGACTTGAGGCAGCACTGACTCGGCTTCGACTTGACTTGGCTCTAAAATTTTAGAAATGACTTAACTTGTTGACTTGAAGTCCAACTTAGAACCAGTTCTGTTTATATTACTATTGCAAGGATTTGGTATCAGGATTGTGCAAATGACCCATCCCAAACCTTTTATCTTTAGTATTAATTTCCATTACTATTACCCTAAATGAGGAATGCTTAATTTTAGGATACATTGACAAAGCAGAATTTGTTGAGGAGCTAGGTCGGATATGTCAAGAACAACCAACAGAAACAACAAAAGCCACTACTGGGGGAAGTGAAGCTACCACTGAGCTCTCTTCCAGTGAAATGACAACGAGCACAGATGAAACCAGCAGACTAACTAATACTTTCTCAAGTACAGAATTTTCTACAGGTGAAACCTTCACACCAACGGGAACATTTTCGTCAAGTACAGAAATGTCCACAGAAGATGGAACATCCACACTAACTGATAGTTTTTCTTCAAGTATAGAGCTCTCCACAGAGGAATCTTCAACACTAACTGATAGTTTGACCTCAAGTACAGATTTTTCGACAGACATAACTTCCACACAGACCGAAAACCCTTTTTCAAGTACCCAAATGTCAACAGGAGAGACTTCAAAACAAACTGAAAGCTTTTCCTCAAGTACAGAAAGTTCGACAGAGGAATCTTCAACGATAACCGGGGGCCTTTCCTCAAGCACAGAAAGTTCAACGGAGGAAACTTCAACGATAACAGAAAATCTCTCATCAAGTACAGAAAGTTCGACAGAGGAAACTTCAACGATAACTGAGGGCCTTTCCTCAAGCACAGAAAGTTCAACGGAGGAAACTTCAACGATAACTGAGGGCCTTTCCTCAAGTACAGAAAGTTCAACAGAGGAAACTTCAACGATAACAGAAAATCTCTCATCAAGTACAGAAAGTTCGACAGAGGAATCTTCCACACTAACTGAAGGCCTTTCCTCAAGTACAGAGGGCTCAACAGATGAAACTTCAACATTGACTGAGAGCCTCTCCTCAAGTACAGAAAGTTCAACAGAGGACACTTCAACACTAACAGAAAATCTCTCATCAAGCACTGAAAGTTCGACAGAGGAATCTTCTACACTAACTGAAGGCCTTTTCTCAAGTACAGAAAGTTCAACAGAGGAGACTTCAACACTAACTGAGGTCCTTTCCTCAAGTACAGAAAGTTCAACAGAGGAGACTTCAACACTAACTGAGGTCCTTTCTTCAAGTACAGAAATTTCAACAGAGGAAACTTCAACACTAACTGAGAACCTTTCCTCAAGTACAGAAAGTTCGACAGAAGAAACTTCAACACTAACGGAGGACCTTTCCTCAAGTACAGAAAGTTCAACAGAGGCGACTTCAACACTAACTGAGGTCCTTTCTTCAAGTACAGAAATTTCAACAGAGGAAACTTCAACACTAACTGAGAACCTTTCCTCAAGTACAGAAAGTTCGACAGAAGAAACTTCAACACTAACGGAGGACCTTTCCTCAAGTACAGAAAGTTCAACAGAGGCGACTTCAACACTAACTGAGGACCTTTCCTCAAGTACAGAAAGTTCGACAGAGGAAACTTCAACACTAACTGAGGACCTTTCCTCAAGCACAGAAAGTTCAACAGAGGAAACTTCAACACTAACAGATAATCTCTCATCAAGTACAGAAAGTTCAACAGAGGAGACTTCAACACTAACTGAGAACCTTTCCTCAAGTACAGAAAGTTCGACAGAGGAAACTTCAACACTAACTGAGGACCTTTCCTCAAGCACAGAAAGTTCGACAGAGGAAACTTCAGCACTAACTGAGGACCTTTCCTCAAGTACAGAAAGTTCAACAGAGGAGACTTCAACACTAACAGATAATCTCTCATCAAGTACAGAAAGTTCAACAGAGGAGACTTCAACACTAACTGAGAACCTTTCCTCAAGTACAGAAAGTTCGACAGAAGAAACTTCAACACTAACGGAGGACCTTTCCTCAAGTACAGAAAGTTCAACAGAGGCGACTTCAACACTAACTGAGGACCTTTCCTCAAGTACAGAAAGTTCGACAGAGGAAACTTCAACACTAACTGAGGACCTTTCCTCAAGCACAGAAAGTTCAACAGAGGAAACTTCAACACTAACAGATAATCTCTCATCAAGTACAGAAAGTTCAACAGAGGAGACTTCAACACTAACAGATAATCTCTCATCAAGTACAGAAAGTTCAACAGAGGAGACTTCAACACTAACTGAGAACCTTTCCTCAAGTACAGAAAGTTCGACAGAGGAAACTTCAACACTAACTGAGGACCTTTCCTCAAGCACAGAAAGTTCGACAGAGGAAACTTCAACACTAACTGAGGACCTTTCCTCAAGTACAGAAAGCTCAACAGAGGAAAGTTCAACACTAACTGAGGACCTTTCCTCAAGTACAGAAAGTTCAACAGAGGAGACTTCAACACTAACTGAGGACCTTTCCTCAAGTACAGAAAGTTCAACAGAGGAGACTTCAACACAAACTGAGGACCTTTCCTCAAGTACAGAAAGTTCAACAGAGGAAACTTCAACACTAACTGAGGACCTTTCCTCAAGTACAGAAAGTTCAACGGAGGAAACTTCCACACTAACTGAGGACCTTTCCTCAAGTACAGAAAGTTCAACAGGGGCAACCTCAACACTAACTGAGGACCTTTCCTCAAGCACAGAAATGTCGACGGATGAAACTTCAACACTGACTGAGGACCTTTCCTCAAGCACAGAAAGTTCAACAGAGGAAACTTCAACACTAACTGAGAGCTTCTCCTCAAGTACAGAAAGTTCGACAGAAGAAACTTCAACACTAACTGAGAACCTCTCCTCAAGTACAGAAAGTTCGACAGAAGAAACTTCCACACTAACTGAGGACCTTTCCTCAAGTACAGAAAGTTCAACAGAGGAAACCTCCACACTAACTGAGGGCCTCTCCTCAAGTACAGAAAGTTCAACAGGGGAAACCTCAACACTAACTGAGGACCTTTCCTCAAGCACAGAAATGTTGACGGATGAAACTTCAACACTAACTGAGGACCTTTCCTCAAGCACAGAAAGTTCGACAGAGGAAACTTCCACACTAACCGAGGACCTCTCCTCCAGTACAGAAAGTTCAACAGAGGAGACTTCAACACTAACTGAAGACCTCTCCTCAAGTACAGAAAGCTCAACAGAGAAACCTTCAACATCAACTGAAGACCTCTCCTCCAGCACAGAAAGTTCAACAGAGGAGACTTCAACACTAACTGAAGACCTTTCCTCAAGTACAGAAAGTGCAACAGACAAAACCTCCACATCAACTGAAGAATTTTCCACAAGTACAGAAAGTGCTTCCACCACTACAGCTGATGCTGCTCATAGTACCACTGAAATTGAACAACTATTCACTACAACTGAAAGGGCTACGGAGACAACATCCGCAACAACAACTCCGGTCACATTTGGCAGTACCACTGAAGTTGAAGACGTGTTCACAACTACAGAAGGCACAAGTAAAAAACCTTTGCCTACAACAACAACAACCTTTGCTGTTAACTCTACAACAACCGAAGTCACAACACCAGAATTAGTATTTACAAGCAGCTCCAGTCACCCTTCATCGACACAGATTGCTTCAAGCTCAGCATCACTAGCATCTCTCTCTACCTCTCACACGCCAACTCTTACAAGTACTACACATGTTGCCACAACCTCATCAGCCACTTCTTCATCTACACAATCGATTACCGCAACTCCAGAACCAATCACATCAACTGCAACATCAACAACTACAGCACAACCTATTTCAAGTACATCTTCTGCTTCTACATCTGTACAAACCTCTACTACACCTCATGGACCAACTGAATCAACTGTAACATCAACAACTACGGCACAGCCCATTTCAAGTGCATCTTCTGCTTCTTCATCTGTACAAACTACTACTATACCTCCAGAACCAATCACATCAACTGTCACATCAACAATTATAGCAAGGTCAACATCAATACCTACTACTACAAGTACATCATTTACTTCTTCATCTGCACAAACTACTACTGTAACTCCAGACTCAATCACATCAACTCTGATGTCAACAGCTACAGTGAAGTCAACGCCAACTACTACTACTAATGCACAAATTTTTACAAGTACATTTTCTACTCCTTCATCTACACAAAGCTCAACCACAACAGCAGAGCAAATTTTAACAACTCAGCCAGCAAAAACTACTACAAGCTCATCATCAAAATCTACTAGTATCAGTATTAGTACAAAATTTCTCCCTACAAGTACCTCTGTCACATCTTCAATTAAACCAGCTGCTACTACAACAATGGTCAAATCAGTCACAACTACAACACTACATTCCACTTCATCGAAGCCAACCT
Source organism: Bugulina stolonifera (assembly GCA_935421135.1). Taxonomy (NCBI): domain Eukaryota; kingdom Metazoa; phylum Bryozoa; class Gymnolaemata; order Cheilostomatida; family Bugulidae; genus Bugulina; species Bugulina stolonifera. Next base: position 10,147,402 of record OW285191.1, read on the forward strand.
CTAAAGTAACTATGACATCTACACAGACCACTTCAAGGCTTTCTACAGCAAAGGCAACAACTAAGGGTAAGGAACTGTCATCTATATTATCTTCAACAACCACTGCGTCAAATGTCACAACCACTGCAGCAGAAGGTACAACAAGTGGTAGTGCACAAATAGCAAGAAATATGAGAAGAATACGCATTGGAATGTTCAAAATAAGGATGCAGATTTTGAAATTCAAAACACATGATTTTGATTGCAAAGATCCAAGATTGCAGGATCCCAATGATCCAACCTTCCTTCAGCTACAGGTAATCTATTGGCTACTAAGTGATATTTCTTGTATTGAAAAAAAAACAATGTTTTGGTGAGTTGTGGGTGTATTCAGCAATATCCTCATTTGGACTAAATGTTACAAACAAAATAGAATAATAATTTGTTTTATTCAGAAATTAGTTGCCTTTTCATTGCCATTTTAAACTGACATTTGATGGAAATTAGATTGTACCTATAGTGCTGTTTATTCCAGTTTGATTCCGTAATACTTTATGTAGATGGTAAATAATGCTGAATATACATGCACTTACAATTTTGATTGACAGAGCGTACTGTTTACGGCTTACAACAACTATGTACATGGACTTCACTTGACTAAACTAGGAGGTGTAGAATGTGACTTCTATATAAACGCCACTGTAGTAGTCGAGAACCGCGAGACCGATAAGCCAGACAGTAAAGCTGCCAACAATATAAAAGAATTGGAAGACCAGCTTGTAAAACTTCATGAAAACTTGACTGAGCTGAGTATGTGTGCGATAAATGATTGACTGGATAACGTGCATTGCAATCCTAGAAAGTACATGTAGTTCTATACAGTCAATGTCAAACTTGCCTTGTTGGTAGCAATTTTTGCACTTTTCAAGGTTGTTTGACAGCTGTTGTAAGGTGCTGTTGCTGCATATGGGCAAGATGAAAATAATAGATTCCAAAATGTGTTACAGATTAAATATCATAAAAATATTTTTCTTTTTTGAATATTGCAACTTTGGCACACTTACTGTACATGACTGTATTGTTGAGGCCACATACTTAATATTTACCTACAGAGCAATTGTTCAATCTAAAATTATGTGCTTTCTTTATAATTTTCCACAATGTATTCATTCAAACTTCCATGCTCCTCATTTATATGATTGATAGAAAATTACATGTTAAGTATATTTTATGTTACTATGGTGATATTTTAACAGTATTTGGTGGAGGGCTTTTAATAGAGGATATTAATGAGTGTGACGATCCTAACCTTATCAGCTGTGGACCAAACGCTCACTGCGTAAATACAGAAGGCTACTATAACTGCACTTGCAGTAATGGTTAGTTGGGAGTTTGCTAAGTTTAACTAATAATGCACTTTATATATATTTGTGTAATTCATTTTATCATCAACCTATTTGCCACACAAGTTGTTTATGCATGATACAGCGCTTACAAACAATATGCATATGTTTTATCCATCGGCGTATATCAAGAAATTACTTGTCTACTTGGCTTACATAATATGTTTTTCTTGTTTGTCAAATAGTAATAATATAACTATTTGCACATGTATATTCATATGTGGCAATCAATTTTCCTGGAAATTGTCCTATACAAGTTTATTTACTGTCTGAAACTAGATTATCCAGTAGACATATCACCATTTGCTGATGAGATGGGTAGAATCTGTGCCAAGTCTTGCGAAGGTGTTATCTGTGGTGAAAATGAAGAGTGTGTTATGCAGCCTGAAGATGCACCCAGCTGTGTGTTGAAACGTAGGTTTTATTTTATAAAAGTATAGTGTATCTTATTTGATATGAATTGCTCTTGTCGTCGCAAAAATTTGGTTTAAGGCCAGTAGATGACTAGCAGGCTACCTCCAAACTGAAAACAGTGCACTGAATGAAATCTGGTTGAAAAAATGTGTATGGTTCTGCAGCTGCACATGTCATTATCTGATTGAAATTAAATATAGTTGTCTGAATTGTCATTATGCCAAAACTTTTCCTTATTTAAAGATACCCCTACAGCTTACTATCATGTGCATCGTGAAAACGAAAGAGGATTCAGGGACCGCAAGTTTGAACTTAGCCTACAGATTCAGCACTTTGTCACCAACAGGTTCTTATGTGGGGATCCAGACTTGCAAAACACAACGTCACTAACCTTTCAAAGATTTCAGGTAAACTCTTTGCACTCAACTTACTTCTATGCCTGCTAATATTTGAAAACGAAATTTGATGGAAGATCACTAAAACATTTTGTAGGAGGGATATTGACTGAAGAGCCATACTTTTATTATAAAATTTTGTAATCTGTAATGTACATTCCAAGTGAGAGAGGAGAATTATAGCCCTTAAAACTTTATAAAATAATTATATGCAATATTTTTACAGTTCTTCATTGACACAGATCTCTACTACAACTTCTGCTAGGAGTTTATTTATAAGTATTTGCATTGATATGATTTTCTTTTACCTATTCGAGTTTTACAACAATCATGTAATGCTTCTGCATAAACGCTTTGAATTCCAGGAGGTTGTATGCAATGCTACTAAGAGACACGTGAGAAAAGTAACCGACTGCACTGACTTTAACATCTCATGTGATGGAATTCTAGAGGTCAATAATGGCATCATAGCAACTTTCATGGTTACGGCATTTGAGGATGATTCGGACACAGTATACGAAGCAGCTCCTAAGGATCTAGCAGACTTGACCCAGCAACTCTCTACCATGATATACGATATTGAGCTACGTAAGTCATGCAACAAACAGTTTAAATACGGTCTGTTTCCGGTGCTCAATTTCGATCATCCAAATTACAACTTCCATTATTGAAACAGCCTTTTAATCTTTCTTGCTTCTACTTATACCAAATAAATTTGTGAAGCGGCTATGTGTAAACGTTTCAGACAACTCAAATTGTTTTGATAATATTTTAAGGACATGCACTGCACAAATGTACATTTGTATTCATGTATAATATAATAATATTATGTCAGTGAAGGTCTATTTTTTGACAGACCTTAATTTGACCAAACCTTTTGAGAGTTCGGAGCAAGAGTTTACTCACTATGTCTTCCTTTATTGTATTATTCAATATTATGTGAAATCTTATTTACAGATGTTAGTAGCAGGTGCCATCAAGTTGTATAAAAACAATATATTTTCGTGTGACACAGTCTCTGTAGTTGTTAGTCAAACTCAAACCCAGGTCTTTGTGCATAACTTTATGCAATTTCTGCGAGCAGTAACCACTTGTACCATCAAGACATTTTTGGCTCACATCCAATGACGAGAAAAATTCGATGTAAAATTTGGCTTCAGATCTAAAGATCACCTAGTTACCATTTCACATTCTTGGCAGTCAGGCTGATACCACACCCATTTCGGTTTTAAAGACAGGAATGTTGAAAGCAGTTTTAACCGGGTTAAAAATTTGAATTCTTGTAGTTATAACGAAGCAGCCAATTGTAAAGGATCTTGATGAATGTGCCAGTCCTACCTTAAATGACTGCAGTCCAAATGCTGTTTGTAAGAATACTGAGGGATATTATACATGCACTTGTAATGAAGGTAGGCATAACATAGTACAATATTGTGAAAAATAATTATTTCGCTAAAAATTAAAATTGCATATAATATTTAATGGGGCACTAAACTGGTAGTGACTTTTAAATATTAAAACTGATGCTAATGTATATATTATGTTATTAACATGCTATTGGACATCATAATATCGGAAGGTTTCCATGGTTACCATAACAAAGGCAAAATCAGTGACATATAATGTCTCTGAGATGTTTTCTAGTATTCATGCTAGGGCGATATTCTTGCTTTAGGGTATTCAGCTGACATATCAGAATTCTCTGATGTGGAAGGGAGAGTTTGTGCCCAATCGTGTGAGAAATACGTTTGCTCGAGCGGTCAAATTTGTGTAGAGGTCGCAGAGGATGAGCCTACATGTCAATGCCAAGGTCAGTGTTTCGGCATGAACTGTCAAGAAAACCAAAAATAATAATTCAATAAATCATTTGAGTTTACAGCAAGGTACATGTGCATTTCATCAAATAGCTCTAAGAGGGCGATTACACCCAACAATTTTATAAACCATCTAAAACAAAAAGCTATTATCATTATGTTGACTATACCTAAGTTTTCCCAAATTTATTTGTCTGTGTAACATTCATAACAATGCACGTGTATCTTGCTTGTAGATTTCCAGTCAGGCCAATGAAACCTATGCTAAGCTAGGATTGATGCATCTTTCTTTTCACTTAAAGTATCAGAATATTTTGATTTCTCTTTGTTCATTGGAGTAATCTTCTCTCGTTACAGGTGGAGTATGTAACACATGGGTGTTTGCTCTGATAGGAGTTGTCCTCTTACTGCCCTTGGTAGTATTGGTTATAGCAATTGCCACTATTCTTACCAAGAGAAGGAGAAGGATAAAAGACACCGATGCAGAGACAAACTCTATCAGACCATTATATCTTGACCCTGTCATCTCTGGGAAGGGTCCGTCCAGATTTGGATATTATCTGCCTGCCTCAAACCGGCTATATCACAATAACTAATGCTCATTGAGATTTTGATGGTTTTTTTCCTGAGCTGGCTAATAAATCAATTGAGAAGTTGGTCTATTTAACATGAGAACAGCCTTCTCAATTCCTAAGGTGCATTTAAATTACACCAACTCCAACATCAACTCCCTCAAAGTTGGTGTAGTGGAAACACAATAATCGGAGTTGGTGTTGGAGATTCCTATTGTCAGAGATGGGGTTGGAACAACCTTCTCAATTCTTAATTTTAAAGCTCATTTATTATGCAATAATAGTTATCAATAATAGAATGAATTTTGTTGCATGAACCAAAGCACCAAAGTTAGTCAAAGAATCAAATGCAGCATTGCAGCTACATTATACAGTATGTATGTACAATATTAACCAAATATAAGAATAATAATATTATTACTACGTGTACAACAAGCCTAATTGTTAGGTCATTGTGGAAGGAGAAAGGTTCAAGTACTAGTAAGTGTCAGCATATATTTGGTATCTTTATCAAAGTCTCAATAGGAAGTGTATTGTAGGCAGGCTTTAGGTTTGGTGACAGGAGATGAGTTCTTTAGGAAAGATTTGGGAAGATTACTCATAGATGTAAAACTAACACAATTGCACATTATTGAACTTATTAAATTTTCAGAATTTAAGCAACAGACTGCAATGCTACAAAATTGCATGCAATTTTAATGTGGAGGAATACAGATTGATTGACGTAAGCACAATCTATACTAGTGCATGAGTAGATGCTGCTAAACATCGTTTTAAAATCCATAACCATACAGGGTTCTTCGTATTTATTAGTTGGGTCAAGTGAAAAAGCATTGAAACAGCGAAAGAAATTTTAGAAAATGAAATTATTCTTAATTGACTTGATATTAATAGATAAAATTGTGTGAAATGCAGTAATAAGTTATATAAGCAATTACAATAGCACTAGATTTTTAAATGCAATAAAGAAAACATTATTAAAATAAATATGCGCAGTAAAATATGTGTGGCATGATTTTGCTCCAATACATAATCGCAAACAATATTCCATGATGAAAAATATTGTTGCACCATAGTAACCATGATAATAGCAACCACATGTGCATTGTGTATTGTTTTGAGTATCACAGAGAATATACACTGTAAAATATGATGTATCTGTACTTATGCAGTACGTAATCTGCAGTGCATGTTAACAATTGAAATATAAAGCATGGCCAGTTTCTTTAAATTTCATTAAATATTGTACAACTATATAGAATACTAGTTACACAAGAAATATGTGTGATGTGGGTACATTTAAGTTACTATCTGTAAGCTCTCCCATCTAAACCATGCATGTGGTATGAAGAATTTCTTCTCTTCCCAGACAGTGAGTCATCTCTGTACATGGTGACGTTATCATATCCTCGTAAGGACTCTGGATGAGATGGCTTGCCGTTGGAACGTTTGGCAATGCACACGCACACCAATATCAAAATCGCAGCAATGACAATCAGTCCTAGCACACCTATTATAACGTATAACCAGTATCCACAGAAACCTGCAAAATATAAAAATCAACTGATAAAGTTGTACATGCATTTATATTTATATGACTATTTGTCATGTCATGTCGTGTCGTGTCGTGTCGTGTCGTGTCGTGTCGTGTCGTGTCATGTCATGTCATGTGATAATTATTTAAAAACATTATTTATATGTTCTACATAATCTAGCTAATAGTAACAGGCGCAGAACCATCTGTCTGTGAGCGCATTTGTAGTTATTTTTTAGTACAACACCATATGATAGCATGCAACGCATACATCTACAGGTGATTCACAACAATAGTCCAGATGAAACCAATATCAACACTAAGGTCCTACCTTTACATTTACACATAGGCGCCTCTTCAGCGACCTCCGCACAGACTTGATTTCCCGGACAGACATAACCTTCGCAAGACTGAGCACAAATCCTTCCTCTAACATCTGAGAACTCAGATAGGTCATAGGAGTATTCTAGAACAGATGATGCAATGGTATCACACCCATTACATGTTCAATTCACAATGCGGGTCTGATAACAGTCTGCTATATCCAAAGATAGTATTATTTTACTCAAAACTCTGCAATAATAGATGTTTTAATACAAATGGCAGAAAACCGTGTAATTAATCTTTTAACTTAGTTCATCCGATAATGGCTACGTGTCCAGAATATTGCATATGCCGTTGTGATTCCTTCTTTTTGGAAAAATCAATACTTCACCATATTTCAATATTCCATATTTAACATTTTGTACATCTGTGTACATTGTTATGCTCGGCTGAAATTCTCTTATTAGTATACTGAAGTCTGCAAAAGTTTTACACATTGTAATATTCTAGTAAACTCACCATCACTGCAAGTGCAGGAATAATACCCATCGGTGTTTGTGCAATGTGCATTAGGACTACAGTCGTTCAGGTCGACATCACTACATTCGTTCCCATCATTAACTGTTGGCTGATCAGTAACGACTGGAAGTAAAAGAGCATAATTATAGTACTACAGTATATGATTGCAATTAACACTTTGACAAAAAAAACTTAGAAATGAACGTTCATGTATGTATCCCTACTCCCTAACCACCTGTTTCTGTTAGTCACTTCCTACTCTCTAACCACCTGTTCTGTTAGTCACTTCCTACTCTCTAACCACCTGTCCCTGCTAGTCACTTCCTACTCTCTAACCACCTGTTCCTGCTAGTCACTTCCTACTCTCTAACCACCTGTTCCTGTTTGTCACTTCCTACTCTCTAACCACCTGTTCCTGCTAGTCACTTCCTACTCTCTAACCACCTGTTCCTGTTAGTCACTTCCTACTTTTTAACCACCTGTTCCTGTTAGTCATTTTGTCATCCCTATATAAGATTGCTTGCATATCATATTCTTCAACATTTCATTGGATATACCTGCACGTACATTCAAATTTGCAAACTAGAAAACTGCTGTGTATTTTTACCTATAGCCCAGTCTCTAACTTTTTGAAAATTCTATCATAATGCTATTAATTTTCAAGATTGACAGGGTAGTGCTTATGAAACTTTCAATTCGCTGAGATCTCAATTTAATTCAAACTACATGTACATCTAGATGAGATTGCATTTCTTCTTTGTAATCGATGAAGCAGAGGAAGTTGTCTTCTTTGTCTAATTTTGGAAACCCCCTAAACCAATTATCCCTTATAACTAACCTGAATCACAGTCTATTAAAGTGGTGTACTGCAGCTGGTGTCAATAATAATGCTGCATCTACACTGCACCGAATTACTTAATGTTTATCTACTCTCGGCGAGTTCAGATTCGGTCATTCGGTACCGTGTACGCGCAGCTTAAGATCTCAATAACGCAAAAAAACAAGTATGACTGTTACTCTGTTATTTCTCATCTTGTCATTCTTTCTCTCACCTAACTCTTTGTCTGCAAGGATACCAGAAATCTGTTGAGAGAAATCAGCTACATTTGAAGGAGCAGCATTATCAGCTAAATCAGAATCTTCCTCTAATACTGTCACTGCTGTGCTGACTTTTGTGCTGCCACAAGAGATGGTCATGTTTATACATTCCTCTACCTTATGTACATGTCTCCCGATGGCTGTACATACCACTTCCTGAACAGAGAAAATGAATTATCATTATGTACAAGCATTTGTATCTGGAGTTGAGATTACATTTATGTCATTTACATAACATATACATGTAGCTGTGATTTTTATTAATTTTTATATCACTCGGCCGAGGGAACCAAAACAGTAGTTTACAATAATTCAAATACTGCAAGGGTTCACTACATACATACTACCACTATACCCACACTGTACTGTATATTACTAGCCTCACTTAGTACTTCAAACTATGTGAAGTAATACCATACACTGACATTTAGCTAATGACTAATGCTAATGACTACCCACAAAGCATTGCAAACGCTATAATGTTAGTGAGAAATTCATCTGTAATCTTAAAATTATAAATGTTTTAGCACTAGTGGAATAGATATTATAATATCTATTCCACTAGTGCTAAAACATTTATAATTTTAAGATTACAGATGAATTTCTCACTAACATTATAGCGTTTGCAATGCTTTGTGGGTAGTCATTAGCATTTATCCTAAGAAGAACATGTAACCCTAAGTCTAAAAAATTGCGTAAGTTCTATGACATAAAATCAATGGTCCATACCTGAAATGAAGTATACTCGGAGCTAGCAGAATCTCTAAGTTTTGGATCAGAGCAGTTAAAATCATGAGAAAGAAATTTATCGATTGTGAGTTCTAGGTGGAATAGCTTCAACCTTGACCTTGAGATGGTATTATTGCTAGCAGGTGGTGGAGTGGTGGCCGTAGCTAAAATGAATTTTTAATTACAAATGTACATCTAAGTAGTATTTAAAAAATGATAATATAACATAGATGTATAATATGAAATGAATCAGGTATAAATAAGTAACATGAATGAATTAGCAGCCAGCTAACAGTACTATTTACATGTACATGTGCATGTACATGTGCATGTACATTGTGTGATTTTTAGATATACAATTGTACATGTAATCATACTTTTGCTGTAACAGTGGCTACGGTATGCATTTTGATGCTAGCTGACATGCATGAACTTCATAGGTGCTTGGAATTTTAGGTACAGCAGTGAGGTGTACTAAGTCACTGTTTTCTATTACATAATTGGCCAGCAATGGCTATTATAATATTAGCCTAGTCATTGCATTGGCTTGTACAAGAAAACAAGTGGTCTTTTACAGCAGCTTTAGTTAACATGCACTTTGTAATGTTCAAGAATGTAATGTAAAGAAACACCATAAAGAACTCAAAAGCACATGCTATGACCTTGTGAAATGTCTGTTATTTCTCACACTCTTGCTTAGAAAATAGTAAAATTTCTTTATCGTGCATAATATTATAACCTGTTGAGTCTACATTTAAAGCAGCAATGCATCCAGTGTTAGCAAGAAGACACAACTGTGCACCTTTCTAACCTGAAGAACAGATGCAGCATTGAACTGGCAGATAAATCACCTGTCACAAACTGTCACAAACTGTCACAAACTGTCACAAACTGTCACAAACTGTCACAAACTGTCACAAACTGTCACAAACTGTCACAAACTGTCACAAACTGTCACAAGCTGTCACAAGCTGTCACAAACTGTCACAAACTGTCACAAACTGTCACAAACTGTCACAAACTGTCACAAACTGTCACAAACTGTCACAAACTGTCACAAACTGTCACAAACTGTCACAAACTGTCACAAACTGTCACAACCTCTTCATTTTTGAATTTAATTTATTAAAAGGATTTAGTATAATTCATATGTGCTTAGTTTCACTTACAAACACAGATAGGATCAGCCTCTGCTTGCGGGACGCACTCCTTACCACCCTCACAATTTATGCTGTCACAGGATTTAGCACACTTTCTACCAGGTTCATCTTGATATGGTGATATGTCCACTGGATACTCTATAATATTGAGGTAAAACTTGATTTCATGACCATGCAGTATTAACCAGTGCAACAAAGCATTAATTTCATATGAACTAATAGGATACAGCCATTATAATGGTGCTTACATTTTATTTTTTAACCAAATTTAAAGACACAAACAGCCATTCAATGCTGAATTGATAGCCCTGGTGTGCCAGATATCTTTAACATTAACAAACCAACAAATTAGATAAGCTAAAAATTGCATCATACATGTAGATGTAGGTGTACCATGGTGCATGCGGTGTACCTAATATATATTATATAATTATAAAATATATTTGAACGCCATACTTGGTACATGTCATGCTATGTAATGGTATTATACGATGTAGTACTATAAACTGACTCACCAGAATTGCACGCACAAGTATAGTACCCATCTGTGTTGGTGCAGTCTGCGTTTGGACTACAGTCATTCAGGTCCGTGTCATTACATTCATTAACATCCAATACTACAGGTACTTCTGGTACAGCTGTATAATTATACATGTAGGTACAAAATAGAATATATACATCAAGTGTAAGGAAATGGAAATTCATAACCTTGTAATTTTTGTGTGTTTTGATCGAAACTGTAAATCTTGTAGGATTCGATATTTTGTAGTTGTATGCTGTTTTAACAAGCCATCTGGTTGACTATAACATAAAATGTGTATTTAAAAAGTTTATACATGCTAATGCAAGTCATGCCTAAGATTTATTGACCAACAATGCATGAAACTTTCATAAAGAGAAATATTGCACTAATAATGAGGGTGGATTCAAGTTGACCACATAGACTGACATGTGTTATGAGAGAGCACAGGAGCCAATAAGAATTTCAGCGTCGATTACTATTTATTTATTAGTACTCACATATAGATGAGTCATTGACGATAGCAGAGATCTGCTGCGTAAACTGTTCCTGGGTAGCCGGGGCAGCATCACTGGGACTGTCATCGTCTCTCTCTACTACTTCTATTGAACTTTCAACTACCAGGCTGCCACAGGAAATGATGAAGGGTCCACACGCTCTGATGCGCAACACATATTTATCAAATATTCCGCAAAGGAAAAACTAAAACGATAGATAAAGTGCCTGTAGTCATACATATAAAAACTGGCATGGCAAGTTGTCAAGATAATTGGACTACATGTAGCCTTGAATGCAAGCGAGTCTCAAAGATGGACGAATGTCTAGTGTTAATAACCAGTAGACTAGCTAGTTTAGGGTGATAGCGGTGACGCTAAGGCTATATCATGCTTCTGGTATGCTGCACTTTAAATGGACTTGTACATGCGACTTGTTTTTAACGATTTTTTAGCATAATTGCAGAGCACATAAACTACTTGGTGGTTGCAGTTTGTAACTTTGAACATTTGGTCATTAATAGGAGAAAACATGATGTATATTCTAGAAGAGATGTTTGAATATTTATTTTAGAATAGTAGTAAAATCGACTTGCAAAGTAGGGGAAAAACATTCTGTGGATTTATCATTTAATATGCCTACATGTAGTGTATAACAGAGTCATGTAGTTACATTATTCAAAGTATTTGTATAGCTAAGCTTATATTAGTCGGCTGATGGCGCTAATGTAATTAAGCCAAATTCTTTAATTTTTGTTCCAACAGTGCTTTTGATGTTTCCATAGTCTTGATCAAGAGAGGGACAGTAGAATGCATTAGTAGGCCGAAAATGATGCAAACACTTGTTAGCTAATGCTGTGAAATAATAATCGTTCAGGATTAAACTTAACCCAAATTAGTTCAAATGAACTTACCGTTAACCTTGCATATGTGTCACTACTACGATCAGATAAGTCTGGATCCGAGCAGCTAAAGCTTTGACCAGAGAAGTTTGTGATTCTAATTTTGACGCTGAATAATCTGGTGCGATAGCCTCTTGTAACTGGTGCGGCAATAGATGTTGATGGTGCGGTAGTAGTTGTTATTGGTGTGGTAGTAGTTGTTGCTGGTATGGATGTAGTTGTTGGTATGGTAGTTGTTGTTGTTGGTATTGTGGTAGTTGTTTTTGGTATGGTAGTAGTTGTTGTTGGTATGGTAGTGGTAGTTGTTGGTATAGTAGTAGTTGTTGTTGGTGTGATAGTAGTTGTTGTTGGTATGGTAGTAGTAGTTGTTGGTATGGTAGTAGTTGTTGTTGGTATGGTAGTAGTTGTTGTTGGCATTGTGGTAGTTGTTGTTGGTATGGTAGTAGTAGTTGTTGGTATGGTAGTAGTTGTTGTTGGTATGGTAGTAGTAGTTGTTGGTATGGTAGTAGTTGTTGTTGGTATTGTGGTAGTTGTTGTTGGCATGGTGGCAGTTGTTGTTGGTATGGTAGTAGTTGTTGTTGGTATGGTAGTAGTTGTTGCTGGTATGGTGGTAGTTGTTGGTATGGTAGTAGTAGTTGTTGGTATAGTAGTAGTTGTTGTTGGTATGGTAGTAGTTGTTGTTGGTATGGTGGCAGTTGTTGTTGGTATGGTAGTAGTTGTTGTTGGTATGGTAGTAGTTGTTGTTGGCATGGTAGTGGTAGTTGTTGGTATGGTAGTAGTTGTTGTTGGCATGGTAGTAGTTGTTGTTGGCATGGTAGTGGTAGTTGTTGGTATGGTAGTAGTTGTTGTTGGCATGGTAGTGGTAGTTGTTGGTATAGTAGTAGTTGTTGTTGGTGTGGTAGTAGTTGTTGTTGGTATGGTAGTAGTAGTTGTTGGTATGGTAGTGGTAGTTGTTGGTATTGTGGTAGTTGTTGTTGGTATGGTAGTAGTAGTTGTTGGTATGGTAGTAGTTGTTGTTGGTATTGTGGTAGTTGTTGTTGGCATGGTAGTAGTAGTAGTTGTAGGTATAGGTGTAGTTGTTGGTATGGTAGTAGTTGTTGTTGGTGGCTGACAGCTGTAACCTTCATCTGGCCCATTCACAGGGCAACATGTATCACAGCACAAGGCAGCATTACTTGCACACGATGATGGGTCGATTGTTGAGCAAGCAGAATTCTTATCACCATATGGGCAGTTGGGTCCCAGCCATGGCTTCTCAAATGTAGGACAAGTAGCACAACACTTGTCTGGTAAGACTGATATTTGAACTGCACAATCTACTGCCGTTGCCGTTTCACATGTCAATTCAGAGTTGGTAAATATTTTTCCCTTTGTGTCTCCAAATGGGCAGCTCTCTGTAATACCATCTTCATATTAGCATTAATATCCCATTTTCCGATGCTCATTTAGATTTATTTTTGATTTTTGAGTTTTTATTTCATGGTAGATGAAACACAAGAGCCATTTGAACATAAATCTTTGGTTTTTATGGAGGTGACGTTCTAATTTCAGATTTCCAACCAATGGGAAAACAGCTACTAGAGTTTTACTGGTTTACAAATAACCTATGGTATGTGTACATATACATATAACAAGCAGCAGCTAACAAGGATTTGTACACAACACCATACTACATAGCATACATGTAATAAACAGTTGGAAAAACCTCGACACCAATTTTAACTCTGGCTCTTACTATCTTTCTATTCTAACAGAATATCAACTCATATCAATCAATATTGATCCAATCTGTCTGGTATTTTACATTATACTAAACATATCAGCACAAATTGTATAGATGAATGGAAGAAACGATACAATTTTTCAAATTTGTGGATCATCAGACTCTAACAGTTATGCTAAAATGAGATAAACATTGTATGCAACATACATTGCATAATTGTAATCTACATTGCATATAACATACATTGTATATAATATACAATGTGATGTCCATGTATATTTAACTGAAATAAAGTATACTAACCGTCTAATGGAGGTGCAGCAGGGTCACTGGCGCACACATCTTCTATGCACCACTGTAAAAAATATAAATACCGCGATAGTATGGTAGACAATATTGTAATGGTACGCACAGTCGTCTCTTACACCTGACACTCATTATTATGTGTGCTTACATGTATATACCTGCTTGCATTCTACATTGCTTAACTACTACTTGTCTGATAATTACTAAGTCTTTTAGTGTCTTTTATACCCATGTAAAGAGGCCCGACCTCTCAGAATTCCTTGATATTCATTTTGTACATGAATTGGATGATTATAAGCAACTTTTGTATAACCCGACCTATTTTGGGTCGGCTGTCGGGCTTCCGGCGGCCATGTTGTTGCGCAACTTCCGGACGACTCTATGTCGTCTTTTCCCGACACTACGTCAGGCGGAAGTCCTTATACTATATAAAGGACACTGTTTCGTTGTTTGTTATCTCAGTCTTCACTTGGCTTTCAATAAAGACACATCTATACTTGATACAGAGACTTTCACTTCCTTTTGTCAGGTCATTCGCTTAGCGAACCGCCTACTAGGTCGGATCACTCTCTTTCAAGGTATAGTCTGAAGGTCAGACTTGGGACCAGATGGGTCGTCTCTGGTAGTTATTGGACTACTGAGACCGCTCGATCTTTCATGTAATTAGAAGGCCTAGCACCACTCATAGGCACCTCAGTTTTGGGTCGGTAGTCGTCCAAGGACGACCGCACGAAATACCAGAAACCATTACAATATAATTGTCTTAGTGTATCTGCTGCCTACTACTTACCACCATACCTTACAGTATGAATGTACATGTGCAGTGTACATATACAGTGTACATATACAGTGTACATATACAGTGTACATATACAGTGTACATATACAGTGTACATATACAGTGTACATATACAGTGTACATATACAGTGTACATATACAGTGTACATATACAGTGTACATATACAGTGTACATATACAGTGTACATATACAGTGTACATATGCAGTGTACATATACAGTGTACATATACAGTGTACATATACCGTGTACATATACAGTGTACATATACAGTGTAGTTTGAATTCAGAAGAAATACGTGAGTTACAATGAATTAGAAGGTGCTTCACCACCGACATATAAAGTTAAAGTAGGTAGTGCACGTACATGTAGATAATACCTTATCTTCACTATAATTGGTAGATGGGATTTTATCAGTAGAAAATATTATTATTATTATACAATCATATATCAATTATACATGCACTTACCTTCCCATCTCCACAGGTGGTATAAGCTAGTGCAGCAATACTGGATGCAAGATTAGATCCATCATTCGTACACCATAATGCATGACATACATCAGAGAACTTGGATGTCTGTAACATACGAAATAGTCCTACCTATAGTTAGATTGCACATAGGACTGGAGTCGTCTACTCAATTAGAGAAATGTACCAATGATATCTTACTGATATTATCGTCAACAGGGAAATTTAAACGGCATTAGATAACTTCAACACGCCACATTTTATAATGCTGTGCACCAATTACATATAATTATATAATGAACCTATTATATAGTTTTGTACTAATATTGTAAAGAATTGGGGACTGAGGGTAGCACCCGACTCTTCAGTTTACATGCATTGAACTGTGTCTGAGCCCTGGAGTGGTGGTGGGGGGGGGGGGGGGGCAGACTTAGCAATGCTGTACTATCAGTAAAGCTTCCAACTAATGATTATTCAAATGACCAACAGGTCTGACTGTTTTTTTATCTACATGCATGTCTCAAACACAGGTGCGTCTACCTAGGGGGGGGGGGGGGGGGGGCAGACTTAGCAATGCTGTACTATCAGTAAAGCTTCCAACTAATGATTATTCAAATGACCAACAGGTCTGACTGTTTTTTTATCTACATGCATGTCTCAAACACAGGTGCGTCTACCTAGTCTAACTATCGCAGTTGCTCTGGTTTCATTTCGGTAAGGAATTCAGGCTGAGAGACTCCTAGGATAGTCTGAAAAACCACAAATAAGTATACAGTAAGTAGTTAGATGTTACTTTATTGTACTCCAAATCACAACTGAACTGATACAGAAAAAGCGGCTCCTTTTACATGAAATCAACTTCCGGCCATAGAACCTGAGAAACCTTTAATTTATTTATGAAGTCCGGCACAACATCGGGAGGGATGACTAAGACATAACAGTATGCACCCAAGAGCAGTTAAAATGGGTCGACCCCCATATAAGTCGGGCGAAGGATGGGGATGTTGGTAATCCCATGATCCTAAACTACTTATACTGAAAAACGGGGCTTTGTGTGCAGTTGGCTCAGAGCATGTCTACTGTTCATTGGTAAAGCTCCCTTTTTCAAGGTTGCTGTACTGGTATACTGATAGTATGTTCTGTCCACTGTGCTAGGCGATTAGGTGCTGTAGAGGTCCCGAGTTCAAACCCCAGGTGTTTTCATGGATTTGAAACAAGTCTCTGACTGCTCAAAAATAAATTCCCTGCCTAAAAATACCTCATAAATATACAAGTCATGCAATACATGTAGTTATAGAGATTGTCTGGATCACTACAATACTTAATTGACTGGGTGACACCTAGTTGACACATAGCTGACACCTAGTTGACACATAGCTGACACCTAGTTGACACATAGCTGACACCTAGTTGACACATAGCTGACATCTACAAATATGTATCCAATGCTTAATTTACATAATATTATCCATATTATTGTAATCCCTGTTTTGGAATAATAATAGTAATAGATGTAACTTAGTAATCGTTTACCACAGTAGTAGGTCAACATTATTGTCAACTTTACAATCAATGGTAACAAGATCTAAATCAAGCTGATTCATTGCTGTTTGGGAACCATGCTTTTACCAGCATTCTTAAATGTTTGTCTTGGGACAACTGAAAGTCTATCAAAAGTTGCTTGACTTATCATCATCATCGGTAATGTAAACTAAAATCTATATGGAAGCTCTAATAATGATGTAAGAATGCCATCTGTTGAAATCAGCTCAAGGTCAACGTACTGCATAATAGTATCCATCTCCATGTTTCAATCTGCACTGCTCGTCTAAAGAGATTTTCTGCCCTATTTGCTCAGTAAAGTCCTCTGCCCATGAAGGAATGTATGATCCGTCGTTTGTTAGACAGTTATCGCCGCTACAATATCCACACATAATTCTTTTACTCCATTGTTCTACTGCATGAATCAAAAGATCCAATTATTTAGAAAAAGCATTTTTATTATGTCTTTGCTACAACTACATAATATTGTAATGGTACGCCAAATCGTATCTTACATCTGACACTCATTCTTGTGTGCACATAATTGTATATATCTGCTTGTACCTTACTCCTATATTGTTGTATATAGTTACATGATTATATCTAAGTCTTTTAATGCCTTTTATACCCATGTACAGAGGCCCGAACTCTCAGAATCCATTGATATTCATTTTGTACATGAATTGGACCTTTATAAGCAACTTTTGTATAACCCGACCTATTTTGGGTCGGCCGTCGGGCTTCCGGTGGCCATCTTGTTGCGCAACTTCCGGACGACCACACGTCGTCTTTTCCCGACACTACGTCGGCCGGAAGTCCTTATACTATATAAAGGGCATTGTTTTACTGTTCATTGTCTCAGTCTTCACTTGGCTTTCAATAAAGACACATCTATACTTGATACAGAGACTTTCACTTCCTTTTGTCAGGTCATTCGCTTAGCGAACCGCCTACTAGGTCGGATCACTCTCTTTCATAGTATAGTCTGAAGGTCAGACTTGGGACCAGATGGGTCGTCTCTGGTAGTTATTGGGCTACTGAGACCGCTTGATCTTTCATGTAATGCGAAGTCCTATTACCACTCGTAGGCACTTCATTTCTGGGTCGATAGTCGTCCAAGGACGACCGCACCAAATCACAGAAACCATTACAATATTGTATGTGTGGCGTTATAGTAAAATAATACTACAAATTATCACCTGTTACTAATTCACAAACCTCTGAGTTTTAAAATGAATATAATGTATATTAACTTTATGTAGATATAATATAAATTATCCTGTAGTCTCTGCTTGTACTATCAAGTCGTATCTCAGTAGTGCTTACACAATCGCATCCAGCTACAGGAGACATGTCGTCCAGATCAAGAATAGGGACAGTTACTTTTACAAAGTGATAGGTATTTTAGTCATGCATGACACAAGTGTGTAGTATGACCGGGATGTTACACACCTTCTGCATAGCATATATACTGAGTAATATACATGTAGTAGCAATCATATAGCGTACCCTGTTAGTGTAGCAATAAAGTTATCAAAGTCATCTACTGAACAAGAAGAAAACTTCCACTGATTTCCTCTGTTGGTCTCATCCGTGGTCGAACTTAATGCTGCCATAACGAAGAGATCCAATGAATCACAGCTGTTACCATCTCCATCGTGAGCTGCTCCAAGGCTGAAAGTAGATTCAGACTGTAAAAGTGCAGAATTATCGAAGAAAGTCATGAAAATTGCCGACTGTTACCATGTCCGAAACTCGTTTACAGCTTGTGTCTTTCTAATTACTTCAATTCATCATATCGGCAATGAAACGCAATGTTCACAGCATATGCGCAATACTCATATAGCAAGGGAGGAAGTCCATGTAAATACAGCAAACAATTTTAGGCATCAGTGAGGTTATTTGGACTTACAATCGCATGTACATTGAGTTGTAGCTTTATTTTAGATATCAAACATGTATATAATGCATCAATAGACTGGAATATTTAACATGATGCCAAAAGGAGCAGCTGTGGCTTAGTGGTTAGAGCGTTTTAATTCATGCGGGAGATCTAGGTTCAATTCCAGTGAAGGTCATTGGTGGTGTTGGAAAGGGTATCCAACCTTATAATGCTCCTGTGCTACTTTGTCCCCTTCTCTATCTCAAATTGGAAAAAAATGCTAATTTCTTCATACTCTAGCTTCCTTACCTGGGATTAATTATGGGAATCAAAACTGGTATCTAAGAAGATGCCAAAGTCCAAAATATAAGTAATAATGATGTAATGATGTTTTATTTCATCTGTAAGCAGAAATATTTATTGGCCTATAAGAGGAAATAATTTTGTTTATGGTTGAGGATTTTCAATAGTTTTAGTAATCCAGTTTAACATGAATGTAGACCTATAGTAATGGCAAAATTCTTCCCAATCTAAGGATCTGCTGGTCTTGTTCCGTGGCCCCCTATTTTAAGGTGATATAATACATGACTGTATTCATTTTCTACTTAGATCAAATGTGACAATTAAAATATTGATAAACTTACTTGTGGCCTAGTTCATGTGCCAACACGGTTGAGGAACCAAACTCATTCACAGAGGTTGGGTGGGTCAAGCACGCCCCACCTACGGTTGCTAAACCAGCATTACCAGTATTGCCATTAGCTGTGAGATCCAAACTGTAATATCAGAATATTTTTATGTTACATGAACATATTTGATTCAACATAATTTGAGGTGGAATTTGGATTGAATTAAAATTGATATTTTCTCCCATACACTACAATATATATAGTATACATTTATATTTATTAAGATGTACAGAGTGAATTTCATGACAATTCAAACCCTTACGCAAGGTGGAGCATATATTGGGGCTTTGGAACAAACTATCTTTCAACGAGAAGACGCTGCTTTGTTTTTGAAGCATTTAGATATGACAACTGTATATTGTAAAATAATAAAAATATTATACACACACATTACATGTATGTTGAATACATTACAATATTAGTGACTCTAAAAAGGTGATGTGCTATAGAATTAACAAAGCTGCTCACCCACTAACAAGCATATAATGATCAGCACTTGAAGGTGATGTCGAGGCTATCCAGGATTGCAATGCGCTCAACAAATCTGAAGAGTCGATAAAACCCGAGCTGCTCGAGACAGTCCATGGTGAGTCAGCAGATGTCTGCAGAAGAAACCATTATGACAATGTCTAACCGAAGTGGCTTATAAATGCTGTGTGTATCTAGACCAAAAGATTATGTATGAATGTGGTGGTGGACTAACTTGTGGGGCACTAACACACACTAAATTAATGTAACAAGAGACTTTGTCTATGTTATAATGTAGCGAATACTTAGCGAATCTTTACAAAATTGGAGTCGTCTTCTCTTTCTTTTGTAAGTTGTCCACTCTTACCCCAAACCCCAACCTCAATACATAGACGTTTCTTAGTACGTATTTAGCAACTGTCAACACATGAACTTGTGCGTCATTGATGCTGCCTATCATTTTATAGGTTTGTGACGCTCGTGCTACAATTGTATGGATTTGTGTTCTCTTTCTCGCACTAAACCGTGTGACATTCAGTCATTAACTGCTTGAGGAGGAAACTGAGAAAGATAGATTATACAGGAACATTGTGACCAACGTTATGCACAATGGGTTACACACCTCTGCTATAAGTAGATGAGACAACTTTGTTCCAATAGTCCAAGAGGCAGATACCACACTAGAATCTATATTCCTATAGCGAACATCAACCTGCAAGGGAAATTGTTTATACAGTGTAGATGACTAGAAAATATTAGCGCTAATTGATGATTTCACTATGCTAGTCAGTGCAGTGTAGTAACTAGCATGTAATATGTTAATTGTACATGTACATGAAATACTGTTTTCTGTCTAACCATAGTAAGAATGTTGCACTGATTATGATTGGAAGTTGTCCTTTCTCTCCCAATTTGTTTATGAAAAAGCCAATTGAGAGAGAACAAATCATCAATAGCTAACTAAGACTGAGTGGCAATTCATTGCACCACTACCTCTACAGCTAAAATTACATGTACACATAGTACATGCATTGCCTAGTCAGTGTACAGTATTGGGTGTTACGTCGAACCTCAAGCAAGCTTACTTTAGAAATCAATGCAACGTTATTCCTGTGAACTCGCAAGAGAACAAATCAAACCCTTCTAATGTACAGTAGAATATCAGCGCTGACCACAGTGTTAAGCTCAGTAACATCAAACCACAGTGACTTACCTCATTAGCCATGTGCCCCATCACAAACTGAATATAATCTACTGTATCTCCTGGCCAGTTTATCTCTATGCGTGATGCATCTAACCTGGAAAAACAGAAATTATGTTCAGTATTTAAAACAAGATCTACAGTATTATGCAATATATGCCTACCACTATAACACCAGTGAAGGAGTTGTGCTCCCTTTGCACCATCTGATTATATATATATATATATACACATGGTGCAGTACTTCATTGTACAGTGTACTGTAGTTTAATAGTAATAGATAATACTGTAGGTATGGTATTGTAGAGTGAGCTGATAAGTGTCATCTTAATAGGATCATATGCGTATTTATTGGGCGTTGACTGTAATTTAGTGCGATTGTTAAAATTGTTACTACTGGAATGATTAAAAGATTCACTGATTGTGATACTGTTCTCATGTAACAATTCCAACAGCAATACAATTGTACTGCTCAATCAATAGACAATTCAGACACACCCTTAGGTTGCATTTACTGTAACTATTTTAATGCAAGACTTTTTATATATTTTCCAGCTTGAAAATGAGTGACCTTCTATGCTACTAATATTGAAAAATCCTAGCCTACTACAAAATTTTTGTAGAATCAGTGTAAATGTCAACCCTATCTAAGTAACGAAATAAAGGTGATAGCACCAGGTACAATTGTACCATTCTTGATGCAGAAGATAAAACTACCCGCACACAAGGGATTGCTCAGTTGCCCTATAGACCTTTTCTATTTGAGTGCACAAAGTATTTGCTATTGGTTGTACCATCAGTATTAGTAGCTCTGCTGCTGTGAATACTAAAGTCCAGTGTTAGAAGTAGGGCTAAAATAAGGCGAGTATACTGCACCTGAGATTTCAGGGCAATGCCTTTTACAGTCTTGAGGTAGATACACACTGTGTATGTACATGTATATGTACCCTCGCTTTTAATACTGCTAAAGCCCATAAACACTTAATACCATAAAAGTTTATTAACTTATGCGCAGCTTACAGTGGCTATACCAACGACTATCATTGATCCAAAAAAAAATAATGTACAGAAAATAATTTCTGACAGATTGGTACTAACATGTAGGTCTGCCACAGTAGCAGTATGCAGTGAATGATGAGAAACTTACTTTTGATAGAGAGAGTAGTCCACTATCATGTAGATCTCTACAATGTATGTTGTGTCTGGAAGTGTCTGTCTCTTGATTCTGTAGTGTTCGAAGGGCTTATTCCATCCCTTCTTGATTCTTCCCTCTCTCCTCAAACGTCTCATTACAGTGGAGCGATTCCAAGCAGCTTGTAAATGCTTATAATCCTTACTTCCTACTGGTGGCACTGGAATTTAAAATTTGATATGACTATGGTTAACTGAAAGCAAAGGTACGCCTATCACTGCTTAAGTAAAATATAGAAATTTTGAAGTCTCCACTGTACGATAAATTGATACTATAGCACAGAGTTGAATAACCCTTTTGTAGGACTCAGATATAGCATATGGCTGTTCTGTAACTTCGCGCTTACTAAAATGCTAACCCAGTTACACTGTAGGTGCAGTACCATCCCGATAGACTGAGGTCAATGTCCGTGGTAAGGCAGTTGGGTTGGGGGTTACTCAAACATTAGCAGTGAAGACAGCTTATCCTTCAGAATATTACAATATACATATATCAATCAAAGGAGCGCTAAAAAAAGTTAGTCATGCTAGCGGGTTTGCTATTCAGCCTGTAAGGCTTCTTAGTGAATTTGAACTTCTTCTGTAGAGTGTTATTAATAAAAATATTCATGAGTAGAGCTAAGGTCAGAAACGTTTCAGTCACAACTTTTTAACGATCTCAGGTGATAGCACATGTCAAGATGCTAGTAACCAATGGTCACTTGTAGATCTGGGCCACTCTTTAAGCTGATGTGATCAAAACATAAAGGTATGGACGGAGAACAGTAAAATGAGGCAATTCCAATTTAATTCTGATAAACGAAAAGCATATTTGAGTTAGTTTACATTTAGGTTGAAACGGCTCATGACTGCTTTCTGCCATGAATGAATGGTGCCACCATGAAATCTATGAAATTGTACTAACTTATATAGTCGGCTGTTATAGAGGTGTCACGCTCTCTCTTTCTAACGATGTGATCTCCTTCTCGAGCAGATGTACTTCTCTTGTGTATCTGAGGATGGTACTTCTCAACCTCAAACTCATCATTGTCCAATAGGAAGCTTCCTTTCTACAAACATATGTGACATAATTCTATAAATCCACAAAGTTTGCATCTTATAAACCCCAAACCCCTTACTATAATAGTAATGAAATAGTCTGATGTAATGGTGCAGAGTAGATGTACATGGGGAGGTGTAGACATGCTAGTTAATTATGTTGGCGATTTGACTGTATAACTTTAGCCCTACTAGTTCCACAGTCATTAATAATTGAAAATGTAAATAGCAATATATCTTGCCCATAATAGAACAGATCATTCATGTGGAAGGTTATCATTCTGACATATACAATTTGTAAATAGACTGGGTTAGAGCGGACGATTTACCGGAGATAGAGAAAATTACAAGACACAGTCTCATCCATGCTTACCAGACGTGCTCCTTCTTCACTAAAGTATGTCAAGGAGATGGAAGCCTGTCTATCCAGATCCTGGTAGAAGGTTGAATGCTGAAACACAGAGAATTGCACAAACTAGATCTCTATGGCTGACTCAATGAGTTGTGCATTTAGTACTGTGGACCAATATAGGAAAGCAAACATTATTTTCTGCCTTTTATGAGTCATTTGATCATAGCAATGCGTCACCTACCAGCATGTGAAATAGCAATCGTAGTAAAAGGTGTTACAAAAATTGCGCATTGCCAGGGGTTTCCAATAAAACCTGTCGTGGAGATATTTTCTGCTTTGTTATAAATTACATGTAGGCCTACAATGCATATGGCATTGGACCAACCCAATTGCTTGAACATTGAGGATGCATAACTCCCAATAACAAATTATCTATAGTCATTCATCTAACATTTGAAACTACGGGTTAGTGCATATATGTATATAATATGCACAGTGACATACAGTGCATATATGTATATAATATGGACAGTGACATACAGTGCATATATATGTATATAATATGGACAGTGACACACAGTGCATATATGTATATAATATGGACAGTGACACACAGTGCATATATGTATATAATATGGACAGTGATATACAGTGCATATATATGTATATAATATGGACAGTGACACACAGTGCATATATGTATATAATATGGACAGTGACATACAGTGCATATATGTATATAATATGGACAGTGACACACAGTGCATATATGTATATAATATGGACAGTGACATACAGTGCATATATGTATATAATATGGACAGTGATATACAGTGCATATGTATGTATATAATATGGACAGTGATATACAGTGCATATATATGTATATAATATGGAAAGTGACACACAGTGCATATATGTATATAATATGGACAGTGACACACAGTGCATATATGTATATAATATGGACAGTGATATACGGTCCTAAATGTTCGGACAACTCTTCAGCTATATGACTGTTTACCACAATGGGCCAGATTGTACACGTAAGAGTTATTCATTGTAAATGGTAACGCTATATAATTTGGCCTCGTGACGTTCAATTCATTAGTTTGAAGTTGAGCCAAGTGCATAGTTGGTGACTGTCAATTGATACTACGTCAGAGTGGCTCAGTTGGTAGTGTACATGTTCATCAAACGAGAGGTTGCGAGTTAAAACCTCAGCTGCGTCATCTCCGGCAAGAAAACCTTTAGCAGGTTTTTCACCCTAAATTATTGTACCTGTTTGGATGAGGGTGTGTAATAATGCAGGTGGTCTGGCGTAGTGTTTCCCCAAGCATACATGCACACCTATGCCCCATCGAAAAAGAGCGGCGGGATTCTGTCGGAGCATGTAGCCCCTCACCAGTGCGGTCTTCACATTAGCGACAGGGTGAACATTCGGTCACACATGCTGTCAGTCAGTATGGTTCAGATGAGCTTATACATTGATGGCTTAGACATTGTGCGTTCCTTGTTGTAGATATGCAATACAACATACAACGTATATTTTGAGGTAGAAAATCATTGCAACATTGGCGTGTAGGAATTTGGTTCAAAGTTACTATTGACGTTTGTGAATGTAGAAATGATCTTCGAGTCTAAGAATACATTCTCACCATAAAGTGTGCATATGACCAACAGGACAGTGGCCATAATCAACTTAACCGCACTCGTTTTAGTGTACTATTCTACTCTCCCAGGTTGGATTGTGGCTGCTCAAAACTCAACATATCATTCAAATGCCTTGTGTGTAATCGTTCAAGTTTGTAAAATGTCTATTATTTATGTGCACTGATTATAAATTGCGCATTGCTCACAAAATCGTCTATGCAAGCTCCGAATGTTCTCTCGGATTTCATGGTTCCATTTGATACATAATAGTAGTCAATAGAGTAACTCCACACAACCTTTATGGCTGTAACTAGTCTATTCAATACAACGCTTGCCATAAGAAATCTATCTACGCGTAGTTCATCAAACTTGATGAGGATTTATATATTTTTAATCATAAATTGGATTTAAAGATTAATACAGTTTTGTTATTATCACAACAGGGCAGCGCTAGGATCATTGGATGGTGTAAGCAAGTACTCAAATGTTTACATTGTAAGTTGCCAGCACAGTTATGTGAGGATTATCCCATTATTCTTGTTACGTGCAATACTAGTCCTGGCGTTATCAGGGCACACCCATGTGATTCAAAAGCGTATTCACATCTGTGACTATGCATTTTACTAGACTAAAGAAATTGTTACAATGCACCAATTCAATAATTCTATTTATTCCTAACGTTATGAGACACTTACAGGGAAGTAAAAGACAATAAAATCAATAAATATATCAGGTACAGATTGATATGGATCATAATAATTACACATGCTTACTTATTTGTATTACTGCTAGTAATATTAACCCAGCTTTGTGTGTGCAAGTACTTATATATTAAGTGATGCTGAAGGTGAATTGTCCAGGTAGTGCATACACGTTGTAAGTATGTAAGTTGATGATAACTAGGAATACCGTCAGGGCAAATAACGCCCATGAAGTTTGATAGGAGCCATTGTATTTTGTCAAAACACAAGTAGTCCACACCTCAAGTTGGAATGGCCATTGTTGTGTTCACACTAGAACATTGACTGCTACAATTTATGATCATTGGAACAGGACTAATAGCATAGCACACATTTACATTTATATTCTACCTGATCTTTGTCATCTTTGAAAGCTAGTTTCAAACTACATGATTGTATTTGTTGATAAGTAAAATTACTAATTACTAATTATTGTACTTTAATACATGGTTGTTTTAGCCCTTCAGAATATCAACCATAAACATTTATTTCACTGCTTCCTGCAAAATAATGATAATATCACCTCAAATGTGTATTATGTCCATTATAAATGTATGTTATACATCAATGGACATTGTCTGATAGGCTACTCATTATTACTCCATGAAAAAAGAGCTCACCATGTAGAATGTAGGTCGCAAAATGTGTCATAACACATTATTGATATCGACAACACACAAGGGTATGCATGTATTATTCATTTACTGGTGCCAGTCCGATGCACATCTGAGTGTGATCAATTTAAAGCTTAAATAAATTTAAGGGGTACACGTATGATATATTTTCATTCCTATACTTTTACAAATTATGTATATTATATTATACATAATATAACATTGGTTGACTTAGTATGGTCAAAATATAGAAAATTATACAAATTTAATGGTAGTCTACAACCCTGTAGATATACACGTAAACGAGATGTTTTATAAAATGGTGGAATTGTAATCAAACAGTGATGGCCCGATATTCAAAATAGCGAATTAATGCTGCCTCTCTTCTACGGAGGTGTTGAAGCTAGATAGAATAAAAAAATATTGAGTTAGGTCTAGCTTTACTTCTGTGCACCTGGGCTTGGGAAATGCTCACTATTCTATGGAATGAGACTTGACAAATTAAACTTTTCACATGAAAAAGTGTTTAAGATTTCCCCTCACAGCTGCAATAATTCGTAAAGGTAAAAGAATGAAGAAATTATATATCTTACCTTAACATTAGAAAGTGCTGCCTGGTATGGTTTCCCATCACTATCCATTTTATAGACTGGTATTCTCTTGTCCACCGCTCTGCTTTTAGTTAAATTAAGGATTACGGTCTGAGGTTTAGCTTCTGTCTCACTTTGCCATGTCAAGGTCAAATAGAAGGTCTCAGGGTGAAGTGATATATTTGATGGAAGAGCTGAATGTATGGCTACCCATTCTGTAACATTGGAATCCTCGAAGCTTATTAATTCTATTCTCATGGACAGAGAAGATGAATGTGTGAGTGAAGTTTGTACAACTGTGCACCACCATATATTGGATTAACGAGGTATATGAATGTAGTTATCTCTCTTTTTACATGCACATGTCCACTTTGATACATTGACAGTACATTGACAGTACATGTATTATAACACACACATAGCTTACATAGCAAAAAGTGTTACAAATCTGCTATGTAATGGAGTAAAGAACGAGTGATAACTCCCATATTACAGCCTATGTGTTCTAGCTCACTTGCAACATAGTGTAATATTACTTACCTGGTTTTGATAGACGCAGAAAAACAAGCAGGACAAATACTACATTTGTACATGTAGATAGCAGTTTGCTACTCATTGCAATAAATTATTTATCCGACTAAGTTATCAAAAACCATCACTTTATTGGAAAATAATCTATAACTTATTGGTTCTGAAGGAACTAAAATGACAGTAGCAGTAGTAATAGTGCTCTGTGTCTTAAGTAGTTATACACTGGAGTTACTGTTTATAGAAGCATCTTCAACACATTATACTAGAATATTAACCTGAGCTGCTCTATTTATGAATAAAGGTATACCTGGTATTCCATTGTGTTTGCTCAATGGGTTTTTACATCAAAACAAACAATGTCAATGGGAATTATAGCCAGTCTCATTCACACATTGGAGAGATATGAATGGGCAGTTGTATTATACACACTTCGCTGTTTCAGTGCCTTACAGCATCAGCACTATTAAGTTATTGATCATAATTAGAAGTTGTCCTTCTCTTCTCAAATTTTCTCCCAGGATATAAGTGTAGCCCACCTTTCTCAACTTTGGTAGACAAATTTCTTGCATAAAAACCACAACATACAGATATTTTTGTTAAAAACTATGGATCAAGTCAATGCACTCTTTTTAACATTATTTTCAAGTACTAAATTTCTCTATATGGCAGGGCTATAACCCCTAGAAAATCTCAATGCGATGACAAGCCCTTTGGTGTGCACCTAACTCAGTTTTTTTAGGGATGATTTTGCAAAGTGATTCATGGATTCGGTGAAAATCTGGAAGTACGCTGATTAATGATGCGTAACCATTGCTTCCATTGGCTGGACGGTTACTAAAAGCATTAAATTAAACTAGCAACCTTGAAAACCGTAATGTTTAAAGTTTATCAATTATTGAACGATACTAAACATGTTAAATTCAGTACTGATTATTATCCAGAACATAACATATTACTAATTGAAATAGCTCAAAACATGCTATATTTGGAATTACCCTCTCTCTGCTTGTTGTGTTGTCCAAAGTAATTTACTTGGTTCTCTAATTTTGCCATTAGAGTGATTTGGGACCTGAAAATCATTACAAGACGACTGCATCTAATTTTATAAAAGCATTTCGCTACCAAAAGTTGAACAAAGAGCATCAAACTCTGGCAGAAAAAGATTGAGAAGAAAATAAATTGAGAGAAGGCAACTTTAGTAATTTAATCATATTTGAAGGAAATTGTAGGAATATTTCAGGAATGTTATTGTAATATTACTTCCAGCAGACCATATTAATACATAATTACATCACACTATTACACTATCACAGTGTCAAAATTATGCAATTTGAGTATCGTTGAGCCCAATGTTGACATAACAAGAGGTGATAGCTTTTTTTAACCTGGTAATAGAATTATACTAATCATAACGGCAAAGCTAGTAAAGTCATGGCTACCCGAGAGGATGATTTTTTTCAGGTTTTTGTTTGGCTATACAGAGAAAAACATGTTGATATTTTCAGTCTTCAGCATCACAGAGAGCTGTTGTGATTGGTGAATATTGGATACACAGACTCCGATATTATATAATTTATTAAAAGTCATCTTTGGTTATAATAATTGGCTGGTGGACGTGTACGACGTACGACGACTGTACGACGTGACGCATTGACTATAGACTTGGAGCTATGCCAACGAATAACGAAGTTATTTTGTTAAAGCTTACAGCCTCTCGTGTTCCTGAGCTGTGAAGATGTGATATTGCAAGAGGGTACATCTCCAGCAGCTACTGAGATACAAGGTTATGCGAGGACACAACTTCTACCGCAACACCAATCATTGCTATAGACATACTGCTAGTTGGCTAACTGCACTAACTGCATATTATGCAGGAATGTCCTTAGCTAGTAATCCAAATTATTGAGCTTCTGATGACAGCGTGACATGATCTTCAACTTGTCTACAAATTAAAAAGTTCTGAACAGAGCAAATAGTAGCACTATAAATTAATAAAGACTTTGTTTCAACGATGATGTAATTTGGCCTACTAGTATGTATGATATAACTTAGCCTGAGCAGTGCTGCTATTTAAGAAAGAAATAATTTGTGATGTTGAGCCGCGCAGTCCCCCTCCCCACTCAAGGCCAACTAAGAAAGTAGGAATATACTGTGTTTGCTCATGAAATTTAACCTAAAAGCAATAAATCAATACGAGCATTACTTGATTGTGGAAAGACCACAACTGCAGCTACTGTATCCAGGGCTCAACACTGCTGTACCTAAACTGCATTGCAGAGTAGAACCATTATGTCTCTTTCTTTCCTTCTGCACCAATATCATGCATAACATAATATTCTACTAACTTCACCACCACTCTAACCATGGAGAGAAGACGACTATCATCTAATAGCAGTGACAGTGTCTCATCTCAGGGTAGTACATTGAGCTCTACAGACTTACCTTATGAGGATACTGATTCTTCTGGCTCAGACACATCAGTGCAGCATCCAGATGATGATGGGCTCATCACTACAGGGGATGACGGAGGTCTAACTACAAATTTCATATTCAATGAAAGAAGAGGTAAAGTTATTATCTTTTAATAATATTTGTAACAGTCCAGCAGCATATGTAGAGGAGCGAATGTACAGCTTAGATTGTTACATGTGCATGTATATCACAAGAAATTTCAGAAATTTTAGTTATAGCAATTTGTGTATAATTGGAACAGAGTATTATGGTAAAGGTGAGCTATTCAATATGCTTTACCAAACGTTCGTATACTGGTACTTGTCTCTTGAATTAGGCACAATTCATATCACAAGGAAGTGGTTAGAGTAATAATCAGGTTTCAAGTACAACTCTTAACGCTTTACTGATATGTTTAGTTTTTAAGGATCGGTCATTTGTAAAACACCAAAACCCAATCTTCTAGATGCAAAACCTGTCAATGAACATTCTACCACCATAAAATTCGGCTTCATGTGTTTTTTTTCGTTGTTCATTGGTTCAGACAACATGCACTGAACATACTACAGCAGCTCAGCCTATACCCAACCTATAAAAGTTCTTTAAAATAAAAAGAGCTATATTAGAGGTTTTGGTAAATTTGTGGATAACCAATCACAGAAGGGCAGTGTGATGATTTTCTGTTAAAAAAACTAGTAATGCTGTAAGTAACTGTGTATTAGGTCAAATGGAAATCTACATTCCTGTTGAGTATTTCTTGTAGCACATGTACATATATAATCAAGCTAAAACAATTATGCCAATCATTAAAAGTTTAAAAAAAGATTTTGTTTAGTGCTACCATACAAAATGACTTCAAATAAAAACATAGTTACATGTATGATTGCTACAGATTACCACCATCGTACCGATGATTCTACATCTGAAGCAGTTGATCAACCAGGGAACATAACAGTGAACCGGTCAGTGAACGCAGGATTCATTCGGAACGAATCAGAGTCGAGAATCATGCAAGGGGTGTCATCAATAATGAGACGTATCACATTGTTTTTATCGTGGTTAATCTGACCCGTATTTACAGCTGGGTTGTTACACTAAATACTCTCCAGTATATTGCAGTTCGCTTAGCATTAGCTACACTGGCTATCATCCTGCTCTTCTCCATATTTGGGGAGAGCTTCGTGCATTGCGGTGCCCTTAGTCATAATAAGCACATGATGGCTGATGCGGATAACTTTGTTTGACTTTTCACGTAGTAGTTTCACTGTAGTTATTCCCAAACCTAGCTATGATCATATTGGTATTTATTTTCACCAATGCTTAAATTACATTACCCGGGTTACTGTTAACTACCTTTCTGAAATATTTTTATAGAAGTGTTTCTATTTCAAATCAGATTAATCCGAGATTATATTCAGTTTTTTTTATTGTTAAAACTGTGTGGTAACACCTAGTATCATTTAGCCACTGTGAATCAACTCTTTTATTGTAGAGGAAAAGCCCATATATGTAATGTACATTACATTATAATATACTTATATTGCTTTAACCATTTCTGCATTAAGTCAGGTTTATATCCTGCGGAATTTAACACACAACAAGAAGTGTACTATATAGATATCGTTATTATTATTCCTGTAATAGTATTTACAAAATGTACAAAATCTATAATAAAACTAATAAAATAATTGCTACCATTTAGTACAAGTTGGCATCCAGCATGTAAAGGTGTATCCATGAAACATTAACCACACACAATATGGGTAAATAGATGCAAGTTACTCAAAATACTGTACTGTGTTAACAAATAATACTACATTACTAGTCGAGACAATAATGGTAATCAATTTTCTAGGAAGTTACTCCCCTTGACACCAAACTCGCAACTAGATAAGGCAACTCCTAGTTCCTACCCTGGAACCTCTTGACTGGAGTTGTCGACTCCATACATAGTAAGGGTTAGTAACTCTAATCAGAAAATGTGCTTGCTTGATACCAGCTACTAATAAAAATCAAAAATTTTTACATTTTCAGAGTATAATACTGAATACATGCTGATCAACCAAATTCTACAGGAAAATGAATCAACAGATTGTAGGTTGTAACATAAGTACAGTATAATACAGGCCTATCATTATAAAATATGTTGTGACTTAGTGTATGTGAGCACTCATGTACAAACTACTAGGTTGCTGGCTTGGTAATACATATCCTACCCCAACTACAGAATAGACCAGAACATAAATATCTCAAGCTGTGTATGAAGATGAGTAGGCAGGGTTGTAGCATTATGGCACATACAGTACAATACTTGTACACTGAGAGAGTACAGTGTGATGTAGTAAAAATAGATAGAGGCATGCTTACTAGTAAGTAATAATACATGTGGACTATATTGATATTATATTTAAGGCAGTCATATTTGAATCCGTCATATTTGAGCCAGTCAGTCGGTCGGTCAGTCAGTCTGTCTGTCATACACTTTCCCGTTCTTGCTTCACCCTCACTGATTGGGCATCTTTAGGTTGCTCATCATCACTTCCATCAACAACAAGTTTATCATTATCTGGTTGCTCCTTCAATTTGGACTCTTGATTAAGGGTGCTATCTACCCCGTCCCGCTCAACTTTCTCTGATACAATTTTCTCACCTCTATCTCCTCTTTCACTGACCAATCTATCTGTAGCACCACCTAATCGATCACTGGGCATGTTCAGTCTTTCTGCGGCCCTTTCCTCTCGATGTATGGACTTCTCCTCTCGATGCACGGCTGATCTATCATGATTGTACTTGGGTGCGGTGTAAGTAGACAGTATGTGACTAATCTCTTTGGGAAGGAAAGCCCACGGAACTGAACCGCCTTCTAGGTGACACTGCTTACCACTTGGACAGTAGACATCTTTCTTGGTACCCACTGTAAACCACAGATAAGTTGACTCTAGTCAGTATATGTACATATCTATACAATATGTATAGTATATACATGTAGTATATCAACATAGTACATACATGTAAGTATACATGATACACACCTTAGCTCTGCAGGGTACTTCAGCTGTACAATGTACCCTGTAGAGCTAACTATTTACCATGTCCACCTATTCATATCAGACATTAATCTAAAGTACCCATTATCAATATTGAACT
This sequence comes from Bugulina stolonifera, assembly GCA_935421135.1. Classification (NCBI taxonomy): domain Eukaryota; kingdom Metazoa; phylum Bryozoa; class Gymnolaemata; order Cheilostomatida; family Bugulidae; genus Bugulina; species Bugulina stolonifera. The sequence continues at coordinate 10,180,645 of OW285191.1, forward strand.
AATGTAATAATAATACGAGATATTAAAAGGTTGCAGAATAAGTAAACCTATGTCAGTTTTTAACAACCTCTGGAATATTCGTAAACCATACAAAACTAAAGCCTACCATATTAATGCCTACGTTTAAACAGAGTGCAGGAACTGTTACAGAGTTAACCAGGTCGGTTGTTTCTAATGAACAGACATATTTATACAGTTGGACCTCCACTGTAATCACTAATAAATATGGGGCCCTTTCTGAACTATCCACCATTAGATACCATCTAACCAGTGCTCTCTGTGATTTAATACAGTGGAGCCGCTACCATTGACCAACCTTGCTGATGTTTGATGCTGTCTTTACTGCAAGGGAAGCAGAACTTGTGGATCTTGACTGTAGGGCACTGAACATAGTGAGCATCTTCTAGCTGAGAGCAGCACAGATTGCATTTCATTTTCTGGTCTATACTCAACCTCTCCTCACCGAGAGACGACGAACTTCTTGTAGAACTTGTTGATGATATTCTACAACAAACATGGTGGGTAAACGTAACAAGAAGAAACACTTTTAGCTATGAATGGCAGCGAAGAATGATTTAGTGACTGTTTGGTAAAAGTACATTTGGAAAATAAGCCCTACGGAAGATTAGGAGCAGAGATGAGTGCGTTATGGCTGGATAATATCTGCCTACACTATTAGTCTATCACTAAATATTATTATAAGTTTAGTCAGTTTAGTTTACTGGACCGCCTTGTGAACTACAATCTAAAAATACCAACATGTATATTAAGGCTAAAGAGTACAAAGTATTAACATGCATGTGTATGGACATTGTCAAAGAAATTATCTATGGAGCCTGTGAGTTGTATTTCCATCATCTGGCTGGAGTTGTCCTTTCTTCAAACAAAAACAACAAAGAGAGGACAACTTTGCATTATAATGATAGGCCTGGCCTCTGGAATACCCATGCTTACATTACTGGCTGATTGAGTAAGAGAAAGAAATACTATCATTAGTTTCAAAACAAAAGCAGTTTTAGAAATTATACTTGATATATTCTGATTTTATTTTATAAATTGTGAAAGAAAATTAAGGAGAATCAGGTATTTTAAAGTAGCATAAAACTAGTAATAAATAGTATCGATGTTGTGTGAACCATGTGTGAACCATGTGTGAACCATGTGTGAACCATGTGTGAACCATGTGTGAATCATGTCTGAACCGAAAACTCAGGGAATCCTTATAATAGCCTGTGAAACAGGAAACCAGAACTTCTGGCATATTTCAGCAGAATAGCACAACCACACCCTGACAACTATGTATTACGCGCGCAGCACCTACAAGTCTATCTAGTGATTATATTGTGATACTTACTGGCTAGAGAAGGAGTGTAAAGGGTTATGTAGAGTCGATACAGTGGTGGATCCAGATGTTATATTGTTGTGAGTCACTTCTGTAGGTGTTAGCCTCTCTACTAATGCGTCTATACCAGGTCTCTGCCTGCCTCCACTTGGTGTACCGGATGCGGATGTACCATTTGTCAGAGAGGGGGCAACTGCCAAACAGCAAAAACCACATAAGGTAGACCAAATTATACCTCATAATATACAGTAGAAGTATAGATGCACATGTTTAGTCAATTCCTGCTGACAGGGAACATTAGAGAAAATCAGACAGCGATGTCAATAAATCACATCTTAGGCATACGATACACATGTATTACGTGTATGTAATGTAATAGGAATTGAAAAGATCGATTGTCTCCTAAGTTTAGTTTTCCGCACTAGAGGTAATCACTTGAGACAAGTCTCAGCATAGCTACACCTACTCAGCCCTCACACTGAGACTACCAATAGTAATATTATATAATAACACCATGTGTACTTCTGCTATATACAAGACTGTAATATTATATAATAACACCATGTGTACTTCTGCTATATACAAGACTATCAAGTCTACCATATTTTACATTGTAGTACCTTTGCCAATCGAAGGGCTGTCGTAGGAAGGTGAAGGGGTGGTGATACTCAAAGAGAGGCTATTTGGTCTTCGTGCAGCTGGACTAGGTAGATGAGCTGGTCGTTTAGGAGCACTTGCCGATGATTGGCCCATATCATTCTGGAAAAACATAAATGTAAACCATTGCATTGTTGAATAGCTGCAGTACCAATGTTCGATTAGTGTCCACAAATTCTATAACATTGCTGTTTACTTTCCAATATTTCTCGAAAATCAAACTGCGAGTCTAAAAACATGAAACTAGTACTTCAATTTGGGTTTTGTGACGATATCTGATGAGAAACGCGATCATTGTGGAGACAAAACTTTCTTTAATATTATTAATGGATAGTAACAATTATTTAGTGCGGTTGAGTACTAAGAATACAAACAATAATAATAACAGCTATAACTATATGATTGTATTCCTGTGAAAACATGTTTTAATAAAATTATACATTTGCCTAGATTCAATAGTAACCGTGTGGCTAATTCACCTTATAATTAAAATTAGGAATTACGATCCCTCTCAAATATTGGATTAAATGCCATTGGTTGAAGTAAGTTGAGCCTTGCTAAAGCCACATGAGAAATTATAACAAACCATTTTTCTCTTAGGAGATTTTCTATCAGTAGTGTTGGATCCAGAATCGGAGCTAGTAGTAGGGGAGGTATCTGGTCCAGTGTTTATAGTAAACTTGGGTAGAGCAGGGTAGTTTGGATCCACTCTTGGTATAGGTAGAAATTCTTCCTTGATTGCCTCCTGCAAATTTGAACCATATTATTGGATAAATATGTTTTGAGTTACAAACACCAAATCCATTTTCTGTCAGAATAGTTCAGGCGATAGTAAACCTATTTGCATATTATGTAAGTACAAGTGCGATACCTTGAAGAACCTGCAGTTCTCTGGCAGAAGGTCTCCAATAAGCCTCCAGTCGCCGGTGTCAGGTCTCACCTCGTACTCCAGGTACCTGAAGCCAGAGGAGAGAGTACGACTTTGCTCCTTCATAGAGTTGTATGACATCTGTTTGGTTACCCCAGACGCAGATGTGTACACCTACAATACATACACAGAATTACCTACAGTTCTCAACACATCAATACTATTATTATAGTACTATTCTGTTGTTTGGTAGACCTAAGCTACTATTAATATAGCACCAACTAAGCTAGAACGTTAACCTTAGTCAATTTTCAATTCATAGATAAGTTCAAAATAACCTCAGAGATGTCTAGCTACAACTACATGAGTTATGCCCACCTGGCTACCTCAAGGAGTGGTAAATAAAGGCATGAAGCAAATGTGAGTTAGCATACCTGACCAGAACCGAGGGGATACTCAATAAATAACTTCAGCTCATAGTCAGTCCCAGTTTTGTGAGTCGCATCAAATGCAAATACCCGGCCTCTCTCTGAGTGAGCTTTCTTGAATCGCACCTCAAATGGAGTACATTTAGAGAGGCCTTGCAGGATGCTAATGATATGCCCTGGCTGCAACATCAAATCATAGTTATAACATAGCCTAGACCAAATCATGACCCGTGTTTATCTTGTATTAAATTTAGGGTACAGAGTCTACATGCAATAACAGTGGATATACATGTAATTGGCGTAGTTGCGATCTTGGGCTACTAGACCAGTTAGTCTCGGGATGAAAATACATGTATAGTAAATATTATTCATGATTGATATCCAACAACTACAACAAAATATTATACTGCTAAAATAATACAGAGGTTTGGAGTTGTTATTCCCTGTATCATTATCAAGAAGAAAAAGACAACTCCAAAACACTAATATACGCAATAATTATGTACATATTACTGCCAGTGCCAAAATTTAGGACGTTCATTCACAAGCTGAGGCTAACTGTACAAAGATGTCTGTTTTTTCCTCTTGGCTAAATATTTATTGGTAAAATTATAACTAAACGAAGATTGAGGGTAGTTCTTGGAAGGAACTGACTAACCTTCGTTGAGTAGTCGATAACCAGTGGTGCTGTGAGTGGCTTACATTCCTCACTGCCAGGAGTTTGGGGCGAGTTAAGACCGTCCCCACCCACAATTGAAGATGTACCAAGCCCAGGTATCCCTGGTATCACAGGTAAACGGTTCTTTTGACTCCAGTTGGCAGCAGCGATTCTAGCAGCAGCCATCCCTGCATGAACAAGGTACGATGATAATAATTATAACCACCATCGTAAATTGAACATACCAATAGGTTTAAAACTCACATGATGTTTTGTTAAGAGCAATTACAAGTGCGTATAACATAACGCTTAATCAACACAGATGTACATGACCAAAACAACACCATTAGTGCATTGCCTATGCATATTCAAGTTTGAGGTAGAAACCACAAAATATCATCTACTACATTAATTAACAGGTAAAACAACTCCAAATACTGACACAGAACACCGATATGAAAAGTAGATGATGCAGTAAAGTGAGGCGGGAGGAGCTGCAGTGACTTACCCTGTCTGTACATTAGTTAGGCTAGTAGTGGCTTACCTTGTCTGTACGTTAGGCTAGCAGTGACTTACCTTGTCTGTACGTTAGGCTAGTAGTGACTTACCTTGTCTGTACGCTAGGCTAGCAGTGACTTACCTTGTCTGTACGCTAGGCTAGCAGTGACTTACCTTGTCTGTACGCTAGGCTAGTAGTGGCCTACCTTGTCTGTACGTTAGGCTAGCAGTGACTTAGCTTGTCTGTATGCTAGGCTAGCAGTGACTTACCTTGTCTGTACGTTAGGCTAGCAGTGACTTACCTGGTCTGTACGCTAGGCTAGTAGTGACTTACCTTGTCTGTATGCTAGGCTAGCAGTGACTTACCTTGTCTGTATGCTAGGCTAGTAGTGGCTTACCTTGTCTGTACATTAGGCTAGTAGTGACTTACCTTGTCTGTACGCTAGGCTAGTAGTGGCTTACCTTGTCTGTACGTTAGGCTAGTAGTGACTTACCTTGTCTGTATGCTAGGCTAGTAGTGACTTACCCTGTCTGTATGCTAGGCTAGCAGCAGGAGACATAAGCTGAGGGGCTGCAGCACTATGTGCTATATTTGCGGCTGGTAGGGCAGCGTAAGGTCTAGTGAGGTCAATTATTCCACCTGGTCTAACTGGACTGGGCAGTGGGTCCACCACTGCTGGACTTGCTAGTGGTTCTAAAATAAAAGACTGCAGAGTTAGAGCTTGATGGCAGCAGCTGTATGGTAAGACACAGTATTCTATAGAGGTCACATGACCTGCTGTTATTTTATTCATAACAAATATACATGTATTGCCAACATGAAGCCATATTCTCATAAGTGGATGACTTGTAATAAAATTTTATATGGATGTGCAGGGCCTATTATGTCTATGATCACTTATCACCACCAGGATTATGATATTTGAATTTAAAATAAATAACCTACCAGCTAACAGAAAATTTTGAAATAGCAGACCATATATCTACCAGAGGTTCAAACTTTCACCTGAATATCCCATTTATGATGTTACATGACAAAACAGTCTATGAGCTGGGTCTATTTCGCTTAAAATTTATATATAGGCCTACAATTACAAAATGCTAAGATCTGCCAGTCAAACAACTTATGTTATTACTTCCTGTAACCTACCAGCCAAAACAAAAAATGAATGAAGTACATGTATTACAATATTCATATATTATTTTGATTCATCTGTCATTACTTGTACTATAAGACAGTGTCTAGACCATATGCACCGTTTATAGATAGACATATCTGCCGACATGAGGAATCTCTACAACATTTAACTGCTTTAACAGAAGGATGATCTCATAGCTGGATGTACACAGCTGGAAGTCTCAGGAACTGCAAACCTGACAAGACATGACAACTTTTATGTCACAACAGGAATCTTCTGGGAACTAGGGCTATACATTACCATTCATCACCAATGTACAGAACCAACTCAAAGGTAGTAAAACAGCAGATTTAATGATGTCATACATTCATTGATAGTGTTAGCTAGCTGGTTTACCTGCAGGTATGTTACGAACAGGACTAGGTATAGGATCTGGTTTGGCCATACTAAATGGAGTTTGTCCTACTGATGTCACAGGTGCTGTGATACCCGGAGTACCTTGTTCTACTGAAGTTGTCTTCTCTTTCACGCCATCTACTGCGATATTAACAAAATCACCCAAAATATCTTACATGTTTACTATGCATTTTAAATGTCATATAATCTAACATATTCTACACATGAGTATAATACAGTGGAAGAGTGGGATCACCAGAGTTGCTCTCTCTTTATTCCATGACATTGTGTAGAATATACACGTAGAGTAACACAGTATACCTGAATGTTTGTGTTTGGTAGAACTAAATGCAAACCCATATTTTGTAATCCTCTCCAACACGGACTGAATATACATGTACATGTACATGTACATAAAGCAATGTATATACATGTAGTATACAATGCATTGATAGGAAGGCCTGGGTTTATCAAAGGACGGTGTCGGATTGGCACACTATCATATAACTAAATTTTGTATGAAGAAGTAAATATGTTAGTTGGAACTCATATCTGCAATGTGTAATATTATTACTCAGCTTTACCATTATTTGGTTTTTCCAGATAACTAGTTAATTTCCTAACAATAAACGGGCCCTGAAGTCAAGCATACCCAATCTACAAAACATCCCGATGAACTACACACAGACAGTGTTAAAATACATTACCATAACGCAGACATACAGTGACAACTTTACACCACGTACCACGGTTTTGTGCTAGTTTCTTTGGATCGTATTTGTGATCACTCTTAGTAGTAGTTTTTGAGGATTCTGAAGATATGAATCCATGCTGCAGTTTCATCAGCCTAGCCAACTGTATCACATGCTCTATTCTATCTGTACCTTCGTAGTTTACGCAGCCTCTGCATACGGGTTCTACAGAGAAATACTAAATTATTACATGTTTGTCAAATAAATCATGCAATACGCCAACGCGGGGATTATTACTATAGGTCTATCAACTTATTTACCAGAGTTCAGACCAGGCTCAGAGTTTAATCAGCTGTAATAGCTCTACTCAACTAAACGAGTGAAAGTTCATGAGTAACAAGTCATTATTTTGAAAACAGCCTATTGAAAACTGATTATTCAAGAGCTAGAAGCAAGTGACATCCATCACCAATGGGTATGTCATGTAGCCGAAATTCACGAGCAAGTGGACACCTAGTGTTACAATTTTTATGGAATAGTCCAGTATTAAAACATTACAGCCTATTTTGGAAGGAAACCATGACTGATGTCACCAACAGGTGCTCTCCGTTTGAAGTGTAACCATAGAGACTGAATAAATACACAGAATATAGAAGTGAATGTCTAAATGCAACTACAATGTAGTCACAAGTAGGTAACAATCACACTAACCTGAGAAATCATGTACCATAGCCCATGGCATTCTGGGTAAATCACAGAGAAAACACAACTCCCTGCCAGATTTTGAACCGGCAGCAGGCGTGTTCGGTTTCACGGTAGCGGGTACACCGCTATTCGGAAAAGACATATTAAAGTCCTGCAAACAAAGATTTGACATAGATTCGTGCAAAGTACATGTTGCTATATATTTCAACCTATCATACAAACATATAGGCTAGGCCTACAACGAATTGATTATTGTAATATATATACTATACACTGTATATTATTTACCAAAGTATTTGCCACAGTGACAGATTAATTCATCCTAGATTTGGCGACTTCAGCACTGCAGTAACTTCCACGTCTTGTACAATATGCAGGTGGCTCTGATTACTACAATACAAAGTCTATGCACTTGAAAGATCCTTATAACTTTATGTGGATGCATACAGTCGTCCCTAACCGCTAGTGATACTCTAGCTTTTTAATGATCAAATAGCCTACAGATAGGCCTATAGCTTGCATTAGTATTCTTTAGAAAATAACACAATAATTTATAGGGCCTATTAATTTCTTTCTGGAAACAGTCACTCAGCAAATGCTGAGTAACACTCACTGGAATGTCAGACTTTTTTGGCTATGAACGGTGAGCTATGCAGTAGGCCTACTAGTATCCAACCAGGTAGAGAATCAAAGTGAGATTAGACGTGGTAGCCATAGTCTAGAGGTTGGAGCCAATACAATGATATATTAAATAATTTAATATTATATACAGTTATTTTATTACTAGTTGTCACCTCTTAATTTTCTGATTGTCCTTGACCAGAAGGACTAATAAAATGTTTTTGAATAAACATGTGGGGTAAACTAAATAGGCTGATGTGTTTTTATTCAGACTGGTGTTGTGCCCGCTTGCATAATGATGCTTAAGCCGTAGCATTGTCAGTGATTAAATTTAAGGTTGGCTAATTTCGTTTAAATTATATTTTTTAAATAATAAAAAGGGGCCTATAGCAAAAATGAATACAAGGCATTAACACTAGAAAAGGTAAGTGACATATAGGGCCTATATAGGCCTACACAACAGTTGATTGCTCAGGTAAGTAATAGAGTAAAAATAAGTGTCATGATTGTTTAGGTTTGGCTAAATTGGATGGCCTAATATGTTACAAGATGGCCTGGTCGACACAGCAGGTTCCAGTGGTTGGGAAGTAGTCCTAGGTCGCCAAGGTGGTCGTTGCCGTCCATCACAAAATATAGGCCTAGTATATATAAATATATTAAATTGTATTTTATCATTATTTATCTACTAATTATTTATAATACATTAGGCCTCATTAATACTTAGTTTATTAATTTTTTGATTTAAAAATTAGTTTCTTACCAAGCTTAGCTTTTCTTGTGAATTAGTGCAATTAAACAAAATTGTCATAATAATTTTAATTAATAGAATAGAAGGAAGGAGGATGAGGATTCCAAAATTCATTGAATTCGATTGTGATTGTCTGTTCAGCTGTTCTGCTACCAGCTACCGCCTTTACCTTGCTTACTCCGTAAACCTCTTCTATTATTTATTTATCAATGTGTAGTTTTTCATCAGATTTTTAAGGCTCAAGCTGTAAATAAATTTAATAATTTAAAATAAATTTAACTACTACTGACCATCTAATTCTACTAACTGTACTACAACTATCACTATAACATTAACTAAGCTATACCAAGGAGCCATTGGCTATACTTGCACTAACTAATACAAATAGTATTTATACTACATGATGCATTATACTAATACCTATACTTTACTTCACAGTTTAGGCTTTAGCTTATAATTAGAATTTCTATGATTGATTGTTCTCACAAATCTAACGATCATGATCATTCATGATGATGATTATCTATGATTATCATTATTATAAATAATTGTTAGTTATTTTATATTTAATATTAATAATCATCATGCTATTGCCTCGCCTATCTATAAATCTTACATTGCATATGTGGTAGGTCTGAAATATAGCGTTTTTTAATAGAAATACCAAATTTGCAGCTGAAACGTCTACACACACAAAACTGCACGGATACTCTACTGAGCTTGCAAGGTCTCTTTCTCGGCAAACCACCTTATTACGCACACTGCCTACTACTTACTATCTTGCTACTAACATTAGTATGACTAATAACGATCACGTGGTGTAAACGTCATCGTCAAAATATCGGCTTCTTTGATGAAGTTTGTCAATGAACGAATGAGTCGGAGATTTGCGTAAGGGTGAAACAACTCTTAATTTTGTTAATCATCTTCCAAGGGGAGGCAATTTCGCCCACAAAGGTTTCTATTGCCAAGGCAAAACTGTCAGATGAGCATACTTTGTTGACACAGATAGATTTGCAGTTCAATTTAACTAAATTTTGTAGAATTCGAATCACAAGAGTACTACTAACCACTACACCCATGCTACTGCTCACTAGTGTGAGACCATCCTTTTATTCAGTGAACTTAAAATGACTCTCCATACTACCAGCACCACTGAATGCCATCACCAGAATTAAAAGTCAGAACACAGACAACCGCCCATAGATTCATGTGGCAGCTGGTAGGCAATAAATCAAATCAGCACAAGCAATGTCATTCTTAAGTATCATCTGAATATATATATTATTATCATTTACCATATATACACATGCATGAAGGATGTTGGATTACAAATACTGTAAAAGCAAACATAGATAGTCATTCTGTTTATCGGTTTGTGTAATGATTCCTCCCTGGAACTCGTATACATAAATTATATGGGTTGAATTCAATCAAAAACTGTACAAGTAAGGTGGAATATATTACAATGACATACTCATATTATAGCTATTAGATAGCCCTGCCTCAGCTTCTAAATGTTACCAGATGTGTGGTGAAAGTCTGAGTTGTCTGCAACATACACAGGATGCAATTTAGTCCTTCAGTTAACCCTATGGTGCAGAAGTATAAAGTCAAAATCATATTATCAACTGATTTCCTGTCGAAGAGAGATCATTTTCTGCTACCAAGTCGGCTAAACACACCACTAGATCCCGCCATGCCAACAGTACGCTTTCTTGCTATTCGACTGCTTAGGTCTGGCCTTGATACCTGCTTAGCAGTCTGTGTTGATGAGAGAGGTCTTTTCCGCTGTGGTCGGTCGGTGCTGCTGCTAACAACACTGTCACCTGACAACGGTGAGCCTAGTCGACTCTTCAGTGTGGCTGTCTCTACAATGTAGGAGAAATGACAACATAGTTGACTTAATGTCATCAAAAATAAGGTCTTATACCAAGTCTAACATCATAACAGATACCTTGTAAGTAAATGTATACTTTAGATATCGTACTAGGACTGATTGTTTCAGAGAGATAACCATTAGTGAATCTAGCAATAAGTCTACTGAAATACAACGGCTAGACCATCACAGATTAACTGTATGTAGAATCACCTACTTCTTTGTGCTCCTGCTGAGGAAAATGTTCTGGTTATTGTTACAGATGATCCAGCCTGTGATTTGCCGAGCCTTGATTTGGCATTTTCTGTGGACAACCGAGAAACTGCAAATCCAGATTTATCGGCAGCACTGGCAGCTATAAATATTCATTATAAAGTGAGAACAAGATGGGAAATGTAGGTGGATACCACACGCCTGACCAGACAATTCCCATGAAACTGACACAGAACAGATCAACGATAAAGCTGTTCAATTGGACTTACATATCTGTACTAGCAATCTTATTAGAGCACAAATGTTTGTTTGATAGAGAGGCAGAGCTACCTCCAAATGAACATACAGTTTTATCAAGCCCATTCAATTTACTTCCTGTATTGAAGTGCTCTAAAAGACGAATAATGACCTGTGGGGTGTTGAAGCACTGCTCACATATATGTCATGTGTGAAAAGTGCTCAAAATTAGTTGATAACACCTCACCTAATTTCAACCTTTTAGGTGACCGAGAGTGAGCCCCGCCATCTTTAAGTACACCGATATATGGGGCAGCATCAGCAGCTATAGGCTCCGCCTCTTCTATTTGTGTGGATGTAGCAGGACGTTTAATTGGTCGACGTGTATTGGTAGTGGAGGTTCCTCCGAGTCTCCCAAACACTCCTTTATCAGACTATAAGAAACAGGGTTACATATTATGATTATGCTACATTCACATTGCCATTTATACCAACTACTAGCGGCGAGCTGCCAACGCTAACCACAACTACATTACATAGTGACATGCTCCAGTGAGCGGTAGGGGTCAACGAATTCAACATGCTGAACTTTAAACCCCGCCGCTAACTATCACGTGCCAGCTATAGTATAGTAAAGTTAACCACATTGTGGTTAGCGTTGGCCGCTCGCCGCTAGTAGTTGGTATAAACGGCAATGTGAATGTAGCATTAGGAAGAAAAGAAAGATAGCCACAGAGCTAGAATCCCAGAGATAATAACAACATAAGCTAGGCGAAACAGGAATCAACAAATCTATTCAGTCATGTATAGGCCTGCTTATACAACATGTAAAATATGACGCTAATTAAGCATTTCAATAGTAAGCAAAAGAACAATTACAGAACAGGTACAAATGAACTGGTTATCTTAACCAAACTGTTTAAACTATTGATGTCACGAAGAAAGCTAAATACAATATATAAGGTAATTTGATATGAACATTTCAAATTTGTCACTAAAAATAAAAAATACAACCTGCAAACACGTATTTTTGAGCAGTTTTTAGAAATATCCACTGTCCAATCAGAAGTGGATTATTCTGCAGGAGTTGGCAATTAGAAACCTCCTTTCACATGTCCAATAATTAGTGTAAACCTGTGCATGAAATAGAATATAACAATTAATAATTACTGTTTTACGATAAAATAAACAATAGGTTTTATTATCCAATCACTGTGCACAATTTTGCTTGGGCTACGAGCGTTGTTATTGGACATGGGAAAGGAGGTTTCTAAATGCCATCACCTGCAAAATACACTGTGATGTCACAGTGTATATTTTTTTTAAAACAACTGCTCCAAAAACGTGTTTGCAGGTTGTGTTTTTTATTTTTAGTGACCAATTTGAAATGTTCATATCTAATTACCTTATAAATTGCATTTACCTTCATCCATGGCATGGATAGTTTAAACATTGCCCACACCTGCAGGCAAAAATAAGAAGGCCTAGGCTATATAGCAGACTCATAGCAGACTATATAGCACTCAGTAAATAGCTCTATTTATTATGATGGCCTGTACAGAAAGGGGGTGTAACTAGCCCTCAAACTTACTGATTCGTATGTAGCAATGATGTCTTGGGGATTAATCTTGCCCAGTCCGGTCACAGTGAAGGATATGGAGTTGTCCTTGGAATTTGTCTGAGCACTGATGATATTAGCCTTGGTGAGAGAACTAACTATGTCAGTGTTAGCTTCTGAACCTCTGGATGTCTTTTTCCTATCAGCGGACGTCTGCTTGGACGAGCCTAGCCGATCGAATACTCCACTATGACTAGCTGACGCCTTACGAAGAGTCTTACCTGACTTGTTGGACAGTTTACCTATAAAAAATAAAAGCTTGCAATAAGTACAGCACATGAAATGATTTAGAAGAAAATCGTGGGAATTGCAATTCAAATATACGCCAAATTTTAGAAAGCAGCTATGGGTGTTAACAAAATGCCAATTTAAAGAACACGTAACACTGTTATGGCATGACAAATTATTACAAGAAGAGTAGAAAGTATAGCAGAAACTGCTGAGGCCATAGGATGCCCAACTGCAATTGTTTAAAATGGATACAATCAGTATTGATAGTGAATGTCAGAACAATAATAAAATTCGATTTGGTAACAAAATTATAGAATGTCATACTTTTTCTTGCAAGGAATTTTGTAAAATAACTATTATTAAATAAAAGATAATAGATTACCAACACTAAGATGTGCAAAGTAACAGATGAACATTAGCGAAGCTAGCTTAATGCTCTATAGTGATTTTGCAGTGGTATCAGATGTACATCAAGCACACAAACCAAACTTACAAGACGTACGAGTATACTCTATACCATCAAGGTGAAGGAGAGGTATCTCCACAATATCTATTTAAACAAACAACATTTGGCAATATAGTATTAAGTAAGGGCTACGATAAGCGACGACCAAAGTGACATACCGAGTAAATTTGGAAGGTTCTATCCCTACACACTCAAGAGTGTGACGATACTCATAAAAAATTAAAATAGGATGTCCAAGCTCACAAGTCAAGGAAAAGTTGCACAGGTTGAGATTGTTGAGTATGAGCATAGAGCCTATACATACCTTCAGCCTTCAATTTTGCAGTTTTTGGGGCCGTACCAGAAGGCATCGTGATTTTATACCCGCCCTCATGTTCAGGTAATACTCTACGGGACTTTGGTGTTGGTACTTCCTCCTTCTGACTGTTGCGAGTCATAGGGGGAGCCACCCTCCGCCTTGGAACAGAGGATGATGACCGAGCTGTGGATGCTGACTCAGGACGCGATATAGACTTAGTGCTTGATGTGGGCTTGGGGCTGGATGATGCATTCACCCTATCGCTACGTAACTTACTTTTCTTAATAATCCTCGCTACAAATATATAAGATGATAATTACAAACACACACAAGCTGTCTGCCCTCTGACCATGTGGCTCACCATGTGAAGTAGTCTAAACTAGTCAAACATATTATGTATCAATGTCCATCAAAGATGCATTCAGACATTTGCTGGTCAAAAATACACAAAAAATGTCTCAATCAAACAAACCTAAACTAAATTAAATTATAAGTGCTGTAAAATAGACATAATTTTTTTAAAATTAAAATGTTCAATACACCGTGGAACCAACCCTCCAGTTGTATACCACAAGTAGGCTTATCGAGCATCAACAGAGAATAATAGAAACATCGCTTTGCCAAGTCTAGTATTATCAGTTAACACTTAGCTATGTCTAAAATTTCCAGTGGACACTCTGTTAGGTCTGGTATTACAGAGAGACACTAACCTGATGTGGATAGAGAACGATCTTCCTCCTCTTCTTCCTCCTCTTCAACGTCTGTGGTACGAGGACTGTCCTGGTTAGCACCAGACCTTAGGAAGTGTTCAACCAGCCTGGTAGTAGCTGAGGAAGAGGTAGAAATGGTGTATACAACCAGTTAACTCACTGCATTGTTAGTCAGTTGAGAGCATACTCACCAATGCATTCACTTAGTCAGTACATTTTGGATTCGGCTTGAATACAATGCAGTGTCAAGTTAACAACAAAATATAGAGGTGGGTGAGGACTGCAAGGCTATATTCATCAACAGTAGACAGTATATATTTGAAACTAGAGAGGTTACCATCAAATGTAATCGAACAGTGATAAGAAAAAAAACTCACGTGTTGATTTCTTGATACCATCAGCTGTCTTTATTATTTGTACTTCTGCCTTTTTGTTATTCTGAATAAATATTAAGATTAATAGCTAAAACGAAGTTCAATATGACTCTGATTTCGTAAGAAGTGACTGCATAGTTGAAGACATCAAGTGAATAGTGTGCCCATCACAGTCATGAGTTTAGATCATATCAAACACAAAACCTAATCAGCTAACAAACCCATCAGCAGTTACACTAAGCAACAGATCTTGATATGTCAGGTGACCTACAATTCACATAGTGTGTGACCACCAGTCGGCACTACAATGTATGAAGAAACCCCACGAATTGGCAAGTTGAACAAGAGCTGGTCTTGAAGTTTAAGAAATTAGGCTAAATAGTAAAGCTCACCTGTGATGCCACTTTCTTAGCATGTTTGAGAATAGCTATGATGTCACCAAGCACAGTGATGCCAAGTTCCTTCAAGTAATCCTTATCCAGATCACCAAGCATATCCTTTTCAATTCTGTTCTCCACAAAAGACACGGCATAGTGAGCGGCTTGACTAGCTGGTATTCCAGCTGCCAGCAAGAACTGCAACCAGTCTGACAGAGTCTTTCCTAAGAAGATAATTAAATTTCCAATGAAAGTAATGAATCTACAACTTTTATGTCTACATTGGTTTTGGTAAGCCTAAGCTGTTGTGAGCAATAGTTTGGGTTACCTTAGTAGCCTACTGCTTAAATGGTCGGAACAATAACAGTTGTCTCGGTTCACACTCTTAATACTACGTATCAAGCTATGTGCCAGATACATGTACGTTACAATCACCAGCTGCTGCGGCATTACAGCTGTTACCACCTTGACCTATAACGTAATTGTATAAACTACGTCTTTTATTGTGCTTGTAATTGCAATTTATAAATTTTTCTTGCAATTTCTCCTGCTTAATGGAGTAATAAAACAAATGAATATAATGACAACATCTCATGCTACTAAAATTGTAGGATTCTACTAACTTTGGGCTAATAAAAAATGCAGTGCATAAAATAATTTCAACGTGTCCTATAATTTTGTAACTGGATTATCCATAATGTTTGATTGAACTACTCCTTGGTACTCTCTCCTAAGACATTAGTTGAACTGAGGTAGACTTGGAAACTAAGGGTTGGGTAACAATAAGTATGGATACACTTTGATTGTACAGCCTACTTGTCTAGCTTTAACAAGAAAGAAGGAATCCCCCAAACTTTATAACTGGATTATACCTAATAATCTATTGGATTATTAGCTTGGTGCTGCCTGATAGTGTTAGTTGGTCCGGTGTGGGCTTCAAAAGATGCAGAGATCAAAAGCTGTTATAACATATAGTCAGGTTTGACCACTTTCTAGTACGAGTAGGCCTAATACCGATAGGGGAGAGCGGGGTAAGTTGGGACAATTTTTGGTTTTTTGGGAATAATACGGAGTCTAGAGGTCATAGCATCATCATTTTTTGCATGGAGGTACTTCAATATGTTGTCTAACTATAGCCTGAAGCTGACACATTGATAAGTCAGCACGGCGCGGTAATCCATGATTTGGCAGCGCATGTCAAACGTCCCAACTTACCCCACTGACGGGGTAAGTTGGGACAGGTGTGGGGCAAGTTGGGACACCATTGAAAATATAGATTTTAGATTTAGATTAGTCTCATTTTTGATCATGAACAGATAGAATTGAAATGTTACAATAATATTACACATATTTAAAATTGTTGCCACATGTATGTAGGTCAAAAAACATGTCTGTAAAAAACTGCTGGACTTTAATTTAGTTCGGCCTCGAAGTGTTTAATTTTTTTTATTACAAGATAGTCTAGGGAAGGTATGAAAATTGTTTTGATGTATAAGAGAATTTTTTTGTTAAGTAAATCTTTGTTAGAATAGGAGGATACCAGCTTGAACATAAAAAATCCTTAATTCGTTTGGCGCCTTATAGGTGTAATAACTTATAATAGCTCTATTAGCTGTAATAATTTATAAAGCTCTTTTTTGACTAGTTCCAGTCTACTTATGCATATTAGACTTAAAACTATAAAATAAACTAGCGCATCGTAGGTGACCATTTTTCTAATTTTGGTACAGCAAAAGTTTCTTAAAGTAGTACAAGATTCAAAATATAGGTATTTTAGTTAGTAAGTTCATATTTTGGGCTTCAAAATGACATGCAACTTGACTTGGTTGAACATGTACAAATGGCTGTATTTGAACCCCAAAAATCGTTGAAATATAGTGATTTTGTAAAAGCTCAGGAAATTTTGCCAGGAATTTCCAACTATTCATTGATGTCACTTGTCTGTTCAGTATGAAAGAGCATTCACATAGTTGAACAAAGAAACAAAGACAACCAAGGAGAGAGTGTTAGTTATAAATAGGTCAATTGTTACCATTGTTACTGTGGGAATAATGCTGTTTACAATTATAGTTTAGTTTATTGTACTAGTGCACATGACTAGTTGACCTATTAAAACCAATTGTAAGCAAGCCCATGTTCATTGACAAATTTCAGCAAATCATCGGGGCAAAAGTAGAATCCCCTTTACACATTAGTAGTTGAAGAATTAAGCTATGTACATGTTGCATGAATACTAAATATAGACCGGTGATTCATAGTAATTTGCATTAGAACAATCAGTGTTTGGGGTTTGGGGTTTGGGGTTTGGGGAACTAGTAGTCAACGTGCCGCTTGATTGCACTAGTGATAACCTGAACAAGTGACGTCACTTATTCACCTATTGTTGAATAGCTGAGCATTTTTAGCAATATATAAACTTTACAGTCTGATTACACTGAAGTAAATAAAGTAAATATAGTCAATTTGCATATCATCTTGAAGCTAAAAGTGTTACCTAACTGACTAGAAGGGTCAAATCCTCAAAAATTGAATACTTTAAGCTTTAAGTTTGTCACTTAAAATAAATAGAATATAAAACCAAAACACCAGAAATAAACCGATACTAGAAAATATAGTCAAAAATGCTGATTTTTACTATAGTTACTAATAGAGTTTGATGTACAATTGAACAACGGACACTCTAGATAAAATGAAATCATTGAGCAGAAAAAAGATTGTCGAATTTTAATTCCACTTGGCAACCCAACCCAGAGTTCATGGCAGCATCTATGACACAGGCGATAGTAGTCCATCCGCCTCATTCATATGATGGAGTCGATCCAACCTGCATCTTTCTCTTGGTGCTAATTACCTTTCCTGGGTTTCGGACAGTGGTAAATGGATATTTACAGATGGAAAACCTATAACTTTGTAAATAGATTATCGATGATGTTTGATTAAACTATTCCTTAGTACTCTCACCGAAGATGGCAGTTCAACTGGGGTTGGGTAACAATAAGTGTGGAGAGACATTGAGTGTACATGTATATAGCCTACTTGTCTAGTTTGAACAACCAAGAGTGAATCCCCCAAACTTTATAACTAAATTATACCTAATGATCTATTGAATTATTAGCTTGGTGCTGCCTGATGGTGTTAGTTGGTCTGGTGGGGGTTTCAATAGGCGCAGAAACGATGTTCGAAGTGTAGGTATGGGTAGGAAAAGGATGTAGTTTGTACATTGTGTTGGTGCTACCCACTGCTGTCAGGGTCATGAGTAAAGTGAGGACAGAACAGAGATCAAAAGCTGTTATAGCAATGAGTCAGGTTTGGCCTGTTTCTACTACGAGTAATATCAATACTAGCTATAGTGCCATCCCCACACAGGATTGGGGTTCTTTACCAAAGTCAAATGCTATCCAAGATTCATCAAACAACTTTTAGTTAGAGAAAAGGTGAAATTACAGTGTCATCTTGGATTCATATCATTCCACAAACATAATTTATTGTTACAAATGGTGTCCCAACTTGCCCCACTTCCAGCGTCCCAACTTGCCCCACAATCCCAATTTTTTGTAAAACACAATTTTTCATTAAGATTTTTGACTTGAGCTAATTTTAACTTTAGTTGCTGTAACTAGATACTATAGAGTCTCTATGTGTAAATTTTCAAAACTATGGAGTCATTCTTTCATTAAAAAAATTAGAAACTTGTCAAGAAAGAAAAATTTACTTAAACATGCAAATATTACATTATTGCAAATTGCAAAAAAAATATTTATTCAACTTAAAAAACAAAATAGTGGGTTATGTTTATTTATGTTGATCTAACCTTTGGTCCATACCATAAAAATGTAATGGGTCTCATAATACCCAAAACAGCCCTGTCCCAACTTACCCCGCTCTCCCCTACTACTTATAATAATTATCATTCCAACACAGGATTGTAGTTCTTTGTCTATGCTGAATGCCCTCCAAGATTCCTCAAAGAACTTTTAGTCAGAAAAGGTGATATTACAGTGCCATCTTGGATTCGTACCATTCCACAAACATAATTTATTATCTCAAATGGGCAAGCTGAGTGTCCCAACTTGCCCCACTCTCCCATTTTTTTGTAAAATAAAGCTTTTACTACAATTTTTAACATGAACTAATTTTGAGCTTAGTTGGTCTAACTAGATATAAGGTCTCTTTCTGCAAATTTAAGGTCTCTATCTGCAAATTTAAGGTCTCTATCTGCAAATTTTTCAAACTATTGGGTCATTCTTTCATTTAGAAAATTAAAAACTCAGCAAGAAAAAGAAATATGCTCAGACATGCAAATATATTACATTATTGCAAAGTGCAATAAATTATTTATTCAACTTAAAAACAAAATAGTGGGCTACGTTTATTTATGTTGGTCTAATCTTTGGTCCATACCATAAAAATGTAAGGAACTTATAATACCCGAAGCCTTGTCCCAACTTGCCCCACGTCCCAACTTTCCCCCGCTCTCCCCTACCCGATATTGAGCTTGGGTAGGTTCTACCTGATCTTCACATTCTGTTAACCAGTCGAGGAGTGAATATGATAGGCCCTAAATAAAAAGGCACTTCAAACAAATTATGGCACGATATAGAATGCTAAAGAATTTCTGCTAAGGAAAGCAGCCTAAAAGTAGAAAATGACAACGTTAAACTATTTCTTTTAAATAATATATTATTATATTCATGTCAAGCAGAGTTCGTAGATTCTGAAAGTATGAAGTAATAGTCCTATCATTAGCCTAGAACAAAGAGCGTTCTTGCTTTTGCTATTACTGCATGCAGGTAGGCCTATTATTAAATTAGAAAATTGGAACAAATTTTAATGAAAAGATTGGATAGATTTTTCAGGTCCAATTTAGTTTTTGACCAAATAACCTCTTTACTATAACTATAGATTTTATATTATATTATTATTTAGTCTACTATCTATCTAAATTTATAGCCTATTCATATTGCAACAATTAAATTGAGAAATTTAAGTTTGAACCAAGTCTTGTTTGTGGCCTCTCCGACTCATTCTGATCCTTTCTTAATTCTTTTGATTGATGATTTTTAGCTCGAGTCAGTGTCGTTCGGTAACATACAGGCAATTTTTAAAGTTTTAGTTAAGAGCTGAAGCTTTAAATTTGTTTATCTTAGAAGATATTAACAATTACAATACAATTACAATAATTATAATAAATAATTAATAATAAAATAATTAAACAATAAAGATGTATATATATAACTTTATTTAATGTGCAATGTAACATAGTGTAGGCCTACATGTAATAAATATCAGCATCGTGTTTTTGTTTTTCATATTCTATATTCATATTCATATTATAATTATTGAAAACTTATATGAATATAATATAATTGTTTAATAATAATTATTATAGCCTATTTAATTCTATCAATTATTAATATCTTCGAATTTAATCAAATTAAAAGTTTCAAGTCTTAACTAAAACTTAACTTCTACTTTAAAAATTACTTGTATGTTACCAAACGAAACTGGCTCGAGCTAAAAACCATCAATCAAAAGAATTAAGAAAGGATAGGGTCAGAATCAGAGGCCACAAACAAGACATGGTTCAAATTTAAATTTTGTTTAACTTACTTTCTGACATAACTTCAATCAGTAATTGCAAGGAAGCTAGTGAGCAAATGCTTTAGACCAAAATAAATGTACAACCAATGCAATCTACTTCACCAAGATACTACACGACTCCCAATTAAACAATCGCTCTTCTGGTTTCATATATCTGCAGGACCCTGAAACCTGGTCCTGGTCCTAGACCTGGTAGATGCGACTGATCGAACCAGCGTGACATTTATCCTATTTAAAAGGCTAAAGCGCATTTTTCCTATTAGATGATAATATTGTTATTATTATTCGAATACTACGTACAAGTGTAAAAGCAATACATTATAATATTATTATACATGTATTATAACTCACATATTCAAATGTGGTGCAAGTTTATGTACTACTATGCAGTGTTATCAACGTGTACTATTATAAAGCAGCATCAGATTGGCTTTGTGCATTAGACACTCACCAAAGCAGTGGAATAGCAGGAAGTGGAATTTTTTTTTCTGAATAATAGTCTACAGCAATTCACTTCTAGGTTGCACCCTCCAGTTTTATCACTTTATTATTATCTAACCTGCACTGACCATTACCAGTCACAGTACATTGTGATTATTATTCAGTAACAAGAACAAAATAGTGGATGATGTAAAACAATTTATTAAGACCTGCTATTCTTGTTAACAACAAATTCTGAACTTCAAGTCATTAGATAGCAAAACAGTGTAATCATTTATATCAGGTAATAATTATAGCTTTGACCTACACTAAAACAGGAAAATATAACGACTGATAAACTTCTTGGTAAAATACAAAACATCAAAAACAGTCTTGTGATTTCATGGAGGTCACAAATCCAAAAAGATTCTTCAGTTTTATTGCTCTTGAACCATAAAAACAATTCAAATGGGCACATGAAAACTGTAAATTTATTGAATTGAAGAATAAAATAAAATAAAATAAATAGCTTGAATGTCACTCTTCCCTATAGGAAGGTACGCAAATTATAAAGTATGAAAACATCTTATGTTCATAAATGATAACAAATGCAGAACATATATACAACTTAGAAAAAAATTGCGAAAAAAATTTAGCAGGTCAAAATTTTAGAGAGCAATTGTTGCACTATGTTAGCAAACACTCATCAGCTGTTCTAAGAAAATGCCTTAATCTGAGACCTTAGAGCAAATATAATGTTGTCCAAAGAGTTTCGACCCAGTGTCATGTTGTATTGAATTACATTTGCTACTCCATTCACTCAAATGTACTATGTACTCGTATGTTTAGACTCACAGCCTTCGAGAAAGAAGTTACACTGCTTCGTAAACACTGAGCTAGAAGATAGTCAGCTCTTTACTGCTTTCTGCTTTTTCCCCCTGTACAAAATATTTGAATGTATTGTACATGTATATACATGTAACACTGTGAATGTGGTAATGAAAAGCACTATATGCAAGCTCATTGTAGTCAGCAGTTACATGTAATTTATTTCCACTCATTTACTGTATATTATAGTCACGGTATAAAAATAATATCTTGCAGGTAATTTTTGACATTGACTATCTCGGGTACTGGCAGGTTCAGAGGTCATTGGTTTACATGAAGCAAGTGAACTGATTAGCGTCCTAATATTTACATGTACAAGGAATATTGAATTGCAAAGAAAGCCATTAGCAACCCATATGCTAAAATTCCTCGTACGTTCAATTCCCTGAAATATCACAGATGATTGAAAGGAGGTGGTGAGGTAATCAGGTCAAGGTTTTCTACATAATTTAAAAGGAAGTACATCTATATTTCTACACTCACCTTATTGACTACCAGATCATTCTGCCGTACAAAGTCCCTTCATACCTCTTGATGATTTGCACAATGTCATCACTGAGAGATGACAAGGTCTGGTTGAGAGGTATTAATTGAGATACACTGCTTAGGATCTTCCGGTTCTGCTGAACATCTGATAGCAAGCTTGGTGTAACCTTTGTGTGAGACCGATCCTTGGTAATACATGTATCTTAATTTGGGAAAACATGATTGTCCGTGGACTGTGAGACGTCCATATCGATATTATCTCCAGGTAGTGGTACAGGAAGTCCAGAGTTATTTTGTTCCACTGTGAGTCTAAATATGTATTGAGAACCTCAGAATTACAAAGGTGCATCACTGAAAACATGTGCCATGAAAAACAAGGGCAATAGGGAACATGCATATCTAGAGTCACTGCATTCTGACCTGATATTCTTATTTTAAACTCACTGGCTGAATCTCCAGTTATACTCAATGTTATCTAAGCACCTCTTCATCCACGCTGGTAGTCGGTCTTGGAGGAACTTGGGAATCTTGGGATCATAAGATCGAGAAAGTGAAGATATTGTGATGTTCAGATGTGCATAACTGTAAGATTAATCAGGGTTGATTCGATTTAAGAATGATGAAAATCTAATGCAAGAAACGAGTGCAGCGTACATATCTGTTTTTAGAGGCGTTTAGAAAAAAAGCATACAGAACATAAACGCTACCCACCATCCAAGAAAACATCGAGCAAATGAGAACATATTATACTATGCATTGTATAATTGTGGAAATTGAGCAAAGAGGTTCAACCTGATATCATAAAACATAAGATGAAATCCACAAGAACATTTTACAAATATCTTTGTTTGTGTGATAGACCGAGTATTCAGTAACAAAATATACAGTGCAAGTATTTAAAAAAGACAATCTACAGATGTAGCACTTACTTTCTGTATAAGAATGGACAGAAACTTTCAACCAATATCCGGACAAACATTGACAGTTTGTTTGTCATTCTGCCACCCAAAAAGGTTTTCACTCCATTCATCCGCTCAATGCCATTGTTGATATTTATCTTCAAGAGATGACCAGGATGGTAACAGTTTGCTTATTTCCAACAACATCACACTGGTAAAAAAACCAATTGAATGCTATTCCTTATATACATACCATTGTAGACACAAAACTCACGTTCACAAAACTCACCTCCTACACAGCCATGCAACTAGTGCCTCTAACATTACCAAACCTGCAGTTTAATTCTATATACCTTAAAATCTGTAAATCGAAGTAGTTTGGTTCTCACTGGGCACCCGGCTTTGATTGATGGATGTAGAAGCTGCCTCTGCCTGACTACTGCGTGATCATCCTTCTGCAAGTCCTGCATTTGCAGAGTAAATAAAAGGAAGTCAATTTTAAACACATCAACATAACATTATAACAAAGTTATGTGAACCGAGTGATTAAAATTCTGTCTCGCACTTTTACCTTATGGAAATCTGAGTATTAAAATTCTAATATTTATGGCTTTTTTGCAGCTACGTTTAAATAACAAGTTAGTAACAATATAAATCTACCAACATAAAGGAGTTGAGGCTAAAAATAAAATGATACATTGACGACTAATTCAGTTTTAAAGTTTGAAAAAAATTTAAAAAATATGCAACATACATACTTTCTTCTTTTGGTAGATAGCCTTAGATCTTAAATGGTGATCTTGTCCATGTCGGTAGTCTAAAAACTTTAAACTATGAGCCATGCAAAAGTAGTTCTCCTTATCAATCTTCACTCTCTTACTGTCCCACATATTGCATCCTGTAAATGGGTATAAAGTGAATAAAGACATGTACTTGTACAATTCTATACTACATGTAATTTAATTGTTTTAGATTCATGTAGGTCTACATGGACTTATATAAAATACTATAAAGACATTAGTGTAGTGACTAAATAATTGCTATAGTGTAGTACGGAGTTGCATATTATGTAGACTTACATGTACATCATACAGTATAATAGTACACAACTATAATACATGAAAATAATGTTTCCTAAATGAACCTAGAGGAAACAAAGCAAATCTATTAAAGTAACAACGCTGATCACTGAGAAATAAACTGTAGTGTTATTCACATATAAGGAGTGCAATTTCTTGCTTCAGTTGTTTGTAGGCTGCTGTTCAATAAAGTAATCTTACTGTACTGAATGATAGAGTCTCTAACTGGTAACTGCGAACAGCAAGGCATCAGGCAATTTCCTATGGCATTGGGTCTTCCCACGTACAGTCACACTACTGCTACCAGGACCCAGCAGTCCAACCATTCCCCACAGCTTTGCAGAGACCACTTTGGCTAGCTCAGCCTAGCTATAGAGGTAGCACCCACACCACAGAGTTTTGCCAAACTCAGACCTCAACGGCTACTACGGGGAGGGGGGTTGTTGTCACACTTTTCTCTCTTTGTTCAATTGGACTTTCCCCTTGATGTTAGGCGCCTCAGTTACCCAGTCGGACACAACTTTATTATCCTAATATAAGTCAACGTGAATATTGAATTTTATTACTTGTTAAAACGAAGTTGTTAGAAAGCAAGTGAAGTGTATATACATTCTACATAATTTATATACAATGTATGTAGGCCTACACTTTGCTTGCTTTCTAATAACCTTGAAGTTTTGTTACATTTTTCCTGATCAACTCCACTTTGTTGTCACTTACACTTATATGTAGGCCTATAAACAATAATTTATACAATAATCATAATATTAATAATAAACAATATAAAATAATAAAATATAAATATAAAAATATTTAATAATTAATAATTATTATCCTAAATTATATTTATATTCTATCAATTATTTTATAATTAGGCTTATGGCCTAAATATAAAATAGTATAAATAATAATATAATAATAATCATAATAATGATGGTTTTTTAATCCAAAGGTCAGGTGCTTAAGACTGGAATTATATTATATATATATAAAATAATTATTAGCTGGACTGAATTCACAACCAGCCTTGAGCTGTGGATTGAATCTAAGATCAAAATATAATTCCAGTCTTGAGCAGGTTTTAGATTAGAAAAATCAAAATAAAAGTTATCTTATTAAAAAAAAGTATTAGCATTAATTAAGTATATAGTATAGTTATAGTAAAGTAATATAGCCTAATAGTATAGATTTATTTATATTTTAATTAGTTAGTTTTGGTATAACTGTGCTTGCCTGAAATCTTTATGATTATGGTTAGCTCCCCCGGTCATCCTTAAGTGATGTAAAATATTAGTGTTATAATGCGTTGTCATATTACACATATTTTTACATTTACATTAACATTATTTTACATGACTATCCTTGTACTTAGCACATGAGCATGGCAAACTACGGATTCAGGAAACTAGTCCTGGACTTTATGGGTCGCACCCACTATATCCAGGACCAGGTTTCAGGGTCCTGCAGATATATGAAACCCGCTCTTCTCTTCGCTCTTGAACTTACAAGATCTCTTATTCTATCTCACAATCAAAAGAACATATTCCGCGTTCATGAAACAACTACACACGAAACCGTCGGTGATTCGACTTCATTAACGATGTATTTACTGCTAATTTACCCGTTAGCACTGCATAAAGAAATTAACGCCCGCGCTACATTTGTGGCGACAGGCAGCTGATATACGAGTATAAAGTTGTCCTCTCTCATCAGAACAAACTAGTGGGGAAACAACTGCGCAATTGTTAGCATTAACAAGGTACTTATTGTGTTGTATTGTATAATTCTGCATTTCCTCTAATAGAAATGTTAAACAATTTTACCACATACACTATCAAGACATCAACATCGAGTCCCGGCACTCCATAAATATACTAGGTGCCACCTTTGACACAGACCTCAATTTCCACACTCACGCTACTGAAATATCAACTAAAGCCAATGAGATAATTTATCTAATCTCAAAACTTAAAAAATATATAATAAATATGAACGTTCAAGAGTCACTTAAGACCTATAAAACATTAGTCCGCCCCATATTGGAATATTGCTCAGCTATCTATTTAGAAACTGCTCAAAAAACAACAGATTTAATAGAAAGAGTACAAAATAATATCTGCACCCAAAAAATTTTCTATCACAAATGGCCGATTGCTTTTAGACTTGCCTACGCTTCATAGCCGAAGACTTTTTTTTCACAAATTCACACATAAAAGTTATCAAAAAACAAATCCTCAAAGCACATCTTACATCTTGTACAAAAATCTAACAGACATCAACGCTCTTTACGTAGCAACTGCCTCATAATCAAACCTTCATACAGAACCAATTATGGCAAATCAACCCTATTAAACCTTCTGACATAAATTTACATTAAATAATATTCCTTCCAAAAATCTTTTATCCTTTTACATGAATTAATAAATATACAATCACTTAAACTCAATTTTAGGCATTATGTCCCATTATGGCACACTATTTAATTATTATTGTTGACAAGCACAGCTCTATATATACATAATGTGTGAAGTTGTTGATTTGTAGGAGAGTAACATTAGCCCCTTTAACTTAGTACTGTTTATTTACAGAATTGGTGGCTAATTACATGTAAATTCCAAGTTGACATTCCGCATCAATACTACTAATAACTAGGTTTCACAGTCATGTGGTTGTGAGGGCTAGTAAACTAGTAGTCATCAAGTAAGATGGCTGGAGCAGAGCTGGTATCTGTCAAGGATTATGAGCTGAAGGCTCACTCACTGCTGAGTAAACCTGTGGCTGATTTTATATCTGGGGGAGCTGGAGATGAAGAGACTTTGAGAGATAACACTGAAGATTTTAAACTGTAAGGACATAAAAAGATAAAAAACGTTTTTACAATTAATAATTGCATTTTGAACAAACAAAAAAAATGTAACTAAAAAGTAAATTTCTGCATGGTAAACTCCAGCGTTGAATTTAGAAATCAAGATGTTCTTAATTTTATATTCATAATATTCAACTCTACCATGAAGTATGTATCCATGGTTACTAGATTCCTACTGATATACATGGAAGTCAGCGTGTTTACTACTCCACATGTACTGTATATACAGAATGAGTGAACAATACCAACTTTGTTACAGCCTGCGTTTCAGACCTCAAATGCTTATGAATGCCTCAAACACAAAGTTAAGCACAACTTTATTGGGACAGAAAATTGATTTTCCTGTTTGTATTGGACCAACTAGCATACATATGTTGGCACATCCAGAGGGAGAAATTGCAACTGGAAAAGGTACAATGTGGGTTTTAGCTACGTACAATGTCAAACTACTATTGCACTCTATATTAATGTGTGTGTATCTTAGTCATTTTATATTTATTAGCATTGGATGTTTTGTCTCGGTTTGTCTAGAAAGAATTATTTTGTTGAGGACAGATTTCAACTACTATTTAATCTTTAGTCCGTTTGTAGTGTAAAACGTACATGGAATACATGAGGCATTGGAGGTTGTTACATTGTACAAGGTGATAGCTGGACTGGACTTTAAACCCCATTGCTGGATAACCCAATTTTACTAAAAGATTTACCTTAATGGCATATTCTCCTTGGTTACAGCCGCAGAGGCCTTGGGAACATGCATGTGCATGAGTACAATGTCAAATACCAGCATAACAGAGCTAGCTGATAAAGTCCCAAACCTTCTGAAGTGGTTCCAGCTTTATATATGCAAGTAAGATAGAGACAGAAATGTTTTCACATTTCTACATGTAAAACATTCTGGCTTGACCTCGATGCGTTGATTACAATTTATGAGGATTAATGGTTCGGACACTTTTCCTTACATTTTCATGCATAAATTACATTGTTGTTATGAAAATTTCCTACTGGTCTCGAATGACAGACAATAAGGGTGAAACACAGGAATTAATTGCAACACCAACACAGATAAAATCAGTACCGTACTATGCCGGTAGCTAATTCCTATCAACTTACTGAAATGACCATAATTTCGTTGTCAGTTTTGTTGCAATGGATGGTGCAACTTCCATGGATAAAGTGCATGATCACACCAGCTTACTTGAACACTAATTTGATAGCACATGTAGATGTTGTAAGTTTTTGAATAGTTGCGCTATAATAATTGCTTACATGTATCAGTTGTGAGCATCTGCCTTACACATCTAGAGATCCAGAGGTAACCAAGGAGCTAGTAAGAAGAGCAGAGAGAGCAGGGTGTAAAGCTATTGTGGTCACTGTGGATACTTTGGAAACTGGAAATCGGCGAAGAAACGTACGGAATGGGTTCAAGCTCCCTCCTCACCTCCAGTAAGTTACTTGTAAGGTACTCACTCTATCTGCGATGTATTGATTAGTATAAGGCAGCCTAAGTGGAAGGATTGAACTGGATTCACTTTATTCATGTGATTTTGTGAAACGTTAGTGGGCTAGTAAGGTATACATGTAATTGATAACTCATAATACGCCTACATGAAATTACCACCATAATAACATCATTGTTATGCTTCATGTATGTACATTGTAGTTCTTCATGTATGTACATTGTAGTTCTTCATGTATGTACATTGTAGTTCATTAATCGTATTGTGGATGTAACTGTGTATATAATTACAACTGACTCTAAGGTTCAAGAACTTTGAAGGGATGATAAGGACAGATGGTAAAGGCTACCTGGCAGAGCTCCATGAGTTACTCGATACAAGTCTGACCTGGGAGGGTGTGAAATGGATAACATCAATTACTCACCTACCTGTAGTAGCCAAAGGCATACTCACAGGTGTGTTATCATTCCTTTTCATTGTAACAATTTGCAGGCCATATGTATGCCTACCTAGGTGTCCTACCGAGACCTTGGTGGGCTGGAGATAGCACAATCATATTTTATATTAGGCTAAACATAATATTTTGTCACTATATAGACTCATGTCTTATTCAAGACTCATGAAAAATTATATAATTTTATCAACCAGAGATCTGAAAACTGATTGGCTGATAATTTGATAAATATTGTTCTACTTCCTGTTTCTGGTCTGTAATGGTACAGTAGAACTGAGATGGCAGCTCTCTATTTGAATAGACGAAACTGTAAATAATTTGTATGATATTGAGATACACTACAGATATACAACAAGATTTTTTCCAACATCACGTCATTAGATAGAGGTGCTCCATGACCAAGTAAGCTACATGGATGTTGTTAACTATATGTATCACTAAATCGAAATAGGCTATTAATAACTTACAATGTATTATTTCAGGTACGGATGCCAAAAAAGCTTTAAATGCTGGGTGCAGAGGCATATATGTTTCCAATCATGGTGGCAGGCAGTTGGACCATGTATCATCTTCAGTAGGTATCCTAGTCTAGTTAGTAATAGCAATCTACATGAATGCAGAGTTGTCACTGTGTGATCACTTAAAGTCACTGAATGGTCACTGTGTGGTTGCTACATGGTCACTGTGTGATCACTTTATAGTCATTGAATGGTCACTGTGTGGTTGCTGCATGGTCACTGTGTGGTCACCATACCACCGCTGGTAATATTTTACTGCTATGTGTTACAGAATTCTGTATGTTGAAAGTGCAACACATGTGCTGACAATGACACTGTTGAAAAGTCTTCTAAAATAATGTAACACAACGTCATGTACTCAATGGCTTACAGGGGACACGTTACAGGTTCTAATTCTTCAGTTTGGTTTCCACGTCATATAATATTGTACGATAATGATGGACTCAGCTTGAGAATGTATTTTCATTGCCATTCATCGACTTTTAATTACCCTCATGTCAGGAATTGGGTCAAACATGACAATTTCTCTGTGTGACTCCCATATTAGTGAAGGGGTTCCCCTAAGGATCGTCAGCAACTTGAAAACTCTTGGAGAGTTTGGTTGAATACTGTTAGTAGCCACCACCCTTTGGTGACAATCTTACTTTAGATAATGGCCCTACCAGAAGTAGTAGAAGCTGTGGATGGTAAAGCAGAAGTCTACATGGATGGTGGTATTAGAGGTGGTACAGACGTTCTTATGGCTTTAGCGCTAGGAGCAAGAGCCGTATTTGTAGGGAGACCAGCTTTGTATGGTCTTGCTGTTGGTGTGAGTATTTTATTAGATACGAAGTTCAAGACAACCTAAGTTTCCTAGAGAGACATAAGTAATAGTATAATTAGCCGTGACATGTTTGTACAGATCTGCACTGACCCCTATGTATTCATCAAATCCCTATTGTGTGATGATACTGAATGGCGAATCAAATGGCTTCTCATGTGATGTAATTAATGTGGAATATACATGATTGTACACTCTTATCCTCAATGCTAACAGTGGCAGAAACGTTGGCATTTATATCATTCCATAGGAGCAGCAGAGGGTGGAATAACGAGCATGTGTTTTAAATATACTGTACGTCGTGTAATGAGCGTATCCGTGAAGATTACAGTCTAACTACATGTATATTGTACACCTGGGAAACACTCAAGTCTCAAACAGTGTATTTTACATTTTTAATATATCGGATTATTTCTTATTTCAGGGTGAAAAAGGGGTCAAAGATGTCCTAACTATCATAAAGAAAGAGATGGAGCTTTCTATGAAATTATCAGGTAAGTTATACTTACATGTACATATATCTCAAAGAATGGCCTTTGTATATGACAGCTAATTGCAAATTGTAATGATACTAAATTTTTTACAGTTATTACGATCTATCTATCACTACAGTAAACTAAACAGCCACACAATATGTCTGCCTCAAGAATCTAGACGGCACACGTCAGTTTTCTATCTCAAAACACAGCATCGGTAGCATCACATAGTTAATTGAACCTAGAATCTAAACTTTCCATCTGCCAGTACCATTTTCAAAGGAATTTATGGTCCACAGGACCCACTATATCATGTGAAAGTGTCACCACAACTCCGTTCCCTCCACCACCCTCCCTTGAACTACTCACTTTCCACCACTGATAATAATGAAAATGACTAGATTTCGTTTACATATTTTGCAGGAGTGGCTGACGTAGAGCGCATTCCCAAAGATTTTGTTAGATTCAAAGGTCTGGCTAAACTTTAAAATTGAAAGTATTGAACAGACAGACATAGCAGTCAACAAATATCCATTCTTTAGTTGTCCATTTACAAAGACCGAATAAAGTGTGGTATTGCTGAGGTATACATTTTTATTTTCTTTACAGTAGTTGAACACAGCGGTGAAAGGTGTGCAAAGTTGACTAAAATTTAATTTTAAACTTTTTACTCATGCTCCCAATCTATTTATGTTAGCTGCAAACAATGATCTTAAACTATCTGGACATACGACTAAAAAAATGTGCAATGTATGTTGGATTTGAGACTTGCTCATACTTTATAACATAAGGTATATTAGAATCACCGGAGACCAACAACAATGTATAATGTTTACATTTCTCCCAATGTCCAAATTACATCTCAACTAAACAAAACTGAAAGGTTTTCCACTGAGCTTAATAACTACATTTTTAGTGGCTGTGTGATTTAAGTGTGGTTTGCTCACATTTTACCACCTTGAGGGCCTGGAATCATATATTCAGCTTCATTGACAGGTTAGAGATCGTGGTTAATCCCAGGTGTAGGATTGGTATTTCTGCAAGCAATTTATAGCCTTGCACAGCTCCAATTTAGTACTGTGTAAGTGAACAGAAATTTGACGATTTATGGGCTGTGTAGGAATAGAGTAGGTCACTAAAACCAGTTTTGGATCATAGCAAAATATTGGGACATTTCAGTAAGCAGACACATCAACAAGATGGTGTGCCCAGTAGTAATGATCATTATACATATACATGGAAATTGATCATCTACTCACTGTTCAATGTATTCTGTTTGATCATAATACTTTGGTGGTGGTCAAAAACTGACAGAATGCAAGATGCTAGCAGAGCGAGCCAGGCCTATATGTGAAGGAAACCACCTGCTTGTCTGCTAGTCAGTCTTTGCAAAAGTTATCATCTCTCTATTATAGAGAAAATATATCCCAGAGAATAATCCATTAATTTGGCAACAGTTCACTACTTATTTTGACAGGTTAATATACCTTTGTATTATGATGCAGTGCATTTGAATAGAATTCAAACTGTATTAACCGTGAAACTTAGAAAACATGATATAAAATTATTAAAAAAATAAAACACATTGAGAAGCATTATTAGAGATCAAAGCCATCCATATTTACTGTATAAAATAAGTGGAAAGAGACAAAAATATTGATATCTTCCTCAAACAGTTTTTCCAGAATCAAAAGTAAGCATAGACTTCTAACTTATAGAAAGGTAACTGTAGACACTTTCAACAGCTAACCACAACCTTATGATAAGAGTCATGAGAGATTACAAACAATGCTTTTGGTGTGACTTTCTTGGGCTTCTTACAACAGCAGTAAGCTACGACCACTATCAGGGCAATAACTATAACAGCTGCAGCCGTTCCAATGATTACATACACCCAAGTTTCCAAACCTTTGCACTTGCCTAAAATATATCAAACACATGTACAATGTACATTGTATGTGTTGTGATAAATTCCCTTGTAAATATTTTTATTTTGTGCACATTATTGACATTGTGCCCTAGCTCTGAGTGCACATTCAATGGCCCATACTAGTAATGAACTACCAAGTTTTATACGGCTCAGTGTACATTGGCAACCCTTGTAGATCTTTAGAAATAGTGAGAGACATTACAATCTCTTACAGAAAACCTTCTGACCTCTTTGTGATCTAGAACTAGAATTTGGGTGTATGCACTGTAGGTGCACAGGCATCAGAATAATTTGTCTTTCATGAGAAGTTATGTTCTCTTGTAAGCACATAGGGTGACAACTCTGACACTGCTCTACTGTTGGATATACAGATGTAGATATGGATTTATACCTGAAGGACATTCACAAGCGGGCTCAGCTTCAGGTTGTTCCTCACAGACCTCTTTGTCTGAGCAGGTTGTATCAGTGCAGGGTATGGCACATATTCTACCCGGTTCATCAGCGTACACAGACAGATCCATAGAATATTCTAGAAGCATGTTCAAACACCAAGCTCAATGTACATGTTGATATATTATATGCATTTACATTGTAACAGAAGTAGGAGATTCTGGAAGTAGAAGCTTTAAACAAAACCCATATTTTTTTTAATTTTAATTAATATCATCACTACCCTACATGTTTGTAGCATCCATGTGGGTATTAAGTTGATAACTTGAAAAATGTCGCCTAAAGGCATTGCTCACATCAGCTAAATTTCAAAATAACATTTACATTTTTATATTTTAATTATATTTATGACTAGAAAATAATTTCTCAGTATAATAAAAGTCTGGCAGTGTGATATTGGTAAAGCAACTTAGTTATCGTTTATACATCAACTTGACTATCCAGTAGGCAATAAGGTTCAAAGTTCAATATGCTGAACTTTGAACCCTATTGTGTACCGAAGTGTGCTTGTACATTACATCTTAATGATCTTACTAACCAAAATGCGGTCACTACCGATGGTCACTAGTTTAAAAGTTCTAGTGTGAACCATACGTTAGGATATCATAACAAGATACCAACATATTGGATGTAATGTAAGTGTAAGGTGTACTGTATATTTGGCCCACATCACTATATTGTACCATCATACCTGGTTTGCACGTACAGTTGTAATAACCATCTAAATTTGTACAGGCAGCATTTGGACTGCAATCATTTAGTTCAGAATCTGCACACTCATCTACATCTGCTATGGTTGGTATGCCGGTCACCCCTGTAATATTGCATAAATATGGTGTACACAATGTTTGCTGTGTTAGTAGTAGTACTACACTATTGAAAACTCTGCTGTATTCTTCTCAGTCTTCATGTGCTACATCTGATCGAGTTACATAAGAAGTATGATGCAATTTATTTACAGTAAGTCATGAAAATATAATACGTGGGCGTGAATATAGCACCATAGGGTTCTGTCAGCCAGTGAAATAAGTGTAGGTGGATGAAACTATTTTGCAACACGAGGACTTGTTGCTGTTGTTCTCAGTATTTGTGATAGCTTAACTATCTCAGGGTCACAAGTACAAATTCACCCACATGGTCACTAATGATAACTCACCCACAATAGCTCAAGGGAATTTACGACTGTTCGAAAATTTCTGTTGGAAACAGGACGTTCCAAAAGCGTTCGCACCCCAACCACAAACGAACGTTTTCGAACATCCTGTTTCTAATCGATATTTACGAAATATCCCTCTACCAGGTCAAGATCACTTGTGATAGCTCATCTTACTCAAGGTGACTAGTAACTGCTCACCTAACTCAGGGTCGCTTGTAATGCCAGAAATTTGCTGCAGGAACTCTGCTGAGTTTGCTGGGGCAGCTTTTGCTGGATCATCGTCATCATTCTCCTCCACTTCTATGGTGCTGTTGACTATGAGACTGCCACATGAAACTTTAAACACTCCACAAACTGTGATCCGGAAGATATAGCGTCGAAAGGTGTCGCACACCACTGTCTGTAATTAGAATGAAATAAACCACCTGTAGATTGTGTTCTTGTGTACTATAATGTACATGTACATGCATAATTTTTACTATCATGAAATATGGTATTGGGTATAATGGTAGAGTTCACTCAACATACGTAGAAATCCTGGTAGGTGTTGCTAGTAGTGTCTTGTAGTGCAGTATCTTTACAATCGTAGGTGACCGTGGCAAAGTATACAATGCGGATACTACAGCTATATCTCCTAGTGCGCTTTCCTCTTCTTGGTTTTGCTGCTGCAGTTGTAGCGGCTTGAGTGACCTTAAGGGTTGTAGTGGTTGCACTTGTCATTGAGCTGGTAGTGGTGGGGGTGGTTGATTCAGCAGTAGAGGTGGTTGATTTAGTGGTGGATGCAGTCGTTGAAGTGGTGGATGCAGTTGTTGAAGTGGTGGATGCAGTTGTTGAAGTGGTGGATGCAGTTGTTGAAGTGGTGGATGCAGTTGTTGAAGTGGTGGATGCAGTTGTTGAAGTGGTGGGGACAGTTGATTTAGTGGTAGATCCAATTGTGGTAGTAGTTGGACTAGTTGTGGTCAATGTAGTAGCTGCTGCTGTGCTTGTAGTAGTGACACCTGTGGTTGTAGAAGGTGGATCACAGCTATACCCTGACTCGGCTCCGTTGTGTTTGCAGCACGAATCACAACAGATCTCACTATTTACTGAGCAGCTCGAGGCACTCATCCCTACACATCCACCGTTCTTATCACCATAAGGGCAGTTAGGTCCCAGCCACGGCTTCTCAAAGGTAGGGCAAGTAGCACAACACTTGTCAGGCAAGACTGATATTTGGACTGCACAATCTACTGCCGTTGCTGTTTCACATGTAAGGTCAGAGTTGCTAAATATTGTTCCCTTGAAATCTCCAAACGGACAATTTTCTACAAAAATTGGTAAACTTTTGACAATACAGTAATTAAAGCCATTATGTTCATGACTCGCTCATAAGATAAACAGCTACAGTTCTCTGAAATCATCTAACATTCATTACATTCTTTTCAGTATTCCGTTTTCAGGAGTTGCCTCCTACGCATCTGACAACATTACTATTGCCTGTCTAAGACAATACAAAAGTACTATGCTGAGCAAGAGTAAAGTTTGCATGTCATGTAGTAGACCTAGGTTTGCGTCTTTATTTTGGCACCATTGCTACTTTACTGGTAAATTATTACTCTGGATATTCTTTGGGCAGACAGATGAATCTGTTTACGGAAGAGTTCTTGAGGAAGCAATATTGAATTAGGCAGTGCGAGTCTTTAAGACTATAAGTTATAAACACCAAGTATCTAATTCTATGGTCATATAGTGCATCACTTACCGTCAAGGGCAGGTGCAGCTGGGTCACTGACACATAACTCTTCAACACACCACTAAAAACACAAACCAAAGTAGTGTATATGATACTATCCATGAGCATTTAGTTTTCTTGAAAAGCATTCACATATGTATTACTGTAAATGTACACAGATAACAAAATCCTAGTCAAATGTGTTCTGGTTGCAAGTCTAAGGTTCTTAACCAATAATTGATATAGTCAAATCAAATGATAGAAAACAAGTGTGGACTGTTTTTCCAGTATAACTATTGCATCCTCATAACTTTTAAAAATACCCATAATGCATTACTTTGAACTGTTATTGAATTATGCACCAACAAGCAACTGCTAATTGAAAAGACCAGTAACATTGTTTGATTCAATATTTCTCCATTGCCAGGATCATCATCTAAATTTATTACATTGACATGGAACTAATTTGATAATTTTAGCAGCTTGTTTTCCAGTTATTTACAAAAACAAACTGAAGTCATGAAGATAAACGGAAAACAATATAAATTCCCACTGAGTTGTACGAAAGTTGTACCTTTCCATCTCCACATGTGGTGTATGGTAATGCTGATGTGCCGGACCTCCCGGATGAACCGCTATTCGTACACCACATTGCTTGACAGATATCAGAGAATTTGGTAGTCTGCAAAAACATAAAATTTAATACCATTATACATTACACTTCTCCAGTAGTATTAGCAGTTGACTCTGTTTTTGTCTACCTTCCCAGCATATTGATATTAATAACTCAAGATAACTAACATTGCTATTATCTGCTGTTACGTTACACTAGTACATAAGCTTTTTGACACTTAGCAGGAATTACCAAGATAACACTATGTTACTATAGAATTATTTGCATACAAAGCATAAGCATTACCATTAGAATTAAACATCTGTTGGCTTGTTAGCTGACAAAGTACATTGACTAAAATACTCTCGACTATTGCATTAGTTTGATCTTGATCATTCTCTTTCAATACATGGTGAGAAAGGATCAATTGCATGTACATGTAATTAAATTTTCTGGGAATTCCCAGCAGTTGAGTGATGTCACAGGCTGCACCAGTATACATTAAACTTACCCAGTAGTAGTAATCATCACCGTACTTTAGCTTACATTGCTCATCTACTGTTATCTTCTGTCCAAGATATCCTGTGTGGTCTTCAGTCCATGAAGCAATGTAGGATCCATCGTTAGTTAAACAGTTTGTTCCATCACTGTAAAATGTTAGAATATTATGATACATCAATATTAATATAATTGTATATATTTACACTTGTATATATTTAGGTATTTAGTAACTGCTTACACGCTTTTTGATTTTGCATCTTATTGTGTATCAGCTCTGATAGCAGTACTTTGAAAAATCGAGTAGGTAAATAGAAGATGAAAAATGTGACTTAATAATAATGTTAGTAACAATAATGCTCATCATTTATGAGAGAAGACAACTCTCTATATAATAGTGACAATGCAATTAAAACAATATACAGTTTCGTTCAATATACATATCATTTGCATGTAGAAATATGCTTGCATTTATTTGATCCTGCTAACTATACTGTTATCATTTGAGAAGTAGACTCACTTGTTGAGTCGAGTGATGTAAGCATCAAAGTAATCTACAGAACAGGAAGAAAAGAGCCAGGGATTTCCTACTGTTGTAGAATCTGTTATACCGGTTGATGCAGCCATAACATAGTCATCATCACCATCACATATGTTACCGGTCCCATCATGAGATGCTCCCAAACTAAAAGTCAATTTGAGACTTTGATAAAATGATAACAAGCAGCTTTTGATCTACATTCTTAGCAAATGAAATGTGCTAGGAAGAACAATAGAAAAACCCAACATTATTATATGCATGATACCAAAATATAACTCGAAGACTGCCTATAATTTGTCAGTAAATGACCTATTACATCCAAATAAGTCAAAAAGTAGATCACCAAAGTCCACTGACTCGCAAACAAGCATAGCAATAAAGCGATGATTAAACTAAATATACATATTGCTAACACATAATAGAGGTTTATTTGTTCTAACCACTTACTTATGACCCAGTTCATGTGCTAACACAGCTGAGTTTCCAAATTCATTGATAGACGAAGGTTTATTTCCACATGCATTCTCCACCCAGGCTAAGCCAGCATTTGATGTACTTCCACTTGATGTCAAATCTAAGCTGAAATTTTAATTTAAACAAATTTTAATACCCTTATAACTTCTTAAGCATGGGTTCATTTATGCAAAATATTTAACTTTATATTATTTGGTTTACATATAACTGACAGAATTAGATAAGTTTAGCAGGTTGTGCCTAGTGAAAATGAA
Source organism: Bugulina stolonifera (assembly GCA_935421135.1). Lineage (NCBI taxonomy): Eukaryota > Metazoa > Bryozoa > Gymnolaemata > Cheilostomatida > Bugulidae > Bugulina > Bugulina stolonifera. Next base: position 10,219,394 of record OW285191.1, read on the forward strand.
CGTACATGCACACACACTTACATGCACATACACGCACGTACGCACACTTACATGCACATACACGCACGTACACACGCGTAAAAGCAAGCACATGCACGTACATGCAACCATTATTTGTCAACCTTCTGATTGAGCCTTTTGATTAAAACATTTCAGAGAAAAGGTCATCATTTTGAGAAATTGCGCTGTAGTACGAGTCGTGTAGTAAATGATACTGCAGTATGAATCATGTAGTAAATTACACTGTAATAAACTTTATGAGTGATGCAATTACAACCTACCTTGTGACTAACATATAATGATCTGCGTCAGCAGGTAAAGTGGCAGAGTTGTCAGTTATCCAAGTAGTGAAATCATCAAGACCAGTGGATGAGTCCAGTTGGCCAGATCCACTTGGGTATGTCCATGACGAGTCACCGGTTGTCTGTTGAATATAGATTTCATTACATTCACGTCGATCGTTTTATATGCACATATCCATATAGTTGCTATATTATGATTGTCATCTCATACATGTTTTATATAATTCAAAGTTGTGCTCTCCCATTTTTGCATAATCAAAAGAGGACAACTTTAGATCAAAATAAACAACTTTTGAATGCTCTCATCTTGTCCAATAATTGTGTGTGATAGTAATTAGCAAACTGGTGTGTACTGAAGTGCACATGTACACTGTAGATGATTAATGTATTGCGTTGGCACCACGTGAAACAGGGGTGTAACCCGGCACCACGTGAAACAGGGGTGTAACCCGGCACCACGTGAAACAGAGGTGTAACCCGGCACCACGTGAAACAGGGGTGTAACCCGGCACCACGTGAAACAGGGGTGTAACCCGGCACCACGTGAAACAGGGGTGTAACTCGGCACCATGTGAAACAGGGGTGTCACCCTTAATAATCATTATTACACATGATGCAGTGTTCGTAGTGGAGCAAATGAAGTGGGTACATGGTGCATGCAATATTACAGATTAGTATTGTATAGCTATCCACTTAATCTTATAGTATCTAAGGATCGAATTAGTGAATTACCAAAATGAAAAAAATCATGCTCTAGTGAGATACAAACCCATGTTCTTTTGAATGAAAATCCAGCACTCTACCACTACACTATCAGGTCCACAATGACTGTGTGGTGGGGGAAACTAGCTATGAAAATGAGGGTACACGCCTGCTGGCTGTATAACCAATAAAACTGAGGTAGGCACCATAGATATAATATAGACACTAGATAGGACACCCTGTGTTAATGCTCCAATACTCATTGTCCTACTAAATTATGGAAAATCCCACGACGTAACGTAATCTCACCATGATACTTGTAGCCTGCAATCATGATTCCCACTATATATTATAATGGTGTACTGCAGCATAAACTAGCACCACTTTAGTTTAAATCAAGCCCTGCTGCCATAATATCTGTATCCTGGCAAATTGATGTCTGCATAGCACATTACCACATAACAAGCTATCAAATGGTACTAAACACTACCTATTTACCCTGTCTAAAAGGCCTAAAAAGTGCTAATGTAAACCTACTACATGCATGTTTCAATAGAGCACTGCACAGTAATTAGGCTGCTTTAATTATAGAACTGTTTCCAAAGTCCTTGTGTTTTGACATATTAATGTTCTGCAAATTTATTACCATGAAAAAGTCTGTCAAGTGAGGCTAATGTTCATTGCCACCTCCCCAAAAAGTAAATAATTCGTTCAAATATTTAAAATTATAGTTGTGCTAAGTATAAAAATTGGAGCTGCATGCTGTTTTGCCAATAGCTAAACATGTGCTGGCCATGTTACAGTATATCTACAAATGCAAGTCCCACGGATAATTGCAAAACAATGTTTATGTTCTCCAGCAATGTAATTATTAGTTTCTCCAACAATCTGATTATAAAAATAATTATAAAACTGGTAGCGTAGGTGAATGTTGCCCTTTCTAAATGTTAAGTTGTACAAAATTATTCTACTCAGCTTTAGTCGCAGGTTTCCTTTATCGCCCACTTTAGATGTTTCATGATGTATGCGAATAGTGCAGTACCTGCTGATAACTGTTTTTATAGGAGAACGTTCTGATAACAGTTTTCTTATGTATTAGCTTACACATTCCTTCAGCTTGCAATATCTGTCTGATGATAGATTTCTCAGCAACCTGGCAGAGTTCAGTGACAATAGGGTTGGGGTTGTATTACAGCATTACAGGTGATTTCCAAGTTTTAAATGTTATTACCTTTGTAGCAGATGTTGATGTTGACTCATAATCTTGCTTATCCATGGTTCAAAATCTAGCAAATCCTACATACATGTAGTCTCCCAAGACCTAACAAACTTTCTAATAGGTAGAAAATATAGACTATACGTCATGTATGTGTGAAAGCTAAATGCAAAGTGAAACATCACTGGAGTATGGAGTATCTACATACCGTAAGGCTGCCTGCTGTGAGCATGGGCAGTATTATTTTATATCCATGGGCTGGTATGACATGTTCAAATCATGCCACAATATTTTATTATAATGCAGTGTCAATAAACTAAGCTATGTTACTCACACGTGCATGCACATCATTATTATTGCTTTTAAAAATATCATAATACTTTTATCCTCACTTGATAGGTCTGTAATTATCCGTGTGCCACTTAGATATACTTTAACATGGCCAGCACATGTTTAGCTATTGGCAAAACAGCATGCAGCTCCAATTTTTATACTTAGCACAAATATAATTTCAAATATGTGAACAAATTATTTACTTTTGGGGAGGTGGCAATGAACATTAGCCTCACTTGACAGATTTTTTCATGGTAATAAATTTGCAGAACATTAATATGTCAAAACACAAGGACTTTGGAAACAGTTTTATAATTAAAGCAGCCTAATTACTGTGCAGTGCTCAATTGAAGCATGCATGTAGTAGGTTTACATTAGCACTTTTTAGCCCTTTTAGACAGGGTATATAGGTAGTGTTTGGTACCATTTGATAGCTTGTTATGTGGTAATGTGCTATGCAGACATCAATTTGTCAGGATACAGAATTATTGCAGCAGGGCTTGATTTAAACCAAAGTGGTGCTAGTTTATGCTGCAGTACACCATTATAATATATAGTGTGAATCATGATTGCAGGCTACAAGTATCATGGTGAGATTACTGTCGTGGGGATTTTCCATAATTTAGTAGGACAAAGAGCATTGGAGCATTAACACAGGGTGTCCTATCTAGTGTTTATATTATATCTATGGTAGGCACACACGTATACTCCTATATAACACCACGTTAAATGCTAACATGATGAATGCGACTCTGCTATCTGTAGCTGGCACATATAAACCCTATTATGGCAAACTTAAGTAAGGAGAAATATTCTATTTTATAAATAAACTGCTGGTAAACTATGTGTAGATATTTTCGATAAGAGGTACAAGTACATGTACATCATGTACAAATAGATGAGTACCTCTGCTATTTGAATATATGATAGCTTGGTTCCAATAGACCAGGTATAGCTGCTGTCTACACTTGGAGCATCAATATTTCTGTATCTGACATCTATCTGCATCATAAATAAATTAGACAATCAACTAACAATTAGCAACGCCGCTGCTTTCATAACATAATATACTTATATACTGGGCAGGTGTTGGCAACAAGATTCAACTGTGTGAGTTAAATGGGACTAAAATGCATACAGCAGCAATCAGTAGACTAAAATTCTGACCCTATTGCTCCAGTATAATAGCTCTTTGAATCAAGAGTAAAAAATCTCTATCAATGAATTTGCTTTGCTATGATTTATAACTTCTCAGTTGATCAATAAAATATAGAGAGAGTTTTCATTCATCCCAACACTGTATGAAGAGTTAAATTACAATTGAACAAATAAACTAACCAGTAAATTATATGTCAATGTATACCCTACAGTCATCTACTACATGCATGTACTACATGCTCCAAAAAGTACAGTTTGGACGCTATATTACATGTACAGTGTATCTAGTGTACATGCAGAAATCAAGGTTTTTACTGTATGTATGTTAAAATGGGAGATCTAGACTGACATACACGCATATACATGTACATACACTGGTATATCAAGGGTAGCATTATATTGTAGGGAGTAGCCAAATATTAATTTTATAATTATAGCTGACACTGCATACTATTGTCATTGCAACCTCTTGGTCTAGCCTGTGTAGGGGGGGTGGGAGGGAGAGGGTTATCAGATTAGAAAAAACCCATTTCTAGCTCATCATCACAGCTAGGTTTCCTGAACAATAATCTAATTTTGCATTGGCCCTGGGCCATCTGTTCACAGCACTGTAGCTGAAGTGGCCCAGAGGTTTCTTGAGCAAGTTGACCTGTGGCTGAAATTATGGTGAAGGAGACAAATAAATTATATTTATACCACATGCATACTAAACCAATATCTGCAGCAAATGTGTGACTCAAATGCTATACTCTAAGAATTTACCCTTAAAGACTAGGTTGGCTATTATTCCAGCATCACATGCTTGGGTTTTATCTATCCCATACACATTTATTTATTGCTTAAAATTCTAAAATATTATAAACTTTGAATGGTTAGCTCAAGTGCTGCAAGTCATTCCACTGTATACTATTATCTGAGTCACAGTGTCTTATGTGACGTGTCGCAGTGTCTTATGTGACATGTCGCAGTGTCTTTTGTGATGTGTCGCAGTGTCTTATGTGAGGTTTAAATGCAATGGTTAGTTCACACTTTCACAGCAAAGTAATGTCTGAATTTTAGATCTACACCTCTATTACAAGGTCGTTATAAGGTCATTGCAAGACACAAGGTAGTGAGAACTAAATACTGATCTCACTTTGAATTGCTAAAGCTGGTAGTCACATAGTCACCATTGCTACTAACATTATACAATAATGTACAATATGCATGTACATGTATACGGAATATGTACGTAGGACATGACGTATGTTATGTGGATGAAAGGAATCACATAAAACGTGTACAGAATTACATACTGCGTAGCTGCAATTTGATATTTCTCTAGAGGTTTGTCATGCGTGATTATTAATATTTATTTATGTATTGTTTTATGCAATTTGCTTTGATTTTAGCATTGTTTGCAGTTCATGTGATACAGTGGGTAGCTAAACATTCCCCCATTCTAAACTGAAACTAGACAACTAGAAATCAATAAGTTGTTAGTACACCTGCATAACCATATAACTCTAGAAAGCTGTACTAATACGCTTGCATGGGGTCATGTATACTGAAAATGGTACAATTATCCTCACTAAAGAGTGTGCTGCTAAAATAGATGTAAAACCAATCATGCAGCATCTTAGCAATATTTTGTATGATTCTATACTGACCTAGTTACTGGGGAACACCTCGTATGGTAGTTGGGTTCACGTAGCTCAGAGCAATTATTGGGCATATGTGGCAAAAATACTCCAATTATCTAACAATTTAATGTACATGTAGCATGAATGTAATGCACATGTACTGTAATAATGGAAATAATGATAATACTGTATGAACTAAAACAACTGGGCTGCTTACCTGACTTGCAGTATGGCCCATAACAAATAATATATAGTCCTCAGCAGTACCAGGCCAGCTGATTCTAGTCGCAGAGTCAGATAACCTAAACAGGACATACAAAATTCATGACATAACAGTTAAGAAGTTTCGCGGAGTTGGAATATGGCCAGAAAGAAAACTTAAATACACATGCATATGTGAAGTTTTGAGTCATTGATATGAATGCACTTACTTCTGATAGAGATAGTAATCCACTACTATATACAGCTGTACAATGTATGTTGTATCTGGTAGGCTTTGTCTTTTACTCCTTTTTCCATTCAGGATGTCATTTAATCCTCTTAAGGGAGAGTTGTCTCCTCTTGTGTCTTCCTTTTCAAGAGCGAGCCGTTTACGTATTTGTTCTCTTCTCAGTACTTCTTTCTGTAACTTCATATGGAGCTTCCATGCCTCAGTGCCTTTCTCTGGCACTACAAGAGATACAAAACATGATGATTTGGATCCCAACTGTTACGTTAGGCCAATGACTCCATAGTTGAACTAGAGTTTTGGCCATCTATATGTTATTGATTATAACTCAAAGTTGTCCCCTCTTTTGTGTTTTTATAGCAAATGGCAGATTCATATTGAACTCCCACGTACTTTATGCTTTTGTCGCTTCATAACTTGAATTTGGATAGAAGAGAATGACTAATGTATTTCTGTTATACTGAACTATATGCTTGTGTATAATTATAGTCATATCCATGTGTTCCAGTCGTAGAGGAAAAATGACTTATTCAGCATTCTTCCAGTTGTGCCTACAGACTTGTGTTCAACAAATCCTTTTGAATAACTGATGAACGTAACTTACAGATATAGTCATGGTTTGTTTCTGTGTAGTTCCAGCTAGCCTTTGTCACTATGGTACTTCCTTCCCGAGCATCTGTACTTCTCTTGTGTATCTCTGGATGATAGGGTTCAAACTCATATTTATCATTGTCCAATAGAAAGCTTCCTTTCTATAAAACACACACGACAGCATCACATCTTCCGTACCAGTTTACATTCTACCAGTTATAAACACTACACCGCTCCTGGTAAAGTCATCAGGCTAGAGTCAGCATCTCATGCATTCTGTTGTGAGCCTCATTCATCTTGCAAATGTGTATGTATATGTCATAATATACTATTATAATAAATTATATTATATTTTACACTATATACATGCATATATTTGTAATAGAAAATAAAATTATAAGTGAACTGGAGCATATGGAATAGGCACATGGCCAAAAACTTAATTTTGCTAGCATATCCAAATAGACATGGAACATATTATTATTACATCTAGTTTTCAAAATACATGTATTTTATTAGCACTTTTGCTTTAGTACAAAAGCTTTATAACCTACTTATGCCCTTAACTGTAATTTATATGGCCCCAGCAATGAAAATAAAATGTTTAAAATATCTAAACTTTAAACCCTATTCCTCTAATAATATAGATTAGTATATCATATGATTAGCAGAGTAACATTCAACTGGTAGTCTGTTACAGTTTGGGCTTGGACATACTAAACAGATTCAATAGCCAATTTGACTTATTTGAAATTTTATAAAAAATAGTGTGATACAACATAATATCCTCCATTTTATGGGCATGTACTTTTTAATAGATTCTTAGTATGTTATGTCTTTTATTACTATTAATATAGTTTCATGTTTATAAAAATGTTTCAGTTAAAATCACTGGAATATAAAATATAACATTCATGTATGTACATGTATGTACATTGTAATTGTTGTATTTGATCACTTGATATAACTGTCGGTCTACCAGTAGTCCATGGTTACTTACCATGAAGTGAGGATCCTCATTGAAGCTAGTCAAAGAGACCGATGCCTGGCTTGTCACATCATGGTAGAAGGTAGTATGCTAAAACATGCAAAACCGCTACATATTCTGCATTGTAGACTAACCTATGCTAATAAAACAACGGAGAACGTTTCTGTATGTGTAAGTTTTACTGACTGCATCAAGATAATGCAAGTCTTGATAACCGCTGAAGTGACAACACGGAAATATAAACCATATAGACTATACTGTGCGTTGTACATGTACATCGTGGCAAACAGGTACTGTCGATGAGAGATATTGGTGTGCTTGTGGCCTCATACACCAATCGAAGCCCCATATAAAATTTTCAACACATCCACAAGGCCTAGAGCAAAAGACAGTTTAGCTGATTGAAACTAATAATTCCTTGTTAGTTTGCAAAAAATGGTTATTTGGTTAGAGTCAGTAAATCTGGCACATTTTAAATGAAACAAGAATGTACTAAAGTCCTGATAAATAAAACACTCTACAGCATAGAGCTAAGGCTTATGGAGTTGCTTTTTCTATAAAGGTGAATACATACATGTACAATATATCAGTCTATGTTTAGTACTGAACATATCCAACTATAGCCTGCTAAACTTGTATCAAAAAAATATGTGATATACAATACTAGCTGTTAACTTTTGGCAGCCCTAACTAAAACAAGATACAATGTGCACACAAAGCTTATACATATAGAAATAGCCATTGTGAATTGAAAGTTAATAATTATTTTTGCACCCTATTCTTGTACATGTTAGGAAAAGATCTTTTGTAATAATGGAAATGAAATGTGACTGCCAAAATTATGAATTCACATGCCGTCATTGTTTCGTATCCGTACTTACCCTTAGATTAGCCAACGATGATTGGTAAGGCCTGCCGTTCATGTCAGTTTTGTAAACTGGTATGTGAGTAGCTACAGTCTCAGCTTTGGTTAATTCTAGAGATACACTCTTGGGTTTGGAGTCATTCTCACTTTGCCAGGTTAAGCTGAGAGAAAAACTTTCTGGTTTGATCTTTGGATCTGATGGTAGACCAGCGTGTGTGGCGACCCATTCTGCAAAATAAATTTTTCGTATGAGCTTGTCTATACTTTATATACTGTCTTTTTCCGAAGGAAAATTGTGCAATAATATGCAGGCTACAGGTTTGGTATTCAATTTCAACAAATTTATTCCGACCCTGTGTGTATACTTTAATCTTCAACTCTCTGTACATTATCAGGCTTCCAAATTGTATTCAAGAACATTACTCCTTATAGAACCCTCTACATTACATACTAAACTAGCAGGGGTGGATTGCATTTTATTGTCACAAAGTTTTGAAAATGTTTTCATATTTAAAGATTGAGTAAAAGTACATGTTACAATTTTTGCCCAAGCTCATTAATTCATTAAAAAGAACAACACAGCATGCCTACTTACGAAAGCCTAAGACTCGGTATGCTGCTGTATTTACATTTTCACCAGTATGATAATAACAATGATGTTGCTCACAGAGAGACATCCCTTACCTGAACTTGAAAAGCCAGCCAAACCACTAAATATCAATATTTTCAGCACAAAATCCATATTTTTGTTCTCACTAGAACAGCAGATATATCATAATTATGTTTATTTTATAAACTTCTAGAGTTTTAAGCTAGCTATTAACTAACGACGGAAGTTAACTCACAGGTATGTAAGTAACTGGCCAAGGCTGTACTGTAACTATGTTTATAAATAAGCGTTAACTGTTGTCACGTCATGAAACTACCACAATTAGAGCAGCCGTTTAACTTCTCCAATTAAACAATAAAGCATTGTATATGTAATCCAATTAAAATATTTCATTTCATTTGTGAAATTACACTGTGTTTGTTTTCTTTGTTTCCTAGTTTCCATTATGTATACGGTAATAACATTTATTGATTATATAATCAAGTGATTTAAATAGTGTGTGTAAAAAACAGTGATATGTGCTTAGTCAGGTATTATAAGAGAGGATAACTCCATGAATATTATTCTGGTAATAGCTATAATGCATGTCATTGCTTCAAGGAATAACCTAAACTAAAAAATTGTAAAATATTTGAGTTGTTTGAAAATCGAAACTTTTAGTCTGGTTTCCAGCTGATTGGCTACTATCATGGGTAGGCCTGCAACGATTCACATAATACTGTTTCGATTTTTTCGATTCTGCCAATTAACTTTTTCGATTTTTTTCGATTCGATATTTCATTGCGCAAAATTAACAGAAAATTCACTAGTGAGGTCAATCAGACCAATAACAGTATCTCACAATTTTACTGAAATAATGTAACTATGTAGTACAACAATAGGTAAGTGTGTTACTGTAACCCCAAGCAAGCAGTGAATGAAGACAGTGAGCGCAACTATCAATGTTGCTATTTATTTGAATAATTTACCCTGGCATCATTTACGTTGCAGTAGTTCTTCGCAACAGTATTTTTGAACACTGTCAGTTGTAGTAATTGAGTTGATAATTCCATTTTTGAATCACCAAAAAGAGTAGAATGAGTAGATTCCAGAAACATTGTATGTTTGGGGTATTTATATAATTATAGACTTATATTAGTAATACATCTTAGCACATGATGTATTTTATAGCTACCCACTTATTGCCAACAAAATTACTAGAAAAAATTGTGCTTCACTGAGATTCGTACCCATGACCACACGTTTGTAAAGCGAGCGCTCTGCCACCATGCTATGATGATAACTTGGAATTCCCAGGATTAAGTATATAATTAACAAGAATCGAAAATTGAGTGCAATGAATCAATATTGAAAATGCTGCAAATTAATCGTATCGAGAATCGTTATCGATTCATCGTTGCAGGCGTAATCATGGGCTACATCAGAGCTCTCAAGTTCTCGGATTTTCCCCGAGCAGTCCGGATTTTCAATGCTTGCTCGGAGAGCTCGGGAGGTTTTCCATTATTAGTGATTTGCTCGGATTTTGGGAGATTTTCTTACATTAGCTATATTTTGAATTGAAATGCTTTACAATCTCCAAATTAATCTTCAGTTTGTCTCATAGCTTGTGAGTTACTTAGGAATTCTTAGGAGAAAGCTACTAATTTTATTACTTTCCCAGGGCAAGGACTGAATTACATGTATGTACTGGGATTATTAGGCTGTGAGAAATTACTTAGGCTAACTCCATAGAGCAATAGATATATACATGTAGGTGACCAACAGCTTCATGTATATATCTGACCAATTACTACTAGAGTAATACTGCTACACTGCTCACTCTGCAGTACATTGTGCATCTGCTCGGATTTTTTGACTGAGGAACTTGAGAGCCCTGGCTACATATTATATCAAAAAGTGGGTGTATTTACACTTATTAATTTTCAATAACATTCCCAAAAGATTTATCTTTCTGTCAGGAATTGTATGCCAATCCTGTGGCGGATCCAGGAATGGAGTAAGGGTGGTGCAAAATTGATGGTTGGGGCTTTTCTTAAGGTAAAACTTCAGTTTTCATGTGCGGTGCGCTTCGTGCCCTGTCACACTGCATTGCAGCGTCCCTTCCAGCTGGAGGTTTGGGGGGCGCTGTAAGTCCTCCAACGGGGTCCGGGGCAGTGCCCCGGCCGCCAAGCAAAATCCTGACATCTGTGGGTCCAGGAGGATCTAAGAGCCAGTTCAGTTCATTCAGTTAAATGAGTTGGTGGCAAGTTGAGTTAGGTTGAATAGTAGTAACTAACTTATAATTGTTTTGTTTTAAAGCAAAACATAAACGATAATAAATAATATATTTATTCAATGAACAGTAAAATTATATAAGCAAAATGAATAAAAATATTTATCTTTTTATCTATTCTATGGGCCGGCCTAGAAATAAATAGAATAGATAAAAAGTTTCTTGTGTCTAAGATGTGACTATGCAGCTCATTCAACTCCGACTCATAAATGGCAAAAATAGTTGGAATATTTACATGGATCAAGAAATATGATAACATATCACATGTTTTTGAACCCCTATGCATTACAAAAATATATTTTTGTGCTAGGTTGACACACACATTTGAATAATTAGCAAAAATAATCAACAAAACAAAAAAAATTAAAAAATAATTTTTTTTTTTGAAATTTTCAGTGGTGCAAGCACCACTTGCACCACCCCTGGATCCGCCCCTGCCAATCTGTCCGATAAACTGATAGTAAAGCAGACACCAGTAGAAAGATATTATGGCTATTCACTTTTTAAAATTCGTAGTTCCACTTTTGTTTGCATGCTGCATTAGAGATATTGGTTAAATGCAATACAGTAACACAATGTACATGTATGCATTTAGTTGAGTTTATTGCATGTAACTACATGTTACAATTGTTACTATTTTAACTTGGTACACATACATGTACATGTAATGCAATGCTAGTGTAGATGTCACACTGTCTAATAGCCAGCTTGATTTTGAGGCATAAAAATTCACAAATATAATATGCTAAGAAACTTTGTATAATATTTTATAATGTATTGAATACTTTTCGAATCCTCCCAAACTGAGAGTTATCTTCTCTTCATTCTGTAAGTTGTCCTCTCTTACCCCAAACCAAAATCCCAACATAATTATAGAATTTGTGATTTTAGCTCACTTAATAATTCTTATTCCATCATTCCACTTTATTTGTGAATCAGTTAACACAGAATGCAGATGCCAACTATGAACACGCAATAATGTAAAAGGTAGTTTCAACACACTGCATGTTGTATTAGATGTTTGGTATGTTATTGCCCTAAGCACATGTCTATGAACTTATTTAGGGAATTCACCAGGTCAACCAAAGAATTAAAGTAAGAGCCATAGAAATGATATCATATGGTATATAGTAACATCAAAGTAGCGGATTATATGGATTATTAATCAAAATGCAAGCACAAACTACTACTGATACTATATGACATGTGAATGTGCTTATATTGTATTGTATGCTACATTTTATCCCGTAAATTCCACTATTCCACTATTGTATTAAAATATGAAATTTGAAACTAATAGCAGCTGTTAGGCGTTCCGCTCCCCCTGAAAAGTCACTCTCTACTTTGTATGAACTGCAGTATGTCTATTGGAGTGAGTGATTTTCCAGTAACTCATCCAAGGTCCAGCTATTGTCGTGTCACCAGTGTCTAAGTCCTTCTCCTATAAAAAGAGAATTGAAAGACTTTGATTTTTGCTGTCTGTTTATAGTTCATACATGTGCGTGTTGTGTTATAATATAATGCAATACAATCAGTTTATCAGATGCCTGCAAAGACACTGTCTCTTCAATTAGGTACAGCCATGCACATTACCTTTATAGAGGTAGATTCACACTTTTGGATAAAGCAATTAGGTTGGGATGTTGAAAAAATTGCGCTCAAAAATAATTTTACAAGAAACAAAGGCTATCTCAAAAATGTTCATATCCTGCATACATTATTGTACCTTACAGCTGGATAATAATTATAGATATAGATGAAATATATTATGTTACCAAAACCTACTTTCTATTATTATTCTCTACTACAATTCACAATTAGCATTAATATTATACTATATTATAATTAGCATGTGAAGAAAAAGTCATCACTGGTAGGATAGATTTACATGTACAATAATTAATATACATGTAGTGCAAAAATTAAATTTTCTACATGCAAAGTACATACCACATTTCTGGCTCCTAACGTTTTATTCTTCAAGAGGAACTTGTCCCACTCTGCAGAAGATGGCCTCCATTCAGGATCATCAGCTTTACGAAACACAATTCCTTCCGCTACGTCAAAAGTGCCATATTCTCGTTTGGGGTCTTGCCATCGGAGGTCAATGCTCCACCTTATCTCCCCTGGCGTACCGGTCAGATTGTTAAGGCTATAAATAGCATCAGTTAGTATCATCTACATCATTAGAGGAGTATCTCAGACTTGCATTTAAGTCATAATTCAATTATTTTCATATTATCACTACAATTATTTACTTACATGTACTATCATTCCAACAAATATGGTGGGAAAAATATGCTAGTACAAATAACTGGATACTTGTTTTTACTTGTACAAAGTGTACATTTAGGCATGTTGGACATTTGTACATGCAATAGTCATTAGTTAAAGTGATCATGCAGCCTAGGGGTGTTTTATATCGTTGCGCTCCATTTTTCAAGGCGAATCAACTGATTTTTAAGAGTTATCTTTTCAATGGAGCCATTTATCACTAGATTTAATAGTAAAATGGCTCTGTAATTCAGAGTTATCTTCCACAAAAATTGTTTTTTGGCTGTGCATGTAAAGTTGTCATCTCTCTACTTTCGTTTAAAAATAAGTTGTACTAAGAACACAAACCACAAGAATGCAATAATATGACCAATGTCATAAGGCTGCTCTGCCCTGACCACAATGATAACAAGAGCTGGTATACTGAGTGGATTGCTAATTATTCTACACTCAACAGCCTAGCAGCCACCTACATGTGCATGGATCGGTCCATTTTCTATATTGCAACAAAAGCAAGTTAGTGGCTAGGCTAGTGTTCTGATTACTTGGGATGTGTCATGCATTATTGAAAATAAGAATTTCTACTGAAGTAGTCCTACACTAGGCACTCTATAGGTAGCCTCCTCCCAACCACACTGGCTAATCAATGAGCCACTAGGCATATCACTGCTAGCCCAAGAAGGGATCTGGTGAAGACATCTGCCATTAGCACATGCGTGTATAACTGAATGGGCGTGGTATGCAATGTACATGTATGTGCATTACTTATTATAGTTACTATAGTTATTTATAATAAATTACATATATCAGCTTTACAGATGTATAAAAATCGTAATGTTGTATACATGTACATACATGTGCATCTTACTTATGGGGTACAGACATGAGCTATACACTCATGTAGTGCATGTATAATACATTTTTATGTGTATACATGTAGTACATGATTTTTATAATACATGTGCATGAACATAGTGCAATAGTTTTGTAATATGATTCATAAATAACATTATACATGTTATGTACAGATACTGTCAGATAGAACATGTAGTGTGCAGTCTTATACATGATATACATGTACATAAACGCAAATTACAGAATATTTAAATTATTAATATATGCTATAGATAAGCAATTATACCTTTGTACATTGCAACCAATATTAGCTCACAAGAACATGTGCATCCCTCTGTTGTTTTGCTCATACAACATTGAGTGTCTGCATTACTAAATTGTTGTTTTTGACAGGGTACATTCACAATCTCTGGTTTGGGGGCAAACATGTACACAAAAGAAATTTTTATCACCAATAACTCACTATATGTACATTACATGTATTATGAGCCCACTGGATGGAAGAAGAACGAGACTTAGCTGGGTTGACGTTGTGTGTCTGCATTACTAAATTGTTGTTTTTGACAGGGTACATTCACAATCTCTGGTTTGGGGGCAAACATGTACACAAAAGAAATTTTTATCACCACTAACTCACTACATGTACATTACATGTATTATGAGCCCACTGGATGGAAGAAGAACAAGATCATCACTGACCACTAAACCATTTTGTTGGTGATTGTTTATAAGTTGAACACCATTGAATAAACATTAGAAGTATTGTTATTTTATGTGATGACCAAATCTGCTGTCGCTGCAGGTACACTATAGGTTAGCTAGCTAGTCTGTACACTATACCTGTAGCCACATAGAATGCTATAAGAAAGAACTCAGATTGTATTTCTCCTATCGTGAATGTATTAGTGAACATGTGCCATCATCATGCTACTTGATCACTATCAGTATAATTTTGGTTACAGAGGATAATAATATTCTCCGTTCTTAAAACATGGGCAGAAGGAAGAAAGTGTTTCCTAGGATCATATGTTGTGGTGTAACCAGCGGTCAAAGTTGGGGGGGTCGTGGGGGGACGCAGTCCTCCCACCATAAATTTCAGGGAGTCTCACAGACTGATAGACACCCTGCAGATTACTGTTATAATAATACTACTAATTGGATCATATTTTACCTTAAGATCTTGGACCATATTTTAATCTGAAGTTCTTGGATTTTGCACCATTTCGGTGTCTAATTTTGATAAAGTTTCCAATTTCCGGGAGGGCGCTCCTCTCGAACCCTCCTCGCCGGCGTGCTGTTTGGGTGCTTCGCACCCTGGAGTGATTATGTCTGCTACCCTAAAGACCCTCCACCTCTTTTCTTAGACTTTGACCACTGGGTGTAACACCTGAATTTTTCACTTCTGCAATAGTATTCAAACTTACCAGTAGTACTATTTATGTCATTATAATAATATGCCAAATGAAAATGAAAAACTGCCCTTTTATTTATAGGCCTATGCAATCTAAATAACAAATGCTATGCACTACTATCAGGACAATTTTTCCAACTGCTATTTGGTTTATGGAGTGCAACTTTTGTAGAGACTGGCTTCCTGATATGCATAAATATAGTGTTTTTTCACTAGCCCATGTGTGTTTCTACTAAACATCCTGATGGCTGCATGCCATTTGTTTCATATTTATTACCCGCATAGGTGTTGGCAAATGCCCCTTCTATTGTGAAGGGATAATTTATGTGCTGCCACACTGAAATGAATGCTAATATTGTTATTTACTCGAATCATCTGTAGCCAGCATAGTCACAGGAAGATTTGGCTTGAATCACTCAATACTTGTGGCAATGTTATTTTGTTATTGATCACATTTTATTCCCATTAGTGGTTGACCTTGTGGTCAAAAATCAACAACCTGTCAAGTGCAAAGTAATGGTGGATTTCAGTTGTGAAATATTGGGAGTTATCTGACACCAAAATGCACGAGAGGACAACATGCAATAGTCCACCAAATAGTCCTCAGCTTCTGCTTCTATGCTTCTTTATCACTAAATTGGCCTAAAAAACACTCAAAATAGCTGCCTGGGGCTCGATGTTTCCTTTAAAACGATATAAAACAC
Source organism: Bugulina stolonifera (assembly GCA_935421135.1). NCBI lineage: Eukaryota > Metazoa > Bryozoa > Gymnolaemata > Cheilostomatida > Bugulidae > Bugulina > Bugulina stolonifera. Next base: position 10,235,745 of record OW285191.1, read on the forward strand.
CCCTAGGCTGCATGATCACTTTAAAAGAAAAGAAGGAGAAATATAACCGGTAAAGACTTGAATTATTCACAAACTTAGGCAGCCAGCGGGAGAATACAAAATAATGATTGAAAGCAGTTGAGGAGTTGTCTGCTGTTTTGTTCCCAAAGATTTGTTGAGCACGAGAAGATAACTCAAAAATCAAAATTTCATAGAAGTATTTTTTGTCAGAAAACCAGTCCTGAAAACTGTGAAATATTATCCTTTGGATTGTATAGATACCTAGTGGTTACTGTACAATAATTTATGTAACAACAATACTATTTCATTCTGTTACACTACCTGTAATTTCACAATAATTCTTGAAATAAAAATCGAGATCTGAGCTAGAAATGGGAGTCACTCATGGAGATTCTTAAATGGTGCTAGTGGTGCAAAGTTATAAGCACTACATATATACATTGTACATGTACATAACATAATATCTAAACTCGAATATACTGTACTTACCTTCTGTGAGGAATACAGTTGTTGAACAGTAGCATGCTTCCATATTTAACAGGAAACACCTTCAGGTCATTCTCAATGTCTACATCCAGCTGTTTCTTCATGTCCTCCGTTTCTAGCATAACATAGTGAGTGTCTCCTTCACAGCACTCATGCTCTGCAATCATACCTTTCTTATGTCCTCCCACAGCAAACTAGTAAATTACCATAATAAATACTATTCATCTACTTATTATACATGGGAGTTATCCTACCTTGATGGATGGCATGTACATGACTACAATTATGAGCAGTTATCACTAAAACGGCTCGGCTACACGAGAGGCCGTGAGCTTCGGCAGAGCAACTTCATTGATCGTTGGCATGGCTCTGTAGCCAATGTGTAGTACCAGTCCATCAGTGCCCTTGATTATTATCCAGCCAATAACCAAAGTTTATTTTAAATTAATTATATAATTGGAGTCGTTGTACCTAGTACTAGCCAATAACCATTGTGCTCCATGAAGCTGTGAACCAAAAAGACCAACATGTTGGTGTTTGCGCAACCGGACAAACGGCCTCTCGTGCAGCCAAGCCTAAAGGCTTATATTCTTACCTCAAAAGCCTGCAGTCATAAACTCAATATATAAATCTACTGTTTTTAATTGTTTGGAATCCTGACTCTTGCGTAAATTAGGAACACCAATTTTATTAATTTTCATACCTCCATCACCTTCATTTTCAGGTATGCAAACCATGAGTGGGATCGTTCAACAAAGACCAGTTACTATATTTTATGGTAATTATAGTGTACATGGGGTGCCGTGATATTGTACTGTACTATATTGTACAATAGTATTGCACAGTTACCTTGTCAGCCATTAACGTCAATTAGCATGACCTTTTGTGACCAGTCATTAAGCCTTATTCGCAAATAAGGAGTTTCTTCTCTTCATAATAATGTACAAATGTAAACATAGTGATGAGAGTTATACATGAGAATTAAATTATAGTTGAATTGTAAAGAACTGTTCAAAAGGAATGTACAGTGATGGGAAATTTTACATTTCTCATCACCTGTCATTATTGAACTTGTTGCATTTAGCTGCCATGAACTAAGATGGCTCTCCTTATTGACTGACGTGCTATAAATATTTGGAAATTGTTAGGTCGTTGACCCTGGTAGAAAAGCTTCATAATCTAAATCTCAGTTGATCTTTGACATTAAAGCAGGGGTTCCCAACCAGGGGGGAATTCCCCCCCCCCAGGGGGGAATTTTGGATGTACAGGGGGGGGGAGGGGAATTTTCATGCTCTGTGTATTTTCCACAGCTGAGTCCTATAGTGCTGTGTTGTTATTGGCTGGCAGCTAATACTGTAAAACGGTATTAGCTATTTAACAGCTGGCGACTCATGTTATGGTCCAAACACACGGAGTGTTTTGGGGCGAATTTGACGCTCGCGAATCGCCAGAGTGTCAACGCTCTCAAAACGCTCGAGCTGAGCCAGCCGAGGTATTGAGACGATCCGCTCGAAGCTGATTGGCTGCTAAACAGAGTTGGTAAACATAAACACGTGGATCATCGCGGAGTGAATACATACTGACATGTCATTGGCTAATGGTTAAATCGCCGCGCTCTTCGTTCGCCCCGTGTCTCTATCAAGGGCATAGCGTTTGACGCGTGCTCAGGAAACGCTCGCTCCAAAACGCTACCGTGTGTTTGCACCTTTACACAAGTAATCAAGCTACTCAACAGTGTGGCAGCAGAATTGACACATTTCACTTCAAGCAGGTCAGTATCAGTATGATAGCTATCTGTATTAAAATTACCAGATGAATGCCAGAACGAGTTCCTTGGGATTAAATTCGACTCAGCTGCAAAACTCTCATTTGGAACAATGACATTTACCGAGTTTTGGCCAACAATGATAACTAGTTACCCAAGAATCACAAAGATTGCCCTCTGAAATATTCTACCATTCGTAACTACATATCTTTGCGTATCGGCTTTTTCAATTTTACTTGGCATCAAATCTAAAGAACGTAACCGGCTGCAGGTGAAAGAGGATTTGCACTGTGCTCTATCCCAAACTACGCCTCGCATTGAAAAACTTTGTCAAAACGAATAACAGCAGAGATCGCATTAAATATAATACCGTACTGTAGACATGTCATGCCCAATATGATTTCATTATATTTTGCATAATATTTTATCTACATTCTACAATAAAGTCTCAAAGTAATCCTTTTACCATTGTCTTTTGGTCTTGGATAATATTCAAATGTGGTGGGGGAAATTTAATACTCTGATTCAACCCAAAGGGGGAATAGAGTGAAAAAGGTTGGGAACCCCTGCATTAAAGTGTTAAGAAGGTTAGATATTTGCTGCTTTTATGCAGCCAGAAATTTTTTAAAATGCCAATCCTTGGAACCAACAGTATGCCGCCTGCCAACATCAATATACATGTACATGTAGTTATACAGAAACAAGTAACATGTGTTACTACTCGGATTAAATCCAAATTGTTCGGATTTGTCCTTCCCTTTTGGGCATTCGGACGGATTTCCATATCATCCACTCACTGTTCGGATTTTGCTATTGTGTTAGGATTTGTTACTAGTAGCAAAGAGAGTACTCCCTTTGCTAGGAGGCTAACTAGCACCAAAGCCATACACAAACGAAGTCTGTCCAATGGAATCAATAGAGAGTTGAGAGGTTGCTAACCTAGTCAATTTAATATTTGAATCAAATGGATGTCTAAATTATTTTCCGATCTAATATTAATAGATTTTACAAAATAACACATAAGAGATATGTAATTGTATATGTTGCAAATATTTTTGTGTTAGAAAGTCCCAAGTACTACTGTTTACCCACAAATATATAACATTTTAGATATTGACAAGAAAACAAGGGGGACAAGTCAAAACATTTCAAACATTTTGCATGCACTGTGTACCCACCTCATTTGTTCCACTTCCACTTGGAGCCATACAGATATAGGCTATATCTGTATTTTGTTTAAATCTGTGTTATGGTGTCATATAGTTATCTGTTATCGTATATATACACAATATTTTCCACTATCTCCACCACCTACATCTACTCTGTACATGTATATACTGTATGCCCTATTTGCATCTTTGTTTGTTCTACCAAATAAATACACACAAGTTGCATGTTCCAACCTCTACCAAGCACAGCACATTTTAAGTAAAATATGACTAGAATTGCATGAACTGGTGCCATTTTAGATGGCACGGTTAAAAAATTTTCAAACGCAGGAGGGCGGTCCGCCGCTCCTCCCGCGCCCTCCCAGGCAGCCCGCTTCACAGGCTGGCGGGGCCTCTGGCCCCGCAGTGGCATCTTTTTCCTCAATTCAGCATTTTATTAGGACTTTTCACTTTATCAAGTTGAGAGCCCTGCATAAGAGATTCAACATGTGGAAAAACATGGGAAACCCTAGTTGACAGAATACCTCCGACATGCCTAAAGTTAGTTTGTAGCTACTAATATATTCTTATCACTTGACTGGTCAAAAGATTTAAGCATAATTATGAGATGTTGATTTTTAGATAGACAGCTGACATTCTTCATAATCAGAAGAAAATATGTTAACTTTACAGCAATGTGTATCACAATAGTACATTGAATAGCAGGCTAGAGCATAGACTGGAGTTGATGTGCTTGTAAAATATGTTAAACAAGCTGTGAACTTTTAATCTGACCTTCAAACCTCAAAATTCTTATGAAATTCTTAGCCTGACAGTTTTATCTTTTGTTTAACCTAGTATTCTGCCTACGTGGCTTGTTGACATTTTAGGTGTGTAGGCTATGCTGTATGCGTATTCAAAACTAGATAAGCTGGTGCAGCTTTTAGTTTCAGATCCCTATTTGGCTCTACTAGAATACAGGAATGCACCAACAGTTGGAATGACCACAAGCCTCACAGAAAGAATGTTTGGAAGATCAACCAGATCCATACTACCAACCATGACTGCAATAAATGACAGGCCAATAGCTTCTGAGATTATGCTAAGAGGAAAGATAAAAAAGAAGCTCACTAGTCAAACTCACTATAACAAAACAGCTAGAGACATGAAACCATTGTCACTTGGCTCCCCTGTACTTCTTCGTAACTTCAATATCTCCAAAGACAAATGGAATAAATGGCTGACTGGAAAGATAGTTGAACAGCTCTCAGATCGCTCCTATGCCATACTAAATGAGGAAACGGACAACATAGTCAGACGAAACCGTGTCGATCTGCGAGAACATGTTGATGAGAAACAGGTTGAATATTCTCCGCAACCAATGACGTGCAATGGGGATACACAGACTTGTCTCAACAGCCCTGATGCTACCTCTCAAAATGCGGAGGCAAACACAAATGAGCCCGAACCAGTCACACATGAAACCCCACAACCTATCAGACGAAGAACGCGGCATAGAACTGCCCCAACCAAATATAAAGACTTTATGATGTACTAGCCTGAACATAACTCATATTGTAATAGGCAATATTGTAGTTCAATTTTCCGCATGTAATTTCACGTCATACAATTTATATAATTATGTTTCTTCATTTCTATATGCTTCAGTTCGGTTCTTCGAATTTATTGTAAAGGGGATGTTGACATCATGTTATTCAGAAATATTATTGGTTCCTGTCAAGTCCACATATTATCACATAACATTACATATTAGAGCTTTCTAGATAATTATAGCTACATGTAGCTTTTTCTGACCATTTTTAACTATGATAAGGTTCTGTACTATAGAACAGTACTTGGCTGAATACAGACAATAACACATCTCAGATCATACTCATATTACTGCACACAAAACATAAACATTTTATATCAAGGGCTAAAACAAAATACCTGAATTGTCTCCAATCTACCATTCCTATTTCAAAAACCCGTAAAAATCGGTTTAAAATAGTTAGATATGTTGGTTTATATATTTCTACACTATATATTCAAACTTTTAGCGTGAGGGGATTTTTATAACAACCTCTTCCGATGCATTGGAATGCTAATTGAGAAACCAAATAAAATGTAACTGTTAGCCTGCTGTTTCAAGCTCTCTGAACATGCAATGAATACATATTGTACCATATCTGTATAATCTCACATATACACCTATCCGTTCAATCGAAACTAAATAAAGTGAAATACTTACCTCCATAGTTCCATTCTCTGGAGTTGCATCTAGAAATGGGATCCAAGCTGAAGCCTGATGGACATCGTAGGAGCGTGGATCCAGATATGCACAATCTAGATATAATATACACCTAGGACTATTATAGACAATGTATGATTACTACATGTAGATTGATATAAAAAATATGTCTCAGCTGTGAGAAATAAATCAAAGTTGGTTAATAGTTGAATCGGAAACATTTCGCTAACAAATAGTAGGTATACACTTTCAGCAGAGTCGAATTTCAAGTAGAAGATAAAGTTGGCTGCACTGCAGTTTAGTTATGCAGAGCCTACATCTACATATTGTAGTATATGTAATAACTACATATAAACTATTTTACAATGCAGATGTAATTGAGAACATTGCTATGTCGTTTAAGCACTAGACTAATGCTCTAAAACTATGGATACAACTCGAGCAATATCTTTCAACAAACATTCTATATTAAATTCTACAATTAGATCTCAATCGAACTAATGGCAGACGCTCACCCTGATGCCAGGGGACAGTGGATGCCTCACACTGAGGAATCTTAGTCCTCAGATTCCAGACAGGGTGACCACCAATATCTCCACCAATCAGCTGCTCTACAGCATTACACAGTTTCTCTCCACTCCAGAGGTCCATGATAGCCTGTGGTTGAGAGATTATCACAAAATAACTACTAATTATGAAGTAAAGGTGAAACTTTATGTCTCTAAAAAGTTATGTATAAAGTAGGTTCTACGCAGTAGGTTACCTGCGGCAGCATGCCCATCTTATGCAAAAGCATGTTTGCTCCTGGATATTCTCTGCTAATCATAGTCAGACGCTGGAATAGTCCATATTCTTCATATGTGTCTGCAAAAAATTATTGGTGCAGTTACAAATGCAAGAAATAGGTCTTATAGAGACCTCATTTGTAGTATTTTACGTTTCCCCATCTGTCTATGTCCTGGAGTAAACCTTATAACTACTGAATCAATCACCAGCATGGTTGACATATTTTGTTTATTCAGAGGAAATGACAAAATTTGAACGAGCTAGAAATATAAAGCATGCAATGTAGATAAATCTGCTCTTACTTTTGATTCGACCATCTTCAAACAAACGATCTGCCAGGTAATCAACCAACTTCTCAATGTCTTTCTTGACAGATTCCAACTCCTCTTTAGTGAAGAAGTCCTCTACCAAAATTACGCCCTGAAATAAGAATAGAACTAGCCTATATGTTAAATTGGTTGACTCAAAATACATGCAGGCTCCATAGATCAATTGTGACTTTACACTATTATTTACGCTATACAGTCTCCTCTGAGTTTTTAAGATAAACAAATAGACTAAGACACATTTTAAAAGATGGTTTTATTGCAAATAATATATTTCAGCAACTTTCTAGCTGTTATCACCACACTCCAGAGAAGCCTTATAGTTGACATATCTGGGAGGCTGCCAATTGTTATAGAGATGGCGGAATACAGATACAAAATACTGGTTTCAGAGGGGCTTCTGTAGTTAAATATAGCAGAAAGGATTAATTAATGCCATAAAGCCACAAAGCCAGCGGTACTGCACTGCAGATATTACCACTTCACAGGCACACAAGGAGTTGTCAACCTTACAGAGTTAATGTAAATTTGCAGTACATGCTAGACCACTTGTAAATTGGTGGATAAACCATGGGAATATTTTACAATGGTGGCTCAATAAGACCATCAACATTCAAACAGTCTAAATATGTATCGTTAACCTACATATACATACATGTAGTTGTATAACAGGGAGCTTAACACCACCAGCTGTCAGATACCAAGTAGTTTACTAACCAGAATGCTCTACAGAACTCATGAGAGGCCGGTTGTCCTTTTTCGGCCTTCGGAGCCCCGTTCTAGAGCAAACTGGAGCACCGTTTGTCCGACTGTGCAAAGACCAACATGTTGATCTTTTTGGTCCATACCGTCATGGAGCACTGTGGTGATTGGTTAATATTGGATACAACGACTTCAATTATAGTATAATTTATTAAAGATCAGCTTTGGTTATTGGTTGGATATTAATCAAGGTCACTGGCAGACTGGTACTGTGCATTGCCTATAGAGCGGTGCCAACGAACAACAAAGTTGCCCGTCGAAGCTTACAGCCTCCCGTGTACATTGTAGCTGAGCCTTTACTCCCTGAAAATAATTTACAGCAGCCAGTATGTTGGCAGTATATGAGCCTTATCCTTACATAATTATTATCATCTACATCTACGTCTACATCTACATCTACATCTACATCTACATCTACATCTACATCTACATCTACATCTACATCTACATCTACATCTACATCTACATCTACGCCTACGCCTACGCCTACGCCTACGTCTACGTCTACGTCTACGTCTACGTCTACGTCTACGTCTACGTCTACGTCTACGTCTACGTCTACGTCTACGTCTACGTCTACGTCTACATCTACGTCTACGTCTACGTCTGCGTCTGCATCTACGTCTACGTCTACGTCTACGTCTACGTCTACGTCTACGTCTACATCTACATCTACATCTACATCTACATCTACATCTACATGTATGTGATTTAAATATAACATGCAATGTATTATTATACTTAAAGAATAACAATACGCACATCTTTAAAGTAAGCATCTACTTGTTCCTCTGAGAGTTGTCCCACTTTCTTCTCTGTTGGTTGCGGAGGTTTAGCTCTCATATCCCATACTTCTGGATTACACTGTCCAGTGAAACCTTTTGGGCGATCTGATTGGTCGATAGACATAGTACTTCTGCTGTTGAGAATAATAATCGTGTATGCATAAGTATAACATTTTATTGTTACGCCACTATTTTTATAATCGAATGCTACAGGTGAATATGTGGAACAAAGTGCATACTAACCCCAATCAGTATATAAATATGACTATCTCAATTCCAGCGAAAGAGTTGACTAAAACATAAATTTAGGCACACTAGTGATCATTGATATATATATTGTACATGTAAGTACATTGTATATGATTTGAATATAACATATTATTATTGTACTGCATACAGACAGTGTATGTACTTATATCTCTGATCTACTAAAATATAGCTACTCACCGGTATCCTATGGAGCTGATGCAATCTACAGAAGTGCTTACTTCAAGGGAAGCACTGGTATTGTAACTGACATGGACTGTGTCTTCTTAAATAAATGCTCGGAATGGAATGTTTAGTTGATACTTGTTGCATTGGTATTGTTTTATGTTATAGCCTTAGGAACTGACCCCATCTCCACTGATGTAGCTCAACATTCACACCGAGTACACGGTCAAAAATACAATGTAGGCGCCATCTCATCTTTCATTGGACAGTGACTTATTCCTATATACTGTACATGTAAATTATATACATGTGTATAGAATATAGACATGACATGAACTTTAACAGTGCAGGAACATGATACCCACTGTGTAATCAAACTTAAACTTTTGTGAACACAATCTGGTAACTATTTTTGACAACATTATTAGGAATTACATGGTAGCATCCAGGCATTGAAATCCGATACTAAAATGTAGTGGGTATCATGTTGCCTGCACTGTTAAAGTGTAAATTCCAGCCTAGAGTTTTTAGTTTCGCTGTACCAAAGGCATAGGCAATCAGTTTTAAATCTAGCAAGAGTAAGTCCGTTGTTAAAGCTAGTGTAATTTTTAAGACTTTAATTTTAAAAATAAAGTAGTTGTTTGCTTGTAAATAGAATAAGCTACAGTCTGTATGTTCCTAAACTAGTTTAGTAAAGTGTTACATTGTGAATTATTGTAGTTACATGTGTATACAACAAGAGAAAACTGGACCCCAACCAAAAAGCACACAAAAAGCATAAATCATAATAATAAGTTGGCCTACTGTCATATTAGGATTTACAAAAGGTGCCATCTCTGCCATCAGAGCAATATTTAGGACTTAAGAAATACTTCAAAAAAATTACTGCAGTAACTTTAACTGTAATCAGTGGTCAAAGTCTAAGAAAAGAGGTGGGGGTCTTTGAGGTAGCAAACATAATCACTTGAGGGCGCGAAGCGCCGAGCGGCGAGCGGCGAGCGGCGAGCGCCGAGCGGCGAGCGCCGAGCGGCGAGCGCCGAGCGGCGAGCGCCGAGCGGCGAGCGCCGAGCGGCGTGCTGGTGGGGAGGGTCTGGGAGGGGCGCCTGAATGCCCTCCTGAGAATTGGAAACTTTATCAAAATTAGACACCGAAATGGTGCAAAATCCAAGAACTTTAGGTTAAAATATGGTCCAAAATCTTAAGATTTTAAGAGAAAACTTCGTTGCTATGAAACAAGGAAAATAAATAGCACTGCATTTCATTTATTGTAATAGTAATCTGTAAGAAGTCTATCAGTCTGAGGGACCCCCTGAAATTTATGGTGGGGGGGGACTGCATCCCCCACGACCCCCCAACTTTGATCACCGACTGTAATTTGATGACAAAATATTTGGGTGAATCTGAATAGAGTGTTGCAACCTCGAAGAAAAATATGCAAGCATAACTCAAGAGAAGACAACTCCTTGCATGACCAAAAGCTGCTTATGAGTGCCCAACCCGTAATCAAACAAGTCACATGAGAGTCTAACCTTCATGCAAGATAAGCATTTATCATCCACAATAGTATCTACATGTATTTATTAATAGTATTTCAACATAACTATTATAAACTGTTGAACTTCAACAGCTAATCTGTAAGAGAGGCATAGCTTCTTTCACTTATCCGCCATGGTGATTATATACATATTATGGGTTATTCTATAAGGGAAGGTTTTATAGACCTTACCAATCAATACTAATATTACCACTTTCATCTAGTAAATAGTTTTGTGTTAAGAGTTCAGTTTTCATTTAGATTGAATGTAGAAGGATAACTCATTCTCATATTATGATGTAGGATGGTGTTATTACATTTCCTAAAATTTGTAATGTTTGACAATCTTTGTATTAGTCATACTTTTAGTTTCAGTGTACATACAACTATTTAAATTCAATCCTATCTTTGACTGTATGCCCACAATGAATTAACTGCTCAAACAGTCAAGTGTTCTATGGCAACGCAAAGTTGTCCTCCCTTTGCATGCCTGATTCTTTCGACAAGGCAACTTCTAGTTGCTTTTATTTGGGTTAGTCGTACTGTTGTTACGTGCAGAATATAAGGCTTAGCCTTTACACTTTATTAAAGTTATATACATGTACATGCACATGACTGTAAATGTTGATTGTTAGAAGAAGGGACTGTAGCCTCTGAAGCTACCAAAGATATGTGTAAAGTATAAAGCATCAATATATATCAGCCCTAACCAGAGAGCATCTTTGCCATGATTTAATAGTTTACAGATTTCTAAATTACTTTAAGTGGGATTTGATCATACACACGAGTTTTTAAATAATGGACACCTACATGTACTTACAATATATCATGGTACTCAGTACTGAATTGGTTGATGATTCTATGACAATCCGCTTGGTCAAAAATTTCTCTTTGACGAAGTAATATTAGCCAACTGGAACTATTACTAGGTAAAAATTACTGTGCAGTGTATTTTTAAATATTTAGACAGTGTATAGTTTACATGTACATGTGCGTGTCGATTTGAAGCTGTAATAATCTAGTGGCAAACTTAACATCGCTAAGAAACAATGCTTCAGCAGATCTCACTGTTCATTTGATGTACTAATGTTGTCTACTGTTCTGTGATGATTTCACAGAATGAATTATATAACACGGCGCAAGCTACAGCAGTTTACAGGGAGTCTATGACCGCTACTTTCTCCAAGCTGCAGAATGTCTATTTGGATGACTAATGTTCCACTGATCCACCCAGGGTCCAGATAGTGTTGTATCGCTTGTATCCAGTTTTTTCTCCTGAAAAATAAAAAACCATTTAAATCTACATGAAACTAATCTAAACACCAATCTATCATATTTACTAACATGTGAGTAAATATGTTACACACATGTTAGTTTTAAGACTTACTTCAATTTTCAGTCCTAGGACCTTATCTCGGCACAGAAACTTGTCCCACTCTGCATCAGATAGTCTCCATTCAGGATCGTTGGCTTTACGGAAAGTAATTCCATCTGCTACATCATGGAAGGCGTAGTCTCGTTTGGGGTCTTGCCATCTTAGGTCTATGCTCCATCTTATCTCATCACTCAGATTATTCAGGCTATTAGAGTTTCCAAAACCAAACCATCATTTTGTTACAGTATAAATACTTAAAGTGGAGGTAGTCCCAAAAACTGGGTAGTCTTCTTGAGTTGTCCTCTTTTGTATGAGTAGAGAAATATAATTGGAACCCATTTATGCCAAATTTAGTTATTTATTTCTCATTCGACGCTAATATTGTTTTCCTACAAGTAGTTATGTATATTTTAGAAAAATACTGGGAAATAGGCTACCCATTACCTCTATTCACTAATGGGAGTTTTTAGAAAATGTGAAGAAATTGCCTTCTCATTGTAGCATACCCTCAATAAATGAAAAGCTTTCTTGCTAATTGTACTTCCCTGAGGTTTGAAATAAAAAAGACAAATGAATAAATGTGGCTAAGTATCATGTTATCAAAAGTGTAGAAGGAATTTATAAACTTTTGGTTAACAGAAATGTGATTGAATAAAAACATTTCCATGTGCTTTATAACAAGGTTAACTGGGTTACTCAGATGGCATAGACTGCCTTTGTGTGAGATCAATTTGTGGCAGATGGCAATAGGTATGTACTTCATGAGAACTACAATAATTACAATCGTACCTTTATTATGATCACCAAATCTGACTGTGCAGGACTTAATATCTAAACTAGAATATACCCACCTTCTGTGAGGAATACAGTTGTTGAACAGTAGCATGCTTCCATATTTAACAGGAAACACCTTCAGGTCATTCTCAATGTCTACATCCAGCTGTTTCTCCATGTCCTCCGTTTCTAGCATAACATAGTGAGTGTCCCCTTGACAGCATTCATGCTCTGCAATCATGCCTTTCTTATGTCCTCCCACAGCAAACTAGTAGAAGGTTTATACTAATGTACATCATACAACTGTAACGCACAATCACTCAATTTTGCAGCTACGTTGTAGGTCATACTTTCTTTATATAATTAGTGGTTACGATCTTGCGTTCTCTACCTGCTGAGGACCTACATGCACATGATTTGTATGTTTTAGGTTTCACCAATTGCAGCTATAGCATAGAGTTCAAAATATCAAGATTATTTTTCACTGGGTGATTTGTGTATTATAATCCATTAACTTGAATAAATTTAGTGTTTCAGAGAACAATCTAGTATCACAAATCATGTAAATGACGAGGCTTAGGAAAAATCATTCTAGCTAGCGTTTTATCTCATCTGTAAAAATACAAATGCTATTTAATGATTTTTGTAGAAGTTTGAACAGAATCCCTGCAATACATAACCCTTTTTAAAGCTTTAAGGAAGTTTAAAGCTGCAAGTAGTTCGCCAATTAATTAAACAAGTTTTTTCAAATGTTCTAATATACATGTACCTAAACATTTAACAATGTTTAACAGACATCAGATTGAGAGAAGTTGGAACTATTTATTCCAAACAGAAAACAATTGATGCATCTGTAATCACACATTTTTATTGTTTAGCTTGACCTTGAACTCTGCACAGTTTTTCTTGCACCGTCATATTCACAATGTACTGTACGGTTAGAAGTGTGTGGCAAGCAACAGTTTTATACATTCTGCAGAGTGCAGTAGATGAATCTTATTGTTTATAATGCTAGTTTCTATTAGAGCAAAGTTCTATCCAATACAGTGCCCAGCAGTTAAAAGCTGTCATTACTACACTGTATTGTCATAAAGAGTCATCAAGTTTTTATGCATATTTAAAACTTTACAAAAATTACTATTTAGTTTCATCTACATTCTACATCTGTATGGCAAGGATGAATCACTGCACCTCTATATGGTGTTGGTGGCCGAGTGGTCTAGCGCTAGTCACTCTGGTCTTGCAGCAATGACGCAAGTTATCTGCAAGGACGTGGGTTCGAGTCCCACTAACGACCTGGAGGTTTTCGTCCCGAAGAAGGTTTTCCCTCTGTGCCATATCGAACTATAATAATATCCAGCTCTAGGAGCCGTGGTGGCCCCTCGACTAGCTCTGCTACTGGGCAGCCACGTTAAAAAGAATTGTGTTTGGCGCCACGGATATACCCGCTTCTTTGCTTACACCACATTTTAACAGAGCAAACGAATGAGAATATTACCATATAATAGTAACAACAATTTTCAAAGTTATATACTGCATAAACTTTATAGTGAGTCGACTGCCTGTACATACAGTGCAATACATTGTACATACCTCCATAGTTCCATTCTCTGAAGTTGTATTTAGAAAAGGAATCCAGGCAGTAGCCTGGTGAACGTCATATGAGCGCGGGTCCAAGTAAGCACAGTCTACGAAAAATAAATAATAATTACATAATAACCACATTGGTTAGTGTACTGGGCAGTTAGTTTTAGTTGGTTGCTAAAAATTTGCCAAAATCTGGAGTTATCTTATTACTTGATGAGCCTTATCACACCATGCCGATGTTGGGTTAACTTTTGTGGAGTCATCTTCTCTTTTATTAACCGCTAAAGCAAAGTAAACAATTTTGTTTAATTTGTGGAATCATGTTTGCTAACAGAGCTTTATGGTGTATGACTGTAAATTTAATAAAATTTTAAATTGCATAATTTAAATGATAGAATAAAGCAAAAATTAAACGAAACAAGCTTTATCAATGATAGCATCAGCACATGCTCTGATCTTGATTGTGAGCAGTACCAGCTCTCACTACAAGGAAATACTTTTTCACCAACAGTGGTCAATCATCCTGAAATCTGAGACTCTTATTCAAATTGCAAAGTCATCGGTCAAGGTCAGCTACATCAGCTGATAACTCCTTCCACACCTGCCAAATTTTCAAAAAGCTGAAAGCTGCAACTGGTTTTCAAGAGTGTGCAAAGGCCTCTTTACACTACACCCAATGTTGGGTCAATACTTGGCTGTTGCTTGGGACCAAAAGTTGCATTGCTCACGAATTCTAGCACCAACTACGAGAAATTTGATCTCTAAGATGTTTGATTGTTCATGTAATGCAGGTAGTACAAGTCTGCTACCCTACCCGGTATCGATTCCATTTGGAACTCGGTGTCATGGCTACAGAGACGGAAACTGGTTGATGCAAATTTTTTTAGTTGATATGCCAATTCTGGTATTACCGTCATATTAAAGGATGAATGTACCATGCTCCCATTGGTTGGATTCTTAGCATAAAATGTTCACCTTGATGCCAGGGCACAGTAGAAGATCCACACTGAGGTATCTTAGGTCGGAAATTCCAGACAGGGTGACCACCAATATCTCCACCAATCAGCTGTTCCATAGCATTACAAAGTTTATCTCCACTCCAGAGATTCATGATAGCCTGGGAATGAACATGAAATGTTGATTACCATGAAATAGATAATATCGTCATAGCGATAATTTGCATGATGGCAACATATTTTATGATTTTCTAGCATAACGTCAGGTTTACATAATATTATGTAGCTTACTTGCGGCAGCACACCAATCTTATGCATAAGCATGTTTGCACAAGGATACTCTCTGCTAATCGCTGTCAGCCGATGAAAAAATCCACACTCTTCGTGTTTACCTGGAAATCACCAGAGCAGTTGGCACAGTAATAAACAGAGCCAGCAAGGCACTGTCAATGTATCAAGACATTAAAAGGTTGGTTCCAGCTAATATTCCACATGAGATTTGAGCTGTTTGTATATAATAGACCGACTCTGTTGATTAAAAGACGGAACTCTATGAGTACTATATTTCAGCCACAACCTTACTTGTTTATTTGGAATAATGTCCCAGAAATTTTAAAGCTGTCTTCTTTAATTGGATCCAATTCTTCTTTGGTGAAGTAGTCCTCAACCAAAACTACACCCTAAAATCCAAAAAATGATAAATACCAAAAAAATAATAATGCATATAAATTATAAAATGCTGAAATGATTTGTTGATGAATGTAATTTCATGGTCCACTACAATTAGCAATTGCGTATCAATTCTCAGATAAATTATATTAAACGAAGAAACTAATACAATGTAATGAAAGTAAGCTTACCGGCTTTGCTCAAATGAATATATAACAGTATAGTTTTATATAATTGCTTACCTAAGCTAATAATAATGTACAACCACATGTCATACATGTCATATATAATGTGCATGCACAGTTTTAGTAGGCATAAAAAGGTCTTGCTGTAGCACCATGCCGATAAACCAAAATAGGTGGGCTGGTTCTTTGATTCTGACCAATCAAAACAGCAGATTTTATGTCAGTCAATCAACCAATTCTGATTTAATTATCTATTTAAAAATTTACTAATCCTAATTAAAGTGAATTCTCACAGCCCTGGTGCCAATAATAAATGTTATAGAGTGCTGCCATGGTTACAACAAAGCTGTAACCCTTGTCCATTACTAATTAGTAGTATGACTATACACTTGCATTATATAAGAAGGAATAAGAATACGTACATCTCTAAAGTAAGCATCTACTTGTTCCTCGGAGAGTTGCCCCATCTTCTTCTCCATTGGTTGTGGAGGCTTAGCTCTCATGTCCCATACTTCTGGATTACACTGTCCAGTGAAACCTTTCAGGCGATCTGATTGGTCATTAGACATGGTGCTTCTGCTGCAACAAACAATAGTATATATTTACCACATCAGACACTTTTAGCCCGAATACTCATTAATGCATTGTAGTTGTCATCTCCTGAATGTGCCGCATCAAGAAGAGGCTCCATCTATCATCTGATACCAGACTCCCATCAAGTAATACACGGTAAAAGCCTTCAGTCAAATAAAAATTATTGTACTTCTAGCAATTTTTTCACCTGTTGTCAGCACAAGATTATTGTAGGCTACTATTTAATAATATTATGGTACAATATAAAACATCTAGTTGTACATTCTAACTTAAAATACATGCACAGTTATGACTTTACTCACCAGTTAAAGTTGAATGAGTGATATGCAGCAGTACTGAAGTAAGCACTTTAGTTATAGCTAAATATACTTTTGCTGTGTGTTGAAATACATGTAGTCTACTAACTAATGCTAGCAATGCAGCTTTAAAATGTTTCCACATTCAATAACATTTATGTTATAGGTCAGAGAAATTGACCCCTTAATGTACTTGATATCAGTTAAATGCAAGGTTATGCAACTGGTTCAAAAGTAGATTTCATCATGTCTTATCAATCACTGACAAAAAGTCATTCATTCTAGCAGAAAAAAAACTGACACTGCTCATTCATTATTCAAGTAATCCTGCCCTGACCACTGACAGTGCCTGACAGCACCTGACAACACCTGACAGCACCTGACAGCACCTGACAGTGCCTGACAACACTCTTGGTAGTACTTAACAGTACCTGTCAGGACCTAAATAAGCTCTGTAACAGTTACCCAGGCAAGGTACTAAATCGTCACAAAACTTTGCAATGTAGCAACTGTATGCAGATGTGAACTCTTTGTAAACAATCCGGAACATGCATTCAGATGAACATACATTATGTTGTAGTTCATCCATCTATTACTCATGGGACAAGTACAGTTTCTTACTATTATAGAGAACAGCATAAATAATACTATTTAAATTAAAATCTTATCTTGGCTAACTCACTTGGAGTAAAATTTAGATGCCACTACAATAAGTCCACCAGTGCAGTAATATTAACATCAAGTTACTTTTTAAAGTCTACTGCAAAAATGTAAATTTAAAAGTGACTAAATTTTAACCATGATGGATTTCCTCTCTATACCAAACAAACTGTTGTTGGTTTTGGCATTTAATAATCCAATATCACTTACCAGTGTATATTGTAACGTAAATAACTGCATGTGCATCCCTAAAGCTAAAATATGTACATGTATAATTACACATATAGCTATTTATATACATATAATATATATCATGTATGTATCATTTTTCAAGGCAAAGTGTTGAATTGCTCTTAATTATACAAAGATTTAAATAAAAAGGAAGCCAAAATGAAAATCAATTCAGGTTAAGAGTTACACGAGCTAGAAGTGCTTCTCCTTGTGTAAATTAATTTTGTTATAAGCACAGCCTTGCACAGATACACTGTACATTGTTCATCAACCCTATCTACACGTAGGTACATCTTACAGTAGAGAAAGGTATCACACCTGAGACAGCATATGTCTTACAAAATGGCGAATCAACTATCCGAAACAATGCGCATGACGTGGCTAGTATTATGTCTTACAACGTTGACAAGTTTTACAGGTGAGAAACTACTTTATTCTAGCTGTCTGCTAGATGATCACTAATATCTCTGTAGGTGACGCTTGCCTTTAGTCTCAGGCAAGCCCTATAGAACTTTTAGATGCAAGTTTTTGTCAATTTGGCAAACTTATTTAGCCGACTCGTTTTTCTATCAGCCTTCTCCTTTCTTAATTTAATTAGATAGGATAAAATAAATGATTCTGTGTTAAGATGGTAAACTGTACTTATCTGTGCAGATAAGTTATCTGCACAGATAAGTACAGTTTACCATCTTCACATAACATTATTTATCTAATCCTATTTAATTAAATTATCCTGTTATATGTATTATGCATGTGTGTATTATGCTACTGTTTATTACAATTTAAACTCATCCTCTTCCCTTTGGGTTTAATCAATTTCATATATCCATGTTATAGAATAACATGTAGCACAATATTTGGTGCCGCTACATTCCTTGGCGTAGCAAAGTAGTGTACTGAAATAATGTTTCATTGTTCTGTTTGGATGCCTAATTCCACACAATATGTGGTTTCTCTATATGTAGTCATGCTATATTATACATGTACAAATAAATGAGTATTCTGTCTATAAACTACGGGTACAACTACACTGATAGTTTTGTTTGTATTTACAGCTCCGTCATATGGGAAGGTGATAACACCAGGGAGATATATTGGTTGCTTCATGGATAAAGTCTATGACAGAGCTATGGGAGAGGGGACATTCATGCCAACCATCACTGTGGACTATTGTATAAATCTCTGCCTCGTTAAAGGTTTGAAGTGAAATGTAAGTAGTATAGTCAGTGCAGATCTGCACAGACACCCGGCCATTTCCGCGTCTTATTAGCCCTAGATCCAAAAACTCCCCGGGCGGACGACCACCCCACCCGTCCTCTCGCCCCCTCCCCTTCCCTAAACCTCACTCTATGTGCAAAGCCCTAGAACCTACCCCCCGATCGCGGGTGGGGTTTCAAAAACCTCATCGGCTGTTCCGTAGAACCCAGTCTAAAGAGCAAACCCCTCGCCCCGTCCCACGGCTCAGGCGAGGGGGCGCGCGTACGCGCGTCCCCCCCCCCCCCCGCCCAGCGAACCCCACCCGTCCTCCCTCCACCCATCCCCGCCCCACCCCTCCCCACCCCTCCCCTCCGCCTCGCCCTCCGCCTCGCGGCGGTTCTCGTTTGCGAGTCCAGCCGTGGCCCCACGCCGCCCTCCCCCCGCCCATCCCCCGCCCATCCCCCGCCCCTCCCCCGCCCTCCCGCCCCAACGACCCGTCGCGGCCCTCGCGGGCGGACCGTCGGCTGGAGTAGGGTGAAGCGAAGGAAAATACGGGTTAGAGTAATGATATCCGGCTATGAAAAACGTGAGCGAGGGTAATGGTACACGAATTTGTTTTAAATTTCAATACGTTTGAGAGTAATAGTACGGTGAAGCGAAGAAAAATACGGGTTGGAGTAATGATAGGGTACGCCCGTGCGGAGGGCCCGTACAGAGTGCCCATGCAGAGTTTACGACGCTGACTATACTACTATAAGAAACTTACCGAGTGGTGGTGGTGGTGCTTCCGGATGATTTCTTCGCCGGGGACTGTTGAGACTGAACTGGTCGGGGTGACACCGCACTCGCGCGCTCCTCCGTTCGAGCGCCCCCGGACCTCCGATGAAAGACTCGCGCCTTAACCCTCGTTTCCCCCGGACCCTCCCCTAGGGAAATCGCCCGTCCCCGTGACGAGCGGCGAGGGAAAGTGAAGGCGGTGGCTCTTTCGCGCTTCAAACCGTAGACTTCGCGAGGTGGTTCGCCGGCGACATCCTCGCTCGGAGGGGTAGAAATAGATAAATGGAATAAATGGATGGCTGTCTTCTCATCATCATCATCATCATCATCATCATCAACATCATCATCATCCTACAAATAGACCCGCCTCCACGATGATGTCGTTGACTCCCCACCAATTTCTTCGACCACCGCGTCCACTTTCCCCCGGGTAGCAAACTCCGATAGGGAGAGAGCGCATCGTGCGCGTGCGATGTCACCCCCCACCTACGAATGAAGACGATAGAAGAAATGTGAACTGATAAGGGGTGAGTATGAGTGGAAGTTGCGCTAGTACCGTCTACCCCTTTGGTTTGGCGAGGTAAATGGTTTTTAATGCATTAGCTAGTGTTTTATTGCTTGGTTTTATGGTTACAACCGGTAAACCCTCCGTTTTGAGGACGGAGACCCCTTACAATAGAGAGTGAATGTGAAGAAAAATATACGGGTATATGTACAAGGGTTATGTTGCACTGTTCGTTTACTCTCCAATTTATCGAATGAAGTAGTCTCATCTCCGAGAAATCAGTACTAGCATTCTATAGGACTCGTACTCACCCCGTCTTCTGCAACCTTCCGCTTACCATAGAGGTAGGTGAGTCCGGTCTTTAGCTGGGTGTAGCTATACGTTTGGTTTCCTCTTCTGATAAATTTTTATCTTTTCGGATGAGCGCATCTATACTACGAGCACTCAGGGCCATGTAAGCGCTATCCGTGTCCATTTCTACGTACTCAAACTCCTCTCTGCTGACGAATCTGTGAAAATCAAATGGACGGGTTGGAGGGTGCTGACACCGAAGAATAAATAGAGAAGGATTTGATAAAATCTTTGTGTAGTCTAGTTCTACTCATCTATCCATATGTGTACACATGTTAAAATACCTTTATATAATAGTTCAAACACAATTGAATGAATAAAAGACACATATCTAAAGGAGTATGTCATAGCTATTATTAGCAAGAAAAGACTGTGTGCATGTGTTAAGTCAGCATACATAATACATTAAATAAGCTTTTCACAATAGTAGCAATAGAATAAATAAAAGGTTGTATGCATGTGTTAAGTCAGCATTATGTAATTCATTAAATAAACTTTTCACAATAGTAGCAATAGAATAAATAAAAGGTTGTATGCATGTGTTAAGTCAGCATTATGTAATACATTAAATAAACTTTTTACAATACTAGCAATAGAATGAATAAATGTGTACACATGGTAAAATACCATTATATAATAATTTAAACACAATTGAATGAATAAAACGCACATATATGTAAAGGAGTATGACATACCTATTATTAGCAAGAAAAGGCTGTGTGCATGTGTTTTGTCAGCATATATAATACATTAAATAAACTTTTCACAAAGTCAGCATAATATATAATACATTAAATAAACTTTTCACAATAGTAGCAATAGAATAAATAAAAGGTTGTGTGCATGTGTTAAGTCAGCATTATGTAATTCATTAAATAAACTTTTCACAATAGTAGCAATAGAATAAATAAAATATTGTGTACACATGTTAAAATACCATTATATAATAATTTAAACACAATTGAATGAATAAAAGGCACATATGTAAAGGAGTATGACATACCTATTATTAGCAAGAAAAGGCTGTGTGCATGTGTTAAGTCAGCATATATAATACATTAAATAAACTTTTCACAAAGTCAGCATAAGATATAATACATTAAATAAACTTTTCAAAATAGTAGCAATAGAATAAATAAAAGGTTGTGTGCATGTGTTAAGTCAGCATTATGTAATTCGTTAAATAAACTTTTCACAATAGTAGCAATAGAATAAATAAAATAGTGTGTACACATGTTAAAATACCTTTATATAATAATCTAAACACAATTGAAAGAATAGGCTGTGTGCATGTGTTAAGTCAGCATATATAATAGATTAAATAAGCTTTTCACATACCTATTATTAGCAAGAATAGGCTGTGTGCATGTGTTAAGTCAGCATATATAATTCATTAAATAAACTTTTCACAATAGTAGCAATAGAATAAATAAAAGATTGTGTACACATGTTGAAATACCTTTATATAATAGATTAAATAAGCTTTTCACATACCTATTATTAGCAAGAAAAGGCTGTGTGCATGTGTTAAGTCAGCATATATAATAGATTAAATAAGCTTTTCACAATAGTAGCAATAGAATAAATAAAAGGTTGTGTGCATGTGTTAAAATACCTTTATATAATAATTTAAACACAATTGAAAGAATAGCGCTTACATGGCCCTGAGTGCTCGTAGTATAGATGCGCTCATCCGAAAAAATAAAAATTTATCAGAAGAGGAAACCAAACGTATAGCTACACCCAGCTAAAGACCGGACTCACCTACCTCTATGGTAAGCGGAAGGTTGCAGAAGACGGGGTGAGTACATAGAGTGAGGTTTAGGGAAGGGGAGGGGGCGAGAGGACGGGTGGGGTGGTCGTCCGCCCGGGGAGTTTTTGGATCTAGGGCTAATAAGACGCGGAAATGGCCGGGTGTCTGTGCAGATCTGCACTGACTATACTACTAATGTATTTCTACATTAATTAATTGTGGATGAAATGTTTTTAGTCTACTTGTACCCAATATTTAATAAAGATCATGTTCATGTACATGTACATGATCTTTTAGAATACAGTTAAGTAGAAGAATCTTTGTGATAAACAAAGTCATTGGTCTACTTATTTTTTAATTCTACAAAAATAACACAATAATTCCATGAATTATGTATTTTCTTAATTTTTAAGGACAAAACTATACAAGCCATATTCCATGATCAGACGTGCATAATGCTTAGATATAACCTACTTCATTATATAACTTTGCATCTACCATTGGTGCATGTATGTATTGTACTTCTTTTATATAGGTTATAAATACGCTGGTCTGCAATATGGAACTGACTGTTTTTGTGATAACCATTATGACAAACATGGAATTGTTCAGGACTCCTTCTGCAACAACATCTGTCCAGGAGATGGTACACAGATATGTGGTGGAGTGAGGTATCTCAGTGTGTTCCAAACCTACTCAGGTGAATCAGGTTGTACTATGTATATACAGAGTACATACATGTATATATAATATATACTATGTATAATACTCTGTATATACATAGTATACATGTATATATTCTGTCCGTCAGTGACCGAGCATACGCTGTTGGCTGCTTTAAATCTTTGATTGTTATAATTCCTATGTAAGCGAACTCCGGTATGAATCTGTTTCAGTTAAAGTCACAATCAAATTAATGTACATGTATCTAATAATTATGATAGAAACAATGAGCAAATAATTAGAGAAATGGAACAAAATAATAATTATTTTATATTTCATTCCATTTTTCTAATGCCATGTATTACTATGTTTTTTCTAATGCATATATTACCATAATAAAAAAATATTTTTTGATATCTTTAGACGTTCTAAGAATTATAAAAGAGGAGAATCAACAAGGGCAGCTCAAGCTTATACCCAAGCAACGTATCAAGATGGGCATTGCTGGTATCAACTTGACCTCATTCACTCAGCATCCCTTCAGTCCAGGGGAGATAATAGCAGCAACTCCTTCACAAGTCATCGAGATTAACTCAAATGGGGATTGCATAGTCATTGCTGGTAATGAGCTCTATGGTTGTACCTATAAACCAAATGCATACGAATTTAACCTAATAAGTTATATTCTGTATGTAGATTTTGACAGAGTAGAACATAGTCAAGACTACGGCTGGAAAGGCGCAAAAATAATGGTGGCTGACACGGGAGAGCATTGTATTAAAGCAATAGAACTGGGGCTTACTAATACAGAGATGACAACACATCAAAGTTATCCTGAAGCTGAGGATGCAATAAAACTTTACAATTTTGATGAATATGAAGCTAGAAAAAAGCGACATTCAGATAAAATTGAGGAAACTTTAGTCATAGGAAGCTGTGGTCATGGAGGTATGGTTGGTAACGATAAACAAAAATCTTTGACACAATTGAAAATTTCAAAACCAAAACTGCTTTCTGTAATATACTACTCGGATATCATAAAACTGATTATTGTGTGTGAGCACCCACATAGCACCCAGTTGTACACGCTTGTCGTTGATTTTCATGACACTGAAGCATTTGCACATCAGTTTATTGAGGTAGACGGCTTCACATCATTCTCTGACTATGCATACAACGGGCTGATTTCATCTGCGAGTCCATCAGCTCAACGCTGTATGATCATTGAAAGAGGACATTCCACGGAGCATGCTTCTATCTTTGAATCCGTATGTTCTAGCCATGGCCTTAGCAACTTGGTTCCTTTAAGAGTTGGAGACTGGTGGCTAACAGCTTCCGAGAGGGACCTGTTTGCTTTTCGGTGGAATTCAGTCAAAGATCTAGTAATTTTGCCTAGAGACCAGTTGCCCTATAAAGTCAAACATGATATTGGTGCACTTAGTTCAGATGGTGGTCTTATCTCATATAATGCAGTAAGACATTTCTTTGTGTTTTATGACGTTCAACTACGTGCAGAACAAGTTTCAGACTGTGGATTCTTTTTAGTAGCTGAAGATTATTACTGTAAAGGATTTACAAATAAAATACTTCAAGTAGCTAGCTTAGATAGCTGCATGTATGTATGTCTCAAAGATATTACATGTGTGGCTTTTACCTACAGGCAAGCTGCACAGAATATGTGCTATCTGTACCCAGAGCAGTCTACTATCCCAGGACTCTATGACTCCACAGCTTCCTGCTACTATATGAAGCAGTCTTAAATATACATAATTACCTTTTATTTCTCTATTTACTCTTTAAACTTTAATGCCACTTTAAGGTGTTGTCTCAGTTATTATAGAATTGTGTATGAAAGCAAATATAAACTGAAGTATTTCAGAATATACAATGAGAGTGTATTTTTAAATTGCTGTAAAATAATCAGAGCCACCAGGTTGCCAGAACTGAGATAAAACAATGCACTTACACAGAAAGCCAGTATAGCTCAAAGCATGAAATTGATTTTATCTCTGATTCATCCACAACAGATTATTTACGCCCTGTGTATTAAACCTTCATGAGCTATTTTCATACTTTTGTTTCATAAGTGTTCCTACATTTTTGTACTTAAATTAGCATAATCTATAAAAACACTAATTGACATTGTTGTCATATCTCATGATGGTATACCCATAATCGCTAATATCAGTCACAATACATGTATGCATAGACAGCGGCATGCAACCCAGTCTATTCTAGTACACCGCATGGAACCCAGTCTATTCTAGTACACACATTAATTGATAGATGGTTTTATTTGTTTCAACATTGACAGAAGAAATAATACTCTTATATACAATGCTCTGTAATGGTCTAGTTCATGCCAATGTTATAATAGTACAACCAACATAGATATACATGTACATGTTGTGTGGTTATGATTTATTCAACACAAATCATCCAAGCAAAATTGCACAAGTGACACATGGATCATGTTGTATTGTCGTAACTCCATGAATAGCTTTGTGTTTGAGAAATTGTCTTCTGTTTTGTCTAAATGCAAAAACATTCAGTGATATCGCTGTTGTTGTATTACTGATTAATGTAGTGGTAAGCTATACATATACATCTATTGACGTCCCCAATTCAGTTTCCAGCCACTAGAAGTTCCATCACTATCCGTTCTAAATACGACCTTGACAGTACTTGAGATTCCTAACACTAGCCTCTCTCCCACACCACAATGTAGATCCAGGATATCATTAGTTTTACCATCATAGATCTGGTAGAATGATATAATATACATTCACATACTACATTCAAATGGAACCTAATATATTGTTATTCCTATTTCCTCTATCTTGGGTAGGGCTACCAAACCGCTAGGGACATCCACATGTAATTGTGGTCATGACTAACACTAACGGTGCAGCCCACACAGTGTGTAAACTTTGAACTTTGTGCTAGAAGCCTTGTATGCTAACAACAAGGCTTCGGTTGCACCAATTAAATTACATAACATTTTTGTGTTGCATTACAAAACTATTATTACATGCATCTCTAGTTCACTATTTAGTTAAAAGTAAAAATTCCATCAAATCATGATAATTGAGACACCTTGTAATATCAATAACAAGAATAGCATTATACATGCATATGTATGATGCTTTAAGAAACAGATTCGTATGCATATAGAATAAAAATTTTTAATTAATTACTCTAGGTCCTAGGAATAAAAGTACATTATTGTCTTCTAGAAAAAAGGAAGTGCTGTATGTATAATATGTAGACATGATGAGCGTGTAGAACACTTACCCAGAATGAATCCTTGCTACAGCCAGGGCTCTCTTCGACATCGAAGTGAGTGACATTCAGGAAAATCTTTCCATAAGAAACATCTATTAGCCATACACAGAGAGCATCATGGGGGTAATGTTTCGGGAAGTAAGGAGAGGTGAGGTTACCCCTATCTTCTTGTAAGACACCTCCGCATGGAACTGTGGGCAACAAAATAATCAATTACATACACCATATGAATATCATGTTACCAACCCCCATTATATTACATGCACATGTATATTTACATGTAAGCATATCTTAGGTTTAATAATAATCACATTACATTATCTGCACATTTCCGCAACAAATTCACATTCAACAAGGTTTTGAACCCACGACATGCTTGATGTGTATGCCTTGCATTTCTTTCAAAAGCCTCCATTCAGTTCTCTCCCTGGTGGTTGAGTTAGGTCCAATACATGAGCATACAGGCAGTACTTTTACAGCATCAGATGAGGTTCTAAATAATATGGAACTATAATACCTACATATAGTATTGGTTTCCTACTAACCATGGGCTGGTGGGGGTGCTCCAATGTCTGTTGTAGCTGTCACAGTATCTGCTCCAGCAGATGAAGAGTCTGTTTTTGGTGTTGTAAAGAAGTCGTGGAAAGCTAATTATAAACATAAAAGAGAATATCATTTTTCTATTTCAAGGTATCAAATTCCATATCTTAGCTGATATGACTTAGCTGTGTTAATAGTAGATTTTACACCTTTGGGGCCAATTACTTTGCAGTTCAATTTTTTAAGTGGGCAAAATGCTTAATTTAATTTCATAGCTAATGCAAGAATGTTTGACATTGAAATAAGAAACATGATCGTGCCAATTATTTTAAGAGTTTAAGCGACATCTACAACTATGTAGTTACCAATAACCTTCCGTTTGCCAACTATAAAAAACTTAAAATATGCAACTCCTTACTGCACTTACAATCCCACTTGAGTTTCCACCCTTTACCGTTGAGTGTGTGATCTGACACAAATGTTATATTGATAGTACTTGACTCTCCTATAACATATCTCATACCTTGACCACAATAGAGATCCAAGAATTTGTTAGTGTAGCCATCTTGAAACTGCAACAGCATAAGATAACTCCAACAACTAAATAACTATAACTAATATTCCTAATGCGTACATAGAAAGTGAGCCAAGGTTTTATAAATTAAACCAAAGAGGAATAATACCTGAACATTTGCCTAAAATCTCCGAAGATCACTTGTTATGGCCTAATAGGCCTACTATAGCCAAATAGGCTTAAGCTATAAGTCATGCAAACCTATGTCTTCATTAGTGCGCAGGATCAGTCAATTTTAGTCTGGTAAGAAAGATATATGCCAGTGTGGCGTTAAACCAATGTGCTTATTTGCACCAGTACCGCAGTTCCACCATTTCTTACCAGAAGATAATCTTGTTCACACTTGGGGTTACTCAGCATGTCTGATTCCAGGACTATGACCAGAATCACACCATGAGGAATCTCGATAAACCAGTCACATCTGATGTTGTCGGGGTAGTTCTTGGGAAAGTATGGAGAGGTCAATGTACGCTCCTCTTCATTCAGATATTCTTCACATAGACTCTTCACTGCTAAACAAATGCTGATATTGGTTTTCATCGCCAGAATACAAGATAATATAATATGTAGTTATACATACAGATACATGTACATGTATTTAACAGTTTCTGGCACAACTCAGTCTAAATGCACTTTTAAATATTATAAAACCATCTGCATGTTTTTTAATTTAGATTTTCACAACAAGTCCTAGCGGTGAAAGTGGTCAGTGTTGGTTTCGTTGGAGTGAACAAAACTTCGTTCTATGCTATAGCAGAACTACCACACATGGCTGAGGCAGACTCAGCAACACAAATGTGTAGCAACGATAATAGCTACTATTATTTTATGCCAATGTAGGGTATAGCAAAGTAGTAGTAGAATCTTAGCTGTACCTGTGCTATGTTCATTTGCCAGGACTGCTGTGGTCGTAGGTGATTCAGTTTGTACAGTAGAGGGTGCTGTGTCATTAGTAGTGGCATTAACACTGACTGACGCCTCTTGCCCTGTCATTACAAACATGGTAGATGTTTGCCTGGTAGAGGGCGCTGCAGATGCTGATATAACACTGTCTGTAGTTGAATTTACAGAAATTCTTCTATCTACATGTACATCAGGGTCAGCTGAATCAGCCATAGTTGAAGTAGTGGTCAGTGTGCCAGTGGTGGACTGGTCAAGGGGTAAGATGGTAGTATTGGATGCATTGAGAGCGGGATCTGTGCTTCCCATGGTAATATTCATTTGGTCACCAGCCGAATAGGTGGTTGCTGGTGGTTCAGTTACAACTACATTGGTTAGAGTGGTTGTCTTATCTGGTCCTTGAGTGATGGTTAAGAGTTCTGCTGGACTATGGTCAATAGAAGCAGTCGTCAACGCTCCGTCGGGCAGTATTTTGATTGTGTTGCTCTCAGGGGTAGTTGTGACATCCTTGTAAACCATGTTAAAGAAATCTAGAACGATTAATATGACAAGCACTAAATAACTATTTACAATGTATACATGTATATTTAGAGTTTCATATAGATTTTAAATTCTCAACGTTTTAGAACAAAATTCTCATGTACTACATGTATATTAACGTATTTACTTACTAGACCATGTAAGAGTCCAGCCTCTTAGAGAAAACCTACTGTCTGTAGAGAAGACAACTCTAATAGAGTTTGAGTGACTAACAATGAATTTTGGTCCACATTCGCAGTATTGCCCCAACAATTCCCGAGTGTCCCCATCATAGAACTGTATTATAGTACATGTATTATAATACAACATTAAAATTAATTGCATGTACTTGTGCTGTACATAACAGATAAATAAATGGATTTGGCAACATGTTAATCTGGTAAAGGTTCCATGAACTTAATCCACAGAGTCAGAAAAACACATGCGAATGTTATACCATATTAACGTTTACCTTTACAGAGTCTTTCAAACAACCGGTAGAGTACTGCACATAAAACGGAGTGAGCTCTACAGCAACCAGACCAACTGGAACGGAGACATCCCAGACACATACCAGATTGTGTCCATAGCCATGTGGATAGTTAGGTGATGAGAGAGTACCTGTCTCACCTGTCATGACACCTCCACATGTTTGTTCTGTAACATGCAGTGCAGCGAGTAATATCAATGCATACTGTCCAACACACGAATTTTGCTGCAGCTGAGGATGCATAAAGGCCACAGTATATGCTAGCAAAATGGTTAATATGGAGGCATTAAAATTCACTAAATACATGATAAGAAACTTCATATATGATATAATGTAGCGAATACTTTATGAAGCTTCAAAACATAAGAGTTGTTTTCCCTTCATTTTGAAAGTTGCCCGCTCTTGCCCCAAACCCCAGTTTCGCCATATAGACGTTTCCCATAACATATTTAGTGAATGTTGATTCCTGTAATATGGCAGCCCACTTTGCTGGCTAATTAATGGACAAGTACATCGTAGGTGCTAAAGAGACCAGTTAATAGGACGTTTTTCTATTAGGAGAAGGTGAAACTTACATATAAACTTCATTGTAGTGAATAAAATCACTTTGTACTAAATATAAGTAAAGCGATATAATATGAACAGGAATGTTTTGACTGATTCAGCTTTGGTAAGGAACCAAGGTTGTGTCATGTTTCTACAATAGTATACACCCAACTATTAAAACCTGTATTGTCTCCCACGTGGTTCAGAACTACTTTACCTTGCCACTGGAGAAGCCAACCAGCTCCATTCTTGCTACAGTCTGTGGTGAACACAATCACCACAGAGTTGGATATCCCTGTAATATACTGGGAATTATCTCCACAAACAGTCTTCATTAGTCTGCCACTGTGTCCATCATAAAACTGTAATAGAATTAAACCAGTGTATTTCTCTGGCAGGTCGGGTTACAAAACGGCTACAATTTGGTTCAGTGTGACTTAGTATGACTCAGTGTGACTCAGTATGACTCAGTGTGACTCAGTATGACTCAGTGTGACTCAGTATGACTCAGAGTGACTCAGTGTGACTCAGTGTGACTTAGTTGACTGCGCAGTCCCCTTTCCATATATTCAAAATCCATATCTATAATGGCACCTTCCACGTAGTAGACCACCCAACTGAACGTGTGCCAGAAATAAATGATAATTTCCCATTATTTATAATAAGAGTATGTCATTATATGTATATTTTTGACTCACCTTTAGAGAGTCCCATCTACAATCTCTATGGTACTCGATGTCCATATCAGTAATATTAATTTGTACAGTACCACGTGGAATGGTAATGTTCCACCTACATAGGGTATTGTGTGGATACAGAGCATACGGGTAGTTTGTAGATGCCAGAGTTCCTGCACTTGCCAAATGACGTCCACCACAATCATCATCTTAAACAACCAATAAAATGGGACTACTGCATCAGCCTGCATGAGAACAGCAGGTAAATATGACCCACGAGTTCCACACAAAGAAATTTACATGCAGTGTGCACATTTCATATATTTTTAAAATATGAATATACAGTGTTCTGTAATGTTACACTTACATGAGGTAGTAGAACAACTTCTACGACCTACGGCACCTGAAGAAGAAATAATTGATTTAGATTATAATATCTACTTAAAATAATTATTAGGGCGTTGTACGTATACACAATGGCCACTAACAAGCTTTTGGCTATAAATAGAAGTTGTCCTCTTCTAATTTGTCTTCCTTTTCCGAAAAAGAAGAGCAAGATAAATTGAGAGAGGACAACTTCGAATTATGATCAATAGCTTATTAGTGCCCATGGTATAGCCACAGAATATTGTATACCTGCAGATATACTAGAGCTTTACAAGTACAATGTACATGAATTACATAATGAGTTATGCATTTAATTATCTTTCGCCTACTCATAGACATCTACATGACTGTACATGTCTATGTACATGTCTATGTACATAAACATGTACATCTCTATGTACACGTACATGTTTATGTACATAGACATGTACATAGACATGTACAGTCATGTAGATGTCTATGAGTAGGCGAAAGATAATTAAATGCATAACTCATTATGTACATGAATGCCTATAGGTAGATATTCGCTTATAATAACCATAGCAAGAGAAATGTACATTAAGTAACCAAGTTTGTACAAGTCGATTAGAATAGTCACGTGACGCTATGCATACAATTTGTGCATGATGCATTTTTACAACACACAATATGTAAGCCGTTTTAAGTTTGCTTAGTTTGCTTTTTACTCAACGATTAAGAAAAATGTCAATACATTCGAAATCAACAACATGTAAATATTCTACATGCAGATGAGTCATTTAATATTAATTTACTTCCTTTACTAGAACTTGAGCTAAATGATGACATCACTTTAAAGGGGTAGTGCAACTGACAGTTATTTTTTTTTACACAATCTAAGTGAGTTTTCATGCTCGGTTCAGAATTACATACGCGTACAATGTGAACTCAATCATAACTTATTCAACTACATGTATACTAGGCCAAAGTAAGCAATAGTGAGCATTTTAGGGTATTATTTGGTTATTATGTAACTGATTCTGAATGAGCATAAAAAACCGATTCAGATAGTGCAAGAAAAATATAACTGCCAGTACCCCTTTTAAGTTGACTGTAAAGTGCTTTGATCTGTAAGAATAATTATCTTTAAAGTGGAGGGAAACCCAAAGGCTGTGTAGCCTTGGATTTTCCTCCTCAGAATATAATATGTACTGATGCTATATTCACTCACCAACAACCCCATGCAATGATGATAACTGATAGACGCAGAACCAGAATGCAACAGCAACTCTTACTGGTATATAGACAGCCATGTTAAACTACCAAGTAGTAAATGACCTAAAGCCTATAACTAGTTTGGTATTCATGCAATATCTTACTAGGTGTGTATGGTGTGAGAAATTCTGAAAGCTATTTAAATTACAGCTTAGAACAATTTTCAAACACATGATTATCACATAATACAAGTAAGAAGGCACCGCACCCAACTATAATTATATTATCTGATAGAGAATGACTCAATCACTGCAACAACAACAGCATGTACCTCCACAAAATATCAGTTAAACCCTAAAGTTCTTTGTTTGTGGTGTCGACCTTTCATTGTGTAATAATCTAATAATATATTTAATCTAACAAACAAGAAGTGCTCCAAAATACGTAGCAACCACCCAAAACTGCGCACAATATTATATGGAAGATAAACTAACGTATTAGTACATGACTGCATATTACCAGTACTACAATAATTATGATAATATATATGTGTAATAGTTGTGTATACTACTATTAATTTATTATGCAATATTAAAAATAATTTAGCTACGATATGTTTCAACCTGTATACTGAAATACACATAAGTACTTAGTTTGTCTAGATGCACTATAACTATAACATAATTTTATATATTATTGTGGGCATGAAAAAGATACAAGATAGTACAAGATAATATTATTATAAAGTATTTCATGCGCCAACCAACATCCAGCTCTCCATTTCAAACAAGAAAAGACCCAAGAAAAGTCACTAATTTACAATAACTGAACCTGTGGACTTCCAGCTTTTAGTGACTATTAATAATAGACCACGTTACGGTAGGGGTATGTACGGCGTGGCATCCACCTCAAATCCCACAATTCAGGAGTGTAGCGAATTCTCATCATATTAGATATCCCTGGGATCACCCATTTACCAACTCCGCAAAGAACGGCAATCTCTCTCTCTACTGGGCCATCGTAGAACTAAAGAGAGAAGTTAAAAATTGGATATATACATGTGTGTATTTAGTATTTAGAAGTCAGGTGTCAAATAACTATCTCACAGATATTTTATTTTATGTTCTACGAAGTGATAAGCTGCTATGCTTCAGAATTCTTTCTGACCTATTAATAGGTAATTAGATAGCGGGCGAATTTGATAAGTTGTCTACCATAAATACCCAAATATTCCCAATTTACCCCAAATGTTCACATGGTATGTTAAATATTTACATGTGTGCCTATTTATCTACATGTTATGGCTGTACGATGCTGTAAATAAATCATTAACTCTAGTGGCATTGTCAGAATTTTTCTATCATTCGTAACACACATTATATTACTAGAAGTATAATTATACGTGTACTCTCATATAGTACATGTATATTACACTACACTACACTGCACTGAGCTGCACTGCACTGCACACATTACATTACATTACATCACGTCACGTCACGTCACGTCACGTCACGTCACGTCACGGTTACGGTTACGTTGCGTTGCGTTGCGTTGCGTTGCGTTGCGTTGCGTTGTGTTGCGTTATATTATATTATATTATATTATATTATATTATATTACACACAATTATACCATCTCAATATGCAGAATTGACAAAATTTATTATAATATGTGCGCCTTGACCTACCTTAAGGGAGCTGTCAGTGCAGTTGTCACTAGCCTTGGAAATAATGCTAACTTCGACGTAGATGACATCATCTGGTACCATGATCCCTATTTCACACTCACCATCTGACTCATCAGCGGAAAAACCGGGCGAAATTACCATCCCATGACTTCTTTGATAAAATTTGCCACACTCAGCTAAAATTAAAAAGAAAATTTGTATTAAGCTATTCTAATTTCTAGGCAAATACTAGGCGTATTCGGATATTGCACCGTGCAAGCTTTATAAATAGCAATCTGCAGCAATAACAATAACAATATATCGCTAGGTTAGGTGTGGCCAGAGCCATTGAAAGAGAGTTGCGAAATCCTATAGGCCATATCAGAGCCATTGAAAGAGAGTTGCGAAATCCTATAGGCCATATAAGCCACCCCGCATAGTTCTAAACAAACAGGCCACGCCCCCATTTGGTCAAGCTGATTCATATATGTTATAATGCAATGGCCACGTGCTGATTTTGTGAGCTTGTGCTAATTTGCATTTTTATGGGCTTTTATGGCAACTGAGCCACAAATGAACTCTCTTATGATATAGAGAAGCTCTTAGGCTACAAGAAGATTATTTTATTTTCTCAAAAAAGTAAACACAACTCCACTTACAACTTGTTTAACTTCTGAAATTGACATCACCTGTTGGTTTCACAAGTGGTGTGTGAAAGCAGGTTTGAGTACATCATTAACTGAATGGTCTAGGACACCTTTTGTTATGAAAGAACCAGATTGTTCAATTTACTTGTGAATCAGAGTGTAAATCCAATGATTTTCTTATCTTACCGCCCTAGTCTTATTTCGCTATGCTGCAGATGCAGATGTCCTTGTGCAATCAATAGTTTATACTTTTAGAAATAATAGAACAAATTTACTAAAATAAGATAATTTTCCTTTTATGTCATCCTGTTGGTGCACTGTTTCCATGACACTAGAATTTACCCTAAATTGTGCAAAACAAGCATTCAGGGACTTACAGTAGTATAACTTGAGCAGTCTTGAAGAGTGAGTAAAAAGTAAAAACCATCTACATGTACTAACAGGTACAATTACATAATTATTAATTAATAAAATACTCAAAAAAGCAAGTCTGAATGTTATGATGGGCTTTGGAAAAGTTATGATTGGTAAATGTATAAAAAATTTCTGTGAAGCTTTGTAGGCCGTAAGGCTATCTAACACTGTATGGCCACAACTGCCAGAATACATTTCAGGGGTGTTATAGATTAGTATAATTATACAATTAACTCTAAAATATTCGAGGCTATTTGATTCAGTACAGTCTTCACATATAGCAAGCTACATACAGCTATAATATAAGCTTGCAAGCTACCTACAGCTACATTGTATACTAATCTATAACAAGGGGCAAATACATGCTTGCTTATGAATATATAAGTAGCCTATAGACTTATTGTATCCAGGTGACCATATGTGGACCCAGGTACATTGTACGTTGGGAAAAAAAGCAAAGATAAAACAGCAACCAAGAAGTAATGTACCATTTAGTTCTGTACATATTCGTACGAGTGTACATATGTGTATATAAGAGGAGATTATGCTGAATTAATCCGTGGATAGAGATAGAAAGTGGCATGACTTAATTTCTCAAACTCTGAAAACTACTAAATATGCATAATTTAGCACATGACATCTTTATTGAGACATGTTACTTTTCCTTACTGTCTTGTAATGTTTGAGGGCATGTGTACATTATATGAATTAGCTTATGAAATTTTACAGGTATCATTTTCAAAAATAATGCTGGTGGCACTACATGATTTATATATTAGAACATTATTCAGGTTTGTAAATAAAGATCAAAATACTTGTATGCTAGTCATAAGTAGCAGCATATTGACACCCAAGTCATTAGTTTTGTTATCACAACTGGTAAAAACATCTTCTGTGGTCACAATATGGTCCTAGCAAAATTCATTCATTGTAAAGTCATTAAATTAGTGTAGTCTTTTCTCCTAGCAAATGGAAATTGGAGAAAACTGCCACTAGTGGGTGGGGTACAGAAATAACCTTATTATAAATTATATAGGATGAAAGCCTAGTTCCTAAGCTATCTTTTGATATATTATTTGTCTATATAGCATTATTCCCTGTCAAAGAAATTGGAAATAAAAATGTCAAGTCAGATTTTCCAATGATAATCAATGAGACCGCATGCCATTGTTTGGAACTATGCATATCTGTTTCCGGCTCAGTTATCGCAACTCTACTAAATGGCTCTGGGTGTGGCTGGTAATAATATTTATTGTAAACAAGGGGAGGCCCCTTCAAATCAAGCATTAGTCATGCATGAACGTTTAAAGGGGAAAATCACAAATTTTGAAGTGATTCTAAAGTGATAGTTCGAAATCTGGCGGTTCCAGACGTCATTTCCACAAATACCAAAATCCGCGTTTTTATCCAAAAAATCGGTTTATCTGATTGGTCATGGGCGCATCCTTGTTGGTAGTCTAAGATCTGCAGACTTACACCGATATGCGAGGTGATTAATATATGCCCCGTTAAATCCACTATATTGCTATAGCCGTGCTGTTTCCGGTAAGTTTGCGCATTCACAGTTTACTCAATGATAATATACACCATGATATGACACTCAACGATAATTCTATGTCCTCAATTACCTTAGCGCCAATACAGTGCCGATAGACGGGTTTTGCAATGTGCCCGTTCCACTTCATCGATCTCAACTATATCAAAGTCTCCGCCCACTTTCACAGTAAACTTTTGCAGTAAACCTTACTTGCAGTACTGTACAACATACTTGCATATAATGCAGTACACCATGCTTGCAAGCAAAACCAACTATGTTTACAGCTTTAGGGTAGCAAGAGAGCATCAACAGGTGCTTTTATTCCTTGAAAACATTACTGTCATTCTATTGATAAACAAAACCTGTCCAGTTGTATAGGGTGAATGCACTATATATCATCATAATACAAAATATGGTTTTGACTACAGCTCCCTTAGCTTATAGCTGCCATGCTGCCTAAACAGAATAATTAACTTGAATGTTCAGTTGCAAGTTATTACGTGTATATGTATGTATAGGGATTGAAAGCATGTGGCTAGTGTTTGTTTACATGTTGTATTTTACCTGATTAGACAATCAAAAACATATCTGTTAAAATTACAATATAGAAGCAAACCAAAAAAGCTTATACATGGGGTTTGGGAAAATACAAATACTGAAACAACATGCATAGCAATGAATTATTATATCATATACATTGTGCTTTTAAAGTATATGTACACAGTATAAGTCTAAAAATATTAATAGTACACGCTACTAATGGTCATAAAAGTAAGTAGTAATTATTCCATGAAGCTGAACTGCTCAAGCAAAATCATATCAATGCCAGTCCGATGAACTAGCTACAAATAGTCAACTTGAAATAGCAATGAATTATACGATATACGTTTGAAGTGTATGTACACAGTATAAGTCTAAAAATATTATTAGTAGGCTGCACACTAGTAAGGGTCATAGAAGTAAGGGATTATAATAAGCCAGCAATAATTATAATAATAATAATAATAATGGCAGACTGTCGATCATCAACTTACATATGCGCAGTTTTTCTGATGGTGTGAGCAAATACCCAATCGGTAAAGGAACATTTCGAAAAAGACAGTTTGAAACTGGACATTTGGAAAACAACCATTTCGAAACCGTGTAGATTACATTTAGAAGAACACAACTCACAGATAGCTAATTTTTTTAATGTTCTACGAATTAGTAATAATAAAAACAAAAATATATTATTAAAATTAATTGAAATCTGGGGGTTGGGGTTTGGAGTTTCGAAATGGTAGTTTTTCAAAGGTCCGGTCTCAAAACGTCCTGTTTCGAACGGTCTTTTTCATACAGTCGCAAAGTCGCCCCAATCAGCCATTGACTGCCCATTGTAGACATCTAAAACAAAATGAAAATTCCCAATAGATACGTACAATCTACAAAAACAACGAAGTTAGGAGCTGGGTGTACTAAAATATCACATCATAACAAGTAGGGCCTATTATGGCATGTAATATAATGATTATTAATTATTTAAATTAAGAATTATAAAATAATTATCATTGGTGGCTGATATTTTCTGGGAAATGAAATAAGATGAAATAATGGAAGAACAAATGACATTGAGTTTACTGATATCTATCATTCATTCTATTTCGCAGCCACCCGTCCAAAATTCATTCGGCTCCTGTGCTAGTAGCACTGCTCTGCTGTCCTACATAACTATCTTCGAACGTACTAAGTTAGTAGTCGGTAGTCTAGCACTAGCATCATAATATAAAAATTATCGATAATCAATTAATTGTTTATATAATTTACCATTTTATTTACCCGTACACGTCTGTTGTCGACAACAATAGATAGATAGGTTTAGATTACTAAACCGTTTTAATACCACTACCATTAATAAATTATTATATTTACATTTATATTTATTGGGGTTTTGTGAAAGTTTACAGATAACATTAGTTGTTAAAAGTAACTTGTTGACCACATGTATATATTATAATTATACAACTTATAGGAGAGAATAAATAAATAAAAAAAAAGCTTAGTAACTGTTATTATTATTCATATTATATTTATTACTATTATAATTATTCTACATATAAATAAAAATAATTTAATATGTCCATGTCGTTTTCACTTTATAATTACATGTATATTTATTATTACAATACTCGTTATAAAATCCAAATAATAATTATCATATTATAATAGCCTATTAATTATCATGTTTAGTTAGAGTTATCTCACTCGTTACTCACTCGTCGTTGATAGAACATTCTATTATCACATATTGTGCAAGTTGAATGCCTCATTACTGGAGAAGAATAAATAATATATGATATAATAATCAATTCATGATCTTTCATGATCAATCTATCATCAATGATGATCAAGAGACCATTCTCACCTTTGTTCTTGGCTAGGAAAAGAAAAAGACAGATGAGATGAAGTAGCTCGGTAATTTTCACAGTTATTAGCAGTGCAGTGTGCACCTTTCCCTTTGCTTCTTTGCTCTTTCTTCTCAGTCATGACCAGGGGTGGGAGTCGATAGTTTTAAAAATAGAGAAATATGTGCTATTAGCTATTCACTACAAGAATAGAGAATCTGCCTATGTGCTAGTGAAATTTAAATATAGAGAATAGCTTTTATATCCGCTGAATCGCTATTAATTAGAAGTTGTCTTCTCTCAAATCAGATTTGAGAGAGCAATTCAAAGGCGCCCATTTATTTCCATGAAAATTAAAAAACACAAACACAGCTATTTCTTGTTTACTTCTCTTGCTACATTGTTCTGCAGAGTTCATATTGTGTTTACACGTATATTATTTTCTACAATGCACACTAGGGCTTCGTCATGGATTTGAAACATCATTAATAACGTGATAAGAAGGTATCAGGGTAGCAGCAACATACTCAATGTAATATAGCCAAGTCAAACGCATGTGTATTAGGCATCACATAGGCTATATAACCTTCAAATTGTCTGTCTGTGGAAATTGTAGAAGCATTAGTGTTGTACAGTTGTACATGTACTATTGGAGCAGTAATACATGTACAAAGTAAAATTTAGATTTATCTCCCCATGATTTTCTGTCAATGTCTAAAATATTATATATTTGTGGTTAAACCGGTAGTATTTTAGGCTTCTAATATAAAAGTATTTACCACACATACTATAATCTATTCTTTGTATGTTTTTTCTTTGTGTAGACTATGTTTTTGAAGTCGAAAAGCTTTAAACACCCATATAATCCGGATATTAAATTGAGTTGGTTAGCAACTTCACGAAGTGTAACAGTTAAGACGGCCAGAAATGGCTGCAGCCGCAATGGCACTCTTTACTAGCTACTAGTTAATAGCAGATTGGGCTGAGAATAAAAGCGTATTGGTTGAAACGCTATTCAAAATTGACAGAAATTGAAAGAAGCGTGTCACAGCAGTTCGCTGCTGCAAAAGAAGAGATTAGCACAATCGAATAGCGTTTCAACCGCGCTAGTCCCACCCCTGGTCATGACTAATTCACTCAGTCATCAACCGTGTGGCAGTAAATTGTTTACTGCAGAATAGATTAATTGGAGTCGCTGACACTTCCGGTTTACTCGGAGTGTCATATCATGGTGTATATTATCATTGGTTTACTGGTTTGCGACAGCCACTTGTGTTTTTTAGTAATTTCCAAAGTTTTCTGCTACTTACACTTGCTTGTTTTTTATACTGACTAATATAGCTCACGGCATATTCTACAATGCATATTTATCCGTCGGTAAGAAATCAAATCAAGTTATATTATAATAAGTATTTGTTCATTCTTTTCTAATCCTACTAGATTATTTCCCACCGACTCTGACTGACAGTCACTGCAGTTTCACTGAACTATAAAAAACGCTAGTTTCAATTTGTTTAAAATAATTATTTATTATCAATTATGTTTGTTTTTATTTACTTATGCACGTAATTAATTAATAACTGTTCTACCATGGGTTTCATTGGTAGTTCAGCGGAGCTAGCAGTGACTCTCAGTCAGATTCGGAGCTAGTAGTGACTCTCAGTCAGATTCGGAGCTTGCAGTGACTCTCAGTCAGATACGGAGCTAGCAGTGACTCTCAGTCAGATTCAGCTAGCAGTGACTCTCAGTAAGTTTTCGTGGGAAATATAACATGAACTCAAGCTGCAATAAAATCACTTTTATTTCTTTGGCATCAGATTGCTGTTGACTAGACACAAGGCAAATGAATCACCAGTTACTGCTTACTTGCCGCTGTAAATTAATGATTAAAAGTCAAACAATCAATTGAAGGCAATGCAAATCAATATAATAATATATCATTCAATTTATTTAGTGTGTTGCTTTTACCAAAACAGGCTAAATATAAATGATGAAAGCTGTTAGTTGGAAATGGTAAAGCAACATTTCCAAAAAAAGACAGTTCCAGCAGGACGTTTCTCAACTGTGTAGATTACATTTATTAGAATACAACTCACCGATAATTAAGTTTAATTAAATGAAAAAATTAATATTAAAAAGGAAAATTTATGGGTGGGGTTAGGGGTTCAAACTGTCATGGAGAGGTTTAGTTTGGAACTGTCTTTTTCCCATTGTATTGGATTGCAGTACATCACTTCACCTCCATACTTTCCTGGTGTTCTATTTCTTTCTTTACTGCCTATTTTAATTTTATTTTAATCTTGCTAATTTTCATTTCATGGCGTGCATTCAGATAAATAAAATTAAAATAAGCAGTAAGTAAGCCCAATGACTGAAAGAAAAAAACAGAGATGCCAGACTCAGTTAATTCAAGCAACATTTTATGGCCTATTAAAAGACTCGTTTCCAAAATAAAACTTGCAAACATCTCTGGAAAAAAACTAGTATCCTATGTATGTTTGTGCAATATTATGAATCTGTTCCACAATGCTGACCATTAAGAAATTTACTTTAGCCTCAGTGACTGTGACAAACCCTATTGTTACTCTTAACTATTCTCTATAATGGCATAGGCCTATGTGACTAAGAATATTGGGCCTACACTGTGGTGACTTGGTGACTACTATATCTAACTACTACTATTACTATTGATAATTCAACTTCTGTTGATTCTATTGATACTGTAGCTACTACTGGACCCTCTGGTACTACTGCGACAACTTACCACTTTTCTACGACTAACTATTATTGTAACCAACTACTACTATTACTACTGCTGATTTTAACTACTTGCATGATTACTACTAATGCAACCATAACTAACTACTGAAATCACCATATTACTGCTACTACACTGCTATCACTTTAACTTACTGCTAACTACTACTATAAGTAACTACTCCTACTGCTAATACGAACTACAGCTAACAACACAAATGGTTCTTTTATTTTGCTAGTAAACTGCTGCTGCGACGACTAATACTGACGATAGTGGGCATACTATCAATGTTGAGTTGATACTAACACATACGGCTTGTTGACTTGTGTTGTAGGATGTTGCAGTGCCTGCTGCAGTTGGGCCACCCGATGCCGATATGCTCTCTTACTTTATTCTATGAGTTTGTAGTACTGAAGCACTAATGAGTTTTACCATGCACTAGCCGTTGCTTTCAAGAAAATGCAGTTTCATATCCATATAGCTCTTCAGGTAGGTAGTTGTATGAATAACTACTCGGAATCCTGTATCTTAAACATTGATGCTTTATCGGCAAAGAAGATTAAGAATCTCTGATACTCCTTCAGAGTCTCTAATAATTTTGAATTTGGTTATTATAGTAATTACACTTACATGAATTATTCATTGTTACACATAAAGACTGTGTGTGTAGGCAGATCTATGTGCAAATGAAAGTAATTCACGAGACAGTCATTTCTTGGTTGCAGATAGATTCTGGTAAGATGTTTCAGACAAAATGTTATAGCCTTGGAATATCGCAAGAGACACCGATGGAGGGTAAACTATCCAGTTCAACAGGAACAACTTTAGGAAGAAACCTCATTCATCATTGCAGTTGGTCTGGTATCCTTGCCGGCAGTCTCCTTGAGGTTAAA
The DNA here is from genome assembly GCA_935421135.1 of Bugulina stolonifera. Lineage (NCBI taxonomy): Eukaryota > Metazoa > Bryozoa > Gymnolaemata > Cheilostomatida > Bugulidae > Bugulina > Bugulina stolonifera. The sequence goes on from OW285191.1 coordinate 10,277,983, forward strand.
TATTTGTCCATTGCTTTTGCATGTAGGTGCAGTAGTGGTGAAAGCTAGATAGACCTCCTGACTCCTTAGTTGGGGTTTTGGAGAAGGGGAATAAATCTAGAAAAAGCGATTTCTGTTTAAGTTTTACTGAAAAACAGAGGTTATCTCAAATTTCTCCACTTCTGCATCTAAACAATTATTGACCTCCATGGCCTGAATCTTGCAACCATTTGCTATCAGCCATTATGTTAGCTGTCAACATAATATGGTCAACAAGGTCAGTCTATAACTGTAGGGCTTGCCAGTGACCTCTACCTCACCAACTATGCAAGTGTTCAACTGTTGAAACCCAGGCAGTGAAGTTGAAGTTTGATCATAACACAGTCCACTCTGCACTCTGCTGGAACTTCCTCCACTTGTACACCTCTGCTCTGACTGCTCAATACTCTCTAGCACAATCTGTTGGCTATGTTATAAAACCATAGTAGCCCATAAGTGCTACATGATGGTAATCATTAGTGCTTTGCCATAGATTCAGCAGTTAAAGCTATCATAGAATCCACAGGAGCCTAGCCACCTGCAGTATAATATTTTAATGTGTACTTTTAATAATACTATTACCAATGTTTTTCATGGGTAGCAGAGTGTCAGAAATTATTTCCAATGATATTGTGTAAACCTTTTATACATGCATGTATATGTAGATATAATAAAGAATTCGTGATTACATATAATGTTTATACAAATACAGTGTGTTGTGCAATATAGTACCTTCAGCATGTACATGCATGTTTATTTGTCACACATATGTTTTATAATGATAAAATGTATATTATATTACTGATACATGTACAGGTATAAATGCATTTGCATTGTTGGCAGACGATGCTAAGGTCTATGTGATTGCACTGCACTGAGAACTGCAGTCAAGAAATTGAAATGAAAGTAAGGAAAACAAATACATGTATAATTAGCATAGCATTATGTTATACGGATAATAGTATAAAGTTATCTCCCCAGGAATGGTCGATCGCCGGAAACCATAGTCTCACAAAATAGAATGGCGAAATCTCAAAAAGGAGATAACTCCTAATTTTTCAATCGTTTAGAAGGAGTTTTAATTTCACTAATTGAGGCATAAGGAGGGTCATAAAATGCAAATCCTTTGTTATTAATAAAAGAACATATGTTGATTTAGTATACTGTACAATAATTGTTCGAATATCTTGTTTAGAACAGTACAAAAACTAACTTCAAAGTAGGGCACAATTTGTGAATTTCTCCTTTAAGCTGTGTTCAGATATTAAAAACAGTCTCATATTATGAACTAGTACAGTTTCCTAAAACGCCTACTGTATACTGCAAAAATTAAAATAATTAGAAAAACTTGCATGATTTTAATTCAAAATTTTAATTGTTGTTGGACTTGTAAAATATACTCTTTAACATCGATTACATGGGCAAAACAAAATATTTGATTGGACTAGAAAGTAGGTCAACTCAAAGTTTGCAGACTACTACCAGTACATGTAAACTCTACTCTGTAATAGTTTCAACTTCCTGATGGATAGTTATACATGTACAAAGTATTTATATTTAGTAGGTTAGCATCTAAGCAATGAACGCATTGCCTTACCCGTCTGTGATAAGTGCAGGCACATTCAAACTTACCAGTGTTTCCAAAGTCTGAAGTTGTGGTGACTGAAATAAAATAAAATAAAATAATATATTACCAAGATTACTCGCTACTATAATTCAAAGTCCTCTAGACCTAAGTTAACAAATTATGAGGTTGAGAACCACAACTTTTATACATGCCTGTGACAATTTATTCCTAGGCTCTCAGATTCATTTTTAAGCTCTCTCGGCATCACAATATAAAATTCTATGCTACAGTCTGTCCATTTCTTTAAATTTTGGTGATTTGGCATTTTACAGTATTTTTATCAAAATAAACTGTAAAATAATTGAATAATTTTTTTTAATTATTTTATAAGTTACCTAAAGCACAGAGCTATGGAAGACTATGACTAGGAAGCATGACAGCTGCTACCAGTAAATTTGCAATTAAATTAGGCTCCAGCACTTGTTAACCAATTTGAGTGAATTTTTTTCTACTCTGTGTGTAGTGATCTAAAATTATGGCTCCAAAGTCAGTCTAAGACATTCACATTTTAATACTAGTTTATAATAATGAAAAAACTTGTCCGGTCAAAATTCCTTCAAAATAACAAAGACATCTCATTTACTGTTTGCCCATGAACTAACTTGGTAAAAAATGTGCTCTTTTGAGTACTACAGTATAATTAGTCCAAAGAATGGAGTACAACTTGGAATTTTGCAAGAAACAGACTTACATTGACCAGCAAACAGATTCTCTGTAATAGCATCGAGTTCAGCAGTAACACTTGGCTCAGCAGTAACATCTGTCCCAGCAGTGGAACGACGCCCAGCAGTAACATCTGGCCCAGCAGTGGAACGACGCCCAGCAGTGGAACGATGCCCAGCAGTGGAACGATGCCCAGCAGTGGAATGACGCACAGCAGTGGAACGACGCACAGCAGTGGAACGACGCCTAGCAGCAATATTTAGCCCAGCAGTAGAATAAAACCCAGCAGTAACACTTGGCTCAGCAGTGAAACGACGCCCAGCAGTAATACCTAGCCCAGCAGTGGAACGAAGTCCAGCAGTGGAGCGACGCCCAGCAGTAATATCTGGCCCAGCAGTATTATCTGGCCTAGCAGTAGAATAAAGCCCAGCAGTAACACCGGGCCCAGCGGTTGAATGACGCTCAGCATCGGAACGAGGCCCAGCAGTGGGACGAAGCTCAGCAGTGAAACGATGCCCAGCAGTAATATCTGGCCCAGCAGTAGAATAAAACCCAGCGGTAACACTTGGCTCAGCAGTGAAATGACGCCCAGCAGTAACACCTGGCCCAGCAGTGGAATGAAGCCCAGCAGTAACACTAGGTCCAGCAGTAACACCAGGCCCAGCGGTAGAACGAGGCCCAGCAGTGGAAACAGGCCTAGCAGATTGAACTGAACTGTGGAGGTCGGGAAGCACAGAAGGTGAAGAATCAGAGAATACAAAAGCTGGAGTAGTAGAGGGTGCAGGAGCTGAAGGGGTAGAGAATAGACTAGGTGGAAGTGTAGGGAATAAAGAAGTCAGAAGATTAGAAATCATGGGTGTTTGAGGAGTTGAGACCACAGGAGTCGAAGGTGCAGGGAATATACCAAAAGGGTTTACTGAAGTATTCCATGTCTCTAAATCTAAAATAAACAAATATAGTTTTAAAGCCATGCCACACAGTAGCATAGAAAATATAGATAAAACATTTCATAACGACTGCAATCCAAAGTAAAGACTAAATAGTTTGGGAGCATTACTGAATCACTATTTCTTCTGGCAAAATATAAAACCAGCGAATAGAGACTGCAATTGCTTGTGCAAATTGAAACCAGCTATGATTATCATGGTCATTATCAAAACAACAGTTAAAAAGATGCAAGACGCTCTCTCCTGCGTTCTTTATTATACTGCTGTGAATTCTTTAGACAAGAAAATCTTTTCTAGGAATCCATGTGCAACATGTTTATTTAATAAAATAGCATATGCTGTGATAGCCCTTGAAGTTGTCTTCTCTCGATATTGAAGCATATGAGGAGGAGACAACTTCTTATCGTCATACAGTTTTTTGGCAATTTATGCTTTTATTGCTATTGAGTTCTTGGATTAACAGCCAAAGAAAAAATTTGATACGATTTATTACTATGATATGTAAACTTCTCAGTCAGCGCTTACCGCTATCAGAAATTGGACCATACACCCAGCCTCCTTCTGACTTTACTTTGTCTGATATGAATACACTCAATATTGAGCTAGATTTGCCTCTTATCGTTCTTAACCCCTTTCCACAAAACTTTCCTAGCAGTTCCATAGAAGCACCATCATAAAACTGCATGTAGGTTAAATGTAAAATTTATCAACATCTCATTCACAGCAAGTAAACCAAATAAACATTATTAGTTACATGTTCACAAATACGTACATGCTTAGCTCATAATAATGTTTGATTTTGCTACTATCCATTTATTGAAAGATTATAGCTAAATCTGCCTACCATGCCGGGATCATAATTAACTTTTTTTCACATAAAACATTAACCTTAGCTAAAAATTGCATCACCCTTTTTATGAATTCCTATAAGATATTTCTGAAGGTGACTCACTTTAAAATTAATGGCCACATCATGTGTAAAATGTTACATCTTAGATAAATTGTAGACTTACTGCCAGGTAATCGTAACCACAAGAATTCCCAGATGACTCAACACCAAAGAGTTCCACCCCTATATTTAGAGTGGCATCAGGGATAGAGATTTTCTGCACACACACCACATCGCTCGGGTAGGTGAGTGGAAAATTTGGTGATGAATGAATCAAGTTGAATCGTTGGTCTAGCGCACCTGGACATCTCTCAGCTGCAAGTCCATTAACACTATTGTATTATTGTAATGCATTATGGTACATCGAATAGCCTTTCCATCCCATATATGGTAAACATATGATGGCTAATAGTTGTAGCTCTTATTAATATCATAGCAAACTGTCCGAATACTACCATGTAATTAGCGACAGAAAAATTCTGAGTAGAACAAAAGTTATAATGCCGTGGTTTTCAACCTTGACGCAATTTTAATAGCTCTTCATGTAAACTATGCCTGTTTATCTCTTGGCCACATTTTCTAGTCTTTTGTAACAGTAATGCTACTAGCTTCAGATATAAATATTTTAAGACTCAAAGATCTATCAAAGTCTCCCTTATTCTACTGCAACTAATTATATAGTCACAAATATCGTAAAACTCACTGTGCCATTTAACCTCCCAGTCATAGTAGGGAGCAGATCCAGCTGGTTCAAAGACAACCTTGACCTTGCTAGACGGCACATAAATCAACCTGTCTCGATTGTTACACTCCTTGGCCAAAAGGAACCCCATTCGCTCTTCAAAAAACTGAAGTAACACATTGGAAGCACTGATAACTGCAAGAGACATATGTGATCACATAGATACAAGTTTATTGCACATTATGCACATTATATGTACACTTTGGCTAGAGAATGACTTACTAACAACTTGACCAAGTTAAAATATTTTTGCAACTATCGCGGCAATAAAAATGCTTTCATTGCAGTTAACATTGCCATTAACATTATTGCGGATGGAATAATACTTTAGCACTCACACTTAAGCAGTAAGTTTGGTTCTCTATGTGCATGTTTGTTAGCTCAATAACCATGATATCATCTGGGTGTACAAGTTCGATCGTCCATGTACAGGTAGGGCTAATGCCATAGTGATTCACCATATCATTCCACGAATCCTGTAGCTGGAGAACACCTGTAGCGCCCACGCTATGACCTCTACATTCATTCAACTCTATATTGTATATCGCATCTGAAATGATATGTATGTTGAATAATAATTATGTAACTTTTATAGCTATTTTGCACTTAATAGTTTAGCATATCTTTAGGTAGATACACTTACATGTACATCAGTATTAGCAGTAGATACAAATGAGCTGGGCGCACTACCTCTCCACTTCTAAACTTGTAACGCTGACTGACTAATATACAGTAAAAAGCTACACATACAATGTACTTGTAGATCATAATATTATGGTTTGAAAACATTAGACCAGACTTACAATGTAACATAAATGCAGATGTACATGTACATGTAATGTTGTTGTTATATGGATTTACCGTAATCTAGAACTCGCCAATCATTGTCTTCAGGTTCAATACCATGAGTACTAGACTGGGATCCATCAGCAGTAAGAACCCTGCCAGCGTCGTTTGCGTCCCTTTCTATTCCTGTGTACAAATAGTATTATTACGAACAATCATTTCCAAGTACTGTATATTAATCTCCACCCACTGAAATATGAAACTAATATAGAATCGCTCTATCTTCAATATTAGAAGTGAAAATTTAAAGAGTATACAAGAGCTAAATGTTCATTGATCATCCAACCTGCTGACTCTCTGCACCTCAGCTGATTGGTACTAATTAAATGCATTTGTATGAAACTTATACTGTCTCGGATCTCTGCAATTTACCATACTGTGTCAGTTTACTCGAAAGATTCCGCAATTCAGAACACATTAAAACTGACATTTTACATACAAATGTAGATACATGTATTTTCTTACATTTCTAACCTAATCGGCCTGAGCTGGGTAGCGGACCATGGCGGTGGCTTCCTACATAGTTTTGCTTATGTAAGAATAATATTTAGCATTTATGCTTGGTGATAAGTTGCATTACGGCACATAAATTGTATCAAGTATTTGTTAAGAACTATGCAAGATTCATACTTACTTCTAGATTGAGTTAGCTGGACAAGAAGACCGACTATGCATAGATAGCATATTAGAATAGATTTCATGGTGGTACTAGGCCAGACTAGCAGGTACAGGCAAGTGACAGAGACTAGCAGGTACAGGCAAGTGACAGAAATGGTTAAATTGCTGCTATGTTGAAGTTTATATTATAAGGGATATAAAAGGTACATTGAGTGAATATAATAAGACACCATAATTATAGAGGTGTTGAGGTATTGATGCATTGCGCAAGTCTTATAGCTAAGCTTGGTGTTAAAAGATTTGGAAGTTATTCACCTTATGGATGTTATACGTTACATGTAGGTAGTTGCTCAGGAGTTGCTTATGAACACGGCGTTATTTTATTTTACTGCAATATTATATTTCAATTTGCACACAAATATTGCATAACACGACTTAAACTGTTATGTATCTTCAGTCACAATACCGTGACAATGAGAGAAATGTGCAACACTTGATATAAGACGAGACACGAAAGTTCATTAACACTTTATTATTAGTCTAGTGAAGAAAATATCCAGGCATGATGGACCTCAATGAAATGTAAGTTTTCAATAAACCTGCAACAAATATAATAAAAATATCTGACAAAAACAAGTTTCACAGCATTATAATAAGTGCAGTTAAAACAAGAAAATAGCAGCACGAACAAGTATTCTTAAAACATTATTCCACCACCAGGCATAAGGAAAATTAATCACATTGGTTATCCAGTTAACAAACTGAATTTAACAACACCCATGTTGCCCTTACTCATAATCAAATTGCCAAGTCATAAATTCACCAAGTTATGAAATGTAAACTACAAGCATTTGGACATTGTTGTTGGTTTCGTCTGCAAATATTAAGTTTCTTTTCTTCCTACAATAGAAATAAAATCAGTACTGAATGTGGCAGAATGCGTACTTCAACACCTTCAACAGGAGCATGATGATATTTTATACCACTAGCAACAGTATAATGATATTGCATTTCACTCTCAACAGTATAGCGGTATTTTATAACACCATCAACAACAAAATTGTGTAGAATATAATACTTACTGCTCCATACAAGTCTCAACCCTTTACCACTTCCACTGCCATCAGTCTTGAACTCTATTCGAACCGAATTAGAGTAAGATGTGATCAACCTCGGACCTTTACCACAATGTAGATCTATTATTGAATCATTGTCGTAAACCTGTGAATGATAAAAATGAACCATGTTTACAATAATCGGTATTAAGTTTCTCTGCTAAAAGCTACTAAAACGATTCATTATGACAAACCTACAAATAATAGTGTCTATAGGCAGACAATTCAGATCAACTATCTGTATGCAGACAAGATCGGAGTATTTCAAGCCAATCACCTCTGTTCATTGTGACATAATTATGCTTTTTTGGTTGATTATTTGTACATGCAGAAAGTTCAAGGTGTATAATCACAAGCAATGACTTTGTAGGTCAGTGAAACTTACTGACAGCGAATCTTTGGCACAGTTGGGATCAGATTCAATGTCGAAATCCGTGATGATCATGGTCAGTGTACCTTTAGGAATAGTGATTGACCAAATACAGTGTAGGTTGTTGGGGTAGTTCTCCGGGTAGTTAGGAGACGTTAGAATACCCGTCTCTTGAATGTACACTCCTCCACATTGTACCGGAGCTGAAATATAAGGTAGAGAGATGCTAGTACATGCCCGTAGGAGCAATAGATGTAACCTAGCAAAAACTTTCTGCAAAGCAAGAATCGAATTTGTGAAATTACAACTCTGAGTGTTAATTAAAGTCAAGTGGAAAGTATTCAAGTAAAAATTGTCTCTAAATTTGATGGTGCAGTATGTGGACTTAGTAATGCGCATTTAGTGTACTCCTTGTACAACATATTATCATCAAGTACAGTAGGTCTGTGCCAAAATTACATGCAGTGCATTTGTAACTTCACAAGTATGTATTGAAGTTTCATTGAACATTAACATTTGAAGGATGGTAGCATAACAGAGTGACCATTTACTATTCCTGATTAACAAAATATTGTGTTCTTATTACTTCTTAAATTAAAATATCCTCACCAGATGTTGTCGTTGCTGCTATTGTTGTAGTTGGTGGTGTTGGAGTGGTTGGGAGTGATGTTGGGGTGGTTGGGGGTGGTGTTGTGGTAGTTGGGGGTGGTGAATTGGTAGTACTTGTAACTGTTGGAGTGGACGAGCTGAACACCTTCCAAGACACTAAAGTTGAGGAAAGTAAAGTATATAACAACTCTGTGCAGCCTGAGTTCTTAAAATTATAGCAAAAGAAGTTAAACTTCTCTTTATACATCGCCTAGCATGACCCTCGACCGCAATGCCCATGCAATTTGGGCAGTTAATTGAGAACTTGGGTTTTGAGAAAAGATACCAGCTATTGCTGGAGAATCCCAAAATAGAAGACTTACCTCCCCACTGAAGTTTCCATCCTTTTCCAGTCTGAAACCTGTCCGTAGAGAATATGATCCTAATAGCGTTTGACCTTCCAGTCACATAGCGTACACCAGTTCCGCAGTGAATATCCAGGTGAGCACCTGAGATTCCATCTTCAAACTATCAAATTTAATTATCTCTTTTAATGAACAACGGTAGGAAAAATGCTCCAAAGGGTGCATTGGTAAAAAGCGTAGCATGTCTAGGACTAGTCTTAATTTAAAAGGAACAGGAAATGCTTGGTAAAAGGGTGCTGCCAATATTACCTTCAAGTAGTCCCACTCGCATAGGTGATGAGGCTCAACATCCAGTTCTAGAATCTTTATAGCCAACACTCCACTAGAGATAACAACTAGCCATTCACAGTGAGCATCATTAGGATAGTTTCCAGGGTAATTAGGTGATGTCAGTATGCCTTCTTCAGTGAAGATCTTCCCTCCACACTTTGCTGCTAAGTAGATATTATTATGGTTTAGCCAAGACAAATAATGACCAGCTACGGCTTAGAGTATTGCAGAATTTCGAGGCATTAAGACTTTTGTACCTTGTGTGACTGTACTTGCAGTTGAATCTGCTGTGATGGTAGTAGTTGGAGCTGCCGTGGTGGTAGTGGTGGTAGTTGTAGTGGTGGTTGTAGTAGTTGGGGCTTCCGTGGTGGCGGTGGTAGCAGTAGGAGCTGTTGTGGTGGTAGTGGTAGTAGTGGGAGCTGTTGTGGTACTGCTTGTAGGAGCAGCTGTAGAAAGTCTCCAATATGCTAAAATAATACAATACTGTAACACAACATTTTATTGCATGAAGAAACAATCTTTGACCGCTATGCCATTTCATTTCAACTTTGGCATATAAAATGCGTTCCATGCTCTTACAAAATATTGATATGAGCTGTCAAATGAATAAGATGGTGTCTATGAACTTACGGCCCCACTCCAGTTTCCAACCTGTGCCAGTCTGCAGATGGTCAGCTGAGAAAGTTATCTTGAAAGAGTTTGACTTTCCAGTCAGATGTGTAGAACCTTTCCCACAGAAAGTGCTCAGAACTTCTCCAGAATAAGAATCTTGAATCTAGAATTAGGAACAGGAAAGCACTAAGTGGATGCAGTCAAATTATCATGTATAAAACCAGCTTGCAAACGATGGATTTTTACATATATAGGAATAAAAACTTACCTTCAAATAGTCCCAGTCACATTGAGGATGGTCTTCGATATCCATGTAGGGAATATTGATTGCAATATTTCCATGTGGAATAGTGATTCTCCATTCGCAGTGGATGTCATTGGGATAGTTATTTGGAAAATTTGGCGACACCAGAGTCCCTTGCTCACGATTGAAATACTCACCACCACAAGGATCTAAAGATTATAGCAGATTGTTCAAACCAAGATGGCAACAGAAAGATGTATACATGATTGATGAAAAAAACTAGTATTAAATTTAAATCAGCTCAGTGGCTCACGTGGAATCTGAGTGGTAGTTGAGGTGGTGGTAGTTGTGGTCGAAGCTTTAGCTGTGGTCGTAGCTTCACTTGTTGTCGTGGCTTCAGTAGTAGTTGTGGTCGTAGCTTCAGTAGTAGTTGTAGTTGTGGTGGTTGGTAAAATATCAGAACGAGCTAAAATAAAACCGTTTGAAACATAAGTAAGTGGACGTCAATTTAGAAGGAAAAAATGATCAATTTGAAATGTCTCTCAATTTCCTTTCTAGTGTTAACAATACTTACATCCCCAGCGAAGCTTCCAGCCACTTCCGCTAGTAACGTGGTCACTAGCAAAGATTATAGTCATTGCATCTGATTCTCCCATCACATAGCGCGTGTCATTACCACAATGCACTGCAAGGGTATTCCCAGTTGACGCATCTTTGAACTGAGAAACGAATTGCTAATAATAATTATTGGTTATAAAAGATGTTTGGGAGGCATGACTTGCACAAAGTCAAACCCAACAGCACAACAGAGCTAACAATATGCATTATAGAATATATTATACCGTTAGCGAATCCCAGTGACACTCCGCATGGTGCTCTATATCAGAATCCTCAATGGAGGCTGCTATAACACCTGAACCAATCTGTATAGTCCATTCACAGTAAATGTCATCTGGGTAGTCCATGGGATAGAGAGGAGAAACTAGTGTCCCTTCCTGCTGGTATATGGCATGACCACAACTTGCTGTAAAACAATGATTTACAAAGAGCAACAATTTTCTACTATTAAATCGGTGTGTGAAAGAGAAGCTGACTACCACTGATTAGAATCTTTGTCTTCCTTTGAAGGTTAACGCGAGCCGTCCTTGATTACTGGCGAAACGTCTGAAATAGTCTCTGAGAACTCGGCTGTCGGCAAACTACTAAACTTCCTGTTATACCCAAGTTAATTGTTTCATACATCCAAAATGGTCTATGAATTAATTGTATCATGTCATCAAAATATTAATTACTGTACTTACTGTGCCAATCTAAGCTAAATCCAGTGTTGGCGATATTATGGTCGGATACAAACACTACAACAACCGACTCTGATATGCCAGTAACCCGTCTGGCTTTTGTGCCACATTGCACATCAAGCTCTTGACTGGTAAATCCATCATAAAACTGCAAATATTGCATAATATTGTAAATAATAACAAATAACAACAAATAATAACAAATAACAACACCTACACTTTTCAAATAACTCGAAATCTAGCAAATGAATGTGTTGCAAATGTTTTTATGGAGAGCTGGTGTAACTTTGGTATACTTACTCTCAAAGAATCCCATCTGCAATCACTCTGGTACTCGATGTCCATATCAGTAATGTCAATATGTAAAGTGCCATGTGGGATGGTAATGTTCCACCTACATAGGGCATTGTGAGGATATGGAGCATAAGGGTAGTTGGGCGAAACCAGAGTGCCATGTGTCTGAGAGAACGTTCCACCACATACTTCAGGTGCAGATGTTGTCGGTTTTTCAGTAGTAGTAGTTGTAGTGGTGGTCGTAGTAGTTGTGGTACTAGTAGTTGGCATGTATCCTATAAGCACAATATATGAATTAATTGTATAGTAATTTGCAGACATTTGCATATTTCACCTGCTAACATTTGATAGGTATTGCAATATTAAAACTACAATAAATCTCACCTTTCCACTCGATGGTCCACTCAGCTCCACGTGGAAATTGAGTATTGTTGTACACAACAAAAATAGATGCAGATTTTCCACCAATATGCTTGTCTCCTTCACCACAGAATTGGTTGAGTTTTGCACCAGTCACGCCATCATAGAACTAAACAAGACCATGACGCTTACAATAACATATCTACCAATATCCACATAAAACCTTTGACAATGTCTTACTGATTCCCTATCATTTACTGTATACTGATGCTTCAACTCTTTTGCAAAATTTTTGCTATTTCTCTACTAAATTATGCACTGTTGCACTATGTATATGTACATGGCATTGGAATTCTTTTTTTACAAACGTTGATCTGTTGGTCTAACGTACAACAAATCCACCCTAGTACTATTGAACTCTGGGCTGTAACAACTATGGAACAAGGTGGGTATTTGCTTCGCCAGAAACCCACCCAAATACAAATACTTGTATTTGTTGGTTTGAGTTCATCAATTACAGATTTATGACCAGTGTTCTAGTCTAATAGCTGGTGTGAGTAGCCTGTGATCCTGCATATCTGTTTGAATTTGGTGGAGAACATTTCAAACTAAAAATAGTGTGTCTGGCTACCCGGCTACTCTGGTATAGGGTTTTGACCCCTCAGCCAAAAATAGTTGATACAACCTCTATTAAACTACATGATCTTGTGATATGATTTAGTCGCTTCACATTACATCACAACGTTACATCACAACGTTACATCACAACGTTACATCACAACGTTGCATCACATGGCCTATACCTGTTAAACTACATTGGAACTGGTTGATTGATTATCATGGTGATTGAGCTACAGTCATGTACTTAGCAAATTCTCCCAGTATAAACACAAAATCTTCATGATTTAATCTCTGGGGATTTGTGGTCAAGATATAAAATACAGTAACACATCCAAATGGGTTCACGTCCAAATGGGTTCACTAGTTGACCTATCCAGGTGATCACTCTAAAAAATTTCAAATTTATACTGGGAGACTTTTATTCAAGAGATTAAAGTCAACACCTACAGTTAAAATATGGAACCAAATCCTCACTTACACTAAGTTTTCCATGTTTACATTCATCGTCCAATACTAATGAATAGCTGAAGACTCTCAGGTCTAGAAAGTCCCTTCTAGTGGCAATCTTCCAGACACAGAAAGTGACGTCATTGTAACCATAGTACACCAGATCAGACAAGGAGAGTATACCTTGGTCCTCTAATTGTTCACCACCGCAGATCACCGCTAAAACATAGCTTGATTTCAAACATCTATGACTCCATATGGAGGGACGTTAGATAGTATCTAGCATGCAATTAAAAGTCTCAGAAAACAATATTGGCTTACAGTGCCATGTGAGATTCCACGAAACTCTATATGTTGCTGGTAGTGTTATCCTAAATGTGTTTGTGTTGCTAAGTATAAGCTCTGTTGTGTTCCTGCAAAGCCTTTTCTTCAGGGTAAAGATGTTTTCTGGATCATTGCTATAGAACTGCAAAAAGTCTTTAATGTTATGAAAACAAAACACAAGATGTTTTTTATGCAAAAAATTTGTTTATTGAGCATTAAGAGATTTGTTTTACATCAATAAAAACACCAGTCTGCGACTGGGACCTCTGGGACCTCTGGAACCTCTGTGGCATTTACCCACCGAGCACAGTAAGCAAAACATATTACCAGTACACCAACTCGGCAATCTTAATGAAGGAAGCTTCGCAGATGTGCGGTAGATATGCTCCGAGCCAACTGAACACGAGGCACCCATCTTAATAACACAAGAAATGCACATATGCTTTCAGTTGTAATGTTCCGCAAGTAGTACCAAAATTTACCAACCGATAGTGAGTTGTCGTGTTCACAGAGTCTGTGGTAGTCAGCATTATTATATTCTATTTCAACAGCCAGTTGCCCTTCAGGAACCGATATGATCCATTCGCACATTCTGTGTTGATGGTAGAATGACTCATCATGTTGTGGGTAAGAAATCACACCACTGCCTTCATAGAATGCCCCACCACATTCCAATCGACCTATAAAACAGTTAATGTGTGAATAGTTTGCTAAGCTTTCACAGCGTTGTCAAAATGTGTCATGTTGCTATATGTATACTGCAGAATACAACTAAAGTAACGCTGTGAAGTCTTTATGTGAGATCCTAGGCTGATCTTGAAGTGATAGCAATATTGTGACTGTTTGAAGAGGGATAATTGAAAATGTTATTGTCTAAAAGCAGACTAACACCACTGGATTTAGATGATGTCAAACATCAATAATGGTCATAATAACATAATAATAATAACATATGCCATTTCTTAAGCTGGAGAATACATTGATTTCTAACCAAGATAACTTTCAATAGCGACAATACGACAACGCCTATTCTTACTGTACCAACAAGTTTATATGGTAATTATTCAACAGTGAACTTTCTAATGTGTTTAAACCAGTGGATTGTATAATGCTAACACATTTAAACCATACAAGTTAAGCTCTACAAATATTATCTTCATGATAAAGCTAGTCAAAGAATACCTACTAGAATATTCTAGTCTCCACCCAGCACCATTAATGCTGTCATCAGATTTAAATACAAGAGTCACTGAATTGGAAATCCCATTCACCAATGTGGAAATATCTCCGCACATGCTAGTCAGTGGCAAGCCAGTCTCCGTGTCATAAATCTGCAGCATTTTTGGTAAAGTAAGGGAACCACATTAGATCGATGTAGAAGTATTACTTACATACCTATACACATTTACCTATTAAGCATGTATCAAAATATCTGAACAAACACCAACCTGCACATAATCATATATGCACCCAGCATATTGTTCTACTTGGAAATCAGTAAAGTTCAAGCTAATTACGCTGCCATGGTAAGTAGAAATAACGTAGACACAGAAGAGGTCGCTGTCGTATTGATCAGGATATGAGGGCGAGGTGACAACTCCCGATTCACTTTCGTAGTGCCCACCACATGTAACTAAAATGTAAAGAAAGAAAGAAATACAACATATTGGAAATAACACCACTTCTTCATTACCTCAGGTATAAGTCTAATAGTTTACGCAGCAATGAATGTGTTTGGAAAGTCTGAATAAAGCGATCAATGCAATTCACTACATGAAATATTTACCAGAGGATGCGGGTGGCATTGGTGGTGTCGTCACAACCGGAATAAATGGACCAGGTATAGCCACTTCCTCTGCTGTAAGACAAAATGAATAACACGTGCATGCCATAAAACAACCATAATAATCGAAATACATGGAGTAGGCATGTTTTGATTAACTTGTTCTCTAGTGAAGAAACAAGATTTGTTTTGCTTGCCTCACCCTTTCTAGCATAGACACTGAAGATTGATCAGATTTATCCTACCTTATAAAGCTCTTATAAGGTGGGATAAATCTGTATGAAACTCCGTTTTTACCATCACACAGCTTTCAAAATAACAAAGATAACAATTACAATTATTATATTACTTATAAAGCTCTTATAAGGTGGGATAAATCTGTATGAAACTCCGTTTTCACCATCACACAGCTTTCAAAATAACAAAGATAACAATTACAATTATTATAGCATCGTATCATAACATGAAACAAGTGCCTTACCATGCTCACAGTAGGCTGGCATAGCATTTCACCTGAAAGTAATATATTTATTCTAGCTAGAGAGTATTACTTAACAAAAGATCTGATTTATCTACCATAGTACTGTAGTCTCCATCCTTTCCTACGTTGTTTGGAATCAGTTTGAAACACGACCTCCACATAGTCAGAATCCGTATTAAACACCAGTGTCCCGTTACCGCATACCTGAGAGTACTGCTTCCCATCTGATGCCGCAATCTGTCAAATGCAAATTTAGAAATTTTGTTAAAGGTTGAGTCGGAGACAAGATTAATATAAACACATAGTTTGATGTACATGCGGGTCAGCGGATCAACATTGCGACTCGCCTGGTAACATTCCAAATACAGAATGTTCTTGAAAGTAACATTTTTAGCAACGATTGATGTACTTGTTTAAACCGTGTAATTCGATTAACACAGCTTAGATTTAAATATAAATAATCAAAACTCACTCACCAGTAAAACGTCTTTTATGCAGAAAGAGCTGTACTCAATAGCGAAAGCGTCAACTACGATAGTCATTCTACCGCTAGGAACAGAGATGTACCAGTGACATTTAGCATTGTCAGGATAGTCACTTGGGTAGCGGGGAGAAGATAATTCTCCACTTAACTCTTCTCTCAATTTTCCACCACAATCTGTCAGAAGCAACGATTATAATGGTTCAGAAACTCAGAGTTGATATGCCTACTGTTACAGGCATTACAAGCTCCTATGAACTTTGGTAAAGTTTGTGATATTCCCTACTTGAATGTGTCATCTACTGGTCACTTATTTATAGTAATTCTTCAAATAATTTTACAGACTCATTCAAAGTAATACCATGATAATAACTTTTAGATGCTGTGCTAACTACATAAAATTTAGCCGTCAAATATTACAACAATGTTAAAAACTCATCATATACATTAAATAGTAAATTGTCTACTTACCACTGTATGGCTCATGTGAACTATTTGCCCCACTGATACAGATGAGCAGCAATACTAATTTCACCAGCTTGCAGAGTTGACTTTTCCCTGTGGCCATGTTGTGCTCACATAAAGTCCAGCAGATATATGACCAGGGTTGAACTTCATAGAATTTATATGGAGTTATAATAGCTGGTTACATAATAAAAGCATTGAAGCAACATGTACAAGCCTGAGACAATATTAAATATCCTAGATTAAGATTCAAATAGACAAGCACCTATTTTAATCAAGATAAACACTGTGTATACTAAGCTATAATTTGTTACCCAATGCTCTTATCCAAAATCATAACAAAGCTTTGTAGCTACCATTGCAGGGCTCTTAGTATAGGCAGAGAGCTGTTTAATTGTAGGTTTCCATTGAAATAGCATATGGGCTGAACAGGTTAACTCCCTAGATAATAGGTCTAGATGGTCCAATAGTATGATTCTAGTTATATTTTATACAGTGCCATCTTGGATGATATAATTAGTAGTCTCACTTGAGCATATATCATTATTTCAATGTAACTCAATCTCGTGATAATATAAACTTGTAACATCATTTCATTGTTTATTTCCTGAGACTTACCTTTAAAATAATTGATAAAATAAAAGTGTTTTCTCTTAGAGGTTGAAAAGGCGATAAATGTTATTTTAAGCCAATATAATCGTTCATATATATATACATGTAGTGACGACTGACAATTGATCGATAACTGCAGTATTATGTAAGGTTATAGTTATAGAATGCTGGCCTAAATTTTGTCTGAACTGGTAAACCAAGGGGCATAAGTCACATATGTACTATCAGCAAGAGTTGTATCTACCTACTTATCGTAAGCATCTGTTAGGTCTAGAGGCAGCAGCAAGTGGTTCTATCACCTGTTGCGCTTCTGTCCAAGGTCAGCAGTGCACCTGAGAGAATCGTTAGACATTCCAAACCTCAACTAGATTTTATCTACAGATATCAGTCTGAACAATTGATTGACTGAACATGCCGGAAACTGAGACATGTTAGATATTATGTTAAAGCATGAGGCTGCAAGGATAACTTGTTCCAATGTTTGATACAACAAAATCATACTAGTTTTACTTCTTTAAACCAGGATAGTCATGCTCTAAAGAGTTCTATATTTTTTCTAGTTTGGAGTAAAGAGGACACATTCACCATGCTGTTTTAGCATGGCTAAGTGGCG
Source organism: Bugulina stolonifera (assembly GCA_935421135.1). NCBI lineage: Eukaryota > Metazoa > Bryozoa > Gymnolaemata > Cheilostomatida > Bugulidae > Bugulina > Bugulina stolonifera. The sequence goes on from OW285191.1 coordinate 10,295,736, forward strand.
TAGGAGAATTGTGCCTTTCAGAAATTAAACGTGAATCTCCCGCATAAAGGTTTGGAACTGTAACCGCCAGGCCACAGTTATACTCATTAGTCCTTATGTTTCAAGTGATAAGCGTGGCCAAACAATTGCAACTTTTGACAAAATCTGTGGTGACATTGCTAAAATTTCAATGGCCAAGCTTTTAGGAAGTTCCTCGCACCTTCAAAATTTCAGCAGTGCCATCCAAAGATCAAATCTTGCCAAAACATGTGACCATATTATCAAACGGACCCATATACTCTGACCCAATTGTCAATACTAAACTACTTTCTTATATACAGAACTGGTATCACTAGCCAACCATTATGTTTGCAGTTAGAAATTTGATAGTTGAGAAAATAAAGGAATAGACCATTAGAGTGTCGATTTGCATGACTTACATGACTACATGTACATGTACATGTACATGTACATTTTAAATAATATCATGTTTGATGTGTAAACTATTAACTCTACTTCATATAAAAATGTATGAACAGCTGATAACAGTAGTCTCATCAGGATCTGTTCTGTTTTCACGTAGGTACTGAACATGTGAGTCTCATGAGATTTACATGACGTACAATGCATTTCGAAAAATCTACCCTGGCGCTGCCAAAAATGCCTGTAAGCTTATGGCTGTGTGACACTGGTAAAACAGCTGCATACAGCTAAATTAAACATTGTAAAACCTTGTACATGTACACGAATAATTTGTGTAACTCATCACTGATTAAGAATTAACTGTCAAGGTTTGTTGTGTACTATGATGGAATACATGTGTGTATAATGGGGAGTTTACACGAGACGATTTATCCTGGCGATTTATCACTTCAATTAAAATCATCTAAGGAAAACACAAGGTTAATCTCTGCAATTTTGTGGTCAAGCTACAAAATCTCCAGATAGCTGTATTTACACTAGATTTATTCTGGCGATAAATCGCGTGAATGGATCATGGACCCATTCAGGCGATTTATGGCTGAAGATTTATATATACTTTGCATCTTGACCCCAAAACTCCAGATAATTAATCCTGGCAATTTTGTGTTTACACAGGAGACTTTTTTGTGGCGATAAATCACCATGATAAATCTCCTAACCAGGCGATTTATCGCCAATCGCCTCGTATAAACGCTACATAAGACGTCATACATGTACAATGAACCCGTGTACCAGTAAACTGGTATTTTATTGCAATTGGAAAGAAAAAGAACAGAGAAGCAGCAGTAATTGTTTGCAGAAAGAAGAAAATATAATACCTTATAGTATCATTTCAGTAGGTTATTGTGGTCCCGATTTTGTGATAAAGACTTATGAAACATTTATATTGCTATATAAGCACTTCAGGTTCAGAAGAGTCAACCAAAGGGTTGACTCATGAAGGCGACTGTCTTCAACTGGCCACTAATTGTTGGCAGCATCATATCCAGTGTAGTCATGCATGACACAGCATGATCTGTAAACTGAGGTCTGCTTTGAGGGCACCTGCCCTGTGTTGGAGGGGTGACGACACAGTCTGTCATGGTATGTACCGTTAGCACAACTCATGTCGTTCATTTGACAAACTCCATAGTAATCCTTGGCTGTCTCACAGACTACAAAACAGTGAATTAAATTGAAGGACAATAATATAGTTAAAGTGATTAACCACAAGTTGGTTAAATTAAACTTGATCAATATTGCACATGTACATGTACATATATTATGTTTCTATATTACAGCTCTTTACCTACATGTACATGTAGATGTAAATCTAACTTAGTGGTCCCACAATTTACAAAATACTGAAGCATAATTAGCATTTGTGTAAAGCTAGTACCTGCCATTGGAAGATATTATCCAGATGGCTAAAGCTAATATAAATTATGTAATAAAATTGTTACTTACGGGTCGGATTGTATTTTGAAGGAGGACGGGGCATAAATGAGTTGCACATGTCAACCTGAAATGAATGTGCACCCACACGTATATAAAATATATATTTACAGTAAACCAGTTGTCAACATAACTATCAAGCAATTATTTAGAGGGTTTACAACAAAGACCAAGTCACTCTGTAAGTTTACATAATGACACAAAATAGCCTTCAAGCTGTTCATTTTTTAATATGTCAACTTTCATACAGTATCGAGAGGACAAAATTTTTAAACTAAAATTCCCAATCAAGTCACATGGTTCTTTGCAATTGACAATGTTGAATCAAGGTCAATGACTCAAACCTTGCTTGTCAAATATTTAATTTTATTGCATTGTAAATGCCAAAAAGGTCAATGAAGTTACTTCCTGTATTGTTGGCGGTAGAAGCTACAAGTTATTACCATAATATAGTCACTATTCATCGTCAATTAAAAATCTGCGATTACAATTTTGGGTAATTGAGTTTTTTCGAGATTTTTTTATTATAGATTTTGAAAAGATTCTTCAGACAAGAAAAGTATATTTCTTTGGATTGCACATGTAGATACATGTATAAAAACTTAGTATAAAAACCAGTATACTTGGTTAATCCAATCAAAGCACTTACTTTCAACTCATTATGATCGGCAACTCTTTTCAGCCTTGAGCATGTCTCTCTAATCTCACGCTCTCCAGCAAAAGCAGCAAACCAAATTCTGCCATACTCAGCGCATGTTAAGGTACGGAACTTTCTTGGATACATCTCGGACTCACAGACATCTGACACCGAATAGAGAAGCTGATGGATGTAGTTATGGGCACAGACTTGATCAGAGCTGCAGGCCAAAAATACTAAAAACAGATAATAAAATACATGGCATGTACACTTGTTTATGCCCATATGTTACACCTGCATTCAGCTCTTAATTCACATATGTGAAGCTATGATATACACTGTACATGTATTGTAATGGTTTTTGGGTTTTGGTACTGTCGTCCTAAGACGACTCCCGTGTCCAAAATGAAGAGCCTATGAGTGGTGTTAGGCCTTCTCATAACATGAAAGATTAACAGGTACTAGTAGTCAAAGAACTACCAAGGACGACCCATATGATCCCGAGTCAATGCTTGTTTGCTATACTGAGAAAAAGAGTGATCCGACCTAGTAGGAAGTTTGGGTTGCAAGGTCGAGGACCTTAACAACTAGAATGACCTAACTACGAAGCGAAAGTCTCTATATATAAGTATAGATGTGTCTTTATTGAGATCCAAGCATGAACTGAGACAACAAACATAAAAACAGTGTGCTTTATATAGTATTAGAACTTCCGGAAGAAGTTCCGGTAAAAAGGCCGACGTAGTGTCGTAAAAAGACGATGTAGGGTCGTCCGGAAATTGTGCCACAATATGGCGGCCGGAAGCCCGATTGCCGACCCAAAATAGGTCGGGTTTGACAAAAGATGCTTAAAATCATCTAGACCATATGCAAAATCAATACCAAGTTTTTCTGAGAGGTCGGGCCTCTTTACATGGGTATAAAAAGGTGTAATTGCTCAGTAATGCACATAAGAGTTGTACAAGTAACATTCTACTACATAGACAATAGATACAAGCAAGTGTAAGTATATATAATTAATGTCATGTAGTCAGGAGGCTGCGCGTGACCATTACAGTATTATATACATGTAGATATACTCAATGTACTGTTTCTGCGTTTGAAACGTCATCAGTGCAGCAGCTAGGTTCACACTTTGGCAATACTGTATGTTCACAGCAAAGCAGTTGAAATATACTGAACCAGAGCTTTCATGCTACCAGAGACAACGAGAGTTGCACAAGGCCAACAGTTCAATATTAGTAGCTCTCAGGTAGAGTGCTCAAGAAACAGGAATTAACAGTTACTAAATATGTGCTAGGATGCGTCTATATGTTGTGATTCGGGTTTGGGGTAGAAGCAGACAACTTACAAAATAAAGAGAAGACAACTTCCCGTAGTTAGGATTCACTTATAACAAATATGAATGTGCTTGTTGCGTATTTAGTGCAAAGAAATGCCTCCAAGAAATTGGCATTGTTACCAAATTAAGCAAATCTGTTACCAGGCGATATACATGTAAGACTTACGTGAAAAATCATCATATCCAGCAAGGTAGCGCCAAATGCTTTGTACCAAGTGATAGTTTCCACATCCTTGACGATATTTTATTGCATCATAATATTCTAAACAATTTTGTTGAGGAAGCAGGTCGTTAAACTACAATGTAGGTATATTATTGACAAGTTCACCAAGAGGGACAAACATGGCACCCAAATAGGTTTGGTGGGTATGTAACTCTCACAGAGGTTCCGTCTCATCAACATATGGGAGCATATGGTGTAATAATAGCCTTGATCTCTGCACTATTTATATATAATACCACTTATCTCTACACTACTTATATTACAACACCACTGATTTCTACACTGCTTATATAATGCCACTGATCTCTACACTACTTTTATATAACACCACTGATCTCTACACTACTTATATATAACACCACTGATTTCTACACTACTCATAGATAACACCACTGATCTCTAAACTACTTATATAATGCCACTGATCTCTACACTACTCATCTATAATTAATCCCATGTAAGAAGGCAAGGATCTAAAGAAATCTGCATTTCTCTAGCTTGGGGTGGGGAAGGGGTACTTCATCACAGGTACTATATGGCACAGGAGCATTATAAGACTGGATGCTCTTCCTAACACCTTTTAGGGGAATTGAACCTGGATCTCCGACATGGAAATCCAGACCCTAACCACTAGGCCACGGCTGCTCCCTTCTTGTTTTGTTCAGAAATATTATTGATGTAAAATACTCACAGCTCTCATGAAGCACTCGATACACCCCTCTGTTAGTGTTTGAATGTTAGGTGGTGTCAACGTCGGAGTTGGAGGAGTAACTTCTACAATTCCAGAACCGACAAGAGTTGAGAACAATTACCAAGTCTTCAAATACACAGAGATGTTTCTAGATTTGTTATTTCTTTATTCAATTCCATCACTAACATAGGAGTGTTGTAAAATATATTTAAGGCTGCAATGTGTGTGCTAATTTAGCCACACCACAAGAAAAGCGAGTCCCCAGATCTTTCAACCCCAGAATCCACCACAGATCTGTAGATGTGGCCTCCAGAGTTGAATTTCAGCCCTTTTGAAAATTGGCTCAGCAATGCAGGATATAAAACTTGTTAAACACGTTTTACCAGAGCTGGTACAGTTGGGATCCGAGCACACAAACTTCGGATCAAGGCTCTAACAAATACAAGACCTAAATTGCTCCTAATATGCACAAAATTGTCATGATTCTAAAGTATCTTAATCTACTGCCTGGGAATGTCAACCTAGCATCTTCATGTGTATCATCTGACTTCCCTCTGTGTCGTACATTATTCAATGAGGCAGCACTTACGTGACTTATTCGCCCAGTTCTACTAATAATTGACAGTGGAATTGTCTACTCAGTTTTCATAACTTGATTAGTGTAATATACATAGAAACCTACACTGTTAGTTTATGCATATGAAAACCTGAACCACTGCACACAACAACTTCAGTTCTGGAGCCTATTAAGTGACACCAACATTTGCATAGTACATGTCGCTCACCTTCCCATGAGAGCTGCCATCCTGGATATTCTCGGCCATTATCTGTTTGGAAAGTAACTATCAATGAGTTTGTGTAGAAGACATAGTTCTCCCCTCTCTTTATTTCACTGCAGATGGTCTGGAGAAAGCCGTAGGAGTTTCCATCATAGACCTGTAAATTGGCAGATCTATGATGCAATACCATGATAGTAGTTAAGGCATTGGATCTAGTTGCCAAACAATTTCTCTCATATACAGTGTAAATAGTGTTTGTTACACAACCTTACCATTATTTTGTCAATGCATAAGTCTGATGATAGGCGACCACCATAAGCATCGATGTAAAAATTGTCTGTAAAGGTGAGTTTAATGGCATATCCTGGACTGACTTTAATTCTCCACTCACAGTAGAATGTCCTTAGATAGTATCTCGGGTAATTTGGGGCCGTTATTAGACCAGATTTCTCTGTGGATTCAAAACCACACTGACAGTTTTCTTCATCACTTAGATCAGTGCAGTCACGATATCCATTGCAAACACTTGTTGTTGGTATGCAGTATGATGGCACACGAGTGTCTGCTATTAGATTTGACCTTTAATTAATAGATAACTTAAATCGTATATACACGTTCAATGTATATACAGTTATGTAGTTACCACAATTGGTGGTTAATTCTTTCAGTCATATACAATGTACATTGTTATTATATAGTACTATTTATGCAAGGGAGTTTTTATTGAGCCGTCAGAGACTTGTTTCACGTCGATGAAAATACCAGTCCGTGACTGGGGTTTAAACCCGGGGCCTTTACAGCACCTAATCGCCTAGCACAGTGAGCAAGATACATTACGGCTACATTAGCTCAGCAACCGAAAAAGGAGCCCTCACCAATGAGTAGCAGACATACTCCGAGCCAACTAAACACGAGGCACCCCTCGTATTATTGCCACCTTGCTATGCATGGGGTGTGAGGTTTATAGGTATCTGAGCTAATGTAGCAGTAATGTATCTTGCTCACTGTGCTAGGTGATTAGGTACCGTAGAGGCCTCGCTTCAAACCCCAGTCACGGACTGCTATTTTCATGGATGTGAAGCAACACTCTGACGGTTCAATGAACAAATTACTTGCATGAATAACATCATAATATATGAAAAAAAGGGTCAGATCACCTAAAATTCCTTATATATCTTTATATTTCAGAAAAAACATAGGCTATGCTTATTTAAAAACGTTGGTGGTAACACTTCGAATCAAATGTTATACTTTCTCCATTATTACATATGTTTCTACAATAGCACTTACCCATTCACACATTTATTATAGTCAGCAGGGCATTCCACTTGTCCAACATCGTCACACCCTTGTTCATCTGAACCATCGGAGCAATGGCTGACTCCATCGCACTCTCTATATTGATGGTAGCACTTACCCGGCAGAAGAGTAAGCCGGTTCACTCCATCAGTGCACTTCTTTTCGTCACCATAGCAGTCATTTACTAAATGAACCAAATCATTAATCACAAAAAGTTGTAGTCCTTTTAATTTTATTAGAAGTAGCTACATCTGTTCAGAATAATGTAGGATTGTCGTCCTTAATTTTCTCTAAAAAACATCTTGATGTATCATGTTTCATGTATAACTTTTGCTTCTGTTGTGCTGATGTGAAGGTGACATTGACTCATTCCTCCACACAACGCAAATGAGCTTGTTAATTCTGAACAATTCATACATTTTAGCCTTTCCCATGACCCGTATGGCTGTCTGTTTGTCTTATGAGAGGCAAACTACTTGTCGTTAGACTACAAATTTAAATTTAGAGTATTATTTTAATTTTCACAAGATGTCGTCTTACCTATTATTTAGTGTTACTTGAATAAGAATAAGAATTTACCATTACATTGCTGATCGGCTATAACATCAGTGGTACCCCTTTCCACACAAGCACCTTGGTAGCACCAAGAATTGTTGCCACAAGAAGTTCCCACAGCTGCTGGAGCATCGTAGTAAGCTGGTAGACATACTGATGTATTGTCGGGGTTCACACAGTACAGCACTCGACATACGCTTACGTTATACCGAAACTCTTGCTACAAAACAGTGAACAATTGTGGTGAGAAACCAACCAAGGATGATAATTGACATTGATATACTGTTTTATTAATGTGCAATGCATGCATAACCTAATGAATCATTATGGACATCATGCAATCATCTCCTTGGACCAATACTAAACTAGTCGGCCCCACATAAGTTGGGTGTAGACTAAAACATATAAACATACATACTTGGCTCTCGGCTACGAAACATAATGCACTACTAACTATAAAATAACCAAAGGTACACATTGCACATTAATAAAATAGTAAATCAATGTCAATTATCATCCTTAGTGGTTTTGGTGAGTTATCAATCATTACCTTGGATTTCTGCTTCTTGGCCTGCTTATGACTGCATCGTATTGATTTAGTCTCAATGTACATGTAATAGATTACTCATGCCGTTTGACCTTAAATGACTGTACTCATAAACCATATAATTAGTAGTGCATTATGTTTCGTAGCCGAGAGCCAAGTGTGTATGTTTATATGTTTTAGTCTACTCACCCAACTTATGTGGGGCCGACAAGTTTAGTATCGGTCCAAGGAGATGATTGCATAATGTCCATAATGGTTCATTAGGTTATGTATGCCTAATTGGAAATCCTAGGCTATGAGCTTCAATTTCAGGTAGCCTACACAAGTACAATGTGCCATCAGATAATCATATCATCAAACACATGAATCAATCAAATTGTTGTATGTGACATCCATTATTATACATGTATCAACTCACTGCAAAAAGCACGCTATTGAAGAACTTCAGTTATTTTGCCTACTCACATCTAAGCAACTTCCTGTTCCATACGTCATATGACACTGTTTGTCAGCGTCAAATGTGACCCCTGATGGAGGTCCACGAAAAACATCTACACTCTGTCGATACCAAGTGGAATTTGTTGTAGTACTTCGAAGACAATCAGCATTCTTCCTGTACAAAAACAAGTACATTCTACATCAGATGCTAATATGAACCCTACTGACCTTATGTATTTGAGTGCCAAAGATATTCACTATTCACTATTGACTGCCACAGCAAATTATTGTTGATTACCACTAGTAAACTTCAAATTCCATTTTCAACTACCTGACAGGTTATTATTTAGTATTACATGTACAAGCATTTCGTGCTTGGTCTGCGACGATAGTCTCACTGCAATAGTTGCTCGCTTCTCTCACCTGTAGTGATGACTTGTGTTCATGAACTGTAGTCATGCATGTGTATGACCTCTATTGGTGCAGACATGTTACAATGATTCCATGAAGAGTTGTGCTCCCTTAGCATTTAGAAGGCGACCCCAATTTAACAGCCCGAGTCCCGACACCAATGTGTCGGGTGGGGTGGGTCGGGTACACACCCCACCCATGATCAAGGTTGAGGGCCTAAGGCTACGGCCCCACCCCGGCAACGATGCCTGGAGACCTGATCCCAAGGTCCTAGCGCCACCCGGAACTGAGATCTTCATCGGCAGCATTGTAACATATATGTATTGTCCCAATTTTCGACCCTCAAATCTGATTGAAGGATGGCAGACCGTAGACCGTAGACCGTAGACCGTAGACCGTAAACCGTAGACCGTAGACCGTAGACCGTAGACCGTAGACCGTAGACCGTAGACCGTAGACCGTAGACCGTAGACCGTAGACCATAGACCGCCTTCTGTTATATGATGATTAACTGAGATGGCCATGGCTTGGCTAATTGCCAACCTGAGTTTACATCATATTTTTGCTATTATCAATACTCAATCACTGCCGCCAAAGTGCAGTTTGTAAACACAAAAGGTCAATGATGTTGTTCAACTAAAAATTTTCCCAAATATGATGACACATAAGAAAATCTACATGTATATACATGTATATATCATGTGATGACGCACCTCCATTTATACTAGTGCTAGGCGGTTTGAATTTGCATGTGCATTCAGTTTTCTTGCTGATTTTTCAAAAAACTGAATGATACCAAAGTCGTCTTCTCATCCTCGGTTTAATTCAGCTTTTTAAATTCAGGAGAAAACACCGAATCGAACCGAAAACTGAATACTCAACTTTTGGAGTTGTCACACTCTGCTTTTAAACTGTATTGGTGGCCAATTTCAATTTTCTTTAGTAAATCGCAATTATTATGAAATTTATGTTTCCTTGCTTATTAATGTTACAGCCTGATATCCAGTTATTCAAACTATCTATGCATTTCATTCTTTGTCTGCCTCTGCTACGCTTACCCTCGATTTTTCCTGTTAAAGTAAGATGTTCCAGACCTTTCTGTCCATATACACGGCCCATAAATTGTAGTTGCCTTTTTCTTATTGTGAAACTAAAGTAAATCATCTCTGGGTGACAATGATGGCTAAAGCTAAGTCTGTATTCCAGAGATGACATCAAATGATAAAGATTAAAAGAGGCATAAAAAAGGCGACCATTTTCATTTCGTTTAATAATTAACAATTATTGAATATTAATTATTTTTAACAATATGCAATCATAACTGCTAGAATTGAGTGAAACTACAATAAATAACCACTGGGTGATAACATTATGGCTGTAGCTAAGTCTAAATACCTAGGATGGCATCGAATTATAAGGATTGAAAGAAGCACAACATGAATTCACGTGGTCTCAACGCCAACCATTTTCAAAAGTGGGTGCGCTAAGAGGAACGGCACGGTTTTAATTTTAATACTGAATCAAAGCGCACTGGCGCATTCGGTATCGGTTCGCATTTTAAATTTTCGAAGTTTTATAACCGAAAGAAAAAAAAACTGAAAAACTGAATGATGCCGAAACACCACACAGCACTAATTGATACCTTATCCTTGTAGGAAGCAATACAATGACCTCTATTTTATGCCTTACCCTTGTAGGAGGTAATACAATGGCCTTTACATACCTACCTTAGTAGGAGCTACTACAATGACCTCTATATACCTTACCCTTGTAGGAGGTAATATAATGACCTCTATATACCTTACCTTTGTAGGAGCTACTACAATGACCTCTATATACCTTACCTTGTAGTAGCTAACATAATGACCTCTATATGCCTTTCCCTTGTAGGAGCTATTACAATGACCTCTATATACCTTACCTTTGTAGGAGATAATACAATGACCTCTATATACTTTACCCTTGTAGGAGGTAATAGAATGTGCGCTGGGTGCAACAGGAGAAAAGATATAGGTGGTCAGGATTAAAACTATTGTCATAGTATGGGCTCATAATGTAGTTCTCATTTGGACAAGTCGGGGGGTCATAACCACTCTCACCATCATGGTTGTAACCCAGGCTACAGCATAAACCAGATGATCAATGAACTAAATTAGATACAAAAACAGATAAAATGTTTAAGACACAGCCCTGCAATTGGTTGGCAAATTTCTCTACACCCTTGAAATTTTCTGTTATAGTAGAATATTATTACAACCCAGATATTGCAGACAGTTCAAGTTGTGTTTCCTCAATGGATACAGTAATTCAAAGATGATGTAACAATGTACATCATCTAGAATATATTTCTACATACAAATGTATTGGTTCATCCCATGTACACTAATAGCAACCGGTTGTAGGCTCTATAGATACAGGTACAGGCATACAACTAACCACATGTGTGATACTATAGAGTCCATACACTGAACATGGTACTACACTGTATATGTGCGTATAAATATCAATAGTACCTGTGAGCAAGCTCATGAGATGCAATAGTAGCGAGAGAAGCTGTCGGGCCTACAGCCCACAACAGTGAAGTGGAATCTTTGCGGTCGCAAATTGCTCCTATATAGGCCACACCTTAAAAATGAGATTGTAATTAGCAACATTATGGTGAGTTACACATTGCATAATTTAAAATGTATCATAAAGTTATAATGCGACATGTACTATTGTTGTTCGTATGGTGTCAGGTGTCTGAAATCTAGATACCTACATACCTAATATGGGTATAACTATCTAATTATGCAATGCAAGTGACATTATTGATTTTTGAATCTATTTTTCTAGACTCCTTGCACTCAATGATAATAATGATAATTGTATCTATTGGCATTAGTTACATTTTGTATACTTTTACTGCATTATTCTACATGTACTAATGTCTTGGCAATCACACCTATGTGCCGGGTCAGTAATCCTGAAAATACCTGTTGCATTTTGTGCATGATTGAGCATCTTTTGGCTTTTATTATACATGTAGTCTGAGTTCTTTTATTATACATGTAGTCTGAGTTCTTTTATTATACATGTAGTCCAAGTTCTTTTATTATACATGTAGTCTGAGTTCTTTTACTATATATGTAGTCCGAGTTCTTTTATTATACATGTAGTCCGAGTTCTTTTATTATACATGTAGTCCGAGTTCTTTTATTACACATGTAGTCTGAGTTCTTTTGTACCGAGTGCAACTCGGACTCCTCTTTGGTTTAGACCAACCTTGATGTACTGGTTAACCTTTTGACCTTGGACCGGAACCAGATTTAGTATATACAATGTAAGTAGTGCGATTTTGCCTTCAGACTTCAGTTGTCTGTATGTAGGCTGTTATTCAATAAAGTTAATTTACTGTACTAAGCTTATACAGTCTCTTGCAGTAGGGTATCAGGCATTCACCCCTGACATTGGGTCTTCCCAAGTACAGTCCTTGAGTGATACTAGGACCCAGCAGTCCAACCCTTCTCCACAGGTGTAGGTTTCACTACTGCTAGTCTATCTACTGTAGCTATAGGAGCTGATCCCACACCACCAGGTCTTGCGCTGACTCTGAGGACTCCGACGGTACCTTAGGGCCCCAGGAATCCTTCTTAGTCAACCCACTACCTCGTCATGTGCTTGCAGCTCTGCTAGGATGGACATGCTCATTCTCTTTAGCCTTAGGCCCCTCTTGCTTGGTCAGCCGGTCCTGACCCCATCTCCCCTGTACTCTGAGCCTCAGCTACCCAGCCGCACACAAAAATGTTATGTGCTATTAGATGCATGTAATATTATGTTACATCACACACAGTTATCTGTCCTCTTCAGTTTCTTCTAAGGGTACAATCAGCAAGTAAGGAAGACTGATACATGTCGGTTCACACCAACTGTATTCTATGGAGTCTGAGTTTAACATTGTTTACTATACAGAGCTTAAAACATCACAACTTCTCAAAGTCACGTTATTAAAAATAAACTCCTCTCTCAACTCTTATAACTGATCTGTATGGGATTTAGCATCAGGATCAGTATATTGAAAGTTGAACCTAACTTTTAACAATGCAGACTTAGGGTCTGCTACACTTTGATTTTGAAGCTAGGGGAAGCACTCTACTAAAATTTCACTAACTTAATAGTGATGGAAATATGGTAGCTAAGGGTTACTTCCCTACAATGTACATTCAATTTGAGCTACAAGAACAACTTACCTAGTAACCAAAAAACTTCGCTCACGTCACCATAAGGGGGATAACTACAAAAATGATTGTGTACAAGACATAAGCTTACATAGCAATAATATTAAATTAACAACCAGCAGCCTAAAATTCCTAGTGTTTGGCAGTTTTGATTTGCGCTTGAATTCAGTTTTTTGCTGATTTTTCAAAAAAACTGAATGATGCAGACGTTGTCTTGTACACCTCGGTTTTATTCGGGTTTATAAATTTTGAAAACAAAACCGAATCGAATAGATAATTTCATGCTCAAACTTGGGAGTTGTCACACCCTGAATTCAACTAATAGTGGCCATTTTATTTTGTTTAATAAATTTGAATTATTAAATACTAGTTATTTACAATAATATGCAAGTATAAGTCTTAAAAACTGGGTAAAACTGCAACAAGTCAACACTGGATGACAACGATTGTTGCAGACAAATCTGTATGGTAAGGGTGACATCGAATTACAAAGATTGAAGAGGCACAACATGCATTCACGTGTACGCGACACCAGCCATTGCAAGAAATAGGTGCGCTAAAAGGTCAGACACGGCTTTAATTTTAGAACTAAATCGCACCAAACCGCCACATTCGGTTTCAGTTTGTACTTCGAAATTTCGCGACTTTTCAACAGAGCGAAAAAACTGAAAAACTGAATGATACCAAAACACCGTGCAACACTACAAATTCCTTAAAACCTTTGGCAGCAGCAATCACAATATTGAATAGTAAGACGAAGCGCATTTTCTATTTTTGTTGACTCCATATATTTCGATGTATATCCATACATCATCATCTGGTGATGATGTATGGATATACATCAAAATATAAGGAGTCAACAAAAATATAAAAATACGTCTCGTCTTACTATTCATTATTAAGATACTTGCTCGCACCAACATTTTCCAATCACAATATTATTTTCCATGTCTCACTGGTATAGTAGTATTGTTGCTTCCATGCATGCATAATACTCATAGTAATTATTATTAATGAATAACAACAATGAGTTGTGTTTATGTCAAAATTTACATTTAAATTGAAGTAAAATGTACATGTATATATTTCAAAGTTATAAAATGGATGAAAGATTTACAAATACCTCAAATCTGTATTTATCTGTTAGCTAATTTTGGTGCTTATAAATAACAGATAACGGCTGGATTACCTAATCAAATGCTGAAAACCATCAGATAAAAACTTAAAAGTTGAAGTTGATTAATTTTGTTGTTGAATTCCAATCACTTAGTGCTGGATGACCTTTACCACCAGTATTCATTAACAAAACATAATGTTAACATTGTCACAGAGAACATAACACCTTATACATGTAAATAGACTAGCTTTGAGTGGCCAATCAGTAGTATTAATAAATATTTTAAATCTGCAGATGCGTTGGGTCTCTCTCAGGTGCTGCCCGTTCAGGAGAAGACAACTATGAATGAATGTTCAAGATTCATAAGTGTATAATTAAACTTTCTACAAAATTTTTCATTTATGCAATATATTATTATATCTATGGAATTTACCTTGTGAATAGCATAACGTGATCATAGACTGGGAGCCACAGAGACGAATTTGACGTTCCCAACCATTTAGTAAGGCTGTTGAACACATTTATAAATGGAACCGCTCTTACATCATGCTCAGGTAGATACACGGCATGAGATTCAGTTAATTCTGATAAAAGCTCGGGAGTCTGAAAAAATCAGCCATTAACAGCATGCAAGACAGGTGAACCGATAAAATTATATGCTACCATTGATAAACATGTTGCTATTATCAAAACATAACCATACATTCAATCTACAGCTCTATAACTGGTGTAGTGTATACACTTGCATACCTACATCTTAGTGGAGTACGGAAAACCCCCAAAATATCAGCTATTTCCACATTTTGAGAAGCTTTAATACGCATTGTATACGCTAAGTTGACCAGTTGCTTAGTATGATCATCACTATAAAGGGTTGAGCTTTATATTCATATACAGGCAATCACTAAAACATCCATAACACCCCCCCCCCCCCCCAGATGCAGGAAACATCTGCAAGTTTAAAATAAAGTTACACAGTTGTTAAGAGTCATGTTCCACTAAAAATACCCAAACCAAAATAGTTGTTATAGTATGATTACTCGTATTTTCTTTCTCCATGCCGTTTCTATATAAAAATAATTATCATTAACAACACACCCATTGACAGTGGCAAAACAAAAGATTTTAGAGTATCTATATTCCCATGACTGTTTATATTATGTACACACTTGTACAGTATACCCATATTTTTGTTGTATTATGTATTATATGTCTACAAACATGTAGAAATGTGAATGTATATCTAAGAAGCTTCACAGAACCCATATTTCCTTAACAAGGGTGCCCAGGATGGTGCAGTAGTAAATCTGCTCAACTGCAGACCTGAGGGCACCTGAGGGCACCTGTCGGTGGATGTTATGATATATTCATACTTACACCGATAATTATTAAACCGGATACCACAACTCCAATATGTACGTCATCATTCCTCATGGTGGCGTAATGCTGATCCATCTACAGAGGAACAATAGTGGTAAAACGTAACGCAACTATTACAAATCTGCATGTTTGGAAATTGCAGCAAGCTGGGCCAATGAACACGTTTAGCATCCACCACGTATTTTGCCTCTTACGCTACCATTATGCCAGTGGCTAAAGTGTGTTGATGTAAACAAATAAATATTGATCATGTTTATAACTTGGAGTTGACTAACTATGGCTACTAGCTGCACATAATAAACTGTTAACATGGTCGCCTTGGAGGTGTAGTTCAGGTTTTCACTGACATTAAAGAACTCGGGTACCGAACTAAATACTGAATAGTCCAGGATCAGCGCCAGCTCCACAGTAGCATTAATTGGCTTGAGTGTATCTGATGCCAAATCCCTTTTCTTCCTTTGCTTAGCGTTATCTAAAACATACCATATACTTCCAGTATTCGCATGTACCAGAGGGTGCACCCACCAATGGCTAGATTACACATTCGTTGATACATAAATAGAAAAGATTATAAGAAATTCTCTACAGTACTTGCTAGCCTGACCCATGACTACCTTGACCAATAATAACTCTGACCCACGAGTACCCATTGTTACTTTGGGCCCTAGCCCAGGCCTATAATTACCCTGGCCATCAATAATTCATTTAGAAACTAAACTAGTACAAGATGCTTCGGTGTGTTGTGGTTGGCTCTGGGGTAAGGGTGGACGACTTGCAAAATATAAAGACAACTCTTCGTTTTTACGGATTCACAACATTACTTCTCCAAAAAAAGATATATGATGGACCTTATTATTGACCTTGTACTCATTTCTAGTTCAGTAACTTCGACCCATAACCACACTGGCCCATAACCACACTGGCCCATAACCACACTGGCCCATAACCACACTGGCCCATAACCACACTGGCCCATAACCACACTGGCCCATAACCACACTGGCCCATAACCACACTGGCGCATAACTACCTTGACTTATACTACCTTGACCCATAATTGCTCTGAGCCCTTCGCCCATAGCCCTTTACCCAGAATGACTCTGGCCCCATAGCTGCCCTGGCCCATAATGGCTATAGCCTATAGACTATAGCCCAGGCCCATACAGATAAGAACTATAAGTCTGCTAGCAATAACTGTGATAAATTAACATGAAGTCATTGAATAGCGACTAATATTAATACTATGGACTGATGAACAGTAATAGCTAGGCCTGCACCGGTGTTGCCTCCCCACTGATATTCGGTTTTTGGGGTGGTGGTAATCAAACACCGGTTGACACCGGTTCTCTTGTGCCTAGTCTCATTCGGTGTCAACCGATGCCAAATTTGGATCGATATACTGAACCGCACCGGACCCTTTGATCCTGGCCTCAAGCGGTGTTAGACGGTATCAACTTTGGTTCGATATACCGGATCGAACCGGTCCAGGAGCTAGTTCGCCTAATAGAGTTGTCCCATCATGACCGTTCAATACAAGAGAACAAAAATCCTCAACACTTTCTTCCAACATGAGTTCACGCCAATCAATGTTTATTTTATTTTCAGATATGGCAGGCAGACAGGGCTTCATTAAAACATAGTATTATGTATATTATTTTTATTTAAGTGGCTATTGGGTTAATGAAAGTAATCAGTGCTTACTCCTACTCCCAAGATTTTGTATTTGCCCATGTAGTCTAGTGAGTCTTAAGTTGCATTGGGTCTTACTTTACCTATTTTATGTAATTTTAATAAATATATTAAATATAAAAACATGAGGCTGGACACACCCAACCGACTACATATAATTTATTAGATTTATTACTGATTGTGACCAAATTACAGAAGAAAAACAGCAAACATTGTTTCCACCACACTCGTACCATTGACACAAAAAGATAACAAATTTAAAATGACATGGGCTAACTTCATATCACAAGAGAAAGAAGAAACGCTAGCATAGTTGCATATGATGTAATGATAATGTAGGGAATCTTTCTTGCAAGCTTTCTTGATAGATTGCTGATTTGGTATAATTCAGTGTGTCCACCGATTGAATCTAGCAGATTTGTCTTCAGATGGGATATTACGATGGCTCAGTCCGATGAGTTCTACCTACAAAATATTGATTGAACATTAGTATTAGCTTAGCTTATTTTAAATAAATAAGAGCTGGTGCTTACCAAAAGCATAACTACACAACGATTTTAAATTAAAAAGCCATAATTAATAATGATTAACTATTATAAGCATTGTAGCTATTCTTAGTTACAAGCGAATATAACCAAACTTAAACATTAGTAGTAGATTAATTATAATAGAAATAATTAATCCAATGGTGTGTTTAAATTTAATTATTATTATTTAATTTTATACTATAAATAATAATCCATTATATTCGATCGTATACTACTGTTCTATTTCAGCACACTATTCATGAACAAAGCAATCATATGCAAACGATAGAATATAATATACCAGAATCTGCTCAGTTACGTAATTATGAATCAATTTATTATAATTTAATAATAATTATTACCTCCACAACATTGATAATCAGTCACAGCCACGATGGCAGTTAATGTTAAAACGGATTAGCGAAGGTATGCAACCTAGTTTGAAGTGAGGTAAACAAGAAAACGTGATATTAGACCGCATGAATATTGAATGACTACTGGCATAGCGGTCCGGTTCGATAACATCGAACTACACCGAACCATCGATATATCGTTTGGGCACGGTGCCGGTGCGATTCGGTGCATAAAAAATTTGCCAATGTGTAACACCGAGGGTTCACACACCGTTTACATCGTTTGAAACCAAAACACCGTGCAGGCCTAGTAATAGCACATACAAGTGGCATCTCAAAGACTCTTAATAATTTGCTTAATTGAGTTTTGACCATATAAGGAAATTTCAGAATAAAAGAGTTGAATTAGAATGATAATATACATGTACAAAGTGTATTATGCAATTAGAACAACATGGTTGATGGAAATATTTACCTATAGTTAACACCATTTCCCTGGGAATTTGCTCTAATTTCTGTTTCCTCACTTTTAATTTCCCTTTGATTTCTGTATCACCTTCCAGTGCAATCTCATGGCCCAGCAGGTGTATCATTCCTGACTAAAAATATATCGAATCATCAAAAAATATCAGCGTTTTTCCCAAATTATTCAATAAAATAATACTGGAAAATTTAGTTCCTATTTTCAGACTAAATATCTAGTCATCACACATGTGCATAAAAGTAACATTGAGTATACACTACATTGGGTACTATGGAAGCAGAATGTTCCCCTATCACCCTTGGGTTGTCAACATCTGGCAGTGTGATAATATTGTAATGTTTTAGTACAATGGTACGGGTGTGGTAAGAGCCTAGGAGTGGTCGACTAGACTTGCTTCCTAATTACATAAAGAGTGAACAACACTTGTATGGCATTTATCATGTACGACTCATAAGGTTCGAGTGAATGCTTAAAATTAATCTTGAGAGAGAGTATGTTCTATTTTAGTAGAAAGTTCGGGCTTCAAGGTCCAATGGGACCAAGAACTGGAACTAGCTAAGCTATGAAAGAAGACTCTGTGTAGTTCTGTATTTATATGTGTCTTTATTAGAGTCTAAACATCAACTGATTCACAATGAAAAAGCAGGCGCTTTATATACTATTGCGCTTCCGATAAAAGTTTCCGGTAAAAGGGACGATAGAGTATCGTCCAGAAATTGTGCAACAAGATGGTGGCAAAAGGTACGAGGTCCGACCTTTTTAAGATTGGCCATATACAAAAAATGCACAAAATGATGTAGATATAATAATAAATTGATCGCAACTAATTAGAGGTACCTCGGGCCTATAAAACCAGTACAAACGGTAGGTTATACGTGAAGTATTGAGTCAGTTACAATCGAATCCAAGTAATTGCACAATATACATGTAAGTGAGTTATACGTAAGTATAAGCATGTATAGGCCTACACACACCGGAGTAAATACAAGAGTAATTATACAAGTATGAGTTGAGCAAGACAACTTCCAAGGCATTAAATCTCAGGCCAGCGTAGGCTAAGGCTATATTGTTAGTATATAGAAATTGCTTCACCATAATAATATTTGTAATCATCTACAATTGTAACAACCTGGTTTCATGGCTATTCAAGAATTATATTCTCATGTTTTCAGAAGGATTAAGAGCTATGTTCTCATGTTCTTAGAATAAACAGGAGTTGTGCTCTCAGTATACCCTTAAATATACAATCAGAAATTCCATAGTTAGAGGACAATCAACACTACGTTACGTGACTTTTACAATAAACCTAAAAGTTTCCAGTCTATTGATTTTAATTGGGTGGTACCAAGTTAAACGGTTACTCTAGATGTTGTGAATCATACTGATAGCATTTGATTCACCAATCCATGCACTATGGAAGCAATTCAGTACAACATTGAAAACTGCTGATTTATTGTTCGAAACTGTTGAAATCAGTTTTGTCATTTTCCTGCCATTTTTTTACCCAACATTTCACAAGCAGCTCTTGGCATTCTTGTGAACCATGAAATCACTTCGAGCCAAATAATCGGCCGATTTGCTGTTCACACACGAAGAATTTTATCATAACCAAAAACTGCCCATAAAATTGTGAGAGTTTAGAATCACTTTTATAAATAAAAAACAATTCTGAAAGTACCATAATTACTAACAATCTCAGTCTTTTTCTTTATAGAGTGATGAAGGTCTCACCTTGCATGTTGTTAACAACGAAAAAGCATGAGCGAATTGCTCAGCGTTTGCTTCCATATATAACAAATTATGTCCACGTACATGTACAATGTAATCATGTGCAAGTACATTATACTTCATTAGTATGACTATAATACAATGTATAAACTGGAAGTATTGAATACTAACGTATATCATGGGATCTTCTCCGGCAGTATGTTTTACGGCTATAGATGCTCCAGTCTTCATATCTGTCATTAGTTGGATGTCCTGAAATCAGTGAAATTAACACGGAAGACATTATTTAATATTTAGCATCTCATTACATCAAAATATATTATAAATTAGCTTTCAGCATAGTTTGATAGATTGCAACTGATAAAACACTTCATGCTGCTATTATATGTCCATGAAGGGACCATCCCTTCATGATTTAGCATAATTTAAATATAATCTTTCAACAATCATATTCTTGAAACTGTCAAAGCTGAGGTGTGATCATATATTAAAGTGAACCAATGAGCATGAAGTTTTGCAGTATCTGAGTCGGCCGGTGTCAGAAGTCAAACACATTTAGTATTTTACAAATCTCGGTATATCAGACGTGTGATGGGTCACATGACTGATAATGATTTGAGGTAGAACCTGTTTTGGTGTTTGGCGGGTCGACATCAAGTTGGTCATATTCAACTTGCAGTGCTACATATATTTTCTTATGCTGCCTTTGTGATCTAAAGATATGGCATGCAACTCAATGAGAATGTTTTCTGTCACAATTCCATCAGTTACTGGGTTTCATGTTGCTTGCAATTATGTTGGCTATTACAATTACAATGTAGCCTATATAGCCTATATAGCCTATATAGCCTATATAGCCTATATAGCCTATATAGCCTATATAGCCTATATAGCCTATATAGCCTATATAGCCTATATAGCCTATATAGCCTATATAGCCTATATAGCCTATATAGCCTATATAGCCTATTGGCAAATAATTCAGAAATTCGTACAGCAAATACATGTAGCTCTACAATAGAGCAAATAGGTAAAGATCCTGCATTACCAAGTAAACAAATGTGGTAACACATGCACTAGTCTTGGTATTCTAGAGAGCATATTTACTGTAATATTTCGATACTTGAACAGAACTTGAGAGAAGATAACTTCTAAATATGACTAATAGTTTGTTTTATTTCTGATACGGTCACGGTGTGCGAGACAAAATGTGAAGGCAGGATTTTGCATTTTTTGCTGAAAAAATAGTTGATTACAGGTTGTAAATCTGGCCATTAATGAGTTCAAGATACAATGTTTACAAATTGAGTTAGACCCTTGTGTTCTCTTACTAATGAAGGCAGCAAATAAGTTCAACATTTCTATTATTATTAAATGAGGAGTTTTGTAAATTATTAAAGCTAACCGCTAAATCTCTCTTTACAAGCTCTTCGTCTTCTGCTGTCTGTCCAACAAGCTGTAAAGGTATTTGATGGAGAGCATGTCCACTGTCTACCAGGTGTAGTTTGTGTGTCAATCCGTGTGCGTAATACTCCGCCTTCACCTCCCCATTGTATAACTTTTCCACCTTCACATCTACATGTTCGTGCTGAGCATCTTCTCTGCTCTGTTCTCTGGTAAACTGTTTGTCTGCTGCCTTTATTTTTATTTCTTCTGGCCTGAATTTCCTTTTCTCCAGTAGAGAACTTTCGTCATCAGGGGCGTGATAAGCAGGAAGTTTATCGGCTAATAAATACATAATCTGCTGGCAATAAGGAAAATTTGGACTCAACATAATAGCAAAATAAGAACTGCATTGTGTCTATAGAAATACAATGTAGATTATGCCCATGTATTGGAAGCCACACTATTATTGCATGTATGATAGCTACATGTACATTCCTAGGATCGTGGGTCCAATAGTTTTACCAGAGCAACTTCTGTATGTCTATTAGTATCAAGAAACATATACTTTTGTATAATTGTTTTGCTATCAAGGTAATGAGAATGAGAAATCCAGGAATCAAAAATTATTATGCCAAATTCAGTTAGACATTTTCAGTTTATATAATATGCACCAGGTATGATATTGTACCATAATGCACTCGAGTGGAAATAGGTTAACCGCTGACACTTTGCAATATAACTGTTATAACCAACTTACATGTAAATAAAATATCCGTATATCAAATAATATTCTGATAATTAGGTGTATATAGCATAAAAATAATAGCGCTTTTCTAAAACAGCGTCTATACTAAAAGTACTTACCTGAATGCCATGGTACAGAGCTAGCGCCTGCCACAGCTAATGCTGCCGAAAGCAGCAGAATTCTGTGCTGCATTCTTCTAGAAGCTTTGGTTCAAACGGCTGAGTAGAACGATGTCTTCCCTCAGCCAAACCTGAAGATGCTATGCTCCTCAGCAACAATCCAACCATCATAATATACCCTAAGGTGACGTTGACTAATCAGTCAATTTCACACCAAATCATCTTTTTGTTCTATCGTCACCGGAAATTTTATAAAGATAATGTTTTCTAATTTATAAATTTTTGGAATGGTTTTTCTTAATTCTTATACATGTAATGTGCATGATATGTAATGTGTAACCAAATTACATAAATCCATTGTTATGGTAGCTCATGTGCTAATTCAATTGGTTTTAGGAGAGGCTGTTTTTCTACCCAAATCTCCTGTGTAATAGATATAGACATGTACATGTATATATCTATTTTTCTGCAATAAAATTTATATGGATTATATATGTATACATGTGTGGTGACAGAATTATTCAGTACATCTCTCATTGAAAAATATGCTATTTACCAGTCTTAACACTACATCATGTGCTTATCACAGAGGTAATCCTCCCCTGGCTAAATAACAGTTTTCAAAGCAGTAGTTACATAAATAACATCGAATTGTATAAATGTGTTGGCTGACATCATTATCTAGATTAACTCAATTCCCTGTTGATGGATCTCAATAAGTAAAGAAAATTAGAATCAATGCAATTTACATCACTGTATTGTAACGGTAATGCAACTGTAATCCGTAATGCAATGTACCTGCACATAATTGTACAATGTATATAATGGAAAAATTATCGTTTGTCATCCAAGAGAGTGGTCCAATGCATGCATGTTCTACATACATACATGTATACATATATCACATGCAGTTTGAGACAGAGAATCCTTCAAGCTATATCTTGAGTTATAGTATATTATGTATGGGCATACAACTCCACCATAGTTGTGAAATTAGATGGAGCAATTTCAAATTCACTTTCTTGTTGTAATAATTTGTGGCCAGGCCCAGGCCCAGCTTATGTTTCAACTTCAATTTACTGAGCTGGTAGTCCAGTGTTCTTACTGTAATAGTAACATCTACGCACAGTTGAATGGCTGCCTGTTGAAGAGCATATTGATAATAACTTGTCCATCATTCTTACATGTATATTACAATAAAATGTTGTTGGTGCAGTCTGATGTACAAATAACATACATACTAAACAATAGAAATAAACTTGTATGCATGCCCGCAAACACTTGCTGGGACAGATAACATAGCTTTCTAACTTTGCGTTATCCCTAACATACTGCAAACACTAATGACATCATTTAAAGTTTTGCACATTAAGTTGAACATAATGTATGCTTTGATTTTACCTGATGAGTACTTACAAGTACAAAACTATATAATAGTAAAATGAATAAACTAAACAAACATCATCAATTTCATTTATTCTTATAATATATACTTGTATATACATATACATTTCGCGGACTATAACAAATAATATAGAGTTACATGACTTTGTATAGTACACGCTGCGTCACAACGCAGCTATGTACATGTAGCTCCAGGGTTATTTCTCTATTATATTTTATGGTTCCGATAAGTCTTTTACAGCACGGATGCATTGGCCACCAATCTATCCTTTATTTTTGTGTCATTGTTTGAATACAACAAAGATTATATTGCATACTTGCAAAATTATGACAATTTGGCTTATGTTAGTCAGATAATTTTCAGTTGCTTCTTAAACAAACCACCTAACTACTTTGGGACACTACATAATATGGTAAATGCTGAGTGTAGAACTAAGTGCTATTTAAACATGCAACACCATCCTCTATGACTCCACTAAATTCAAGGCAATTCATTCTCTCTCTATATTTAGAAGACGCACCAGGATTTTGGGTGCAATAGCCCTCGGGATATTTAATTTAATTAGATGTTCATATACATAGTCGCCACGTTGCCTGCGATGTCAAAGCCAGACACTTGCACAAACACAGGCTTAGCTACATCCAACCTATGTGTACAGTGCGTAGGTGTAATAATGCAAAATAGCGTTGGAGCTACAAATCTCTGTAAGCAATACACAAGGAGTGACTAACAATGTATAATTTCCTATAATTTTCACAAGCTTCTAAATGTCAACACAATAGTTTTGTGCAAAGCTTTAGGATGTTTACTGCAGTACTGGCCAAAACTAGACCTCATGCAAATATCTTTCAGTTACTATATCAATAAGTTATGTTAAAACTGTGGAGTGTTACGAAACCTTTTACATCATGGGCTCATGGCCATTCTTTTATCCTTGATAGGCAGGCGGTGCTTTTCGACCTGTATGTAGAGTTTATAGAGTTTGCAAACGGTGATTTATGTGCATATTAAATACAGTCTCCGTTATTCCGGTTTGAAGCAGTTAGTTTAACAGTTGGGAAGTTGTGTCCTTTTACTAACACTGAGTAACATAAACTATTGGTCGCTGCTCTAGCTCTAGTTCTATTCACATGTATCTATACAAATCAGTCTTTGAGCATAAAATACTTTTTGTTCTCGCTTACCACTTTCACCATTGAATAATACAAACAAAGACCTAATATTACTTATATTCGCTTTCTTTAGAGTAACACCTGTCAGGGTGCACATAAAACTTAAACATTTGTACACGAATGGTTGGTACATTGTAATATTGTCATCAAAGCACCTTAATGCCAGCAAAAAGTTTGACCTAAATAGCCAACTTCCAAAAATAGCTCATCATCGGTTGCAACCTGACCAGTATCTGTGCCTCTGTGAAAGGGACCTAAGGCTTTACTAATTGTTATTAATTGTAAATTGAAAATGTACTTGCAGGCTCTAGACTTCATGGCAGTTACTTTATATTTGCATTGCAGTCATACGCATTTACACAAGTGGTGAATTATTTTAGTATTGTTCAGTTGTGTTAGCATGCCATAGTACAGTAATTATTTAGAGGCAGCTCGAGTTCATAACCCACGCTGTTTCTCTCTATCACTCACACATATGCAAGCCAAGTATGTGGACCATAATCTCTTTCAATGAAATACAACTTAATCCCAGCTTCGTGTATTCTGTAATCCATCGCTTATAGATCTGGGCTTCACTTTCCAATAATACAACTTTTCTCACATTTTATACCTTATACTAGAACATATGCAGTGTAGCATACGTATTAATACATGTCAGTGAGGGGGGTTTAACACCCCCTTCCGCACTGGCATTTCTCTATTCATCTAATACAGTACTATAATTGGATAAAGCAGATCACTGTCACATTACAAGTCATAAACTAGCCTCTGTTCCAATGCTATCACAACATCCTTACAAAAAGCTGGTTATGATTTAAAACTATAAATAGATTGTGGAAACTGAGTTTAGCATCCCTCTAATTTAAACACATTGATCGAAAGCAAAAGTTGTTCTTATCCTTAATAACCACATGACATAGAAGTTTCGCTCAACTATTGCACAAAAATTCCTTGTATGGGCATATGATTATAATAACATACACTCACTAGGATGTAAGTGTCAGCATGTAAGTTTCAGCATGTAAGTTTCAGCATGTAAGTGTCAGCATGTAAGTGTCGGCATGTAAGTGTCGGCATGTAAGTGTCGGCATGTAAGTGTCGGCATGTAAGTGTCGGCATGTAAGTGTCAGCATGTACATGTAAGTGTCAGCATGTAAGTGCCAGCATGTACGCGTCAGCATGTAAGCGTCGGCATGTAAGCGTCGGCATGTAAGCGTCGGCATGTACATGTAAGTGTCAGCATGTAAGTGCCAGCATGTACGCATCAGCATGTAAGTGTCAGCATGTAAGTGCCAGCATGTACGCGTCAGCATGTACATGTAAGTGTCAGCATGTAAGTGCCAGCATGTACGCGTCAGCATGTAAGCGTCGGCATGTAGGCGTCGGCATGTAAGCGTCGGCATGCAAGCATCGGCATGTAAGCGTCGGCATGTAAGCGTCGGCATGTAAGCGTCGGCATGTAAGCGTCGGCATGTAAGCGTCGGCATGTAAGCGTCGGCATGTAAGCGTCGGCATGTAAGTGTCAGCATTTAAGTGCCAGCATGTACGCGTCAGCATGTAAGTGTCAGCATGTACGCGTCATGGGCATCAGTAAGATAGCACCAGATGTCCCAAACCAAACAAGGTAAATCATGAATTAGACTTTTTAGTATCTATGTATTCTGAGATGTTGACCCTTTTAGTGAAGCTACATTATTTTGAAAACACCATAAAACATAAAATCATCTAATGAAATAGCAGTCAGTATCAATCTCATACGGTCCTGGGACAGCAGCTTGTGAGGCGTGCAGGTAACACATCTGCGTAGTATGTGTGTATGCAAAGGCTACACAGTCAATATCTTTGACACACACATACCCACAACTCTCTACACGAGACACTTGTACATAGCCATATGCCATTCCTTTACAGCGATAATTCCTGGCAGCGAGACTAAAACCATGTTTTAAACCGAGCTCCTTTCGAATTTGAATTTTGTAAAAGTTGAAAGTTTTTTCATTATTATCGTATGAAACAAAATCATTGGTTGAAGATAGTGTAAGGAGATCATGTCTAGTGTTGTTAGGCACGAGGTTCACTGTAGTAAATACTGGGCTCTCATCTGACTTCCATCGGAATGCGAGTAGATCACCTTGAGGAGCGAGTAGCCACCAGTCTCTAACTCTTAGAGGAACAAAGGCACTAAGGCTATCACTATTACATTCATAATTATATGCCGAGGATGCCGGCCCACGCTGTGTTATTTGACAGATTGAACTAGAGTAGTCAATAGTTGATATTAACCCGTAACGAGAATAGTCAGATACGGACGTATATCCACCTGCATCAAATCTCTGGGGTGCAAGTATCTCAGTTTGGTGAAAGTCAATGACTATTGTGTATAACTTGTTGTCATTTGGTTTTTCGCACACAATTAACAGTTTGATAACCTCTGAATAGTAGATCACCGAGAGCTTTTTTGGTTTAGATAATTTTATTGCATTTAACTGCTTTTTTTGTCTGTTTAGCATCAAACCCTGAACACCGCATTTCCCGATAACATCAGCAGCTTTACTTTCAGCAGGGTTTATTTCAACAAATTTAATACAATGAGCTCCTTGGTCAGCCACCATGACGGCATTTACTCCTCCAAAATTAGCTGAATAGTCTGGAATGGCGTTTAGGTCAATATGAAGAATATAACTTATAGAGCTGAATGAGTAGGTATTGGGGTTATGAGAACAACCTGTTATACTTGTACCAGCGATGACTAAACAGCTGCCGTTTGAGTAGACTATGATGACTTGAGAAGTTGTTGCTGCAATGACCATCTCCGCATTCTCCGGATGCTGAAGGATGGAAATTAAGTTGATACTGCTAGTGTTCATCTTGATTAGGAAGTTACTAACAAACCTCACTTCGGCTGGGAAGTGCTTCTGTAGAGTAACTAGCCTGGGTAAATCTAAAACACATTAGGTACATCAATACACATAAACAATTTCTCACCGTAGCCCTTTTAATCCTTGCGGGCAATGGGAAATATACATAAACGGTAAGCCTGTGCAATTAATGCAACAATGTCGACAGAACACCACTACTGTAGAAGTGTTATGTGATATGTTACAGTATTATCTTTTCATAAGCAATAAATTTATCGCAAAATTTAGTAATTGATACCTTTTTATTGTTTTGCGCTAGTGCAGATATTTAGAGTGAATTGAATATTTAATTTATGGGAATCGAAAAAGCATTCCTCCTGTAATTAGGTTGCTTGTAGATGTACATGTACATTGTATATACAGAATATCTATTATATATTGTGTCTTCTTTCATGCAAGTCAATACTACCTTACATTGTGGTAACTCTCTCTCACACAACATTGGTAGTCTTCAAATAATTCCATGTACATGTATAATGGAAATGTGTGATCGCCTTGGAGTTATCCACTCTAGGTCATCCACATATTATATAATTATGTAATGACAGTGGATAACAATTTTCTTAGTGGTATAATATGTGTCTCTACGTGCTTGTTGTCTTCATATTATATACCTGTATCTATGAAGGCCTTACCAACAGCCACTCTAGCCTGAGAAAAAATTTTGTGGAACGTGCAGTTGAGTTGTCATTCAGTGACAGCTACAGCTACATCTCCACCCAGTTGGGACCCGGCTGTAATTCTCACAATATCCTAATATATACTAATCAAAATTACCTTAGAAGCCTGAGTAATTTATGCTTAGTTAGAATTTCAACTAATTCTCTTTTTTGACAAAATATCACTTTTGCAGCGACTTACATTGCGAGTATGTACATGTACATGTATGTATCTGTGCAATAAAGACGAGTTCACATACTTGGATAGGTCTTATATACACTTAGACGATTATAGCCACCACAGGTCTGGCTGTTATCTCCCACGCAAGGCAGGTAACAAGTTGACTCGAGTCCTACTCCATGTTTATCATACTGGTTGTCACAAAAGCACTCCTCAGCAAATTCTAAACCAGCAAACTGATACCCTGAAATCAGCGGTATAGTGATACAGTGATGACATGACACATACAATGTAATCATAATTATTATGACGTTATTTTATTTAAACTCTATTCTATTGTAACTTCATTCTATTCTATCACAACTCTATTCTATTATAACTTCATTCTATTCTATCACAACTCTATTCTATTGTAACTTCATTCTATTCTATCACAACTCTATTCTATTATAACTTCATTCTATTCTATCACAACTCTATTCTATTGTAACTTCATTCTATTCTATCACAACTCTATTCTATTATAACTTCATTCTATTCTATCACAACTCTATTCTATTGTAACTTCATTCTATTCTATCACAACTCTATTCTATTGTAACTTCATTCTATTCTAGTATAATTCAATTCCATTTTAACATAGCTCTATGCTATTTTATTCCGTTGTCATTCTTCTTTATAGTATTTTGTATTCTATTCTATATTCAATAAGTTTTTGAAGAGTTGTCTCCTCTCTTTCAATACTCTGTTGCCTTTCTTCTGCCGCAAGATTTACATTAGCTCTAGCATAGAGAACTGACCTTCAGCTAGACACTTGTTGACACAGAGGTCTACAGTCTGGTGATTAACCACAGACCTTCTACCCATGGCTCTGTTAGATGTCTTGTCTATGTAGCAGCCGATATACATCTGAGATGTGATGACCTCTGCATACGCACCTGGCAGAAGAAAACAAGAAAACTACCAATGAAAAGTTCAACATTTACATGTACAATAAAATGTTGAAGTGCATAAATGTTATTAATTAATTGTGTTCCTGCAGTTAGAGCTAGAAGAAACAATATACTGGTGTTAAAACCCAGCACCTCTTGGATAACGGTTGGGCACAGTTAGAGTCATAGAGTATAACAGTGATTGTAACAGATTGATTATGGTGTATAACCCCTATTACTTTTGTAATGCAAGTATACTATTGTATAAAGTACATACATGTAATATGCATGTATGCTTGTCCTTTGTACTCCAATTTAGATGAGACGCAAAAGACCAAAAGTAAAAATGCAAAGCTCCAACAAATGGTAAAGACTTCACCCCCTCCCCTCATCAGTGAATTGGGTTTGATAAAATAATGCTGTTGGATTCAAATCTTTATATCAAATTTAAAATTTAAAGAGAATTGCATTATTACATAATAACATAGCCTACCTCTAAGGATGTGTACTAGTGTACCACAGAAATGATAGAAGGATATAGACGAGTGTAAGCTGCTGAATCTGTGGCTGAACATCTTCGTCAGCATCAGTACATTTAGCTGTTGTAAACTTGGAAGTATGCTTAGCCTAACCTTATACCTAACATATACAGCTCAAGTAATATGTAAATATAATCTGAGGCTGTATAGCCTTCCGTTAGCATATATTGGATGCTAATAATAATCATTAATCAAGGAAATGAAGTAGAGTTTATTGATCCTACACCATATACAAGTCAATGTCAAGGTCACTTGTCACTTCAACAAATACTGTCCTTATAATATTTTTGTTGGTAATCAATGATACAAAATGACCAGTAGGCTAGGTGTATTTTTACAAGCCACGGCACATATAAAATACTGTCTTCAGACAGGACTTTTTCTTTTGAGCAGTCAGAGACTTGTTTCACACCCATGAAAATACAAGTCCCTGACTGGTATTAAACTGGCCAAACCCACCCCCCCCCCTCCGAACACCCTATAAGGCGCAAGGTGGCCATAGTACGAGGTGGGCCTTGTATGCAGTTGGCCCAAAGCATGTCTACTGCTCACTGGTGAAGCTTCCTTTTCTAAGGTAGCTGGGCTGGTGTAGTGGTAGCATGTTCTGTTTGCTGTACTAGCCGATTAGGTACTGTAGAGGCCTCGAGTTCAAACCCCAGTCAGGGTCTGGTATTTTCATGGATGTGAAACAAGTCTCTGACTGCTCAAAAGATGAATTTCTTGCCTAAAAACTTCACAAATAATAAATGGCCAAACCTCCTAACACCATGTACTATTATAATGTATGACATTACTTGTATATTATACATACACCGTACTATTATAGTAGGGATATTACTCAGTCGTTTTGTACACGTACAATGAATTGTAGGTTTAAAATTGTATTTTATTACAACTCTGACAATTATAGCTTTCATATAAATCCCAATGTAATATTGTTTGGACTCTGTTCCACTGCTTGATAAACTAAAGGATGATCTTGGAATTTCTATTCATCTAGAGTCTAGACTGTGTCAAATTACATTTTTAGCTATTATTTTAGCTATTATTTTTAGCTATTAGTTATACATGTACATATTAGGCCTACATATTAGTCATCTGAAGATGTATCATATAAGTGTCTATGTACATTGTGTATGTGTCTTTGTGTCAAGACCATATTATGGTAATGTATTAGTCCATGTGTCATAAGGATAATAGTAAAATTAATATCTATTGTATTATCATATTTATTATCATATTATACATCATGTAGCGCTACCACTAAATAGTACTACGATACTCGGCTGTTGTATCTTTCATTTGATTGTAAAGGAAGTTAGCCTTAATTCTAAACACTCCCAATGATGTTCCGGTAAAGGGAATGGTTGTGAAAGAATAATCAACATACTTGTACTATATACCATTATTTTTTTCTCAGGAATCGGAGCCCAGGCTAAAAGTATTTTCTCCCTCCTCTTTTTGCGTCGCCTGAGTCGCAAAAGGCTGGCACAGTGACATGCTAGCACAGCCCTTTTGAAACAAATTGTCGTATTTTTATTTATAATGTAGTTTTTAGTTCATATTCTATTGCTATTCAGCTATCAACCAGAGCAAGTCAGTATTACAGTGTCACAGACTCACACAATATGTACCTTCTATACACTCCCCAGGTCTATGGTTCTTTCCACTTGACCTTCACTCCAGATAAGGGCTGAACAAAAATATATTTTCTGTACATTAGCAGTAAACCAACCAAGAAGTGAACCCAACTTCCAGGTATGACAAAACCTCATTACTTCCTCAAGTTGGATATAACTTAATCTTGTACAATACATATCTTCCTCTATTCAAGCGTGTGTAATGTTTGCCCAGTTTTGACACATCTATGATTGTGTCTATCTACTATGTTATCACCACAGATATCTACTATGTTTACCCCATGTCATCCATTAATAGCATACGTAATGTTCATGCATGACTAACCAAACCTGCAAATAATGATTAATAGAGTAGAAAAGCAGGTTACCATTTGAGATATATTCAGTAAGTATTATTCTCTGCATACCAGTTGTCAAGTTGACACCAATACACTAGTTGTTGACTGTAAGTAGTTCACTCTGTTACAGTAGTACACGCAGGTTCCATCTAAAGTTCCTGCACTGATTCACAGTTCAAAATAATTTTTATATTTATAGAACATTGATCACCTAATAAACCGGACCATTCGAGAGAAAACAATATTTGTACTGAAAACTAGGTTTAGAGTAGGTAACATACAGTCAGGTGGCATTCATTTTTCTACCTCTAACAAGTCAAATTTGGGTCAACTGAGGGAATTCACCAGAAAGAGAGAAAGAAAGCTTATCTAGTAATCATAGGAGTTGACGTTGACTGGACATACACTGTTAGCTGTGAAGGATATATACTAGGCTGAGCGTCTGCTGTTGGAATGTTTCGGGCACACCATGGCTATCAGCCAGATAAGAAAGACGAACATACGGATATTGAACTTAAAATTGGAGACATAATCACTAACGTCGAATATTTGGGTGAGTTTATACAACACTAGCCTGAGTTCACGAGTATGCCTCTTTGTTTACAGGCAATCACCTGATTGGCAGAATGTGTTCGTGTTTCTGATTTTCTATTTATTGTTACACTGTGATGAAGGAAAAACATATTTCCATAGTTAGTACACAATTGCTCATATTCAGTTGATCTGGTAAAACTTAGCATGTATAATGTAGGTGGGGTAATTGCCACATGCACAATCAGAATTGAAAATTTGAAAAATTTGAATTCCATGAGACCAGTGTTCAGTTCTCTATCCCTCTGAGCTAAGTGCGAGAACATAATTATCAAGTTTTATGCCATCAAACACCTACAGGCAGAATCTGGGGGCCAAGGGCTATTAGACTGAGAAGCTACAGTACCTGGAGCCATCTTTCCATTTAATCTACATGTAATTATAAAGTACTGAGAACTTTGGTAGAGATACAAGTTGCGTGAACTGTAAAAGTATGCTAGGTACTAAAAAACTCTGTTTTATAACATCAGCTCAGAGATTAACAGCAGACTGATTTAGCCTTGTAGAGCTTTTCAATGACAAGTCTAGAAATTTTAATTAAAAAGCGCTCAGTCGTAGTCGTCTTGTTGTCCCGTGAACGATACTACCACTCAACTATCATATCTCAATTACAGATAATGGCTGGTCTATCGGCTATAATGTATCGAGACAGCAGGCAGGAATATTTCCTCGTAGGAATATATACCCGGTACAAGAAGACATATCGTCCATATTCCCACCTTCCCGACCAAAGCTCAGACCAATATATCTAGAGGAGAGAATAGATGATTATGTTCATAGTGATGAAATAGGTATGTGAAGTCAGTTACAGGTACACTGTATATATATATGTGCACACTGCATTATGTTTACGAGAGGAAGCAGTATGTAGTCACTCGGAGCTTTGAAGCTGTTTACTTTTGTTCCTTGAAATAGTCGGTTTCTATATTCAGGCTTTTGTGACATGAAGTTGAATAATTGAAACTCGGATGTTGAGTAAAACCCACACCTTTTTAGTGGACCTGCCGCTGTTGGTACTGGTGCTTTTGAAATTTCAATGTATGTGTACTAAATGCTACAATACATTATACATTGTATATAGTATAACTGATTGTTATATACATGTAAGAAGCATCTATTAATTGTGGTGCAACTGATAATTTGGTTGAAAATTGCAATAGCAGTCTCAAGCAGATTGTTCTTTTCATAGCATACCATAGACAAATTCTCAAGCATGTCTTTTTTTAATGACCATTCCAGAAGGCTACTATTTGACTCTAAAATGCACTCACAACATGTAATAACTTGATGCTTGAGATTAGTGTATGCATTAGACTAACACTATTAGTATTATCAGAGACATTTTACCTACATAACATGGTAGCTGACTCTACTTTTCTGCCTTAAGTTCTTTAAATCTGTCCATCAAACCACTTAGTATTAAGCCTACATCAGATACTGTATTATACTAGAAATGTACAATAAAACATTGAGTAGGATAAATCACCTCTGGTGATTAATAAAGGTTTGAGCAGTGGTGGGCGTTGAATGGAAACAATGATACAGCCATATTATTAAGCCTGTTGCCTAAAATTGGATGTAAATGATATCAGAGATACCTAATAAATCTAGCTTTTCTCAATATATTTCAGTGAATTGGTGGAGGGTGGTTGACAGGGAAGCCCTTAAAAAGGCTTACTATCAGGTTGTGCACACAGATAGACACCAGTACAAGATACTAAAGGGATGCGTAGGGTTTATAGCTGGAATAATATTGGGTAAGTACACATTATGAGTACATTAGAGAAGCATAAAGCTTATTAATATTACACAAACGTGCAAAATTCAACAGAATTTACAATGCTATTTCCTTTCAATATTAACACAACATAAACCAACAACACATAGAATTAAAATCCATATTCGTAGGAAATTGGACCATATTTTAATGAGCGAACTGGCCAGTGCCACTGAAGTTGCTGCCTTCCTTGACATCATGCATTAACATGATCCAATACACACACTGGTTTTTAGTTTGGTTGTTGTATAGAGTTATTGGAAAAACAAAACAATTCATTTATCAAGTTTATTTACTAAAATGAATTATAGTCCAACTTTTTATTGTGAACTTTTAGTGACCAAGCTCATTTGAAATTAGTAGGCCTGCATTAGATTGTATTTGTTTGTCTTGTTGACGTAATACTTTTAATAATAATATGAATGAAACCACTACTATTATAATTGAGCACTTTATATTTTTTTTTTTGTAGGTGTATTGGCGTATATCGGCCTACAATTTGCACTGGAGTATCCCCCGACAGTGGCAGCAGTGTTAGCGTCAATGATTGGGTTTTTTCTAGTTATTGGGCTGTCATTTAGTACAAAGTGCAGAGCTATAGTCTGTCTATGTATCCCAACTCTAACGACTAAATCAGGTATAGACGACATATTGAGTAAATCTAACATTATTATGAATCGAGTGACGTAGACCACCTGGCGTATGCCTGTTTAGCAATTTGGAAGTTGTCCCCTCTATGTCGCTCTTTAGAGAGATAATAACTCCCAGCACATGCATGTAACCCATAAAATGAAATAATAATCCGGAGAAGACTTTTCAAGATATAGAATAAAACATATAAAATGTCGTCACGGGAGACAAACTTGGTCTAAAAGTTTCCCCCCAGTTTCCAGCGCAGGTGTTGCACATACCCTGGCTCAGATCAAGCTCAGCATCCTATTTTCACATGTAAGCAAAAATTCAGGTCTGCTGTCTCTTTGCCTGGGTTAAGCAGCCATATTCTCACAACTTCTATTTGCCACCTAGATCACCAAGGCTCCATCTACATTATACTCGCATATGCAACATATTTCACTAGGATAAATAAATTTACATAAATGTGGTGCTTTGCCAATATTACATACATATTATAATGTTATACTGAAATATGAAGTTACTGCAATAATATCAATAACATGAATAATTTCTCAGCATTGTACAATTATATACGCAGTTATTTTGTCTGATATACCGTCTATTTTAATTTGGTTATTAAATATTTGTAGGTAGATTTATGTTCTCAACATTTGCCGTTTCTTTGTTACTGGTTGGACCAATGACAAACATAACAAACAACGTCTCTCAACTATCAGGGGTGTCTGGCTGTGCAGGCGCACTGCTCTCTAACCAAACTCAGTTCTTGAGAGATCTAGCTACTGAACCTTACACAGAGATCATTGATGGTAAATATATCAATATTTTACAGTTTTAATGCCTTATTCATTATATATCTCTAAACTATCGAGTTATTAAGCTGAAGAATTAAAACTTTTCTGCACGTACAAAATTCCACAAAATACCCAATAATATACGTTCTAATGTACGATGTTTTCTAGGAATTGAGAAAACAGTACAACAGGTTGAAGACTCTCTGGATATCATCAATGATATAGTTGGACCACTGAATAGCTTCCTTGATGAGATAGAGCGAGTTAGAACAGCTATCAACAATAAATTACTTCAGGCAAAAAATGTAAGAAACATAGTGCAGTCAATGCGTCATGTAATTGCATAGCATAGTGTAGCGTAGCATAGCGTAGCATAGCATAACATAGCATAACCTAATATGGTTTCAGTTCATAACACGGCACAGTGAATTTTGGTTGTTTTACCAGCTAAGCAGGCAATGACAATGTAAATGATGCACAGAACTACATGTAATAATTATGTAGGGCTGCACAGCGTACCGTTATGTTTCCAGTTCTACTGTGTCTTTTGTCACCTAGGAGTGTGAAGATGGACTTGATGATACAGAAAGAAAATGTGAGATCGAAATGGGAGAGGCTGCTGCAAAGTGTAGAGAGTACATTACAAAAGCAATTGACAGCTTCAAATGTGCTGCTGTCAATTCAAACACTGACAGATTTCAGTGCTCATCTAATGCGTGAGTTTCTCAATACACTGTGTAACACTTGCATGACATCCCCCATGAACATACTTTGGTTACGTGGAACACTATGTACACTCATTGCCTGTGGTGACAAACATGTTTTATGATGCAGGCAAGCTGCAGCAAAGGCACCTTGCAACGACCTGTTAGATATATCACTGTGTAACCCTGTTACGACTGTCAAGGCATCGTGCAATGGCCTGAGTCTTGGTGTAAATATAACTGACTTTGGAGGAGTCATAGCAAAGGTGAAAAGAGCACTGAGTACGGATATAGAAATCAAGAAAGATGTATCAGGTGAGTTATCTCCCCATACAGGCCATACAAGTCATATTCTCATATACTCCACGGCAAAGTGTAAATTTTCCAATATTGCCTTTTTTGTTTCAAGTAACACATACCAAGTATTTTTACAGCTTTATCCAAAACCGTAACTTCTATAATATTAGCTATGTGCAGGTCAAGGTCACGAAGGTATTGTTTTGCTAGTGATGTAGTGGTAATCTACAGATTCTCAATTTAGCTGTATCTATTATATGATCTTGCATTAGTTATTGATCATAGTAGAGAATTATCCTCTCAACAAAGGCGAGAGGACAACTTCCTATTATGAACAACAACACTAAAGGATAACCATACTAGTCTTTTGGTCAACATTGTAGCAAGGTCGCCCAAACAGTCGTGATTGTATATAAATATTTGAAGCTCATGCTAATGTTGTTGATACTAGCCCTAATATCTACACTGCAGGTAGTGTCACCAGCAATGGATCCGCAACTAATGCTGCGGAGTTAATAAAGAAAGAACTCCAAGAAAAAACCAAGGTCATCACAGAAGTTTTCAAGTACATTAATTGGGTCATATCACTTTCCGTGCTTTTTATTGTCATCCAATCATATCTCTACCTCAGGAAATATATGAAGAATGATAAACATGATAATATATACATCACAGATGGGTTTGTGGATGTGGATAATAAGAGATGCAAGAAAGGTATGTATTGTGTACACTACACAATATTGTAACTAGTAGCATTTTAATTCTGTTGATAACAAGGAAGTTGAGATGAAAATATGGCACTTAAATGAATATATTGCGCTGTAGCCGAATGTGTACTTTGAAGGGCCCTATGAAAAATTTGTTCTCGAGAAGAAACACTCAGTATTTGACAGCGTCAGTTGCTTCACACTGCCGCTATGATAATAACAATATTACATAATACGACTTGAACAAATGATGAAGTACATGAAGAGAAACTGTATATACATTACAAACTTGCTATCAGAGAATATTTACCTTCCCTTTACCTTATCTATGCCCTCCATAGTATTGTATAGTTATACATGTACGTATCTCAACTCATCAATGCACACTGCATGTGCATTATATTCATTGACCCAGTCAAGTCATACTAATAATGAATAATGATCTGTTGGTAGTTGCCATACGTGTTAAAACTTCACTCTGGAGTCTAGATTTTGGAGGATTTTTTATCCATGCATGTTTGAATCCAATAGTTCACATTTATGATTAAAGGGAAGCGGTCTCTCCTACCACTGGCACCAAAAGAAAAGAATCTGGTGACGGATAAAAGACAGTGCGGAATGTCTTCTCTGGAACGCAGAGCTCTTTGTACAGGACTCTTTCCTGTCATCATCACTGTGATTGGTATGATTTGCCATCAATTACTAGTAACTACTACTAGTAACGATTTTCCATCAGTTACTAGTAGTATTTACATGTATGTCGATTATGTCATATAAATGCTCTTATCTAATAAAAAACTGTTTTTTACCTGATTTCTAATACAAATAATGACACCTGAACCTAAACCAAAAGCACATAATTCACTTATTACTTAAAAAGCATGTGGCTAACTTATTGACTCTCATTTTAGCTGGAGCGGCTGTTATTGTCTTTGACTTCTTGCTTTATGAAGCAATAGTCTTATCAAACAAGTATGGAGGATTCAAAATAGAGATCAATGAAGATATTGATATTGGAATAGACATTCCGGATGGCGGACTTTTGTCAACTTTCTTAAACAAACTTGTTGGGAATTTAAGGCTGACATCAAACATAGATCACACAGTAGATTTTACTCAGTGTTTGCCAGACGCTACTAAGCCTGACTACTTCTTCATCATGGTCGGTAAGTTAGTATTCTCTATATAGAAGGATGCCAGCAATTACTGTAATGGCATCCTATCAAAATTTTTGTTTCGGGAATTTTAAAAGTTTTCTACTAGACTACTACGAGTACATGTACACACTAGCTTTACAACTTTTCCAGGTTTGGGAATTATCTACTCTTTAATGTTGGTCACAGTAATGATACAGTCATATGGATTGAGGCTACGCCACACCATGGCTGGCTACTTCTACCCTGAAAGGGAGAAAGACAGGATCAAATTTCTTCATCGTAAGCTACTGCGACGTCGTGTTATCATGGTAAAAGAGCTGAAGGTAAAGATGAATTGCTATAGTCGCTAAAGAATAGATGTCCAAAATATAAATTGACTCAATAAAATAAATATTTTCCTCAATTTGATAAATAAGCATACATGTAGATGGTGGTAACTTTGAAGTACTCCATGACTTTTAGTAGGTCTTGTAAATAAATAATGCAAGTATAACATACAAATTTGCACTATTTCTGCAAATTCAACGGAGTTGAAAATGTGATAACTCAATTGTGACTTCATCTATAATTAAAATAAAATGTTTACGTCATGTTCTGCTATTCAGGATATACTGATGGTGAAGAGGCAAAATAAGGAGAATAATGTAGTAGCTGAAGATTTCTTTGATGATTTGAAGTCCATGTTAGGATGTTCTAACTATAAGAATGAATGTTATATCTGTGAGAAGATTCCACCAATCGATGACTTGAACTATTGCCAAGAATGTAACAGCAACTTCTGTGACGTAAGTACTGTAGATCTGTGCACGAATAATAATATCCATGGCGCCAAACACAATTCGTTAACCTGGCTGTCCAATAGCAGAGCTAATTGAGGGGCCACCACAGATCCTACAGCAATATGGCACGGAGGGAAAATCTTTTTCGGGGCGAAAACCTCCAGGTCATTGGCCAGACTCAAACTCAATTCCTTGCAGTAAACTTGCGTCATTGCTACAAGACCAAAGTAACTAGCACTCGACCACTCGGCTACCAACACCAGTATTATTACTGCTTTAGTAGCTCTAGTACACCTGCAGTATACTATTATGCATACACTATTATACATGTATTTGTAACCTACACGTTAACTGTCAGACGGCTAATAAAACGTAGAAATCGCTGAATTGTCCAAGCACTATTCCATTTATGATAATGCATTATCCGTTGATTGGTTGAGAAGGTGTTTATATTTGTTAGCAGTTACATTGCCAACTGACTAGTCCTATAGTATGTTACCACTAGTCTTGCTGTATAGTTATACATGATGCACTGCAGAGTTCCATCACTATTACTTGATATGAAGAAACATGTAGAGCAAAAGTCTGACTCAAAGAAAATTTAAATAGGTCATCCAAACACTGTATGTTTACAGGAGTGCTTTAACATTACGGTGAACAAAGTTTGCCCATGCAACCCTGAGATTAGCCTCACCTACGAGCACGTCACCGACTCCGACTTTGAGGATGATGTGCAAGAACAAATAGTCGGTCAGTATTACGCGTACGCTGACACTTTCGCAACAGGAAGTCGAGACAGTGACTTTGACGAAGAGACAGCTATGAATGATCACAGCCGTACGGGCCATCGTCACCCCCAACAGAGACATAGCGCTGCCATGTTTTTCAGACAGCCCAGTTTATTATAAACATCACCTTAATCCTTAATTTGTTTTGCATTTATATATCTCCAATTGTACATAGCAGCTACATGTGTATTAAAGTGTATATCCACAACTTACAGTAATTATATTTTTAATCATGACTATGTAACACACATCAGTAGCATAAACTTAGCATCTGGATACTATCTGTATATATATTTACATGTATATGCCTATATATACAGTACATGAATGATATACTATATGCGTGGATACATAGTATGCCTATACGTATAGTACATACTATGTACGCCTATTATACGTATAGTACATACTATGTACATGTATATTCAGTATATGCCAACCTATATTACTATTTAAACATGAGTATACTTAGTATATATATTACCATTCCAATGGTCTTGCTCTCATGGGCTGTCACAAGCTATATTATTCATAATTAGAAGTTGTCCTCTCTCTGTCTGTTTTCTACAGATTAAGAGGCGACAACTTCTAATTATGACCAATAGCTTGCAAGTACTCATGCCTATGCTGCAACAAAAGTTCTATAATTATTGTTCTTACAAGAAGTATCAAAATTCCTTTTATTCTAGTCATTTAAACAACATACACTTTGCACATGTAACTTCCAAAGTGATGATGGTATTGTGATTGATTGTACTATGTACATTGTATAATGTATTTTTACCAAGGAATTGTATATTGTATACATTGTATAATCATGTACACGTACATGTATATACCTAGTACAGTAGTGCATATACCTAGTGCAATACAATAATAATACACTGGTGCACATTCAGTACACATCATGTACATTATTTTAACTACATGTAAAATTGTACATCAGTCAAGTGCATTAACAGAAGGTGTGATAAAGTCAACAAATGGGAAACTCCAATCCCTGAGACGAACTATGACAGTTCCTTTTGTTCCACTATTTGCTGGGCATATATGTTAAGCTCTTTGGTAGTTAATTGAAAGTTTGAATCCTTCCACTTTTGTCTAACCTTCTCCACTCCAAGCGATAACTTCTTTCCCTTGGGAACACCTAAATCTACGAACACCTTCGCACTGAACGGTAACTTTGGCATCTGCCAAGAACGAAGAGCATCGTACACAGTTTTATCGTCCATGTAAGCGGCTAGCTGTATACACCGTTCATGACATGACTTCCTTTCTGAACTGTCTATTATCATATCCATATATTGCTTACTGTTGCCATCTTGATAGTTCTTCCCGTTTTCTACTATAAATAGCATAGTCGTGTATTCAATCTTGGAAAGTTTGAGCCTTTTGTGTAGGGTTTCCACCTAAAACCAGGAGCCATTCGACGTCATGTTGTCAAGATCATGACGTTATGTTGTTAAGATCATGTATTTACCAATAACACATGCATGAATATCAGTTACAGCTTACTGCAAAATCATACATTATAAATAGTCAGGGTTTCAAATCTTCAAAGTTAAAGGAAGGGATGTCAGTGATTGGCTGTAGAAATTGAAATAGAACTCAGATTAATAGGTGTCTTCGCGACCTCTTAGACGGACCCGGGTCGCAAATAAAATTTACAAGATGGCCGTCCAACCAAGGCCAAAAGGGCTATTGGCCTAGGATTTTGCTTGGCCGGACGAAACCATCCCTAGCTCATCGGCACACCTGATTCCTTTGCACGGAAATGAGGATTTTGCTTTTGGCCCAGGCCGGTGTGTTCGCGACCCTGTGACGGATGTGGGCCGGAAAATATTTTTGTAAATCGGCCTGGGTCTGAAGTTCAGGTCGCGAAGACACCTATTGTAACCTTGAAATTGCTCTCACAAAACTTGGAGTTACCCTCTCTTCTTACAGTTAAATAATCGAGTGGACAACTTCTGTTGGATCAGTAATATACAATGTACATGTACATATACATTGTACATATACATCATGAGATAGAACAACTGCTGAGCTCCATGAACATTGAGATGATTGAGTTATATATTACTAAAATATAATTACCATTATAAATATCACCTACATAAAAATAAAAAGTTCCCAGCAGGGAAGTTCCCTCAGCTGGGGATTTGGGAATTACCTGAAACAAGTTCCCAATATTGGAATTCCAAGATGCATGTAGCTGTGCTAATACCAAATGCAAACATAAAATAGCACAATTTACCTGGTTAATGAATTTAACTACTGTATTGTATTTATGTTAATCAAATCTTCACTGCATACATGTACTAACACTGGTCTAGTAATTGAGAAACTGAAATCTGAAGGAGGTCTGCAGTTTTACTGGTACAAGGTCAGTTTGGTTTCAACTTTCAAGCTAATTGTGATAATAGCAACTAATATTTTTAGCAAACACCACCGAAGTTCCACATAAGTCTAGATTCAACAGGCACGGTATATTGAAGTGGACTTGTAGTAGTGTATTTATGATAAGGTTATTGTTTACAACAAATATGATCCCCAAAGTCTGCATTTCTATCTCCCTAGAACCGTCATTCAGTGACTTACGGGGGTTAGAATGTAAAACTCAAAGGAAGTCTATTATAAACCATTGGTACGCAGTGCGCTGCTGTGTTTGGGAATGACTTCCAAGTTTTCTGTACACTAATAGAAAGTGAAAACAATTTAGGTGTAAATTGGAAAAATCACATCTTTGGCGATTAAGTTTTTGACAAAAACGTATAGAGGAATAGAGTGACGTCATC
This sequence comes from Bugulina stolonifera, assembly GCA_935421135.1. Lineage (NCBI taxonomy): Eukaryota > Metazoa > Bryozoa > Gymnolaemata > Cheilostomatida > Bugulidae > Bugulina > Bugulina stolonifera. The sequence continues at coordinate 10,339,105 of OW285191.1, forward strand.
TGACTATATACATGTAAATAATGCAAAGTAGCCTTACTATCTCTCTATCACCTCTCCTCTTCACGTCTACTTAATGTATTATATTTATGTAGTATTATAAACCCACCTCCTCTGTGCTGCAGAGAAAGGACGAGAGTATAGTAGCTGCTGTGACATCATAGTTAGTAGTCCTATGACATACAATTTCCAAGTTGCCGATGTCACCAGATTTGGGTAGACCTACAAGTCGCACAGCAGATTTTCAGACAATGTATGTGTGTGTCTCAGTGACAGAGTAAATGTTGAATATTAGCTCTAAGAAGACTATCGGCATTGCCGGAGGCATACGAAACCAGTTGCTGTGACCAGATATAATGCTAGCGTAGAGACTGGGCATTTTTGTAGATTGTCTTTACGGGGTGGGGCAGTTACCGTGTGTACCTACTTACCTATATATTCAGTCACACCACATTCAGACATAGTCTTCATCAGATGGTGAGCAAACTTTCCTGTGAGTATCTTCTTGAGCTCTACCCAGATTCTCTCTCCAGCCACTCCTTCAAACAATAAGACATCATTGAAACACTACTTCCTGTTTACAGTACACAAGTCGTGGGACAGACAATGGAAAACGACAATAAACTGAATTTAACTGTGGATTGTCATCTCCTGGTGGTACAAGCACTAAACGCCATAATAAAGTCACATAAATAACATACAAAATAAACTCCGCAAGAGGTGACCTCAAAGAATGGCTAACCTTTTGCTACCAGATGCTCTGCCATAATTGGCCTCCATCTGATATCTAATCAATGTTTATACAGAGTAGCCCTGCTCCATATAAACATGTACTAACAGTAAGCATGTCTTAGTACTGAGGCACTAGTATAGTATTACGTCAAACGATGAAAGCCATCAATGTTGAATAGGGATTATTTATACAGCTGAATGACTCGATGACTGGAATACCTTGTAGTCCAGCAGCATTATCACGGATAGATTGAAGAGTTGTGTCATCGTGTTCCCCTGCAGTACTTTTAATCCTCCCGTAGAACCTAGCACACACAAGTAGCAAGGATAGACTGGTGACTAGTAGATAAATAAAGTATCACATGTGGTAACTAACACATAATGTAAAGGCGTTACGTTACGTGGCTTAGAAATTATATGTCAGAATAGTAAAAAATTACATTTTGTCATCAAACTGAGTGATAATAGAAATTATATGTCAGAACAGTAAAAAATTACATTTTGTCATCTGTGAGAAATCAGCATTAACAAACCGAGTTATAATAGCAGTGGGACCTAAAATTTAAACATTCTTCAATATCCGTTAATCATGAGTAAACTCTCCATATCTATATAATGTCTGTATAATGGGTAATTAATATATATATTATATAATATTAAAACTTTTGATGTTCCTGCTTGAGTGGGATGGTATGTTGGCATGCATATAGTCCAATCACTGTAACCGTGTAATACCAACTCTACCTGATATATTAACCTTTACACTATCTAATCACTGCAACAATGTAATACCAACCCTACCTGAAATATCTCATGATTCTGAGATAATCTTCTTGTATTCTTTCATTTGCATCACCGACAAACAGAACTTTCTCATTCATCAGATCTTCAAATCCATTGAAATAGTCATACAGAATCCCATCCAGATCTATAAAAGATCCAAAAACAAACATGTTATGGAACTCCACAGCCTGGTGCATGGTCCTATGTGATCTAGGACTAACTAATACAATTAACATAGTTTGAACAAAACCAAACATGAAAGGTATACACGTAGAATTTAAAATGTGCTGTTATTGTAGTAAATCGGTCAATTCCTTTCAGCTTATTGATCAAATATAAGCTGGACCTACCCAAGAACATTGAGTTAAATGTTAGATCCCGTCTGTTAGCATCTCGACCCCAGTCTTCGTGAAACTCAACTGACTTGGCATGCCGACCATCTGTTGATGTGTCACTTCTAGTGGTTGTGATTTCATAATTTTCCTTTAAAACGTCACAAAAAGCTAAATCAACAATCAAAGACTGTTTAAGGCTAATAGACCATATAAATTTACCCTAGCAGAAACAACAGACACCTACATGTAGGTATAAAGATTGAATAGAGCTATGAGTGGCTACTTTCACTTGAAACAGGCCAATGAAGAAGGCTGATGCATTCCCTACTGGTCCCGTGTAGTTACGTCATAACCTATCAACACAAAGGGATTAGTAAACTTTTGCAACACATTGAAAACGATGACCTATAAACAGCTGCACAATATTGTGCTAAGCCTAAAAATTTGAAACATGCGTGTAACCTCACCTTGTCATTGATTCGCACAGTTACCGTTCCATGTTCAATTGCTCTGGGACCATATTCTAAAACCCGTATGCCTTCAGATTTGAAAATTTCATTCATCTTTTCAGGATGTGTGGTGGTGGCAAAATCAATATCATGAGGTACAATGCCTTGGAGAATGTCTCGAGGTGCACCTCCTGCCATCCTAATAGCCATCTCATTTTTAGTGCAGATTTCCTGTAGCGTTTTAAGCTCTGGCGTAAACACCTCTTTAAATACTGAAAGTATTTTGTCTGCTAATCCTGACTTCAATAACTCTTCACTACAAAGACTTTCTAGCGATCTGCCGATATTTTTCGATGTAGAATAGTCTCTTGTCCCCATTTTAACAGGGGGGCAATCAACATCACCTTCATGTGTGGTCTGCAATCGGTGCTTGCTGTTGTCAGACATGGCAAACAAAAAGCTTGATTTGGGGACGTTATGAATGCACAGATAAGTATGCGGAAAGAGGATAGGATGTTGGTAGCATCTTCGCCAAGCTTTATTCACTGTAGACAATCTCATTCATTGGCAGAGTCATCTAAAACTTAGGAAAGAACAAACTGTAGAGAATATTAAAAGAAATCGTTTTGGCAAAAAACTGTACATCATTAGCCGATGTAGTGATTTCATCGGGAAGGAACACCACGCTACTGTAGGGTAGGTTATTTATGCCAAACTGGTAAATCCTATCTGGTCATAGTTTCTACCAGGTAGAGGCTTAGTCAGTGTTAGGCTATAATCTGCATATTGCAAAAGCTAAATAGTACGAGTATATATTACATAATTATGTCATTGGTTAAAAGTGGCCGCAAGCATAACCACATTAAAAATTATAGCACATCATTTTAATCCATCCAACGACACATCACAACTACGACACATCACAACTACACACATCACAGCTACGACACATCACAGCTACGACACATCACAGCTACGACACATCACAGCTACACATATCACAGCTACGACACATCACAGCTACACACATCACAGCTACACGCATCACAGCTACACGCATCACAGCTACACACATCACAGCCACACACATCACAGCCACACACATCACAGCTACACACATCACAGCTATGAGCTATCCCTGCTGTCACATACGATACTTCCTAAATTTAAAACAACAGGCATCTCTTTGCTCTGCTAATCCTGTGTCACAGGTTCATGTGCGATTCCACCCAGACGCGACCTTGGACTTGGGACAGAGTATATTTTATATTAAAGAAACTTCAATATTCTATATTACATTCCTCGTTGCTTGTTGGCTTAGCCCTACTAATAGAGTAACTTCTTAATATACATGTATATGACGCCTTATCGGCGTTAGAAGTGAGGGTACAGGGCAGTATAGCGTGTACCTACCTTGTTTTCCTGGATACACAGTCAACAAGTGTGTATCCTTACCTTATTTTGTTCTAGGCACGTCTAAAACAGGTATTTCAAGAGTCTCAATACCTCCAAAACCCAGCTATTTTGGCTCAGGTGTATCCTCAACTGGGAGTTCACTTCTAGCACTGGGCCTTCTAGGCCTACTGTTTACAGCTAACAGTGGTCAGTATAACTACATGTACATGTACGTAGATTACAGGCTAGTCCTACGATAACCCAGGACGGTCATTCAAACTCCATGGCTTCAATACATAATCAGTTCCGACCCTGTTACACTTGGTGATGCCAATCTATACCCAGACCCATGCGCCTCTGAGTAAAATTATAACTACATGCGTGTGCCTCACCCTACAAGTATTTAGTATATTAGTAGGGAACACCGCCTTCAATTCCCTATAGTTGTTGTCAGTACAAGTCCTTTGGTAGTCGACTCGTACATCAGCTAGGTCAACAGTGTGGGGCCGCTTTCCCTGGACCCAGAATATAGTCTAAACTTGTATTATAATTATAATTATTAATAGTATAGTTAGCGCCTGCTGGTACTTCTTTTTCTAGTAGGTGTTGTGCGGCTACTCCCATGCTACCTAGCCAGACACAACAATATTCAGAGATGCCTCACTTATAACTTGAATTGGGATCTAATTATGGGTGTGTCCTAAAAGCTCTCAACTCCACATCATGTGGAAATATTCAATAACTCAAGTTCTCATTGAGAAGCTTTAAATTCAAATTGCAATGAATAGAAATAACCACAACCAAAATCAGTGAAATTAAAACAGATTTTACACTAACACAGTCAACAGTAAGGTTTAGCTTCGTAGTTTAAATTATTGGCACCATTTAAATTGCAATTATTGTACACCAAAAATTTGATAATATAATTATCATTTGAAATAAATTAATATAGTTAATATATAAGATGCCCTATATAAAAAATAGTCCAATACATCTATTAAAAAATTTAGCTAAACGAGAAAAGAATTTCAGTTGATCTAGATGACAAACTGAAACTCAAACCGAAACTAAACTTGATAAAAACCAGAGTTGGGTCCAAGTCGGACTTCAAGTCAACAAGTCAAGTTATTTCTAAAATTTTGGAGGCAAGTCAAGTCCGAGTCAAGTCAGTGCTACCTCAAGTCAAGTCAAAGTCAAGTAAGCCATCATACAAGTCACAAATCAAGTCAAGTCGAAGTGGGAGAAAACTTCAAAAATTACACATTTTCTAAAACATCACTTTTCTTTCTTTTAGTAGACATTCCAATGCACGGAAAACCATGAAAGGGTGTAGCTGGGCATGTATTTTATACCATCAAGGCAACTAGTCTATATAGTTAGTAATATTGGCACTACGGTTGAGACTGGTCATGTAGGCCTAGTATTATATATTAAGTAACGGTGATACAGTGCTACACAGCATATAAACAGCACATGGTAGAGTACAGAGTGTCCACAGGCCAGTCTTGTAATTCTAATCTACATATTGTAGTATTTAACTAATTATTGCACTGTGCATTGTATTCCCTACTTACATCACACTTACACTATTTAGACCACAACCACACTTACACTACCTACACTGCATGTACTTGTGACTGTGCACTGTAGCCTACAAACAGCCTACATGTACAGGAGATGTTACATTTGGTGTGTATCCATCCTCATCATAGCTAACCTGGATATACTCTGAATGCTGCTAGTAGGACTGATGAAGTAAAAACGATAAATAGGTAGACAATTGAAACCTTTTTTCCATGTTCTGGCTATAGGCCTACACGGTACAATTTTTTTACCTCCTCATCAACTTATGGAAAAACTCTCGGAAATTGCGGACATAGACGGCTACCTGCTAAGCTGGATCCATGACTTCCTAACAAATCGTACACAGCGAGTAGTACTACAGGGCAACGCCTCTGGCTCACTGGCTGTCACATCAGGTGTCCCACAGGGATCGGTCTTGGGACCGGTTCTCTTCCTCATCTTCATTAATGATCTCCCCGACTGCTTAGACTGTTCTTGCGCCCTGTTTGCAGATGACACACTTGTTTACCAGGAGATAATCTCAGCCGATGACTGCCACAGCTTCCAGAGGAACCTAGACTCACTAGGCGCCTGGTCAAAAAAGTGGGGATGTCATTTAACACGTCCAAAAGTAATATAATGAGCTTCAACTCTACTACCAGTACCCCTGACTACACGCTGAATGGATCAAAGCTAGAACATGTTGACTCAACTCGATACCTCGGTGTAACGCTACAGTCAGATTGCAGATTCAATAATCACATATCCAAGAAGGTACTAGTTTCCAAAAGGCAGTTAGGAATGATTAAACGAGCTCTCTACTGGGCCCCCGAACGTGCACGTCTAATTGCCTATAAGGCCTTGTGTCTTCCGTACCTGGAATATGCAAGCGCTGCGTGGGATCCAACGAGTAAGAAGGAGATCACTGACCTCGAAAATGTTCGATTCATAAGCCAACTCAGAGGACAAGATGACATTGAGAGGGCCATGGAAAAGCTTGGCCTATGGCTACTAGACCAGAGAAGAAGGAACCACCGAGTAGGGCTTCTCGTGCGAATACTCGGGAAGGAAGAACAGCATCCCGCTCTGAGTGCAGCCTATGAAGATCTGCTAGAGCATCAAACTGTGGGAACAGTGCAGACTCGTTCTCAGACCATCGGACTCCCCCGTTCAGTGGGAGCAAACAGCAACAAATATCTCAATAGCTTCTTACCAAAAACTATTAGAGATATGAGGATTGGATACAGCCCAGAAGAAACTGCTGGGCGGTTTTCAACCGCAACCCCTACCCAGTAAGGCTAAACAGTCCTGTTCCGTTATCACTGCCAATTTATTGCATTGTAATAAGTTTAATACTGACCAACCCATGTACCATATGCGGCACACCCCTTCTTCCCTCCAGGGCGGTCCAGTGTGATGAAGATGTTGACAGTAAGTTGACAGTAAGTTTGAACTTGGCAGAATCCGAGTCAAAGTCACAAGTCATTCATGTGTCCAAGTCAAAGTCAAGTCAACATCCATGTTGGCAAGTCCTAGTCAAGTCGAGTCAAGTCATAGATTTGATTTGACTTGCCAGGTCAAGTCAAATCTATGATCATGACTATGACTCTGATAAAAACTTGCGTTTCTAGGGACATGTGCATGTGTGATTGTCATTGTGAAGATTTAACTTAAACTTCAACTTCAACTTGTAACTTTTTTTTAAGTTTAAATTTGCCACTAAAAATGAATTGCTTTTTAACTTGTAGAACATAGCAACCATGTGTTTATCTTTGACATTTTTGAATACCTTCATCCTTGAAAAGATCAAAATGTTACCAACTACGATGAGGATTAGGTCGTTGACATAAAAGTTACTTAGCCTATGCACTCGACGCTTGCTTGCTTGCTTCCACTATCTTTGACGCTTGCTTCAAAAGATAGCGTGTAACACGGGCCATAGAGGTAACAGAGAGATAACTCTATGACACGGGCTAACAACAAAAATTATTTGTTGCCTACCAATCCCAAGTAGCGCCGGTTACTAATCGATATAACCATGGATATAACTTGCATTCTGTTCAAAGACTCTCCAAAGAGAGTAAAAGCAAAGATCTATCTTTGGTAAAAGGACGCTCTTTGGACTCTCTTTGTCATGTTCGAGTTTTAGTCACTTTATTGCATAGAGTTATCTCCTCTATGCTTTATTGGTTGTAAATAAACTGCGACTACTGGAACCGCTAATATATGTAAACAAATAGGCGTGCTATCGACGCATGAGTCAGCAAAGGCCATAACAAACTAGCCATAAAGTGACGTGCCATCAGGCAAGTTGGACCCTATCTATGACTATTTCTAAGTGCATTTGCCATTTTGTTTGTTTTCACTGTAACTGCCTTTGTCCGGCACCCCTAGTAGATTTTCTTTCCGGATACTTACTAGACGGGAACAGAATGATGAACCCCTTGCTTTTCATGACTTATGGGCATAAATAAATAAAAATATTATATTATTATAATTATTTAATTTTTATATTATATTCTTACTAATTATAATTATTATTATATTTATTGTTATATTATAATAATTTTATAAATTTATTTTTGTATTCAGTGTTAATTCAAAGCAAAAGGAGGTCATTTAAATTTTGGGTTTCTTAGATTTCAGATTACTTTTGGTGATAATAAATAGTTAGTTGCCTAAGACTAGACTATTTGTTTGCTGTTGCTGTTGGAATCTTATTAATTAGGTGCAATACATACATTTGGATTTATTGTAGAAGTCTTATCTTTTCTTATGCACTTGGCACTGGTGAAGAATTTCCGATAGATAGAATCATGAGTCAAAATTCCGACACAGAACTTCAGCTCTTTAATAAATCATCATTTACAGAAATATTTCGGGACCTTGACCCCGAAGCTACTAATGTCATCAATGCAGCATTGGACGGGTGAGAGAGCAGCCTTTACCCGTGCTATATATTTGCAGTGCTGCATACATGTATTATAGTTAACCAATGTCGCAGTCATTGTGATAAAGGAATGAAGATAAATCTTATATATTTACAGGGGATTGAGTAGCACTGCATCTCTGGCCAGTAGTCAAGAAATTCAACCGATTGTTGAACCATCTATCCCTACGACAGTCTTGGAAGAGAAGTATGAACCAGTTGATCAACTGCTGCCGCAATGTCGGTACCAAAGCCAGCAGCCTGAGATCCAACTGCCGGATAAACCTGATCATATAACATACGCAACACAGCCACATAGTCCACTCTACTATGTTATACCACCAGCAGTTGTTTCCCCTCCACCATCTGGGGAAGGCTCTCCAGCCTCAGCTACGTACTCTCCTGATATATATGTCTCTCGTCCGCATCAAACAGTCAGTCTCCAGCGTCAGACCTCTGAGGGGTACGTAGTCTATATTCTTTTGTTTGGAGCAAACCAGTATCATAGTTTTATTCAAGTGAAGGAGAGTAAGGAACCCATGCACGAGGATATTACATAAATACTCAATCCGCAGTGGTATACTATCTAACCACATAAATATACTCATTCCTGTTTGGTTTAGTGTAGTAGGCATGTAATGAAGCTATACTTACCTACATGTATTAGTCTGGCTGAACATAGCAAGAGAACTAGCACTACAAATGTAGCTGGTCCTGGTAACCCCTCTCATTGTTTATCCCCAAAAGCTCAATTAGGTGCAGTAGTGGAGAAATTTGAGATAGTCTTAGTTCCTTGTTTGTGGTTGGGGTTTGGGGTAAGGGTGGTCAACCAGCAAAATATAGAGAAGATAACTTCTCCTGCTTCATTTTTGGCGAAGAACAAAGGCTATCTCAAATTTCTCCACTTCTGCACCTAACTCCAAAAGCTATGCTGCTCAATATAATAGCTGTAGTATAATAATTGAATAGATATTCTATAGCATCTGCAAATGTATAATAATATATATATACCTTATTCATACCTTTTATCCAGTCCTCTTCAAAATATTATGCAACTACATGCAAGTCCTCATTACCTATGATTAAGATGGTATTAAAAGTATATTGTGTTATAACTTGTTCCTACAATGTATAAATGCAAAGCCAACCACAAGTACAATATTATATAATTATATTATCCTATGAAATTCTCCAATATTGCACCAATAGCTCACATCTTGCATCATATTATTGCATGAGAATATTTTGTATAGGTTTGTTTGTTTACCAGTGAATACAAGTTTGAATACATTGTAGGAACAAAATAATGGGAACTGATCCATGAGTAGCCAATAAATGTGCAGTTAGTAGCTAATACAATAGATACCTCATGGTCACAGGCCACATCTAGGTGTTTTTTTTTTGTACATATGCACCCTCCATAATTATGAAGGTTCTTATTATATGGGCCTACATGTGAAAGTTGATGCTCAACTGGCCATGATATGCTATTTATAAAATCTTTGAAATTGTACAATATACTATACATTGTGCATTAGTCCTTTGAGGGGGCACAGTATTTCCCACCTGTGAGCACCTGTCTAGATGCCTAGACCAAAGAAATATGTTGTGTACTTCCTGGCCCTAGCTCCAGCTTGTGTTCCATGATTAGGTATGATCATTTTCCTGCAATATAGTGGCTTGTTTCTTACCTGCTGGAGAGACATTGTCCCTCTACCACTTTGCTCATTACCCCAGGGTCTGCTCTACCAACTAAATAAACCAGTAGTAATCAACCTGGAGTTGACAGTTTGTGGCTAACTTGACAGTTGACAGGTCACTGGTTTATTAATATATTAACCAGATATTTGAATAATATTAATGGCTATCTGACCACAAAGTATAGTACACAGCACTTGTTTGGAAAGTGGAAAACACAATGTTGCATCACCTTTACAAAGATTTAGTTTTCTTCTATTGCATCTTGGAATCCCATCTCTGTCTTTAGTTATCAGTTATTAGGTAAGAAAATGATCATTTCTGACTCCATATTACTAGCAAGGGTCTGTAGCCTACAATGCATTTATTTGTAGCTTACAATCCAATCCCTTTAGTGACAGGCATCCTGTATAATATAACGCTGTTCAATGTGTAGGCCTATAACAATATGTGTAAAACACTGCTATGTTTCCCTAATAACCTGGTTGTGATTACGTCACTACCGTTTACTAGTGTTACTGCCATGTGTCTATTTGTGCTGTTTCATTTAATTCGCAGGACTTGACATGTAAAATCAAATTTTACTTTGTAGAATTTTTGAAGGTCAGTTAAAATTCTGTGTAGAGATTCCAGTGCAGGAGAAGATAACCAAGAGTACGCCATGGATAGTGAGTATCATGCAGTTGGCTAGTTCTGTCCTTTCTCTGTACATGTACAGTATGTAATGCTACTTATAGCTTGATCATTTACAGTAAAACATTGTATTGCTTTATACCACCAGCGATATCCATATTGGCCTACTCAAGTAGCATATATTATTTTCATGTAGTTTATGTGAACTGTTGTTTCCCAGTGTTGTATTTAATCTAATGTTATCCAGTATACATGTACATGTATCTAAGGTAGAGATAATAGGGAACACTGAACACCTACACATGTGTAGCCACATTGCTATGCAGACAACACATCAATGTATATTTCTGCGTGAGATGTAACTCCCAAGTGTATGATTTACAGTTCACTGTTTTCATAGTTCTGATTTTTATGAATCTGTACATAGAACTAGTGGGGTACATGGTTTGTACTTCGTGGTTTTGGAAGTAGGCATGCAGCTCATGTATAGCATATGATATTGTAGTTCTCCGACAAGTTGAACAGGTTATATATTCAGATGGGAGTACAGGCTGTAGTCAGGTTTAGAGTCTCCCATCTTGTGGGTGGTCTGTTCGTCAGAGCTATACCCATGTATATCGACCACCACTGGAGAGCTGACCCCGTTACCTCTTGTCAAGTACACATAGACCGTCACATGACTTCGGGTCAGTCCAGTATTACGTATACACGGTCTCCTATTAAAGCCCGATTAAGCTTACTACAATAGGGCACTACCTAGCATTACATGCTTGGTTAAATGTTGTACCATCCCTTATACAGTTCAATCAGCAGAACTCACATAAAATTATGACACTTGAATGTTAAGTATGTTAGATGAATAAAGGTTTGAGAGGTTCTACTGCTATAAAGCATTGAACCTATCATGTAAACAGTGCCCATGGTCAACTCTGGGTCCCGACTGTAAACCACAAGTTTGTGGGAACTACATGGAGTAATCCACCACATTGCTCCTGGATACCGTCAACACCTGAGTTTTATGTGTAGGCCTATGCATGACATTTTATTCATCTTGAAACCGACTGCAAAAGCTGTTTACTAACTCTTTTATATTGATTAGGGTTGCCTTGTGGGGGTCGAAGTTCATCATGGATCCGGACTTCAAGTCGAACGGCAGGTGCGGAGATATTGCAAGACCCTGTTGGACACTTCACTCTCAAGGTTCCGTGGTTTGTGTCTGAGACGACCTTGGAGATCAATTACAGTTTTTCATGCCGTAACACTTGCGTAGGTGGGCCAAATCGACGAAGGACTGCTGTGGCCTTCACCTTGGAAAAGTGAGTGATATAGCCATATGTTCATACATTGTATATCGGCTAAAATGAGGAGATATAGTGACTAGTTCTATTTCATTTGTATCCTTGGCTAATCTGCACTGTGTGTTTCAGTGACAATGGTGAGGTACTCGGTAAGAAGGTCATCGAGGTCAAGGTTGTTTCTTCTCCTGGAAGAGACAAGGAAAAAGATGAAAATAAATTAATGGTTGAGGTGAGTAGCCTATATTATGTTTAGGCCTATGTTAGCCGTCCTTAGCACATGCTGCCAATTGAGAGTTGTCCTTCATCTGTAAAGTATTTATTGTCAACGCCATCAGCCAGCATTGCCTTTACCAACACCTAATTCTGTAAACACTGTTCCTGGTAGCCTGATACAGAAACAAATACTTTGTCGTAGAATTGCATAGCTACAACGATTTTACCGAATTTCTCCAGTCCGTGCTACTTATGTGTCATTAGTTGTAGGAATTCATTCATGCTGTGGCCTTGCCTTCAGTTTCGACTAAACAATTTCAAAGACTATGCAAACACAGTTCGACTTCTACATAGTCATTGGTCATTTGCAGATAATAATTTGGAGTTGTCTTACCTTTGAAAATATATGTATTCTGAAATTGCTTAGTCTAGATTTGAATCAAGACAACTTCAAATTGATAACATATTTCACTCAGAGTAGATAATTTTGGTAAATTCATTGATAGCAGTCTGTCTGAAGACATGATACTATAGCATTGAACGCACACACTATGTCTCACTTCTTCTACACTTCTAGAACAATCCCATTGAAACGACAGATGGCTCTTCTAGCTGTAAGAAGCGAACTAGAGACAAGAAGGTCACTTTTAGTAGCTCTCCTCCAAAGAAATATAAACATTACCTTGGGGTAAGCTCATTGGAGAACACATTCTAATATCGGTTGTTTACAGATCTTGTTATAATTGGAAATAATCCAAAGTTGTCCTCTCTTGATGGGCTGTAGAGCTTCGAATATTGGGAGAGGACAACTTCAAATTGTAATTAATGGTGTATGAATGTAGCAGTCTAGTTCTAGTAAGTGAAGCCTTGTGTTTTTGTTCTGATATTCCATAAACCATCACAAGCGTTGAAAGAGCAGTAAATGCAGTTAAACAATGGTGTTCTATATACAAGTAGTGTAGTGTTGTGAAGTGCACTAAGCGACCATGCATCTTAATTAGATTATCGTCTTGGGATAGCAGTTCATATTACTAGAAGCTAGGTTATGTCTAAGTGTGTATACATAATACTATTTCTATTCTATGCCTGTGATTTCTTTAGATGAATGCCCAGCTCACTTATAATTTACTGCAACCATTGAGAGATTCCTTAGAGTTTATGTCCAAGCTTCCACCAGAGGCTATAGAGAAATACAGAGAGAGTAATTGTCATCTCAAATCTGCTCTAAGAGTTCGGTGAGCTCCGTTCTTGTTCTGGCTTATCATAATCAGTTGGATAGTCAGTCATACTAAAGATCTACTACTGCTACTAACTACTGCTGCTACTACTGCTACTAACTACTACTACTGCTACTGCTACTAACTACTGCTACTACTACTGCTACTAACTACTACTACTGCTACTACTACTGCTACTACTACTGTTACTAACTACTACTACTACTGTTTCTACTACTACTGCTACTACTGTTTCTACTACTACTGCTGCTACTGCTACTACTACTGTTTCTACTACTGCTACTACTGTTGCTACTGCTACAACTACTACTACGGCCAAACTGTTGCTACTGCTACTACTACTACTGCTACTGCAAGTACTACTACTGTTACTACTACTGCTGCTGCTGCTGCTACTACTACTACCACTACTACCGTTGCTATTGCTATAAGTTGTGCAGTATAATTGATAGTAAATATCTGAAGTTTTATTTCTATCAGGACTGAACCAACCTCAACTATCACAACAGCGCCACAGAATACCTCAAAATTAACAAGTAGAATATTGAAGAGCCCCACAGAACAACCAGACAGCTCAGGAAGAATTCCATCACCTGAGGACAGAACAAATCATGACACAAATTTGGCTGCGTGAGTAAAGTAGTACATATATTAGGTGTACATTTCAGGGCCCTCAATGTAAATTGATTCCTGTATAATTTTACCATTTATCTGGAATGCCAAGTTATAAGATTGCTAGCGCTAGTCTTCAGCTGCGTTCCGATGCCTCTGACAAGAATAGGGGGTTAGCTTACACACCCATTTTATGGGAGGGCTGGCGCCCCCTCACCACTACATCTGTGTAATGTAAAGGTCACATAAATGTCCTTTATTAAATTGACTGACAATGTCACAGTTATTCTGCTCTACCTTACATAGGTGGTTATCAACATTTGGATATGAGGCCTATGCAGACACCTTCTCCAAGGCTGGATATCACACTCTTCAACAGATAATGGACTTTACTATAAAGGTTATTATTACATGATCCGATTATTATATTCCATATAGTACTCCGTGTACAAGAGTTGTTCTTTTGCTATGTTGTTGTATACATATATTTGCACATTATGTCGTTGTTAAATAAGCTATAGAGAGATTTGTCAGCTATGTAGCCTGTGGTCTTAGATTCACTTCACACCCCTGTTTTTGTGACAGAGTAAAGATTTTAGTATTAACTTGAAAGACTAGCTACTTAGTACTTTACTGACATTGCTACTTGGACTTTTCTATTTGTCACAATGGTTATAATTACTGCAAGTGTTACCAATCAGTATTTAGCTAGTAGAAAAATATAGATCTAATTGTTGTTGTTGTGTTGTATGAAGCAATTAAATGAGCGGTCATTTGAGAAGAAAGAGTCTTTCTGGACCCAACGGCATCTTTTGATCAAGCCAGGACTGATATTCTGATACTCAGTTCCAACTTGATTAATTTTCATTTTTAAATGTAAATATGAATATCGATTAGAGCTTAATGCTCATAGCTGTTTCCAGTGCCTGCAGCCAGGTGAAATTTTTAAAATCAAGTTTAGTCTATGAAAATGAATCTGTTCTATTAATAATTTTTATTCTTTCTGTGACTATATTTGTTACAGTTTTATTTTGTGATTTTAGGATATTGATAAATTGAGGATAGCGTCAGCGAGTGGTCGGATAATCTTAAACCATCTGTCGGAATATTCTAGAGGGGAGCCACTCTCACAGCCTAGTAATAGTGCAGAAGTCTTTGGCCTCATTACCCAAGGACCTTGCACACATGTTAACAAGAAATCTCAAGCTTACGAGCTGAACATGTCATCTTCAGAGGATTAATATTTCTGTTTCTCAGCATGTACATTATTGCTGTTGTTCTTATCTCTAGTAGTGTATTAGACAACAATATTATGGCACAATATAATAGGCAGAGTATACTGCCCTGGTATTGCTAATATCATGATATTTTAGTCTGTTGTTTATGTTTTATATTTTATACATTGTTTATACTCGGGATGGATGCATTATCACCAAAAAGGAATTGTATTATTTCATTTTTCATTAATCCTTCAACTATATTTGCTACAGATTTTGCAATGGATGTTTCAATAAATCATCTTATAGTAATTTTTTAAGCCTTCTATTGTGTATGCTGGTATCTTGGTTGGTTCAATCTCTTTGCTCAGATGGTTGGACTGTCAGCGTCACCCCATTTGTTATATACCTGCAAGACTCCAGGTTTTAGAGGAGAGACTTTCAAGGGCACCCCAGGTCACATTTATACCCCCCTGTTTCCTCTTGTTATTTGCAACTTGAGAAATCTCCAATAAAGATTTGATAAAAAAATCAGCGGTGTCAAATGTCATCTCCAATATTATTGTTGCTTTGTCTACATTTTTGAAGCTGGATATTTTAGCAGTGATCATCATAATGATTCCAGTTGTAATTACATGTATGTGTTAAAATACTGTAGACTTTGCGTGATTTCAAACCACTCGAAAGATCATTTGGGAAGCTGGTAAGTCGGTCAAATTATGTTTTGCTATTTTGAAGGTTTCTCACCTAGAAATATTTTGAAAGCAGTATACTGCTGCACTCGCAGGGAGCAGCCGTGACTTAGGGGTTAGAATGCTGAGCTTTCATGCTGAAGGTTCCAGGTTCGAATCCCGGTCACGGTGGTGTTAGGAAGAGCATCCAGCCACAATTGCTCCTGTGCCTCATATAAAAGTCCTTGGGGTCATGCAAGCCAGCATGGCTCCAAGGCAACTCCTCTATCTACCCCTGCCAAAAAATAGCCCCATATCATCTGGGCCTTTCTCACAGGGAGTTGGCCAGCACTGGCACCTGGCAGTACAAGCTGCAAGGGGCTGGTCACGCCGAGGAGTATAAGTCGGTGAGTTTTATACTGCTGCACTTGGCTGCTGATCATATCTGGGGAAATTTGGTAGCACTGCCCAGCTGGAGCTCAGCATTGGCTTATGTGGATAGACAAAGCCCTTAGCAACTGACATCTCCAGTAGACAGCACTGCTAAATATATTTTGGTCATGATATATTGTCAATTTTTTGTATTGACTACAGATTAAATGTCTAACAGGTGCATCACCTAGACCAATAGCAATACCAAAAAATACTATTCATTGTCCATAATATGTTATGCTAAAGGTTGTCTTCTCTCTGGTATTTTTGTACATAGTTGTTTGTTATTATTTTGGGTTATGATTGTGCATGGTAAATGTTCACCGGGCAGAATTTTTTTAATAACCAATAAAATGTTAATCGATAGAATATTTAATCCTACATGAAATGTATGATGGAGAGTATCATGGTATAAGTTTGCTATTGCCTTTGTATTTCAGCTTATGTGCATGTAAATAGTGTAGTGTACAAGTGTCAGGTGATTGGGTTCTCCATCAGTTGGCTTTGCTGCGTTGTTAAAAAAATGTATATGTAAAACTTCTAGTTTTAAATGTGCAAACTATAAATACCAGGAATCAGTGGACACCTGCTATTAGAGATGAGGCAAAGAGCTCCCTTTTTTACTACACAGTAGTACAGTCGTTCTTTTACAGCTGACAGTATCAAGGGGGTTGCAGAAACGGTCTAAATTTTCTTTTAAATAGTGTTAGATTACTTTATTCTTTATAGATAATTTATTATTAGTTAGATCAAAACGCAGCAGATAAATTCAGAGAGGATTTTAAAACTAAATATATGGTGTATATATTCTGGACCTTCAACTTGGCACACCTCTGCCATCTTCTTTGAATGAAAGTATTGTTAAAAGCATGAACCAAAACTGAAAAGGATGAATACGTAATCTCACAGTAATAATGCTGTTTTATAATGTTCTTGCAGAAAACATGATAATAAATACTAAAGACAAATCATTTATGGCGGATTTAGGTAACTTCAGTGAGCACTTTAAGCATACATTGTAAACTAAATGACTATTTTAACAAACACCGTTAGAATTGGAAATGAGAACTACAGGCAACAAAAACAATTTTAACAATAATAGCTTGTTCTAGGTGGCCCCTCGATTCTTTTTATCAGAGAAGAATCTGCGAACAGTGAAAACTTGGATGATAGCAGTAGCTAGGATGAAGGTGAATTCTACAGCACTTCTATATAGGACGGCTTCGTTTAAACTCTCAGCAAATGAACGACCTTGAGTCTCTCTCAGGCGATGATGGGTTTGATAATCTGCAACCTTGTTTAATGATTCATGTACATTTATAGCGGCTAGTTCCATCTGAAAGTAGAATAAAATGTAGTCAATAGTGCTATAATAACAGGTAATAATGTTGTCCCAAGGCCATGTGTGATCAAAGTTTTCAACTGTGATTTGGTTGCAAGGAAAATGATGAGTTATATGCGATTGTTTTTATTACATTATCAACTATGATAAAGTTACGGTTATTATTTGAAAGCTTACGCCGAAACCGCTACTTCAAGAATCTCCAGCTTCTCAAAAGTCATATTACTGTTAGCCTGTAGGCCTATTCTGCATTTTGGTAGCCAAGTAGGCCTACATAGTATATCTAAATCCAATATTCATATCACGTAGCCTATATGGCTGATAGTTGGTAGAATGACTTGTGTTAGTGCTTAGTAGGTATGCTAATAAACATAGGGGTGCAGGCTAGTTACCATGGTCATTGCCTGTACATGTTCCATTCCTGGCTTCAATGGTTTCTCCTCACCAACTTGAAAATCAAAATAGATGACTTTGTGAGTAAAAGTTGAGAACTCATTACTGAAACAGAACTCGTAGGTGCCCGATATCAACGTTGTCCATGCAAAGGAGTCATACTGTTTCTTAATGTCTTTGTACAGGGATTTACCATCAGGAGATTTCACTTCGAGATCACAATCATAGTTTCCTCCCTCTATCACCTGTAATACTCAATGATATGCTTTATTATGTACATGTATGTAGATGTGCCACCTTAGTTGAAATGTAAAAGTAGTATATGAAAATTCACCTTATATACATCTAATGCAAGCCCTAAATATTCATGCAGGCCTTCACTACCTGCAACCTATAGATTATTGATGTGTCATTTATAAGCTATGGGCCTAACCTACAGCAGAGCAGATGTAGAATATCCTTCATAAGTTTTAAGCAATTTTTTATAGTTTACTGCAGATGTGGGCACTTCTTTGGTACGATAGCCAGCCTAAATGATGGGGCCGCATGTCAAATGTGTTTATCTTAGATTGCTACCCTGCAGACTCCCACCAGATGGCCATAGCTATTTTATGCTGAAGGCATATAGTTTGTAAACATCACATTGCGGATACAATGGAACAAATGCAAAAATACATTCTCATCAGATTTAGCCATAACAATATACAATTTAATTATTATTATTACTATTACTAAATTATTATTGTACTTTAGAGTTACCAAAGGTATTTGCTAGACCATTGAAGAATGCACAAGGAGCCACATGGAAGCTTATGACTGACAGCAGCTGGGGTAGGCTAGAAACTTCATTAATAACTATGTCGAATATTGAATGAAAATATGAATAAAAGCAGGCATGCCTGAGCCTGGTGAATTTTGGCTTGGAGAGTTTGATCAACAGGATCATGGTTCAATATTAACAAATTTGGACGGGAGCTGACCTCTCTTGCTTTTGCTACACCCTCATGTAGAATTTGTACCATAAAAGTTGTATAGTTTTAGTCATAAACCTACAGTTTATCTTTATGATGCAGTCGACTCGATGCATAGAGTTAATGGAATTTCTTGACAGGCAGCGTCCCCCATGCTATTTCAACAAGGTTTATCGCCAAAAAAAATCGTAAAACTTGTCTTGTATAGAAATTACCAGCCTGACCATCTCTATTTATGTCTAGAACTTATAAGACAATCAGGAACATGAGAATTTCAGCATTAATTTTAAATTTATTTTAAGCGGTGGTAACTCTACAAATTTCACTGAACATAAAAATTGCGATATGACATCAGATACAACCTTCTATGTCCCATAATTTTGCATGAGTTCTTCTCTATATTGTTATCACTTTACAAACAAATATCCCCATACTATGAATACTGTCCGCTACCTGATTAACCCATGAACCATATGCGGCACACCCCTTCTACCCTCTAGGGTGGTCCAGTGTGATAATAAAATCGACAGGTAATTTGACAGACAGATAAAAGTAAAACACAGGACTCCACTGACCTGAAATTCCAAGTTAGCCTTCACGCCCTTCTCTATTTCCTCATAAAAACACATTTTTTCATTATCCGGAAGCTCAAACGTTAATTGACCTCCTAAAGTAAGCTGTGGAGAACACAAAATTAATCCTAAAAGCAATATCCAACTCATCCTGTCTCTATGAGTAAAGAAATAATTATCAAATTTGGTTAATTAAGAAAGCCGTTTTTCTTCCAACATCACATCATATCGGTACCGGAAATACAAACAAAGTCTTGTAAAAACAGTTATCAAAAATCCTTCGTTAATTTTACTTTTTTAACGTCAAGTACAATTTTGTAATAAAACAAATATATGCATAACTTTCAATTTTTTAACTTTGAGCATTAATGGAATTAGCACAAAATGATTTTGTTCAAATGGTCGAGATTATAAAATACATTATTAGAAGAGCAGATTACTCCTCATATACATGTAGATAAAGTGCACCACTCGAGCACTCAAAACGATAATGTTGAGCTTGAATACATGACTAAGATAAATGTTAAATAATGTAATAATTTATCTTTATCAATTATTATTAACTATTTTGAATAGACAATAGAATTCTGATGCTTTTTATGCGAGAAATTTATCTTTTTGACCAGTCAGAGAATTATAATTATTTTGATTATTTTCATATCAATGAAGATTGAAGATTAAAGATACCAGTCGTAGGCCTCTACTGCACCTAGTACAATGAACAGAACACTCTACCACTACACTAGCTCAGCAACCTTAAAAATGAACGTGCTCTGAGCCAACTTCATACAAGGCACAATCAAATTCTATGGCAAAGACCATCTTGTACATGTACATGTAGTATGGGAACTCATAAGCTATTAATAATGATTAGAAGTTGTACTCTCTCAACTCATCTTTCTTTTGTTCAAATTGAGAGAGAATAACTTCTAACTATGATTAATCTGATTCAATTTATAGTCAATGTGCTTCTAGCTGATCTAGTCATTAGTGCCTGGACTTTGGAGTTATCAGATTCAGATGTGGCCTACTATGTACAGTGTACATTGTATGTAGATACTAAAAGTAGCGTAAAGAACACAAAACCGAATGCATTAGTGTAACAATACAAGTTTGTTGGTCTACAAAAAATGCAATAAACCTTATTGCAGGCAAACAGACAGTGTGCAAAAATCATGCAAGCATGCATCATTCAAGCAGCAAAATTAAAAGGAAAATAACAAGACAGTATTCTAGCTTGCTACTGCATTTCCTTTGCTCTTTTTGCAAATTATTGTTGCTTTAGGATAGTCTTGGTTGCACTATGAGAAAAATGTAATGGAAGGACAACTCTGCCAATATCCCCCCATTCATGAAAGCCGCACATTTCTTATAGTTAGAAATAAAGTGACTTGGACAATTCAATAAAAATATCTGCATGTTTTGGTTCTCGTGAAATATAATTCTGTGGTATATATAAGTTTATAGCCGAAGTGACTATTATACTATAGCAGCTGACCAATACTTAACATAAATCATGATATTATATAAACAGTACTCATAGTGTATTCACCCACTAACTTTTACAGAATATCAAATTGTAAAAAACACATAAAAAATTTTAATTTTAAACGAAAGTCACCAAATACAATAATTCTACACTCAAACAAACATACTACTTAGTAGAATAAATACTAAAAGAAAGTATGTCTCAACACCCAAGTGAGGTCCGCTGTTTGTTATATAATAGGGTTTGAAAAAGTCAGCGCTAAGCTTAGATTTAGCCACTGGTTTCTCTGCAATAGCAGCTTCTGCTGAAAGTGTATGATCTATGAATGCCACTGAGGTAATCATTTCAAAGTTTTGAGTCTTATCGGCATTCTGTGACTGACAATACGGTCCAACACAGAAGAAGTCTACGCTGATTGGCTCAAGGTGAAGTTTCGCTCCAACAATTCTAGCCTGAGGATTAGCCAAAGAACCAACATTAGCATAGATTATATCGACGTGTAGAGAGACACCCACTGCTTGATCAGGTATATCCGCATTTATTATTTCTAACTTGATCCAGTCTCCTATCTTTGAAGGACTAGAATTTCCAAATGTTGCGACGTAAACGGCTTTGGTAAGATCGATACTGTGCGATGGGCCAAGTAATGCCTGGATAACATAGTTATTCAAAGAACTACATTGATCTCCAAACTTCGTCCCGCACTGCTCACCGAGCTCTTCCTTGGTTAGCCGTAGAATGCAGCCACTCCGAAAGTCTGTCCCAAACACGATGGATTGTCTGTTTAAGCTATCTGTAATACAGTCTCCATTAGCTGTTGATGTTACCATTGTTAGGTATTGGTTCCTATCACCATTGAGATCAATGTAATCATCTACTCGCTGACCAACTACCAACGGCTCTCCAACAATATAACCTGGGTTCCCACTTCTTTTGTATGGTATGGATGTTACATTTGCCTCGATGTATTTCACAGAATATTTCTGCTCGACGGCATTTAGCGTACCCGGAAGATCGGACAGTATTATCGTAGCCTCAGCTTGAACAATCACACCAGCCTTGTGTGTTATCACATACTCAACCTACATGAATATTCAAAGGCTACAGCATACAAAACATAATGTATAGGAGAGTATGATTATTAATGACTGCCTACAGAGAAGATGGAGTAGCTGAGTCTAAGAGAAATAAAAACTAAACCATGCTTGACGGCCATCTTGATTCACACTGGAAACAGCACTATAATGTAATACTATAGTAAATGACCTGTAGTTAGACTGTGATAAAATTACAGCCGCAATATTATCTGTAAAGAATAGGAACTCTTTATAGCTCCTGACATAACGTATGATAACAACACATCCCATGCTATAACAAAATTACATCTTTTGCCAGCAGTGGCCTTTCTTCTACTAAACAAGCCGATGTACCATAAATAGGTCTACTAACAATACAATGTAACCTGGGCTTGTCAAGATTATCTGGTAAAAATGAGAAGCTCAACATTTCATTAGGGCAAATGTCATAAAAACCGAAGTTTAAAAAATCAACTAGATCTACACGGAGCCTATTATATAAATTTAAATTCTATACCTCCTTGATAACACCAATGCAAAGTTGTTTTGAGTATATAGGAATCTGATTGGTACCCTTTACAGTTAGAGGAATTGTAACATCGTTAGTAGTTCCTGGATGTGCTTTCACTACCTGGAAATACAACGTAATATCATAACTACTTAGAAAACTATTTCCCAATTTATATGAATACTGCTCATAATTATCCACAGTTCCCCAGTAGATATACTGCTTATAATAGGTGCGTCTTTGCCCGCACATCTAGCTTGAACTCCTACATCTAGCCTGAGCTTTTCAGTTCTCAAAATGAATACTGATTGACGGTCAAAACGCATGCTTAGAGCTAAGACCTGCTGTCATATGCAAACACCCATTACTGTACAAGAGAGGATGATTCCTCTATAATTGGTTTACAGCGTAAGAATTGCAGAGAGCATGGATGTGTTGCATGTTTTAAGTTAGCTACCACATAAAAACCATAAACAAATTTACCATATACTCAAGACATTAGTAAAATCACACTAAAAGGAAGAATAACTTCAAGCAAACTTCGAAAACGCGGTCAACATGTTACCAGAGCTTTTGCACTGAACGAAAAAACACGTCTAATCTACAGGTAGTAAAAGGTAACTTTATTTCGCTACCCATAAAAGAGTGAACAACTTTGAAATCATTTGTGTTAAAATCCTATTTCAGACAGTAATTGTCGTCTGGACAATCTACATTGTACATTGTATGTACAAATTCAGTCAACTTACCATAGCCTTTAAGCTTTGTTGAAGCTTATACGAACTGAGATCATCTGTTGACTCACAGGCTACACTTAAAGGGGCTGGCAAGTTTCTCATACAACTGTGAGACTCATCCATTAAGAACTTAGCTGGGTTATGGTCTACACAGGAACTGCTATAGGCTACGCTAGTAGGTACGGGGAGGGTACTAAACCTCCCATCCACTAAAGTTACAACAAGTTGTCCACTCTTATAATGTCCAGCAACATCAGTAGATTCTTCAAGAGGTTGGTCATAACGGTAGGTAAAACCACTATATAGTCTAGTATAATTCTCAAATTGTGTTTTACTTTTCACCAGCTCAAGTGGTGTATAATAGTTTCTTTGAACATTACGTTCTTTCCATATACAAAATATATTGGGATTGTTTACCGTCTCCGTGGTGACACTATTATCGATATATATCTTCTTATCATAAGTGCATAGATCAGAAGATTCTGTTGCTAATAATGATTCATCAACACACGTGGAGAAGACGACTCTATCACTAGGTGAGCAATTTTCATCACAACAGCAGTTAACATCGCATACATCTTTAGTTAGGTCGCACGTACAGATTGCCAGATCGCTGTTTAGAGGAATAGGATCAGCCAGCAGGTCTAATGGCACTTGTGTTGGGTCTTGAACAAAACTGATGGCCTCCGTTGTTACGATTACTGCAGGAGTAGTAATAGTCGTGGTAACAGGAGTGGTAGCATTGGTAACGTTGGTATTATTCACACCTACAAATTAATGTGTATTAACAATTTGATAAACTAATAGTAAATCTAGAATGTTATAGTTTACTTGAGATACACCATAAAAGGCTAACAAATAATACAGGCCATCTCTATAGTAATTCTTGCCCCACACAGATTCTCTGTAAATATCACACAATCATAATAGAAACTATGAATCAGTTTTATATTGAGGAATAATAATGCAGTTTAAACTATATAACATTGGTGAATGAGTAAAGAATCACTATTTTAGTGAGCCACTAGTACAGCAACAGTGCAAACATGATTGCCATTGTGATACCTCCACACACGGTTATTCTCCACCTCCTGCTACTAACCAATTGAGTTGGAATCTGGTAAAGCAACCAGCTGCGTCTGGACAATTCCCAATCCCACAGATAATACCAGCAGAGACAGACTAAGGGAATTAGGGTGATGGTGATCCATAGCACAGAGTATTCATCTGCTCTGCAGCGCTAACAGTCATCCAATCATCCTAATCAATGATAGAGACTTTTGCAAACACAAATAATACAAAAATTATACACACACTACATGTATATATATAAATTATAATATATATGTAAAAACTTATAAGCCCACCCTAAGATGCACCACCCTAATAATGCAACAGGACGGTACAGAGAAAGTCTTTGGTGAACCACTGTATAAACAATTGAAGCACCAATGTGATCCCACAAAGCTGAATAGTGTAGGTACAATTTGTTGAGTCAGTTCTAATCACTACTTTCATTGGCTACATTACATTGAAACACGGCATTTTTGGTACTTAATTTAGTGTTATATTGTTAAGTAACATAGGCAGACTTATTTTTCTCTAGGGGCTAGTGTATTACTATTAGATTAATCATCAGTAGGCTATCGTAAAGAAAATTGTAATATTTATATTACTTTCAGTTATTTTGCACCGCATACCACCTAGTAATTAGCACAAGGGGCATGCCTCATATAAAAATGAGTTGGTCAGCTTTCCAAAATTCAGTTACATAATATAAACACGGTCGTTCTCACTCAGATTATTTCACGTGGCAGTGGCTGGTGGCAATTATTGTCCTGAAAGTTCTTTGTTGCCTATGCCATCTTGCTGAAGGGCTCATCATATACCTTGCAAAAAAGCTCTTGCGATATCAGCCTTCTTTTTACAAAATCAACTTTGGCTCACCTTGAAAATGAGATTTAATTTGAATAGAGTGCCGAGGGACATTCATTACCTTATCTTCAATATTGCACTGCTATTCAAACTCTTGCACAGTAGCATTGGCTGCTCTTTCCCTAACTATTTTTGTAGCTGCAGAAAGTAATTGCTCTACCCACAACAATTTTTGGAACTGAGCTTCAAATTCTGACTGTAAATACAAAAGCAAGTTAATTTAAGTGACTCTGCAAGCAGTGGAATGTCAATCTGATATCAGTTGTTCAATTGATGCATGCCTTGTTACATCAACTTACATCAATGCCTGCAACTGCAACGCGCTAGACCGCCTAGGGAGGGGGGAGCAAAAGAGGCGGGCCTCATTGCTGAACAGTGGTTAGCAGGGTGGAATACTGTGTTCCAGTAAGAAGCCTGTGCTGGCCATTTAAGGGCAGAGTGGATACCTGGATTGTACCCATCCAGATGATTTTACTAGGCGGATGTTCATAATTAATCTAATCTTAAATCTATATATGGTAAACAGTCAATAACTAAAAAAATAGTAAATATACATTCAAAAATCAAAATTACTATAATTAAAAGACATTTGGCAGGTGGTTAAGTATTTCTTTACAATTACGATAATATAAATATAATTATAGTGTATAAAAACACTGCCATGGTCACGGTGTAAATTCAATTTTCGGTGGTTGTTAGCGATGCTAAAATGGTTATATTTCCGTTTCCTTTATGTTGGCCAATAACATTGCTGATCTCACATTAAGCTTCTGATTGGATCTTAGTTTCTTCACATTATTCTTGATCTAGGGGTGGCATTAAAAGTTTATTTTATCTATATGCATATTCTACAACTTTCTATAAGATATAATTGGGAAAATAGTAGTAAGAGCTAAACTGTTATATTCTATTTACTCTAAAATAGTGTTACTACAAGGTCATAAGTTTTATTTTTTTTCTAGATCTAATCTTCTACCCGCCGCTTGAGCCATAACAACTGTCGGTAACAACATTCTTCCACCAAGAGCACATTGGTGGGCTTGAAAATTTGGATCAGCCTGGCAAAGTGTGAACTGAAAGTATTTCAACGACAACTATTTTAGAGCACACTGCACAAATATGGTAAGTCAATAATGAAAAAGTCAAAGCGAGAAATTCTTTGAGCTCTAGTTATTCTAAGATTAAACTTGTAATTTAATTGTATTGCTAAATCAAGTAAAATGAAAGTCAAAGTGATATCGTATAAATCATTAGATGATCAATCATTATCATTTATGATTATCATCAGATCATTTCATGGGTAATAAGTAGAATAATTTATTTATTTTTTTAATTTTAATAGAAATAGAATTAATTTGCTGTAAATATTGTTAAAACCTGTTGAGTTATATTTTATTACATTGTTTTATGTTATGATTACTTATTGAAAGTAGCAGTAGATTAAAATTGATATAAAAATCAACA
Organism: Bugulina stolonifera; assembly: GCA_935421135.1. NCBI lineage: Eukaryota > Metazoa > Bryozoa > Gymnolaemata > Cheilostomatida > Bugulidae > Bugulina > Bugulina stolonifera. The sequence continues at coordinate 10,365,787 of OW285191.1, forward strand.
ATAATTCAAATATTTATATTAAATATAGTTAATAAATAACAAATACAACCATATATTATTATATTAATATTTTAGACTACATTATATATTGAACTTGAACATCTTGGGATTTCCAACATGAACATAGTGTTCTGAAGTTTTCCCTGGTAGCAATGTGGTCTTGAACCGACAACCTTCGCGGCACTCCGCTTTGCGTGTGACTAAATCAGCCATTATCACGGCCACATAGGCAACACAAAAAAAGGAAGTATCGACGACCGCATGTATAGCGGCAATCAGCCCACACACACGCTCGACAGTTCTACCACATTGGGGGCTTGTCCGGGACAAGCCCCAATGTGGTGGAACTGTCCAGTTGTGTGTGTGCGTGTGTGTGTGTGTGGGTTGATTGCCGCTATGCATGCAGTCGTCAAAATTTCCTTCTTGTGGTTGTCTCAATGGTTACGATGGTAGCAGCTTTGGTTACATGCTGGGCGGAGTGCCGGAGGTCGGCGTTTCAAGACTACATTGCTCACAAAGGGAAATTCACAACAATAGTAACACTATTTTACTACAAGTTGGTAGAGATAGCCTCCGAAATATTGACTCTACATGTACTATGTAAACTTTGATGACTTTCATAGTATTGGTAAAACCTTTAAAGTGTCGTTTAGTAAATAAACCAATGAGGAGAGAGGCCAACGTGTGTTCGAATTATCTATGCCTGATGCCAAAATCTACTAAATTCCCTAATTTTGTATATATGGTCTGCATTTACATGTCTACTATATATTATTATAATTAGTTATGAAGTGTGAAAATATGCTGCCTGTTAATGGTAGGTTACCGAATCCATGAGGCATAAGAGACTCCATAAATTTGTCGTTAATTTGGGTAATTTGCAATTGTTACAGATTGTCAGTGTCTATTGCCTAGGATTTAATGCTGTATGACCCTACTTAGTATGTTATATATACTTGTGGAAATTACAAAGATATGCGTGTAGGCCTATATTTAGTAGTAAGTTTGCACTTTCAAGTATATAATGTATTTATTCAAGTGATGTTATGCTAATATCTATCATAGGCTATGTTAAGGAGAGCTGGGCATCAGACCCAGCAGGCTATGCAGATGAGGAACAGAGAAATGGAGGAAGAGAGGTTAGCCTCAGTCAAGAAATTGGAAAGGGAGGCATTAGTATCCCGAGTCCTTGAAGATGATGACAGACTAGAAGACAAAAGGCTAATGAGGCGATTAATGATGGAGCAAAGGGAGCGAGAAATGGAGGACTCGATAATTAGAGTAAGTTACACACTCAAGTGCTCCCAGGCTTAATGTTCAAAATGTGAATGTTTTTGTTAAGTTTTTTACTTCTCTGGCAGGCTATTAGGCTACATTTTTACTACATGTAGAAATAAATCGAAACGCCTTGTTATGTCTGCCCCTGTTCACTAAATAGAGACAGTGCTCATGTATACTAAGTGTAGGCTTATGGGGTAATAATGTTGGATTTCTCTTTTAAAACTATCATAATGAGATATTCCATGGAATGACTATTGGTAGGCTCAACGAGATAAGCAGGTGAGGGAACAGCAGGCTGAACAGGAAGAGAGGTTAGCTGCGGAACTATCCAGACTAAAACATGAGGAAACACGAGACGAGAAGATGAGACAACATATCAGGGAGACTAGTCTAGAACTTAGAGAACTTGAGGCTAAGCTCAAAGCAGGATATACTAACATGGAGAGGCACGCTCAAATGGCTGAGAGAGAAGCTATCAAATACGACCAGATGGTAGGTCTCTGTTTCACTGGTCTGGTGGATTAGTAAAAATGTTTACTTGCGTACACTCCATACCATCATTCGCTTCAATATCGTTCAATGGACCTTGTTACATTTTTAAAGTCCAACATCAAATAATATTTTTTAGTTTGAATTATTAGGATGCGCATGTCAGAGCTTAGTACATGGTGTTTCTACTATCATTTTACATGTATGTATTATTATCAAAACAATCTATAGGCTAGAGATGCAGAAATAGCCAAGATGATGAAGGCAGAATCAGAGAGAGCCAAGGAGGCTGATGTGATTAGAGAGAAGGAGCAATACCATGAACGGGTGAGTTTATTCACTGCGTTCCTGCCATATACATGTATACTAGCATCCACTCACTGACTCTGTAACTAATCCTAACATTGCTACGTTATAGAGAACAGACTACATTGTAGATAAGCTGTGTGCACTCCAATTAGTGTCGGAGTTTTCTTCCCATGATTGAATTAAGGCTTTTGACATAACGTGTTATATATCCTGTGTTAACCATGTCTTGTCTCATCATTTCTGTTGTTACTGTATTACACATATCACGTCTGCTCGCTCCTGTGGTGTAGGTGAGATACCAGCAAGAGTTGGAGAGACAGCTCGAGGAACAAGAACTGAACAAACAGAAGGCATATGAGGAGTTCTTGAAGGAGAAACTCATGATTGATGAGATTGTGAGGAAGATCTACGAGGAGGACATGAGGTACGTAGTATCTACTAATGTATAGGTGACATCACTTCCTCTCACCTTGACCTGTCTTTAGCTAGACTCGAGTTGCCGTAGCTTTGATTATGCTGCCCTCTTATGAGAGTATCCTAGATGGGATTGAATTGTACATATTTAGTAGACAATGTTTAGTTACTTATTACCTACAAGTATGGCTGCAATAGTGTATGGATAGGCTCACCCTGACTGCTCACATCTAATGCGGATAGTCTATACCTAGATGGAAATGAATAGTGTACACTTTAGTTACGTTTAGTTAAAACCATTGGCTACTGCAGTATTACTTATTATACAGTCATGTAAATTGTGAAGTATTACGATTATGTTATGTTCTACATCATGTCACACATGGTATGATGGTTTTGTTGCAGAGAGCGAGAACTGCAGATGGAAAAAAGGCAGATGACAAAGAAATATATTGAAGAATTTAAAGCCGCACAGGAAGAGTGGAAGAAGCTGGAGAAGGAGGCTATGGAGGAAGAGAACCGTAAAATCCTCGCCTTCGCTAATGTACAGAAAGAGAGGGAAGAGGCACAGAAACAGGAAAAACAAGCCAGGTTGGTGTTGGTATACGTGTAGTTAGCATTGGTATGCATTTAGTCAGCATTGGTATACATTTATTTAGTGTGGTTATGCATGTAGTTAATGTTAGTATACGTGTAGTTAGTGCTGATATATGTGTAGTTAGTGTTGGTATACGTGTAGTTAGTGTTGGTATACTGTAGTTAGTGTTGGCATATGTATAGTTAGTGTTAGTGTCCGTGTAGTTAGTGTTGGCATACTGTAGTTAGTTGTGTATCCACTCATACACTTTTGCATTCAGGGAAGACGCACTGGCCCGAGTACAAGAAGCTCTTGGTGAAGAGATATACAAGGCAGAGAAGGAGAGGACAGAGATGGAGAGAGTGAGGGAAGAGCTGTATCTGGAGGAACAAGAAGAAGCAGCCAGACAGAAGGAGAAAGATGAGTTTGGTTAGTAGCCAGTGCATTGTTAATTACCGTGAGACTCACAGGAAGTCATATCCGAAACCTTACATGTGTGTATTTATTACAAGTAGTAGCTGCAGATACTCTCTCTGTTGTCAAACCGGTAACATAAATATTATTTCATCATGTGGTTAACTGTTGTACACAATGACACGGTTGTTTGTATGATTTCGGAGTTTTCTGCTCATGTAAATGATTATTTAAGGAGAAGGTAACTCTGGGCTTTATAGCTAATGTAGGGTGCACATGATATTATTATTGTACATGTAATACGCTGTTTTAGAAAAGAGAATAAGAGAGAAGCTTGAACAGCAAGCAGTCTATGCCCAGCAGATGCAGCTGAAAGCACAGAGAGTAGCAGCCGAACAGGAAGAAGAGGAACAGTTCCGAAAAATGGTAGGTTTAGTATTGTAACAGTATAGTGTGTAGAGTCTCTGGTAGGTGGAGTATTGTAATGGTATTAGCTGTAATATATGACCAAATCACTGGTAGGTTCAGCAATCAGCATTGTAATAGAACAATGTATGGAGAATCTTTAATAGGTACAGTATAATTGTGATAGTACAGTGTGGAGTCTCTGGTAGGTGCAGTATTGTAACAGTACATTTGTAATAACATATATTACATTTAGTATTTTATGGACAATCTACTGTACAATGGCTTATAATAGCGTTAGCTTATTTTAACGTTTTAACGAGTGGATCGAACTCGTTAAAATATAAATAGTATTACTAAACCATAGTTAACTATATTCACGTATTGTTTTTATTAGCTGAAGCAACACTACTACAATCATGTAGTAAAGTATTACTGCGGTCGATTACAAGTATGATGGTTCGTTTTCAGCGTGAAACCGCGCTAATGTAATAGCGCAATAGGTAGAGTGCTTGACTGTCAATCCAATGCTAGTGGGTTCGAATCCCGCTTTAGGACTAATTTTTTTCATCTGTTGTATACAATAAGATTAGCTAGGTATACAATACTAATCTCATCTGTAATTGTACCATAGGATTACTGCAGGTGCAATTCTATATTCAACTATAAGACAATAAAAAGGCCGCTAAATATACTACTTATGAGCCAGAAGAACGGTTTAAAATTGTAATTTTTTACCTTACCTGCACCTTACCACATTTTACCACAACCCTGTACCTTTGTGGTCGTTAAATTAAAATCTATTTTTGGTGGAGTTCGCTAAATTAAATATACGTTAAATAAAACTTCCAACAAAATTCTCAAAATCGTTATTTTTTTCCTCGTTAAATTAAGCCATTGTACAGTATACAGGGATTTGTAATACCAAGAGATGATAACTTCTGTGCTGTTATACATAATATGTACACATATTTATGTAGATGTTAGCCAAGTTTGCCGAAGACGATAGGATTGAGCAGATGAATGCACAGAAGAGGAGAATGAAGCAGTTAGAGCACAAACGTGCTGTAGAACAGCTGCTGGCAGACAGAAGAGCTCAGTTCGACGCTGAGCGAGAGAGAGAAATCGATGAGCGACGAGAAGCCGAAAAGATGGAAGCATTCAGACGACAGCTGATTGAAGAGGAGCGACAGAAACTACTGAGAGAGCATGCTCAGAAATTACTTGGCTATCTGCCAAAGGTTAGTAGAGCGTCAACCATTGGTTACAATCTAGTCATATCCGCATGTAGTTACATGTAGTATCCTCTAATGGACTTGCTAGTAAAGTGTCACAATATATTTTTATAAGTTGCACAGCATTTCTTTTAATTAGGTTCAATTTTGTAAATGATGTAAAAAAATTTCTCCACTTTCATAATATATTGCCATGTATTCATGTTTATAGGGCGTTATTCGTGATAGCAAAGATCTAGATATGCTTGGTCCAGAGTTTAGAGACGCGTATAGTAAGAAAGCCATAGATCCATTTGATGAGCAAGGATGGGATGGCAAGCACTGATCCTATAATCAAACATGTTGCTCTCTAGGATTTCAGGCTATCACATTCCTACCTTACTTCATGTTTCATCGAATCAGTGAATCAAACAACCTGTTGGCTATTGCATAGTACACGATCACTTAACTATGCTTTCCAGGAAGGTTCCTTGTTTATCATATTTTGTAAATAACTTTCTAAATTTAAAACAACAGTTGAGTGATGAGTAGTTATGTCTCCTTACCAAACTGTACAGTTAGATCATTGCCATGAATCAGCTGTTTTAGTCAATCTAATGTGGTATCCAAATATCAACTGGTGGTATTTTGCTGCAGTTGAGTTTACAGAGCACAACTGATGAGGCTTTCCAAATAACCTATGATTAGTTTTATTTTAATCTAAACTGCCTTGCATTTGCATACTATCTCAGCCACATATATTTGTGCTCAATCTCCATGCGTATTTAACAGAATATATATTTTCTCCGTCCATTCTGTGATATATGAATTTAATAATCCATAAATAAACTGAAAGTTTAATCAACTAATATTATTGCATGTACAGTGTGTATATATAAGTTTATCATCAAATATCATCCTGTTGTAACTATTATTGAGTTAGAACTGTGTTTGCATCTCAGACTTTACTTCTGTTATTAGGGAATCTTGATTATGTTTTAACCATAATTGTATTGTATGACACTGACAGTATAGCAGGCAGATTGAAACGACCTTTTGGAGTTATCTTATGTCAGTTTGTAGGCTGGGCATGACAAAACCTATACAGCAACAATACATCCTACCAAAGTTACATGTACATGTATATACCCATACATTATATTATTATATTACCAAGCTACAGTTGTTATAACACGGTATAGAAAATTGAATATGCAGTGCATCCCAATAGGTACTTTTGTGGTGTGTAAGATCTGCATGATTGTAGTTTAGTTATATGCCATTGGTCATCAGGAGTTGCCCTCTCTCATCTAATAAGGACACTAGTTTCTTCAGACAGTATTTTCAAAAAGTTGAACATCAACCTTTTGGCCATGTTGTTTTGCAATGTAAGCAAGTACATGTACATCTAGTTATCTTTTCACTTTGGGGGTGTGCTGAAGGAGTGTTCTGAAACACTGTCTGATTGGTCAATAGTAAAATCGCTGAACCAATCATGCTTATTAGGTCGCAACAACACACTTTATGACAAGAATTTATGATTACTATGTCATGAATAGTGGCCAATCAGAGTTAGGCCTAAATCATGCTTTCTATGTTATTGGTTAGACATGTTGTTTACCTTACCACATGCTCTTAGCACAGGTACACCACGCGCTTTTCAGTTATAGCAATTCTGTTGAGCACTAAGCTGCATGTATATAAAAAAGTAGAAAAATTAATAGGCGACAAATTACAAAACAATCAGTATAAGATTTTGATTTCGTCTTCTATTATCATTCAATACGTGCTACACACGCACACGGTTCCTGGACCACTAAAGCTTCTGCCTACTCAACCTCTATAAACAATCTGTAAGAGTCTTAATAGAACTTCCCAATTAAATATAATAATTAATAATAAAAATATACAAATCTTAATCTATTGACTTGACTTCCCATATTAATTCATTATTGTCATTTTATTTTTACAATTTGAATTTGTTTTATGATCAAGCTTATTTATGTAAATTAGGTTAGTGTCTTAGTGGATTATTTATAATACTGTTAAATATTAATAATATTTATATTAGGCATTACTATTAAATACTATTAAATATATATATATATATTAAATTCAATATATATTTAATATATTACTATTAAATACTATTGAATATATCATTAGATTATTAAATATAAATAATAATAATTAATAGTATAATAATAATTAATATAAAATAATATTACACTCACACTGGACTATGTATATGGTTTCAATGTTTCAGTCATATTATATTCTATTGATATCCATATTTATTACTATATAGTTTATATAATTGAAATATAATTATTACATTTGTGGCTATTTAATATGAAATATCAGAGCTGTTGTTCTGAGAATTGAGCCACAAGTACAAGTAATTTTTTACATTGGTAGCAAGTACAAGTAGCCTACAAATCATCAAGTACAGCTGGAAGTAGGCTACAACTGCGGTTGCAAATGCAAATTACAATCCCAAAGGTTGTAAAAATGTATGTCATACACAATAGTATCAGCTGTAGCTAATTCACTACAGCACTCAGCTTGGCTGTTGACTTTTTTACAGTTTAGGTGAGAAAAGTCTAAATTTGAATCTGGTCAGGAAAAATTAAATAACACTGTGTCCCACATTGTTAAAAATAATGGCAAGTACAAGTAAGTAGGCTTACAAAGTACCTTCAAAATGTAGGCCTACTTGTAAGCATACTCGAGTGCAACAGGTCTGTTATCAATATGTAACGGTGTATGCCTAATGCGTGTAATGATCATTCTTAGTCTAAATTGTGATGATTATTATATTTCATTTTATGCTACTTGGCTAAGCCTTTTTAATTATAAAGATTAAAGTGGAGGCCACACATTTAAATCTCATAGGCTGTGTGTTCAATTCCCTCCTCTCCTGCAAGTTTCGAAAAAAGCTTTTTACAAATACGTTCCAACATTAAAAAAATAACCGCTGTTTTTTACAAAATCAGTTGGTTGTGACAGGAGATAGAGTGTATTGCAAAGTTATGGGGCATAGGTGTACTATTCAGTGAAACTTGGAGAGAACAAACTGAAAAGGGTAGATATTAACCAGCAATTCTTGAAAATTGAAAATTACGTAATCATAAGGCTAGAGACAGACGGTAGACTCAAATTTCATGCAGTCCGAGTCAATCTCTATTGTGCAGTTGTAGTTAATGAGTCAGTCTATTTATAATCAGTTATCAAAGTAAATTGAAAGTATCTTACAAATGGCCAAGGCACTAACTAACGATTGTACGTTGTAATTGTAGCCACCTGGATAGATTAGAACCTAAACTCAATTATGGTTTACTTAGTAAAATAAGTATTGATTTGATCGCCGTCTTGTAGGCTACTCGGCTAGATGCTTGTCGCCCAATAGAAGCTGAAGAAGACAATGCCGTGCCTGTCATGGTGTCATTTATACTGGTTATACATTGTGTACATCCATGTACAACAGCGCAAGTACGCTCAATAGTCATCAGTAAAGTGATCTAACCTTGAATATTTTATTGATAAAATGGGCTGATGTTGCAAAATTTCACTTATCACCCAGCAGTAAGAGTAGGCAAATAAGCTTATCACAAGTAAACGCAGTATTGGTGCAAGGGTACCCAAGCTCAGGGTTATACCAACATTGAAAGTTGAATCTATTATCAGAATATTGACAGCTGATAAAAGGCGCAGGGCGTAGGTTACATAAATTATAAATCCAAGCCCTATGTGGTAAAGTACACTATCAAGCCAAATTATTTCGTTAGCATAATAGGATGTAGTCCTGCATATAACTGTCTATGAGACTATCTGTATGTCAATGCATTCACCATAGCTCTGCCAGCTCAGACATTGAGCTCTGCCAGCTCAGACATTGAGCTCTGCCAGCTCAAACATTGATTCTCCATAGTGTAGGTCATTGGGAGCTACACATCCGCTGTTGTGTTATTACACAGCGGTTTTGCTACTGTTATTAGGGTTTGCGACAATACTTAATCTCCATTATGTTATTTTGAAACACTTTGTTGTACTATGTCCATAAAACTTTGTGGCCGCTCACCTCAGATGTCATTGGCCAAACACATTTCATACACGATCATACCACAATCTAGCAAATATACGATGTTTAAAGTTCATCCCACATGTTAATATTCCATTGGACATTGACATATTGTACTCCCCATAAGTACCACTTGGAATTACTAATAATATCAGTTGTACTCTTTGACTGTAATTAACCTATTGTGTAATATAACAAGGACACCACCAGTTTAGTGTCAGTATAGTGTTGTTGTGTAATGAATAATAAAAGGTGGGTTGAACTGCTCTTGCACAAGAAAATAAACAGAGTTGCGTTTGAGTGGCATACAAACATGCTAATGAATGTTACATGAAGACTGCATGACACATGATTTTGCTAAATAAAAATTGATATATTGGAAATGTTTTCCTAGTAACCATAAACCAGTAATATCTGGTTATGAACTTATGTTTATAAAATACAACGTACACTATGCATTAACTTAACTGTAAGTGCATACAAGTACTAACATGTTATGTAAAAGTACTTTTTATATTAGTGCCTGTTGGCCAGTTTCCAACAATTTAATAGCAGCAGTTGTAGCGTGATTGGAACCTAAAAGCCAATAGCTATTGAGGACTGTTTTTGGCACGCATCCAATACCAATATACAGCTGTTACGTTTTATACATATGGAGGCGATTCCAGCTGATACTATTGTATACGCTCATTAGAGAATCTTATAACTAATAATCATATCTAAAATCAAGAATAAATATAATCAATAGTGTAGTAGGTCTACATGTGCACGTATATCAGTGGTAGTTGTTGTAAGAGAAAATTCAAATGAAGTATCTTCAGCACTTTCCAACTGCTGTTGCATATTAGTATTTGAGTAAGGGGTGTTCTGTAGAACTCAAACTCGTACCAAATATCGGGTAGAAGTAAAATGGAAGTTGCTTACCTGTTTGGGAATTGCTGTTTCCATAGGTCAAAATATGTAGGCTACTATTTTGCTGTTATGCATTTAGTCACCTCTGAGCCACCTCCAGGAGTAGGAGGTGGCTCAGTGGGTTAGAGCGCCTGCCCTGAGGCGCGAACACGCTGAATGTCCATGGTTCGAATCCCGCTGATGTCTATATTGACTACCGGGTCTTCGTACCACAGGTGTGCTCCGACCTGCCTGCAAACTGAGAGCAAAAAATTTGGCGCAGCCATTGCAGCCTTGTATATGTACCATCAATTCTATCATCGGTGCCTGTCATTGAGGGATACTGCGTGGTGGTTTTAACCCTTTATTTTTAAATTTTGGGATTACGGACATCTATAAGGAAAACAAAATTTGAAAATAGCTGTTTGTTACGATATATATTTTGCTGTTATATGGCATTTATTTACCACGTTTGTCTACATTATATAGACAAGTGCTCTTCTTCACTTGTAGGCAACCATGGTAAGACGACTACCGTTTCTAAGACAGCTGATGAGCGGCTTTAACTATGGAGTTCGTAAGATTGGCACATCTGAGACCGCCGCAAACCCTCACACTCTTCACTTGGCGGAGAAAGACACAGTTGGGGTAGTTGGCCTTCCTTTCAACAAAGGACAGGTACAGTAAGATATGATGTCATGAATCAAGTAGTGCATTGCATGATCTACAATGTCTTTGACTGTATGTTAAACAGACCTATTTATCTTGTCACTGCTTTCGGCTGATAATTAACTTCGTACTAATTAATTCCATTATCGTCAGTGGTTGTAAATCAGAGTAAATGTCATTGTGCACCTGTTGTAGCCCAAAGGAGGAGTTGAGGGCGGTCCTGGTATACTCCGACAGCAAGGGTTGACTGGTATGATGGAGAGCTTAGGCTATCATGTGAAGGACTATGGAGACATGGAATTTGAAACTGTACCAAAGGACTATGTTGGCTGCGGAGTGAAAAACCCTAGAACCATAGGCAATGCCATGCACCAGGTAACTGACCTTTGCAGCTAGTAGTAGTAGTACTACAGGGTCACTAACCCCCACCTATACTGTCCTGTGACCCAGTTGGATATAAATTTAAAGTTTCCATCCTCCCTATATACTGTAAATGGTTACGTAGGTCTCCATAGTAATTAATATTACCTGTCAGTGCATCCTAAAACTCAGACCACAAGAGTTGAACGTTTCATAATTTAATGGCCAACTTTTCTGGGCTAAGCTTACAATGAATTAATTAATGTGGGTTTATGGCCTCAGGGCACGCATAAATTGGTACATTCAGCTGAAGGTCTACCGCCACACTGTAATAATGAGCCAACTGATGGTGAATAACATTGCCACTAAAATTCCATTTAGTAGTGATATGAAGGTCAGGTCTGATTATCTTTTGGTGGCACGCCTCAAGAAATGGACCAATCATATGATGGCACACCTTAAGAAATAACCAATCACATGATGCTATTCAGTGGTGATTCAAACCCCTTTCTATTGCTCTATATCAACTCCAAGCACTAGTATTTGCAGAAGTTCATCAAATCAATAAACTTCTAGTAAAACTAGTGTATTACTTATATCCAGTAACTGTGTGTTTCATGAACTGAGTTAGTATCTGTGAAACCTAACTTCAACCTGGACAAGCTTTGCTTGCTCAGCAGTTATGTACATACAAGTACATACATGTATATTATTGTTACTACCAGATGTAGTAGACCATGCAACATGACTATAATTGAATTTATTGTATCTACTTTATGGCTTAGTCTATGATTCCATGGCTGTTTACAAATGGTAGAAATTTGCAACAACTTTATTGTAGTCTTTGTTGAAGCAAACAAAGACCCAAATGTTACAGCATTGATTGCTGTTAGGAACAAGAATTAAAATAGCACAGATATAGAATAAACAAACTGAATTCTAGTAATAACTGGTACTGGGTCAGCCTACAGGAATAATAGAATAATAATATTGATTTAATAACAATAATCAACATTCCCACTCCTATAAGTGAACTAAGACTATAGTATGCATGGGAATGATTACTGTGGCATTATGGGTAGTTCAATCAGCCTAGTAAAGGGGTATGAATAAGCAAGAAACATCTACATATTACTACACAGTCTATAATAAAGGCTCTCCAATTTCTGCTCATAGTATATATTTTTGGCCCAGCTATGAGAAATGCATAAAGTAGCCAGTAGCCAGAGAAAGTAGGTAGCCGGTGTAATTCCTTTGATTAAAAGTTCAGGGTCTGGTTGTAACATAGGACATGAGGTATCATTAGAGTGGAGAAAGAAAGGGTAACTCCATCTTCAGTATGGGTCTATAGACCCAGTAAAAGTTGTCACCTCACAGATATACAGTAGAAGACAACTCCAATATTCAATAAAAATGTTTGATACACGTGTAAGATCGTTTGAGTGTGGATAATATTGATGATTTGGTACATTGTATAGGTTTATGAAATAAGAAGAGAGTTAAAATCATGATGTTATGATGCAATTTTAGTGTAGCTGATGCATACATTGTATATCTTACAGTTTTGCATGCTACAGTATATAGTGCAGACTGGTAGAATCTATCGTCATATTTATCTCTGTTGCATTTCATCTTATTACTGTGTTTCTACAGATATCTGATATGGTTCGTGGAGTTGTTGAGGGGGATGGTGTGTGTGTGACGCTGGGTGGAGATCATAGCATAGCCTTAGGTGAGTATAATCATACTAGATCAAACATTACTTTGTAGAGAGTACAATATATTTGACCAGCTAGTTAGTAGTTGAATATACTCGTACATATACATGTACATTTATTACCTCATTTAAAATTTTACTGTTAGAATTCATAACCCAGTTGATGCAGGTGATTGTTCTAATCACAATGTATTACAGTGTATATAGTACACGTAGATGGAGGGGGCCATAGCTTATCATAAGTTATAGTAGCAAGTGCTCACTTGTTGTTCAAATTACGCTTTTAGATCCCAACAGTGCTGCTATCTTGATATTGAAAGCACGGCTAAAAGATAAGTTGTCTTCTTTCCGTCTTGTAAAGAAAGAGAGGATAACTTTATATACATATAGTTCATCTCTGTTTGCACACAGTTGTTGTATAGTTGGCTATCCATTGTGTTTCAGGTACTGTACATGGGCACTGTTTGACTAACCCTAACGCTTGCGTATTGTGGATAGACGCCCACGCAGACCTCAACACACCAAAGACAACTCCAACTGGTAACTTCCATGGTATGCCCTTATCCTTCATCCTCAAGGAATTAGAGGATGATGTGAAGGCAGTCAAAGAGACATATGAGGAGTGGTCTTGGTTGAAACCCTGGTACTTAGTCTATTTCTGTTCTTATATTATGAACTACTTGATTGTATACAAATATGACCTTGGTACTGAATCTATGTGTGATGTTACCATGTACACGTGTAGTGATGTTACTATGGTAGGTATTTTATATGGTCATGTGGTAATATTTTAGTCTAACAGCCAAAGACATAGCCTTCATCGGGCTGAGAGATGTGGACGCAGGAGAACAGTAAGTTGTTGCCTTACAATAATTATTCCATGTTCTGTTATAGTACGATATTTTCTAGGCTTATAAATAATAATGAATATAACTAAGAAGATTTAAATGGCCCATTTTTTGTTAATTAATTTGGAGTTGTGTAAGTATATAGAAATAATTAATACAGAGTACAGCTTTACCCTAACTGTACTGTACAACAAATGAGAACACTTGCTATACAGATGTAGTCATCTCTAGTGTGTACTCTATATTGCATATAGTCATCTCTAGTGTGTACTCTATATTACATACAGTCATCACTAGTGTGTACTCTATATTACATACAGTCATCTCTAGTGTGTACTCTATATTACATATAGTCATAACTAGTGTGTACTCTATATTACATAGTACAGTCATATCTAGTGTCTACTCTATATTACATACAGTCATCTCTAGTGTGTACTCTATATTACATAGTACAGTCATCACTAGTGTGTACTCTATATTACATAGTACAGTCATCTCTAGTGTGTACTCTATATTACATACAGTCATCTCTAGTGTGTACTCTATATTACATACAGTCATCTCTAGTGTGTACTCTATATTACATAGTACAGTCATCTCTAGTGTGTACTCTATATTACATAGTACAGTCATATCTAGTGTATACTCTATATTACAGGTATCTACTCAAGAAACTTGGCATCAAGTACTTCTGTATGTATGAAATAGACAAGTATGGCATCTCTACTTGCATCTCTGAAGCTTTGAAAGCCGTCAATCCAAAGTATGTCTCCCTTACTTACCTTTTATACTGCTTAGAAATACTGACTCTAATGTGCTCTACATAATATTGTTAGTATGCTATGTATTGGAATGGTATACTTAGTGAATTAGTAGATAGTGCAGTAGATGGGCTACCAGATCATCTGCCGTTACCCATATCCTCCTTTCAATGACTAGTGACAGTTTACTGCTTAGAGAGAATCTTTGCTCTCTGTTACCTAAGCTCTTCAACTAAGGAAGTCTGTCATATACGTCTGCATTAACTACAATGTATGCTTATAGCATGGACAGGCCAATCCACCTCAGCTACGACATTGACTCACTAGACCCTGCCTATGCTGTTAGCACAGGAACTCCTGTTATCGGCGGCCTCACTCTCAGGGAAGGCTTCTTTGTTGCTGAAGAAATCGCAGCTACCAGTAAGTATGGCAGCATGGCATTATATGCTATACTCTACAACAATGTATTAGATTATAATACATGTATGTGTATAGTTGTTATATTGTATTGCGCAAGCCATGAATGGCCTGATGCGTTTGCATCAGTTTCAGTTCACAGGTCTAGTTTCAGATAGATTGAAAATGTATGTACATGTATATACATGTATATATATAATGTGAGTTCCCTATGGCTGACTGCATGTGTAATGTCACTCATCATCTTGTTTGTAAAATAATATTATTTTCATTCCCACCACATAAGCACATGACTAGTGTTGCCGGTACATAGTGTAACTTATTGTTCCTACACGTGTATATGTGTACATATAATTCTGTAGACTTGCTGGCCGTACTAGACATGGTAGAGGTAAACCCAGACCTTGCTGACTCCATACACAGCTCAATGACTGCTAACTACTCTGCCAGAATCATATTGAGCTGCCTGGGTTCCAGGATTGTTTAGTCTGCCATCCTCTCCATCCCTTCTCATCCACATGTATGTTTGTTTACCTTTTCATTCAATTATGAGAAGAACTTTACTCCTGGGTATCTCGGGTTATATAATATCAACCACTTAGTTGAGTGGTCTGTATATTTTTTATTATATTCTTTAAAATACTAGCCATATTCTTGTGATGACATTTTTAACGGGTAGGAGTTGTCTTTCGACTATATAACTGAATAAGATATGAAAATGGGAGTTGTCTTTTCTCCATCAGTTGTATTCAGTTATTATATGGAGAGGATAAATCTATATTACTGCTCTATTAACTAAAATGCATTTTATCTTTGTTGTACAAGTACATTCTACATGTGTATCTAGGCAATATTGTACTAATTCTCCCCATATATCATTTCATATTAGTTCTAAAGCTAAATCCAAATGTTTTGATTTAATATTATAAAATGACAAACTGATAAAATTGGATACAATTCAGTACTAGCCATATAATGAATGTGTATATGGTGTGTACCGTGTATATGGTGTGTACCGTGTATGTGGTGTGTACCCTGTATATGGTGTGTACCCTGTATATGGTGTGTACCCTGTATATGGTGTGTACCCTGTATGTGGTGTGTACCCTGTATACGTATGGTGTGTACCAATGAATGCTCATTACTACTTGAATACAGTTACTTTTAACTTTTTTGCAAAGTTATCACATTTGATACACACTTTATGATGATAGTGTTATTGAAAATCTCTGTCTTGTTGTATATATAATGTCTTATCAATAAAATGTATGATGCTGAGCATTCAGATACCAATCTATTAGTCTCCCATTCACTGTTGATCAAACAGTGGCAAACAAGTGTTATAATATTAATTTATTGCATTTAATTTTATTTCACAGTGATTCAAAATTGATTTTGTGATACTCAAGCACGGTACTCTAATCTGATACTTATGTATCGAAATATGTCACAGTTGTTCTGGATTTGGTGTTTCTACTCATGTTATTGATGGTTTACACTTTGAATAATTTTTGGTGAATTATTCATATATGCGAACCCATCGCTTCATACGATCACGCTGGTTTTGGCTGAACCATAAACAATGTCTGGCAACTCTTAGCAGACTGACTAACTGCCCAACAAGTTCAGTGTAGCATTCGGCACGGATCCTGTATTCATTAATTTGTCTGAAGACATCGTCAGCATTTCTGTTCATCAGGTGTGTTGGTATAGTCGTTGGATGGAATCGCATCAGCACGGATAGTGATGACATGGTGTTTAGCTCTTCTGGTGTATCCATGTGCAACCTTCTAACACGCCCTCCACTCTCAAACGAATTTAAATGACTAGTACTATGAGATGAAAGAAAATCATGCTGAGCAATGTTACTTGTCGACTCACTTGCCGCTGTGCTGTTATTGGTCACTTCACTTTGAACTATATTACTGCTGATAACATCTTCCTGGTCTCTACCACTATTGGCTGAGCCAATTAGCTCATTAATAGCTCTGGACTCTTGTAGGAGCTGACTAGATCGTTCTCGCCTACTCAGTATTGACTCGCGGAGAGTATCCAGAGAATCTGAAAGCTGTCTGTTCTCTGTTCGGTTCCTCTCAACTAATCTTCTAGCACGTCGAATCTCTTGTTCCAGGAACCCTAATTTATTCCTTGCACAACTGATCACCCTTGAGAATCCATTCCGTATCATGTTTGTCGGCATATAACGTCCAATTGTAGACGAATTTGATTCCGTTGCCTCTACCAAACTGTCAGAACTAAGATCTGCTCTAGCTCCTGTGGTTTCCGGTGCTGGCTCTCCTCCAGCAGCTCCTTGAGCAGAAGGCGATGTTTCATTAGAATGAGCCCTAGATTCAGTTTGTGGTCTCCAGATGTTGTTCTCAGTCAATATCCATCTCCTCACAGTCATTTCAGATGAAAATATTGGTTGAGAATTGTTTGGCAGTAAATTATTGGTAGAACCAGCAGCAGCTACCTCTCTGGTGGAAGAGATTTTTGGTTTGTCCTTCCTAAATTTGTAGTCTGAATCTAGATCGGAGAATAGAGCCCGAATATTGTATAGGGGGCGAATTTGGTAAGGTAATACCATTTTCCGGCATTCTGGGCAAGAGTAGCTGGTACCTAAACACAATAATTCGAAGTTAACTTTTCTCAAGTTGTATAGTCACTCTATGTCTATTTTTGTCCCTCCCAAATGATGGTTTGTTGGTAACTGCATTGCAGCACTTAACAACTATACAAATTTTATATGGTGTACTACATGTACATGTATAATATACTCTGAAATTCATGCCAATAGGGGGCAGACATCCTTACACTGTTTAAAGATTGGGGGTGCATAGTGACCATTGTTTCAGCAAGTCATTGGTCAAATTATTGTGGACACTTAAGACTTATATGATGGCTGGTGAATATATGTGTATAATAGTTCTTACTAGTTGTTATCCATTTCTGCAAGCACTCGGCACAGAACATGTGACCGCATCTAGTGGACACCGTGTCCTTCAATGGTCCCCGGCATACGGAACATGTCAGGTAGCTGTGTAGTAGTGTCTTATATCCACAGGTGCACTCACCAATGGTATCTCCAGCATTTGGAGAACTCTAATGCATGTAATACATGTACATCCATACAGGCACGTGTACATCCATACAGGCACATGCCAACAACATGTTTTATAATATGTTTTACCATAAATAATACAACCAAAACACATTAGAGCGACTAAACACACTTGAACAGGGCAAAGAAGTGCTTTTCTCATGGACAGGTTCAAATGTGATTGAATTGTATAGGATAATAGAATAATGAATAATACAGTTGGGTATATACTAACCAATACTCTCATTCTCAACTTTTGCCCAGAAAATACATTATACCTTTCAGTAGATGTGTCATGAAATACATTATACATTATACCCTGCACGTTTCAACAAATCAAACAGAAACATAAAGTACAATACTGTGTAGTACCATCTAAAATTTTCAGACTTAGTAATACTTGCTTGAGACTAGTAAACTGGTATAACTGCTATTCTGACACGTTATGTTATTACATTCCCAAAAACATGAATTACTAACCATATTTCCAGTGCACGATTCTCTGTATCTCTTACTTCTTCTTCACTCTCTACCATAAAAACTTGGTGTATGCAGTAGTTGAATTATACATGATTTATCCTTGAGCCTTCGTAAAGTTTAACAATGTACAATGTACCTATTGATTACTGAAGGTCATATCAATATAAATTAAGACAATTATTTATATTACTGTACTATTATACAATGATAATGATGCAACAATACAACAATGTTCACATTCCAATGTCTCATAGCAACATATTAACAGTAACTAGTGGTACTTAATTATGATTAATATAATTATTTTTTTGATACGTAATTTTTAAATCTACAAAATGTTGAACATTTGTATGATTTTTGAATACATGTACATGATTGTAATGTGTAATAGATAGACCATAATACCATATATTACATGTCATACTGCAACCAAGTTCCCTCAACGCAGCTGCAGTTTTGCTAAAATCTTTGATTGCGTAACCCAGGTATAAATATGATACGTGCTTATTCACTTTAGACACAATGGTTATTTACTATACTTACAATTCAGTTTTCAAGATGCAACTCATTTGTAAGGTGCAATAGGCATTCACATTATCCACTAATCAAAGATTGTAATAATAATAATATATACAATGAGGACTAAGTATGCGTTCTAGGTTTCAATTCAAAAAATTGTACCTTGATTTTTCTCCCAGGCTTGCAAGATACGGTAGCTCTAAGTTTTTCTCCCACTTATATTGATACCTACATTGTGTATTGAACTACGTAGTAAGAAATTAATGCAATTAACAATATAGCATTACCTGGCAGTTGGAAGTTTATTACAGGA
Source organism: Bugulina stolonifera (assembly GCA_935421135.1). NCBI lineage: Eukaryota > Metazoa > Bryozoa > Gymnolaemata > Cheilostomatida > Bugulidae > Bugulina > Bugulina stolonifera. The sequence continues at coordinate 10,385,049 of OW285191.1, forward strand.
TGTTTCCCCAGCAAACAATACTTCAGCGAATATTTATGTCAACGTGGGGATTCAGGTATATATGACGGATATAATTATATAGGAAGCTGTGAACTGATACTCTTAATACTTTATTGATTGCTGTGTAAACTGTAACCTTATGGCAATGATTTGTGAGAGATGGGAGTGTAGCAGGAGGCTGATAACTCCAACCAGGTTTTGGTAGTATTTGCTTTGGGCTCCAAGAAGAGTGAGTAGAAATGCAACTATTTGGTGTATAAAATATTGAAAAAACTAATACAGTGCAAATTGAAACATAAAACTGTCTAGCGCTCACTCTCAACCAGAATTCGGTATCTTGATAATATTCTCAACTGTTCTGCTGAGGTCTTGGCTCACCTTAACCAAACATTTTAGCCTCGATTCCAAGTATTCTGTGACTACGTAAGGGCTCAAATGCTCTACAGCAGTACAATGCCGAGTGCTTCTTTGGGTTGATGGTATCAAGGCTAATGCACACAGTGTGGTATTATATAATCACTCCACTAGACAAGTGGTGGGTCAACATTCTGCACTCAGCACTATTGTCTAAATTGTAGACCATTTGTGATGTGATTGTCTTTTGGGTCAACTATCACACTAAAATATATTGTTCATGATACAACAAGTGAATTTATACATGCACATGTACTGTTGTACATGTAGGGATGAATTGGGGCATTGTGGTATGGGTATTTAGGGCTGGTCACAATACATAAAGCAAGACATCATGTGACTGTTTTACCTTTCATAAGGTATTAAATCAGCCTAAATTTGTACATATAGAAAATAAGTTCTTATAAGAATGAAATAAAACTGAGGCTATTCATTTGGCTGTAGCAATAGAAGATATGAACCGACCACCTGTACAAATTGTAGATATTATGACTTTATTGAACATAATCAGATATTTACAGTATTTACTCATGTGCATGTTGTCTCTGCATTTTGTTATAGAGTTATGATAGACCTGTAGTGACAAGTGCATGGACTCGGCATCAAACTCTCTCATGGGTAGCAAACCTACACTGTTTGTGTGTCAATGTATTTCCTGTGGAAATCCCATAGGTAAAGGAAGCTAGTAACTGGGATGGGATTCACAGAGTATAGTGTATACTTGTCTTCAGATTTAGGAGGGATATACCAGATTTTGAAATCCTGCTCCCACGGGTGAATGATCATAATCATAAAAAGTACAGTTCATATCTCTTTTGAGGCAGCTGCTCAATAATTGCTGAAACCAGATATTTATTACCATTTAGAAATAGTATTGTGCTGTGCCATATACATATTATGTCCCACTAGGCCATACTAACTGTGCCATGCTACTGGGTCATATTATTATATTATCTTTAGGCCTATGTGAGATTAGACATAAAATCTGCCCAACTATTTTCTGTGCTGCTCCAAGCCTGAGTGGGAGAAAGTAGATGATGAATTTGAGGTGTCCAAAGAGATGAGCCCAGAGGAGGACGTGTGAGAGCTGATGTGATCCAGGGGAGATAACACTTGAGTCTAGTATAATATTATATGCTGTGATAAATACCAACTAGCTAAATAACAGTCTGTAATAATAAAATGAAGTCGCTATTATCTTAGTTATGGTGGACTGGGGCGTAAATGCAGAGAAAATGCAGAGACATATTTATGTAGATATAAAGTTTAGACTTGTTCTTATTTAATAATGTATTTACTTATCCACTATTAATAGACATTACATTATATCATAAAACGTTATATACTTTTATAGAATCTATGTTCATGGGCACTCATAAGCTATTGATTATATACGTGTAATTAGAAGTTGTCGACTTAGCTCAAGTTATTTTCCTCTAGCTCAAATTGGGGAGAGAAAGATGAGGGCCCATGTACGTTATTTTATTTACGGTATTGTACTTAGCATGCTATCTTTATGTAACATACTGTGCATGGATTATTCCCAACAGTTATGCTTCCTGTGATGTTGTTAAGTAAAAATGTTAGAAAAGAAAATAAACAAGAAAGATTTTTGATATTTTATGTCACTTTTGCACCTATTATAATAACACAATAAAACTGTATATTGCACAAAAAGTTATAGCTAGCTGATTTAACATTATAATGGTGATAGACTATCCATGGGGACCATTTTTGTAAATTTAGGGAACCCTGGCTTGGTTGTAAAAAGCCTCACAATGTAACCTAAGGTCCACTAGATAGAAATTAACAGTTTTAGATGGGTGCTGTAAGTTAGAAACACAATCTAGGCTTTATTTATAAAAGCCTCAACAAATTTTCAAGAAGGCTATGATTTCAAAATTTTGGTTGAAAGGGGGTGTCCAAGGGGTGCCCAGTAATAGTGTTGCTTGGCCTTTTGGATCACAGTCTACACTTGCCTCCAGAAGCAAAATTTTAATGAAATAAAGTTGTAGACCAAGTTTTTAATGAAAAAACTAATGCTTAGTCTTGGAGGCCCAGTAATAAAATTTGAAACTGCTTAAAACACATTCTAAGCTACATCTACAATTTTCAAGGAGGTTATGATATCAATTAATGTTGGTTGAAAGGGGGTGTCCAGCTAGCCTGGGTTCTTACATCTCCTCATCATGAGGCAGCAGCTCAGTCTACTGAAACCAGCTATTATCATGTATAAATGGACAGTTTCTCAACACTGCCTTTCTAATCAGAAACACCATGTTGATTGAAGCAAAACTACACACAGTTATTTGTAACATGTTACTGTTTATATTAGATGATCAAGGCATATCCTTAGAGTTGTCTTGTTCTGAAATAGAGTGGAAAGAGGAGACAACTCCATTTAACCAATTCTTGGCTAACAAGCAGAGCCGAGCTGAATGGGTATGAATGGTTGTTTCTAAGCACACAAGTTTGTATTTTGTAACCAACTAAATTGTGTGAATTTCATCAGTTTCTCTTAATAGAAATAACCATTAGAAAGACAATCTCAATATACATGTAGATTGTGGGTAGTATTTGTAGTATTTCACTATTATATTGGATAAAAGGGTGAATAATGACCATATAATTATATAAAATGCAGCTACAATACTTGTGCATGGAAAATGTAAAACTCAATTCTAGCACAAAATGCTGTTACAAAACACTAAACTACTCCTTAGAATATGTTATACATGTAGGTAAGGTGACTGTACGGAAGACTGACTATAATAGTATACTGTTATTCAGATGCACATTCCATGTACAAATGTAATATGAAATGTACCTTGGGCACATTACCTTACCGAAAATATAAGTTATTGCACAATAAAATGCACATTGAAATATAAAACTTCCTCATTACCTTTGTAAAAACTGGTTGGCCAATGAAACCATGGGTTAGCTAGTGAAACTAGGCATACATATCACTATGACTTGTGTGCATGACTGAAATGTACAATAATGCTGGATTATTCCTCTGCGCACCATATCAAATTATATAAACTGTAGATAAGAAAATCGTTGTGAAAATAAATCATAAGAAAACAACCATTGAAGAGAGACACCTCTCAGTAAAACAACCAACAGATGCAGAAGTTAATGTTTTCCATATTAACTAGCTGGGCCCTGGGCTGCTGAATCCTCATTGGACGACTGGGCAGGAGCCGAGTTTTGAGTAGGTAGTTGGGAAGGTGCCAAGTCTTCAGTGACGTCCGCTGAATCAACCTCAGGTAAGGTTGGTGCTTTATCGGCATTGGATAACTCAACAGCAGGCTGCTGCTGATTGGTTGTGCCACTAGGAACCTCCTGGGACGGTGAATATGGCACGGTTGATCCTGTTAATGGGTCCTCTGATGACGTCAGTTCTGTAGAGAGAGATTTTGGGGGTACATTCTTCAAAAGTTTTTTTTCTACAGGTGGTTGGTCAACGGGTGGCTGGTCAATTGATGACTGGTTAACAGAGAGTAACTCTACCGGTGATTGGTCAACGGGTGGTTGCTCTGCTGGCGACTGGTCAACGGAGGGTAGCTCTACTGGTGACTGGTCCGCAGGTGGTACATCTACAGATGACTGGTCAGCAGGTGGTACATCTACAGATGACTGGTCAACAGGTGGTGCCTCTCCAAGTGATTGGTCAACAGGTGGTATATTTACTGGTGACTGGTCAGCAGGCGGCATTTCTACAGGCGACTGGTCAATAGATGGTAGCTCTACTGATGACTGGTCAACAGGTGGTATCTCTACTGGTGACTGGTCAACAGGTGGTGTCTCTATAGATGACTGGTCAACAGATGGTATATCTACTACTGGTTGCTCCAGTAAGACAGGAGAACAGTTGTTAGATGTAGTAGTATCAGAGTCAACCAAACTTTCAGTGGAGCCAGAAGAACTAGTTGATGAACTGGAGGATGGATCACAGTCTACGGTTAAAGGTGGAGTGTGCACCTCTCCTACGCGTGTTGGTGGCATGTCTTCTGAGACTGGTATGGGGTCGTTATCACCACTGACATCTAGAAAATAAGATAGTCATACTGTTGCCATTTTACTATATGCTAGTGTGACGTGGCTAATGGACACATAACATACAAATATGTAATACAGTCTAAACACAGTAGTTGCAACTTACCACTCTCCAGGCTGACTGCTGGACAGATCTGGACATCTCCATTAGAAACAGACACATTCATAGGATATCTAGCCTCAAGTGACGCACACAAGGGGTCAAATGATTCCCTTCTGGGTTCATCTGATTCAGGTGTACTTAGTGACTGTGTGTCATCAAACACTGGGTGTTTAACCAGAGTTTCCTCAGCCAGATTTACTTCTGGTTCTCTCTCTGGGCTGGTTTGTTCTGGCTCATCTGTTGATGGAGCTCTAGGAAGGGCGGATGGGAGCCCTGTGGATGGTTGGCCTTGTTGTGACCTCTCTGATGTTGGTATTACCAATGGCTCTACCGGCAGTGGTAACACTACAGGTGACTGGTCAACAGACAGCAGCTCTACAGGTGACTGGTCAACAGACGGTACATCTACTGGTGGCTGGTCATCAGATTGCAGCTCTACTGGTGACTGGTCAACAGACGGTACATCTACTGGTGACTGGTCAACAGACAGCAGCTCTACAGGTGACTGGCCAACAGACGGTACATCTACTGGTGGCTGGTCAACAGACGGCAGCTCTACAGGTGCTTGGTCAACAGGTGGTATACATACAGGTGACCGGTCGACCGAGGGTAGCGCTACTGGCAGTTGGTCAACAGGAGAAATCTCTACTGGTGATTCGTGAACAGGCGGTATTTCTACAGGTGACTGGTCAACAGGTGGTAGCTCTACACGTGCTTGGTCAACAGGTGGTATATCTACAGGTGACTGGTCAACCGAGGGTAGCTCTGCTGGCGATTGGTCAACAGGTGAAATCTCTACAGGTAATTCATGAACAAGCGGTATTTCTACCGGTGACTGGTCAACAGGTGGTATCTCTACCGGTGACTGGTCAACAGGTGGTATATCTACAGGTGATCGGTCAACCGAGGGTAGCTCTGCTGGCGACTGGTCAACAGGTGAAATCTCTACTGGTGATTCGTGAACAGGCGGTATTTCTACAGGTGACTGGTCAACAGGTGGTATCTCTACTGGTGACAGGTCAACAGGCGGTATTTCTACAGGTGACTGGTCAACAGGTGGTATCTCTACTGGTGGCTGGTCATCAGATGGTAGCTCTACAGGTGCTTGGTCAACAGGTGGTATATCTACAAGTGACTGGTCAACCGAGGGTAGCTCTGCTGGCGATTGGTCAACAGGTGAAATCTCTACAGGTGATTCGTGAACAAGCGGTATTTCTACAGGCGGCTGGTCAACAGGTGGTATTTCTACCGGTGACTGGTCAACAGGTGGTATCTCTACCGGTGACTGGTCAACAGGTGGTATATCTACAGGTGATCGGTCAACCGAGGGTAGCTCTGCTGGCGACTGGTCAACAGGTGAAATCTCTACTGGTGATTCGTGAACAGGCGGTATTTCTACAGGTGACTGGTCAACAGGTGGTATCTCTACTGGTGACAGGTCAACAGGTAGTATATCTACTGGTGACTGGTCAACAGACGGTACATCTACTGGTGGCTGGTCATCAGATGGTAGCTCTACAGGTGCTTGGTCAACAGGTGGTAGCTCTACAGGTGCTTGGTCAACAGGTGGTATATCTACAGGTAACCGGTCAACCGAGGGTAGCTCTGCTGGCGATTGGTCAACAGGTGAAATTTCTACTGGTGATTCGTGAACAGGCGGTATTTCTACAGGTGACTGGTCAACAGGTGGTATCTCTACTGGTGGCTGGTCATCAGATGGTAGCTCTACAGGTGCTTGGTCAACAGGTGGTATATCTACAGGTGACTGGTCAACCGAGGGTAGCTCTGCTGGCGACTGGTCAACAGGTGAAATCTCTACTGGTGATTCGTGAACAGGCGGTATTTCTACAGGCGACTGGTCAACAGGTGGCATCTCTACTGGTGACAGGTCAACAGGTAGTATATCTACTGGTGACTGGTCAACAGGCGGTACATCTACTGGTGGCTGGTCATCAGATGGTAGCTCTACAGGTGCTTGGTCAACAGGTGGTATATCTACAGGTAACCGGTCAACCGAGGGTAGCTCTGCTGGCGATTGGTCAACAGGTGAAATTTCTACTGGTGATTCGTGAACAGGCGGTATTTCTACAGGTGACTGGTCAACAGGTGGTAGCTCTACAGGTGACTGGTCAATAGGTGGTAACTCTACTGGTGACTGGTCAACAGACGGTACATCTACTGGTGGCTGGTCATCAGATGGTAGCTCTACACGTGCTTGGTCAACAGGTGGTATATCTACAGGTGACCGGTCAACCGAGGGTAGCTCTGCTGGCGATTGGTCAACAGGTGAAATCTCTACAGGTGATTCGTGAACAGGCGGTATTTCTACAGGTGACTGGTCAACAGGTGATATTTCTACCGGTGACGGGTCAACAGGTAGTGTCTCTATAGATGACTGGTCAACAGGTGGTATATCTACTACTGGTTGCTCTAGTAAGACAGGAGAACAGTTGTTAGATGTAGTAGTATCAGAGTCAACCAAACTTTCAGTGGAGCCAGAAGAACTAGTTGATGAACCGGAGGACGGATCACAGTCTATGGCTAAAGGTGGAGTGTGCACCTCTCCGAGGCTCATACTTGCATCTATGGGATCTTCCATGGTGGGATCTGCAAGCATCATTACAATACACAGTGTATTTACATGTAAATAGTGTACAAAATTGTGTAAGCTACTTGGCGCCTACAAGTAGTATGTGTGCAAGAAATCCAACAATATGAGGCAGGCAGAGGTTGAAATACCACATATGAGTGCACTAACCATATAAAGTAATAGGTGCAGGATGGAGCTTTAGGTCATTTGCAGGAACAGAAGAGCTGAGTGTAGGTAGCTCAGTCGACTCAAGTGGTTCATCAGTTGTATGGTTCGATGGTTCTGCTACCACTTCCTGTGTGAGTGGTGCATCATTTGAGATATCCTCGAGTACTTGTGGTTCTGCAGACAGCATTTCCTCTTCAGCATCTGGTTGAATCTGCAATGGGACATTGGTCAGCGGCTGCTCTGGCTCTGTTAATGGCGATGCGTTCTCTGAGGATTCTTGTACCGATGGTATATCATCGGCAGATGGTTCTACCATGGAGCCTTGAGGTAATGATGGTTCAAATATTAAAGATGGCTCCATCAGAAGTTTTTCAACTAGTCTAGGGTTCTCTAGAGGTTCACTAGCGATCAATTCCACCTCTGCCTCCGGTTTCTGGAGAGCTATCACGGTTGGCGGGTGATGCACTGTCGATGGTTCTTCATTTACTAGTGGTTTGTCACTGACCGATTCAACTACTGGTGCTTCATCTACCGCTGCTGTGCCAACCAAAAGTTGGTCTACTGGGAATACCTTAACACTAGGTTGTCCTGCTGGTGGTTGATCAACAGGTGGTTTCTTGATTGGTGACTGATCAACAGGTGGTATCTCGATTGGTGACTGGCCAACAGGTGGTGCCTCTACTGGTGATCGGTCAACAGGTGGTAGCTCTACTGGTGACTGATCAACAGGTGGTGTCTCTACTAGTGGTGACTGGTCAACAGGTGGTATCTCTACAGGTGACTGGTCAACAGGTGGTAGCTCTACAGGTGACTGGTCAACAGGTGGTGCCTCTATAGATGACTGGTCAACAGGTGACTGGTCAACAGGTGGTGTCTCTACTAGTGGTGACTGGTCAACAGGTGGTATCTCTACAGGTGACTGATCAACAGGTGGTAGCTCTACAGGTGACTGGTCAACAGGTGGTGCCTCATCAAGTGACTGGTCAACAGGCGGTATCTCTACTGGTGACTGGTCAACAGGTGGTGTCTCTATAGATGACTGGTCAACAGGTGGTATATCTACTACTGGTCGCTCTAACAAGACAGGAGAACAGTTGTTAGATGTAGTAGTATCCGAGTCAACCAAACTTTCAGTGGAGCCAGAAGAACTAGCTGATGAACTGGAGGGTGGATCACAGTCTACGGAGAGAGGTTGGGTATGTGCCTCCCCCAGTTCCACTTCGTGAGTGTAAACCTTCCCTACATCTCCTACGGGAGCATACACCTCTACAATATCAATCACAGGGGGTTCCTCCATCCTAGGAGGAGAGGCAGGGGTCTCCGTCGAGGCATTAGCTGGTACTACTGGGTCATCATCACTGCTAGAATCTATAACAACAGAAAGGAAACATTTTATTTTTTAATGAATAAGAACATTTTCCAATTTTATTTTTTACAATGTTGAAATTAAAACACATTAAAATGTACATGTAGGTCAAGTCAAGATATAACATTGTATTTCACCTCAGATGGGTCGAGTTGTAACTCACCGTCAGTGTTATCCAGTGACTGTGGAGCCATAGTATGTGGTGAATGTATAGACGCCTCCACATTAGGACTATCCTCAACTGAGCTAGAATCCGATGATAGCTCAACATGTGGTTGAGTAGGTGGTTCGACTTGTGGTTCACCATGAGGTTCCTTACTTGGAGCCGAAGACAGTTCACTAAGCGATTCACTGGATGGAACCGTTACATGATCTGAACGTCCAGTGAGAAGTTGACTCTCCACAAGGCTACCACCAACTGGTTCCATGGATGGTCTGCATTCCACCTGGACCCCGGGAGAGTGAGTTGGTGAACAGTTATTGGAGGACGAAGTGGACACATCTGACGTGGAAGTGCTGCCACTCGTGGATTCTGATGGACTGTCCGTTGATGGGCTGTCAGTAATTGGCTCACCTCCAACTAGACCATCTGTGGTAGGAGCACACAACTCCCTAGGTTGTAGAGTGGCAGGGGTACCATCTGTGTGTAGGGCAACATCATATACCATGTGAGTCGGTCTCGGCGGCTCATCAACTAACACAATGAGTGGTTTCTCCAGATCTCGCTGTTCGGCAGGTTGATGTTCCATAACCGCATGAGTGGTAGCAGGAAGTGGAGATGACGTTAGCACACCAACCCCCAATATATCAGGTGAGTGCAGAGGTGAACAGTTGTTGGATGATGAACTGGTTGCATCGGTATCAGAACTTGACTCCTTTGATTCGGTTGGACCGGCCAAGTGTTGACCACGTGGCAACGTAACGTTATTTGTGTATGCGTCATCCATGTTTATCACATGGTGAGGAGAATGTGCTATGGAGGAGGCGGCGACAAGGGGAACAACTTCTGTTCCGGAGGTGGGAGACAAGAGAGGAGCGTGCTCACTAGTTGTTTCCTCATCTAAAACACAGTTACATATTACTTACTACTAGCATAAGATAATATTACACAAATATAAGGCAAATACATTGCTTATCTACTCTGTACATATATAGCCCATATAAGTATTATAAGTATGCAGTCCTGTTCCACATACATTTCAATGAGCTACTAAAGATAAGAGGGATTTCATAGAAACCTTTTAGTTATCATCTACAGTAGTTGTACAATTTGCTCAGTGTTATGACAATATTATAATTTATTACTAATAAATCACCATGGACTATTCATTTATGCTAATTAAAATCATAGTTATAGGATTACAAAACAGGCAAGAGAAGTAAATGTATAACCATAATAATAATATTTCTACATGAGGAGGAGAGGTGGTTGAATCCAGCTGGCACTTTGTAGGATGTATATAATAGTGTCAGTCTACGACCTTTTGACCTGACAATAGTGTCAAACTAACAGTATTCGTGATAAACCCCATAAATGGCCATTATTTGATAAGTAGTGTTGAATGTGGTAGTGAGCACATCCTATTCAAAACTAATGAGCTTCAGTACTAACTACTACAGGCTACTGAGATGGTAGAGATACCAGCAATAAGTTGTGTGACTAGTCACTACCCACTGATGTTTGTGTACAACCTACACAACTTACACGTACACACACATATACATGGGCAGTGTAGACTGGAACAAGTAGGCCCACTGTCACTGCAGATATTACATGTATACTGTTTAGACAGCAATAATCATGTAGGCCTATACGTACATGTATCACCTATATATTGATCAATACACACATACACACATGTAAGTATTCAACCTACCATCATCAATGGTAACAGTAAACTCCTTTGGGGATGACTCGGTTCTGCTGGGTTGGTAGGTTACATCTGGAGAGTGTGCAGATGCAGTGTCGTTCTCACCGGCTGTACTGGTAGAGTTGGTACTATGTGGACTCATACTGGCTTCATCTACATTGGTCTCCTGTTGCTGTGAATCTGGATTAGATTCATCTTGGTGGACGAGGTGTACCCCCCTCGTACCTAGTCCAGGTATTACAGCCGTAGGTACATAGTCTACAATGAATGGATAGTCATCTAATCTTATTCCAGCCTCATGAATAAGTCTAGAATTTCCCTCGACTAAAGCTAATTTCTCTTCTACATATGCAGTACTAGCCTTACTTGAATCCAGTGTCGATAAAGAGGACTGACGCCATCTTTTCTTCTGCTTGTAGTCCGACCACATGTTCAAACAACCACAACATAGCTTACAGATGAGATATATAGCTATAGGTATTCCAACGACAAGGATAACGGCTATAACAACCACCACTGTCTCTCCAGCCGTCATGACTTGAACCATGCTAGACTTGTACAAGAATAAGAAATCTGGTGAAACAGGAAGTATGTCTGTCAGTGGTTACGTCAGCTGACCAGGGGCAGGAGTTAGCCAGCTACAGCTACCATTGGATGAGTAGGGGAGTAGCTACAAGAGAGGATATAGTATCTAAAAGAGGTTTTGTTATTGTTAGATGGAGGGTGATAAAGTAATGTGATGCTACCTTTTCAAACTAAACAATTCCTCGGCATCCATATTTGGTTGCGATAAAATAATATCACAGGTAACATAAATGACAAGTAAACATTCTCGACTAGCATAATAAAGAAGCTACAAGCTACACAATGCACTTTATCTAACTTTACTCCTAGGCCATGACACGTCAGTCTACATGTATATTACAAGGTACATGTATATTGCTATGGCCATAGTGAAGTATAATACATGTATTCCTACGGGCTGTGGTTTATGAAGGCAATCCTATTATAATTTATGACTCATGATAGATAAAAAAAGTATGCAGTTGACCACAGCTCGACAGCTATTAACTTTACGCTGTATGCAAATGGGTTTATATTAACGCCTACTGAATCTAGAACTATGTGATAACGGATAACCTGTGTGCAAATGAAACTAAACTGAAGTTAAGGAATTAATTTCAGTATGTAGATCAAACAGTGGTAGGAAGGTGGTTTGTTGGAGGGAGTTATCTGCCCAATAAAAGCAAATAATGGGGGGGGGGGGGGGTAATGGCAATATAACCTAAACTCTACTTATAATACCCCAGGAACAGTTGTATAGCACTACTCAAAGATTCAGTAAATAAAGGAGATTGTTCCAGTATCGGTTCTGGCTAATGACGAGGGGTTTCGCGAACAAAAATCAACATGGAATTTCCAATGAACTGAAGAGCCAGGTAGTCTGACTGGAATCTAATAAAAGCTGTACACTAATTCTAAATTTACTAATTACATAGTTTTTACAAGATTAGTGGTTGAGATTATCACCAATTAATCATCAGATGATGTTTAGTGATGAAATGAATCAATAATGAGAGAGCTACTAGTGGGAGCTAACATTGCCAGACTACAGTCTATATACAATGTAGCTGTTGCAGGCAAATGGTAGTCAATAACTAACTGTGTTACACCTGATTTAGTGTCCCAGCGTAATTTATGAAACCTCTGAATTCCCGTATTCACCTACATGAATCAGCTATGCATATGCATATCCTATTTAAAAACCCCAACATCACTTTCGGAAGGGAAACAATAGTGGTTATAAATATTGCAATGCAATTTGTGAATTTATTATTTTCCATGATGGCTACAAAAACGGGAAAGTTTGACAGAAAAAATTGTAGTAATTCAGCTCTGAATAGATTGCCACATGAAAAATATGTGGTATAAATGTCTGAGAATAGAGCAAGAGATCGTTGCCTGGGAAATATTTCCCCAGACTAAATGTAGCTGTAAATCAATGTAGCAACTAATGCTATGCACAGATCATCATCAGAGACCAACTAATTAGTGTACTACATTTATTTATTTAGGCAAGGTTCAAAGTCTACTAATCCTAATAAATCCTACATTGACTGAATGCCTACAAATAATAATTATATAAGTAATTAAAAATATTTGATGAAACTTGGTTAGTGACAAGGTGGTGATGTGCTGCAGTGTCAAGCATACTGGAGCCTACCAGTCACCCAACTGTCATGTTTTGGCATGTTTCTGGTTCCACATTATAAACAAATCAAAACAAAATGCTGTATTTACAGCATGTTCAGTGGAGGGTCTTTGTCTACTCAGTGTTTGTGAAAAGTCACAATTAGATGTAAGCTGGGAGCAATAGAATTTATATGTGTATATATTAGGTTGTATTAATTGGGAAATGATGATGGGCAGACCTACTTGTACATGTCACAAGATCACATGTCTTAGAAAGATATGCAAAGAGGCTGCTTCGACTAGCCAAGAATCATACGCCATGTAATTAATCCATACGAAGGACTAATTTTCCATGTATTATCAACTTCCATATGCATAAATGTGGTTAGTAGTTAGTCATTGATTGCTATTAATCACACAAGATGGAGACAAAAATTTACACTCTGCTGTCTGTTAGTTTGGCCTTGACCTACATGTGAAAGTTAAGAGTGTCGGTTTCAGATACTATACTGTCTAAACCTATTTATGTAGCTTATTTACTTCATTGTGTAACCTGATAAGCGAATCACATGTGCAAGGATTATCTACTGTATATTCTACTCAACTCATACACTTGTTAGTAGCACTAATATGACTAGAACTAGAAAACCGAGTAAAGGTTTGCTTTTCATCTACCTAAAGCTGGATTTACTACAAATACCACCAAAATAGATAAATACTTAATGTTAGTGAACACTTGCTTGCAGTATGCAGATTCAAAGGCTACTTAGGGAGGCATTTCCGTTGTTGACAACTTAGATTATTGCTAAAATGACACAAATCTTTAGAAAATAATGCCTACTTAGTTTATTGATCACAGAGTTTGGTATACATCTAGTATGATTTGAAGGTAAATGGCAGTACACACTTTCCACGTAACCTTGTCTAAACAAAGTATTATTAAAAGTTACTTTACCAAATGCCTGATACAAGCCAACAGTAGTTATGATACTACAAACAATAAGAGGCTAGTAGCACTCTCACACTAGGCCCATTATTATATACATCTCGTAAGCAAAGACAAACAAAAGCTTCCTTTGTTGTTGAGTGGTACAAGATGCAAACTAGTGTTATTACACGTAATACACAACATCACACCAACCCAATGCTAAAGGTTTTCTGGGACAAGGCATTTGTGATTGCTAAATCAGTAACTAGTTCTGCCCTTATAAACATATATTGGATGAAGAAAAGCCAATGGGAATTTTAAAGTAGTTGCAACCCACAAAAGTCAGGTAACTGGACGGATTTTCAGATGCTTAATGGCTACAGCCCAAGTCATAAATCCGTCTAAGGAAAACAGAGCACGGGTCCACCATAATGCAACGCAGCTTGAGAATCAGTCAGAGTATGTAGATATTATTATATTACATAAGCCAATGTTGAGACTGCTATTATACAAGTTCTAGAACTAAATTCAAGATATGGCTTAATACTTACGGCAATGTAGAACTAGCAAACAGGATGAACAAGCTAGTATACTATTGAAGACTGTAATGAGAGATCTGTGTACCTACGATACTGCAACTCACTTGAAGAGTAGAGACAGTGCAAGCTAACCAGTCCCAGCTAAATGCTGGAAAGTGAATAGACAGACTGTGCCAACAGAAATTATTAATGATTGGCCAACTGAATTTGACATGGTACCAATGAAAACACAAGGATGTTGATGTTGAAGTCAAGTCAGTAGACCGTGAAAAGAAATGTTCACAATCCTCAGCTACACTCAACATAGACAAAGCTATGACCTTACAGTTTCAGATTAGCCGATAACTTTACCGTGATAGTAATTCAACTTACAGTAAAGCATAATTTGTTATCTTGAGACCAATGTAGTATTGACATTAATAGCCCTTGTATTTAACTCCCCTGAAATGAGGTTTAACGAAAATTACTAGGAAGGTGTTTACAACTATGAACATGTGAAACAGAGAGATCACAATGGTGATGAAATAGATTTTGGACATGGAACTGTGAATACGTAGATTTTACACCCAATGAGCAACTTATTTGGTATTACGACCAATAAATAGTGAGGTGAACAGCCACCTATTGACTCTCTTCCTACAAGAAGACTGACTAAGTAAAAGTATTGCATAGTATTTAGTAGCCATTCTATACAAATTACATGAATAGCTGTTAATTCTGTCTGCTATGAAAGCTTGATTGTGCTACTTCTTGTATCACTACCAGAGGGCCGATCCTTGTGTTTTAGAATTGTCAGATGGCTACACAAGATCCTGTGCAAAGAAGAGGCTCACTCTGCCCTATGTCAGTCGTATGATGCGCTAGTGACCCAGTCAAAACCAACTGTCTAGACAAGGGCAAAATCAAGGGGAGTTCCATAGACTGACTGTCCGAGCAAGTGGAAATACCTTCCACAACAGTTTCCATCCCGTACCATACGGGAACTCAGGAGTAGTGACCACACAAAAGATCCAAACAGTCAGATATGCATATCCGCCTAGTAAAATCATCTGGATAGATAGATACATACAAACCAGGTATACACTCTCACCAGCCACTCTGCCCCTAAATGGCCAGCACAGGCTCCCTACTGGAACAAAGTATTCTACCTTGCTAACCACTGTCCAACAATCACAATGAAGCACGCCCCTTTTGTCCCTCTCCTAGGCGGTCTAGCGCATTGCAGACATTGATGTAAGTTCAGTTGATGATGTAGAGTTGTCACATGATAATCATAAGATAAGCATTAATTTATATAACTAATTAAAATAAAAATTAATATTAAATTTAATAATTATAATATATATATATTATTACTATATATATAAAATTATATATAATATATATATATATATATATATATCATTAATTTAATGACAATATGAATATCAAGGAGTAAGAAGAGATTAGACTTTTATTTATTTATTTATCATCATTATAATAAATTATAATTACTCTTCTTACTCCTTGATAACATTAAATGTACATTAACATTTAATATTATTATTATATTCATATAGTATAGGTCATTACATAGGTCTAGGAGGCCTAGGATATAACAACAATTACAATAACAATTTAATGTTTATGAATGTTATGTAAACATACAAAATAAGTAGGGAGAGTGATAGTTTAGTTATTCCATGTAGCACTCATTGCAAACAAAAATACACTTACAGCCTACAGGGCAACAACTTTCTTGTATGTCTGCGCCGTGTGATTTTAGTAACTAATTACTCTTGATAGAACCATGGGAAAGTTTGAAATTCTCTCCCACATGCCAGTACATTACCTCTCGGCGAAATGCTCCTTTTTAAACATTCTCACAACGAAGAGGAAGTGAACACCTCAGTGCAATCTATAACCACGGAACCAATATAATAAGAATGCGTCTAGGGGTTTGCATGAAAGCCCGATAATCTACATAGCCATAAGTTCATCTATGGCGCATTTTTTGGAAATTTTTGTTTAGATACTTGGATTTTTAGAAAAAAAAGATTTATTTTCAATTATCAGTATTTTGAATAAATCTCACGATGTGTAGCCAGGAAATAGCAATTTGTTTGATGCCATAGTGAAACAAAGTAGGTTGGTAAAAATATAACGTTTTCATACGATACTTTAAACTTTATCTGAGATAGTCCTGATTAGACTTCTAAATCTTAATCTATTTATTTTATAACATTAATAAAATATATTATATTTACATGTATTTATTATTTATTATTATAATTATTAAAATTATGATAAATTATAATTATTAATATTTTTGCTTCAAGTCAGACCTACTAACTATAACTATAACTTTACTAACTATTACTATTCCACTCTATCCAGAGCATATGATGATATTGTGGGTGACAGAGAGATGGTAACAATGACCACTAGAGCAGCTGCCAGAGGAGAGCCAACCTCAATATCAGCCAAAAAATGCATATACCACTCTAGTTTCCTGCCACGAACAATTCGTGAGATAAGATGAGACACCAACTTCCAATCCTAAACAGTGATATACTGTAAATATTGCAGACCCCCTAGTCCAAAAATAGTTAAAACTAGAGGCTCCCTTATAGATTTACATGAAATTGCTGGCGGAGTCCTACCTCATCTGAGGTAATTCTGAGGTAATAAGATTAAAATAAGTATAATATTTATATTATATTCATGCCATGAATACAGCTAAATACAATTTATAAGGTAATTTTATATGAACATTTCAAATTTGTTACTAAATATAAAAAATACAACATGCAAACACATTTTTAGAGCAGCTTTTAAAAACATCCACCGTCCAATCAAAAGTGGATTATTCTGCAGGAGATGGCAATTAGAAACCTCCTTTCACATTTCCAACAATTAGTGTAAACCTGTGCATAAAAAGAATATAAAAATTAATAATTACTGTTTTAAGATAAGATAAACAATAGGTTTTATTATCCAATCACTGTGCACAATTTTGCTTCGGCTACGAGCATTGTTATTGGACATGTCGAAGAGGTTTCTAATTGTCATCTACTGCAGAATATCACTGTGATGTCAGAGTGTATATTTTCCAAAAAACACTGCCCTAAAAACGTGTTTGCAGGTTGTATCTTTTATTTTTAGGGACAAATCTGAAAGGTTCATATCAAATTACCTTATAAATTATATTTACCTTTATCCGTGACATGGATAGCTTCCTCCCTCGAACTGTGAGGGGTCTGAGACTTAGTCTCAGACTAGTAAGTATAGGGTCAATGAGCATTAAACAATAAACAGCGATTGCTGTGACTATCGCTATGACTCACTTACTGACAAACCCCTGACCAAAGAGGCACTCCCCGATTTTGAGTGTAGGCCTATCCAGTGTCCACTGTCACACAGGTTTCTTACCAAAAACTATCAGAGACACCAGAGGAAACACAGACTAGCAAACAGAACATGGCACGAAGCTGTAAACAAAAGTTGGTAGTTCAACATCCTGTAAAGGGGGACACCACAATACCAAAAAGTACCAACAAACAGCAGATTGCTGTAACCCCTGTAGCCAAGTAAAATCGCACACTGTTACCCAAATGAGGCACTCCTTTGTACATTTAGAAGTGTTCCAGAGTGTAGCCCTACGATGACTTCAAAGTTATTCAAAGGTTCATTAGAGACAAAGCTCTCTATTGATCTGATGTATTATTTATGCGGAGTCCATTGATTATCATTATAATTATTGTAAGTTTGTTGAGTTGGGACTTAATTCAGGTGTTTGCGTTTTTTTGTCATTAAGTGTATGTAAAAATTGAAAATATTGAATATTAATATAATTAAAAGCCTTTGTTTTGTAAGCCTTGGTATTATGTGGCTCAACTTACCACCATAGGGCACCATAGACACCATAAACATATAGGATGAAGCTACAACGTTATAATCAATCTGCTTAAGTTTTGTACTAGTCTGGCTCAATCTGCACAGACTGAAACTAATACTAAATTGTAACTCTTGTTTTCTTTGCAGATTGGTTGCTTTGCCTTCAGTTTCATTGACCCGACTTCACTCTTTTCTATGAACAAATGTCGTGAGTATACTATATATTCCCTGTGCAACTTGCAATATTCAGTTAATTGAGTAAAAAGTTGGTAATTTTGAAAATCTACTGGCATACTCCATAGTCTTGAATATGGACTTGTTTCTACCTCATTTGATATTAGGCTACCAGTAGTGATAATGGCCTTGGGTCCATTTTCCAATATCGGTATAAACTAGATTTTCCTTCTGTAAGTCAGCAAGTTGAATTGAATTTGCTCAAAGTAATAATTATGCTAATATTGTAAATTTCCAGTGAGGAGGTCTTTAACAACCTCTACAAGCAGGTAGTCATACTTGCTGAAAAAAGATCTACCATACCCGGAGAGGTAATAAAAGCATTAAAGGAAAAGTATAAGTTGGATTTTAAAATATTGGTAAGTATGAGGCCTTATTTATAAGACAATTCTAACAAGAACCTCGTGCTTATGTTTGTCCATGATCAAGTGGTGCATGTAGACACGTACATGTACGGTGTACAAAGGTTTTGGTTATGTTCTAAAAATATTATCTTGCATAACTAGTCTCCTTTGATCATTCACTTGGATTTAAATTTCTTATTAATTGGGAGTATCTCTCTCTATTCAGGGTAAGCAAATTATAGTCTATATACATGTAGGAATAGGTTGGATCTTGTCCTTTGAAATGGTTTACTTTGCCTTGAAATCAAAATAATTCCAAATTATTATCAAAGAACATACAATCACTTGTGAAAATCTATAATTTTTGATCTTTGAAATTGTTTATCCAAATTTATGGGAAGACAACTCCAGATCGAGGAGCCGGTGCCCTTCATATCATTATGGAATTTAATTATATTAAATGTGTCATCTCTAAGGGCAACATAAAAATATAGGCTACTACATTATTATAGTGTAACGCTCACTATGGAACTTATGAAGGAGTAGACAACTCTGAACAAACTGTTAAGATCTTTCAGAACTTGGATAAACTGAAGCAGCAAGTGGCCCAAGAGCCTAAGTCAGTAACAACACCCAAGGTTTGTTGTATATCTCTGCATCAGTAATTTGGTTAGTGGCAATTTTGCTTTCGATAAACATAACTTCTGATTGGGTCGACTTTGTGATAGACCTTGGCTATAAGTAACTATCCAAAAGATGGTATATATTTTCTAGTGTCCTGGGGCTATATTTGCAAGTGTATATATTTTCTTCAGCTTATATGATTATACTAGCTGTACTATAATGTAAGAATGTGATTATCATCATTATAGTTATAACTGACTGATAAGGGCCACATTTTAGACAGTTAAAGATGAATTCAGTCCGCTTTACCAACAATTAACTCTTCCATTTGTGCCATCGAATCTCAAAGAACTGGAAAGATTTGCTAAAAACGTAGCTGATCAGGGGATAGAGTTGTGTCCGTTATCAAAAGAGGATTCACATCTAGAACCAGCTCAGGAAGATGATGAGGGTGACATCGTAAGTGATCAATCGTTTTTAGTAAATCCTAATGCTTGAAATATCTTTTTTAAATTTCATGTTCAGTAGCAAATAAGGGCATTCAGCTATGCTTCTGACTGACAATGTTATTATCAACTTCTGTAGACTTTGACCAGCCGGTATGAAGTGATTTTATTTATTGGCATTGTACAAAACTTTTCCCTAAAGATTTTTTATTTGATCAAAATTATGATGTAATTTATGACCGTGTTTATTCAAATATTCGTGCAGACCTCAGTTGAAATCAGAAGGCTTTGAATATTAGTGTGCATTGGAAAAGGCGAAGAGCGCATATTATTTACCAAGCTAAATACCCATGCACTTACCTTTTCAAATAATATCAAAATGGCTGTTAGACTTTCTCCGGTTGAGAATTTACATGCACATTATAGTTACAGCATAGTGTACTTGTACTTGTAATGCATGTCCTGTAGGTGATAGGTGGCCATGGTCTTTTACCAACAACATCTAGCAGTACATTCAGAAGGCGGTCATCAACTCCTTTGGTGGCCAAGACAAGTCTCCGTGCCGATAATTCAACAAGAAAGAGACAGCAAAAGGAGGTTACCACACCTCACAATAGACAAAACAAGACTAATTTAGTTACTCCTGTTAAAGTCCCCAAATCTCCTAGTAGAATTCCTACTCGATCAGCTACAAAAAAAGGAACACCACAAACACGACCAACATCAGTGGGAGGGACAAGAAGTGGCACATTGAAGAAGACTAGCCTGCAACAATCATCCACACCTTCACCGTTTCGGGTTTCAACCAAAGTGAAATCCACTCCTCCCCCATCAACTTCTGCTAAACGCAGGATATAAGCTAATCAGACGTCTGTTCCACTTATTTTTATGAACAATGAAGCTCGACACTAAAATTATTTTATTTTTTGTCACTTACATGACGTATAAACACTTGAATCTAAATTGATAGAAAATATAGTGACTGTAGTTTGTTTTTTAATTTTCTATCCTCCACATTTTAGTTTTTAATAACTTTGCAAATTTTCAGTTGATGTTGTTGGCAGAACATACTTCCATAACATTTACATTGAAAGTATGGTAGAACTCTTCATGTTAGAGGAATGTATATATTACATGTATGTTGCAGCAGCACTAAAACAGCAAGTAAAAGAATACATTAATTATATATATTGTACTATATTATATTTTATTAATAATAATAAGAATGACACATGCAATACTATTTAGAATTAGTTTCAAATCTCAACTAAATTGTTAAAAAATAATCTTCATACTATTTTATAACAAGTGGTTTTGTTATAATTTCAGGTACCAGATACACAGCAAATGTGTATATTTATGTGTAAAATGTGATGGCAATAGAGTATAATACTCATAGTAATTAGTATTGTAATTAATAATGTAATTTGTAAAGCAATTCTGCATTTATAGCACCAAAACGGTGCTGCAAATAGAGCTAATGGCACTACACACTAACAACTAAGTTGCCATTGGTCAAATATACAGAATATGTTTAACTACTAGAATATTTATAAAAATTTACAAGCCTGGTAGATATTGTAAAATTAAATTAATGTTATATTAATATTTTGTGAGCAACATGAAATATATGATTAGCCGCCAATGAGAGATACAATTGATATTACCAAGCATACATGAAATGGAAAGATGGTGCTCCATTGGCCACAATGATATCCATATTCTCATATCATCAGCTTAGGGTCGATGTTACAGGGTCAAGGTTAGCTGCTGACAGGATACAATGGATATGATCATGGCTCAGGGGGTTAAAGGGTCTGTCTGTATCGTGTATAAAGTTCATGGTATATCTACATCACTAGTTACTGTGTGGTTATGTACCTTCTCATGGCTGCTGTTTCAACAGTTTAGCTGCAAGTTGCTTAAAGGATGATTTAGTCTTCCTCTTGTCTGAAGTAAACGATAATAATACATCATGTGTAACCTTAGTCAGTTGTGCTGCACGCATGATAGGTAGTAGTTGGTTAAATCAACCACATGAATAAAGCTATCATGTCATGCAGATACCGCTCCAATTACCAATTTTTGTGAACAGAAACCATGAACTTTCAGTAGGCCTGTAGCCTTTTAAACAGAGGACAGAGCGAGACCGTCTTTCAAGTCCCAGTAGCTGTCTGCGGTTCTCCAAGAAATTGTGAGACCAAATGGTTGTAAGATTTATGATTTAAATTAAATTAAAAAAGTGATGCAATGATAGAACAACCTACTTATTAATGAGGGGGACTTTTGTTGCATTAGAAGAATCCGGATTTTTCATTATTTGAAAAAGAGCCCTGGATCCCGATTTCCTCCTCGCCCTGGATGGCTCCGCTGATGCCTCCGAGAGAAATGCCGAGTCCGGCGTTACCTATAGAACACAGTAGTTGTAAAATTCTTGAATGTATGCAAACAAACAAACCAATTGATTGAAACGCGTCATTGGGCTAGAAAGTGTTCACACAGCTTAGAGTAAGGGCAAAGAAGACTAATTGTATTGTCATCCAAAACACCCCATGCTCGGTGCAACCAGAAGATAGTAGGAAGAGTGAGTATAATAGATGGGTAGATGCAATCAGCAAACTCAACCACTGTGACCAGCATTGTGTAAAAGGTGTGTGGTATCCGAGCTATGATCTACATGTCTGTAACAGCATATTACCATGCTTCTAATTTATAAAATATATCATAATATTACTATTATATTAGATTTTATTTTGAGCAGGTGGGTAAATATTTAAAGTGCACAAGTGATGGAAGAATGTTGTCTTCTGAACTACATACTCCTGTAAAACAATATATCAATACAACTTAGTTGTGGACAGACAATTCCAGGACACTATGACAGTAGACAGTAACAAAATCATACATAGAACAAGATTAAAGATGCACAGTTAGACAGGTCATAATAAAGGCCAGTACAATATACTGGGGTATTATTGCCACAGTATGAAAACAGTATAACATAGTTTACATAACATAGTTTACATTGGTTCCCCCAGATGGCTGCTGCTAGTTGAAGCATAAAGGCATTCTGGGATAGGGAAAGGGGTGAACATGGGGACAAATTATCCGACCTTGTGGTTGATATTAGTAGAAGTTACAGTTATTTGATTCATGTAAATAGAGAGCTTATTGAGCTGTGAGAGCACTACAAAACTACATGTACATTGTCATGGTTTATCAAACACATTCTGAATGTGCGACAACTCCAAAGCACCACCAATATAAAAAATTGATAATTATCACATGACGTGCGTGTCACATGACTATTAATATGAGATAAAACAAGCATAATACTCATGTATGGAGTTGTCACACATTGACAGCGTGTAATGAAGGACAGATAGAGAGTAAGAAATGAAACCAAATAATTAGTCAAACATATTTAATGATTATCAAATCACCTTGAGTCGCTTGTGAATCCTAGAGAAAGAAATGAACATAAGGGTGTCAGAAGAAAGTTTGATCCAATGCAGTGCTCATTATAATAAGCTATCTAGTCCAATAATCACCATGACAATTATCACTAATCATATCTACTTAGCAAAATATAATGGCTGACAAATGAAAATCAGCTTAGCCATTGGTGAAGCAGCGTTAATGTTCGCATACAACAACATGATATGCGAAAACGCTTGAACAAACAAGTGCCAGGCAAAAAGCAGTTAAACAAGACAAATGTTTTATTACAAACAGAGTTAAAATTGCAGTAAATTACATACTAGATTTTTATTTGGAGTTGTTGTACATGGAATAATTCTCAAACTTTTGCAAAAATGTGCGCAGAGGCAAAATAGAATAAAAAAACCATTTAGAATTTCGATGGTAAGGCTTTTGGTGTGTGTATTGATGACATATTTACATGTATATGTATATTGATATATTAGACGCAGTCACAACTGCTACTCCAAGAAGAAATGGGTAGGCCTATGTTAGTTCTAGGCTGTGGTGGGTTAATTGTCATTGCTGCTTAATCTACAAGCTAAGCTACATATATATCATCTACTGAAACTGCAAGAAGTACAAGCAGTTTTTACAGCCACCTCACGGTAATTCTTGAAGGATGAATTAGACATGTAAAACTTACCAAATCTGCTTCAACTTGAGGTGGGGCAGATTCCAGCTCAGCTGACGCTGAGACACTAATAGTAGGCTCGTCAAAGTCAGCTTCAACTTGAGGTGGGGCAGACTCCAGCTCAGCTGATGCTGAGACACTAATAGTAGGCTCGTCAAAGTTAGCATCAGCATCGAGAGATGCCAAGTCCTTCAAATCCGCGGCCACATCTGCTAGAGCGGCGGAGAATTGTGCTCTGCGGGCTGAAGGAAAAAGGTTTCAGATATACATAGATGACAACGTGCATATGCAATTTATTTCACAACCATATATTAGGTAAGCATGGTGAAGGTACAAATGCATGTCTCAATGAATAAGACAATGTGATACATCAAACTAAAGGCCTAGACAGGTCAAGTCGGTTAGGCAGGCGATTTTTTAAAGTTGAACTCTGTGTGATTTAGCTTCAAGGTAAAATTAAAAATCTATACTATTCTAAGGCTGTGTATGCAATGTAAGCATAATACTTAAAAGGACAAGCTAAATTGTGAAAGGAAACTTGCCGCTCCTCTCAGATGTGTAATGGACACAATGTAACATATGATATAACATTGCATTTAGCTGAAATACCGTGGTAAACTACAACCACGATAAGATAAAACAACACATGGGGTAAAATGTACTTGTAGTACAGAACTGTAGTTGGCTGTACCAGTATATTACATCTAAAAGTATCGCTGTTCATGCAGAAATAATAAATAATGGCAATACTACTATTTGCCAGCATCAAGATGGGATAGGTAGAGGTTAAACACAGTAAGGGTGATACAAATTGGTTTTACAAATTCTAAGGTTATATATTGTATTCCCTAAATTTGTGAGCAAATGGAGCACTTACAATATAACAGCCTAAGTTAGAGAACAAACTATAATGGATCTATAAAACACTCCAGCTAGCAGCGGCGACAAATACAGCTACAAAAACTAAATATTCAGTTAATCATAATTAGTAGAGAGAGCAACAGAGAGAAAGACAATGTTGTGACTTGTTAAACACAGTTAGAGCGGCTACAGAACTAAATAAGTAAGCATTAGAAAGTAGACACTTGAAGCGACAAAGCAGCTTGGTAACCATTACAGCAAGACAACGAACCTTCCACCTCGGGACCTAAATGTGTTTTATTATGTGTAATTGGTTCCATATCACTGAACTCGTCGTCTTCGTCCGTCCAGTTGGATAGCGTTTGTAATTCCAACAAATCGGAAACATTTGAGGCTAGCCTGTCTTGGAAACTTGGGATTTTATTTTCAGGGACTGAAAAATGATCAACCATCACCGGTTTACAGGCGGACATGAACAACATAATTATTAACTAGAAGATGAACGTATTATTCCTAGTGGGTAGACAAAGGGTCATAGGTAATACGACAGGTATAACAGAAAAAGAAGTCGGTTACTATTCTTACAACTACAGTGCCAACAATTAAAATTTGAAGCTATCTACTTTTTTGTTTTAGGAATAGTTTGAATATTGTACTTAGAAAAAGGTATTGTGACACCATAAAAATCGGTGAGCTTTCTATGACATAAGCTGAACAATCCAAAGATGGTGATTTTAAAAGCTCTATGCAGCTTAATAAATCTCTATAATTGACAGGAAAACTCGACCAATCACAGCTGTTAACCATTTTTTACTCTTCCAAGACTTTGAAGATGATCCTATAAGCCCTTGCAGCTGAGAAGAATGCCAACAAAGAGAATAGTGCTAAACAAAAACATTCATATTACTACAGCAACCTAAATGCCTCATGGGATATGGGGGAGCTGTAGGCAATTCTATCAACACTGACCATACTAAGGTTATACTATCTCACCAGAAACAGATACGTAACAGTACTCATTGGATCTATAAGCACCATAGAGAAACAACATTTGGAAGATTGTTACTACACAAGTGAAGAAGACATCGTGCAATTACCTTCAGGATCAGCTGCAGCTGTAGCAGTGCCTTCAACAGATGGTATTGATACTTCTGCTGCTGCATCCACGTCTATCCCAGGTGTGCTTGTTGGTAATCTGCAACACGAGTAGAATTATGCTGCCCCAAATTCATGTAGATTCTTGTTGTCACAAGTAATTAATTAATTACTCATGTTTTAACCTTGGACAAACACAGAATGGCGCACTATTATGGCCTGGAGTCTGTGAAGGACCTTCGCATGGAAAATTAGCAATTCTCGTAGGCTGTGCCGATGTCTGCAATGGTATGGCCACAAACAGCTTGCAGTGGGTGTTAACAATTGAACATAAAAATAAGTGCACTTACTCTGGTTCATCAGGTAAATCAGTTAGGGCAGACAAATCCGCATCTACACCTGCAGATAGATTAGTTGGAATGGATACATCTGGTGCCGTTAAATCCAGAGTTGCAGCAGGTGTATCTATGCTAGGGTCAGATATATCTAATGAAGGTGCACTGATATCACCTGCAGGTACTTGAGTGTCTATGTGAGGACTAGGAGTAGTATCTAGATCAGCTTCCACATCAACAGATGGAAGTGATACACTAGGAATGTTTATTGATGTGTCATGTTCAGGTTCATCTTTATCGGATTTACTTAAGAAGCTAGGAAGTTCAAAACCTGTAAGAATAAGATCATTGAGCACCAGCATTAAAAATTGAATACAGTGTAGCAAGAATATTTCGATTGCCAAGCTCGAAGGATGGCAAAGCAAACACTTATCTGAATTATAAGTTATAAAGATGAAAAAAGAAATTAATCCACAAATTAAATTGACCATCGTTTGTTTAAAACCTACTTTATTGAGCAAAAGGCAATATATTTCTACCTTTTATAAATTACAAACATAATTGAACAGTGGCTGAGATATTTGGTTATGATTTCTATTATACGGTGCAAAGTATAATGCAAGAGACGCCTTAACCACTGAAATGGCAAGAAATGATAAGTAATAAAAATGATCAGCTACAAAGAATTCATAAGAGGGAGTGAGGGAAGACATGTTAAGCTAGCCCTCGGCTAGGGTTTAACAATACATTACATCAATCAGCCTATTTGAAAAGGTTTGAAGAAAGATAGCATGTAAATTTACCAAATAGTCCTCTCTTCTTCTTCTTCTTCTTCTTCTTTTTATCTTTCTTCTCTTTGTGTTCGTCATCTGAAGATGAACTACTACTAGATGATGAGCTACTACTTGAAGATGAACTACTACTACTCGAAGATGACCCAGATCTTGATCTACTGCCGGCTCCAAATGTGGGCAACTTTACACCAAACCTGTCAAACAAGTTGACTCTATGTACTCTAATACATGAGAGAGACCACACACTTACCGCAAGACTAATGAAATTATTTAGAGACAGTTTGAAACCTTACCCGCCACTTGGTAGATCAACATCTGCTGACGGGGCTTTAACATCGACTGAAGGGTCAACATCTACTGACGGAAGATCCACATCACCTCCCAGACCTATTCCACCAGAAATCCCTCCACTTGGTAGATCAATATCTGCTGACGGTGCTTTAACATCGACTGAAGGATCAACATCAACTGATGAAAGATCTACATCGCCTCCAAACCCTATTCCACCAGAGATACCTCCACTTGGTAGATCAAAATCTGCTGACGGTGCTTTAACATCGACTGAAGGGTCAACATCTATTGATGGAAGATCTACATCACCACCAAGTCCTATTCCACCAGAAATACTTCCACTTGGTAGATCAATATCTGCTGACGGTGCTTTAATATCGACTGAAGGGTCAGCATCTACTGATGGAAGATCTACATCACCACCAAGTCCTATACCACCAGAGAGACCCCCACTTGGCAGATCAATATCTGGCTTCCCTATATCGACGTTTGGTCCTTTCACATCTACATCGGCCTTAGGTACTTTAACTTCTGGCTTATCTTTGCCTCCGAACTTGGGAAGCTTGATACCTGTAATAAGTTTAAAGAATGCCGGGTGAATTTAAGAATGAAACTCTTCGAAAATAAAGGAAATTGATTGGGCTTGTTTATATAGTAACAGTTCGGACAAACTTACCAAATCCACCTTTCTTCTTTTTCTTATCTTTCTTTTCATCATCACTAGAACTTGAAGAAGAAGAACTACTACCACTTCTGGATCGGGATCCCAACTTCAGCCCTCCACCAAATCTGGAAAAGAGCAGTCCCCACATGATTAATTTTAATATATCCAAAGCGAATTATTCAAAAAAGCAATGCCTTCATGCACATGAAACACTAATAAATAACTTCTAAACTAATAACTTCAAAAGGCACAAATTATAACCAAAATATTTTCTAGCATAAGTTGGCATCAATATGGCAACGATGTTAGAGCTTACCCAACGCTTGGTAGGTCAATATCTGCAGATGGTGCCTTGATATCGACTGAAGGGTCTGCATCCGCTCCAAGTCCTATTCCACCAGAAATACCTCCACTTGGTAGATCAATATCTGCGGACGGTGCTTTAACATCAACCGAAGGGTCCACATCTATGGATGGAAGATCTACATCGCCTCCAAGTCCTATTCCACCAGAAAGACCTCCACTTGGTAGATCAATATCTGCTGATGGTGCTTTAACATCGACTGAAGGGTCAACATCTACGGATGGAAGATCTAAATCGCCTCCAAGTCCTATTCCACCAGAAAGACCTCCACTTGGCAGATCAATATCTGCGGACGGTGCTTTAACATCAACCGAAGGGTCCACATCTACGGATGGAAGATCTACATCGCCTCCAAGTCCTATTCCACCAGAAAGACCTCCACTTGGTAGATCAATATCTGCTGATGGTGCTTTAACATCAACCGAAGGGTCCACATCTACGGATGGAAGATCTACATCGCCTCCAAGTCCTATTCCACCAGAAAGACCTGCACTTGGTAGATCAATATCTGCTGATGGTGCTTTAACATCGACTGAAGGGTCAACATCTACCGATGGAAGATCTACATCACCACCAAGTCCTATTCCACCAGAAATACCTCCACTTGGTAGATCGATGTCTGCTGACGGTGCTTTAACATCGACTGAAGGGTCAACATCTACTGATGGAAGATCTACATCACCCCCGAGTCCTATACCACCAGAAAGACCCCCACTTGGCAGATCAATATCTGGCTTCCCTATATCGACATTTGGTCCTTTCACATCAACATCGGCCTTAGGTACCTTAACTTCTGGCTTATCTTTGCCACCAAACTTGGGAAACTTGATACCTGTAATAAGTTGAGAGTGCCGCATGAAAGTAAGAGTGAAATTGTTTGGAAATAAAGGAAATTGATTGGGCTTGTTTATATAGTAACAGTTCGGACAAACTTACCAAATCCACCTTTCTTCTTTCTCTTATCTTTCTTTTCATCATCACTAGAACTTGAAGAAGAAGAACTACTACCACTTCTGGATCGGGATCCCAACTTCAGCCCTCCACCAAAACTGGAAAAGAGCAGTTCCCACATGATTAATTTTGATCTATTCAAAACGAATTATTCAAAAAAGCAATGCCTTCACGCACATGAAACACTACAATCATGATTTGTAATAAATAACTTCTAAGCTAATAACTTCAAAAGGCACAAAATAATAACCAAAAGTTTTTTGGCATCAATATGGCAATGGTGTTGAGGCTTACCCAACGCTCGGTAGGTCAATATCTGCTGATGGTGCTTTGATGTCAACTGAAGCGTCAACATCTACTGATGGAAGATCCACATCACCTCCAAGTCCTATTCCACCAGAAATACCTCCGCTTGGTAGATCAATACCTGCTGATGGTGCTTTAACATCAACCGAAGGGTCAACATCTACTGATGGAAGATCTACATCACCTCCAAGTCCTATTCCACCAGAAATACCTCCACTTGGTAGATCAATATCTGCTGATGGCGCTTTAACATCAACTGAAGGGTCAACATCTACTGATGGAAGATCTACATCACCTCCAAGTCCTATTCCACCAGAAATACCTCCACTTGGTAGATCAATATCTGCTGATGGCGCTTTAACATCAACTGAAGGGTCAACATCTACTGATGGAAGATCTACATCACCTCCAAGTCCTATTCCACCAGAAAGACCTGCACTTGGGAGATCAATATCTGGCTTCCCGATATCCACATTTGGTCCTTTCACATCTACATCGGCCTTAGGTACCTTAACTTCTGGCTTATCTTTGCCACCAAACTTGGGAAGCTTGATACCTGTAATAAGTTGAGAGTGCCGCATGAAAGTAAGAATGAAATTGTTTGGAAATAAAGAAAATTGATTGAGCTTGTTCATATACAACGTAGTGACAGTCAGGACACAACTTACCAAATCCACCTTTCTTCTTCTTATCTTTCTTTTCATCATCACTAGAACTTGAAGATGAAGAGCTACTAGAAGAACTACTACCACTTCTGGATCGGGATCCCAACTTCAATCCTCCACCAAGACTGGAAAAGAGCAGTTCCCACATGATTAATTTCGATATATTGATGAGAGCTGCTGAGAGCTCAAAACCCAAGTGAATTATTGAAACAAGCAATGCTTTCACACACGGGAAAAACTAATAAAGAACTTCTATACTAAACACTTCAAAAGGCGCAGATCATAACCAAAAATATTTTCTAACCTAACTTGTTATCAATATGGCAAAGGTGCCAGAACTCACCCAACGCTTGGTAGATCAATATCTGCTGACGGTGCTTTAACATCAACTGAAGGATCAACATCTACTGACGGAAGATCCACATCACCTCCCAGTCCTATTCCACCAGAAATCCCTCCACCTGGTAAATCAATATCTGCTGATGGTGCTTTAACATCAACTGAAGGGTCAACATCTATGGATGGAACACCGACATTACCTCCAAGTCCCAATCCACCAGAAATACCTCCACTTGGTAGATCAATATCTGCTGATGGTGCTTTAACATCAATTGAAGGGTCAACATCTACAGATGGAAGATCTACATCGCCTCCAAGTCCTATTCCACCAGAAATACCTCCACTTGGTAGATCAATATCTGCTGACGGTGCCTTAACATTAGCTGAAGGGTCAACATCTACTGATGGAAGATCTAAATCACCTCCAAGTGCTATTCCACCAGAAATACTTCCACTTGGCAGATCAATATCTGGCTTCCCGATATCAACATTTGGTCCTTTCACATCAACATCGGCCTTAGGTACCTTAACCTTTGTCTTACCTTTGCCACCGAACTTGGGAAGCTTAATACCTGTAAAAAGTTAGCAGAATTCCACGTGAATTTAAGAACAAAACTGTTTGGAATCACCAAAAATTGATTGGGCCTGTTTTTATAGTAACAGTCACGACAAACTTACCAAATCCACCTTTCTTCTTTTTCTTATCTTTCTTTTCATCATCACTAGAACTTGAGGATGAAGAGCTACTAGAAGAACTGCTACCACTTCTGGATCGGGATCCCAACTTCAGCCCTCCACCAAGACTGGAATAGAACGGTTCCAACATGATTAATTTTGATATATTTATCGTGCTGATGAGAGATCAAAACTCAAAAGTGAATTATTCGAATAAGCAATGCCTTCACGCACAGGAAACACTAATAAAGAACTTCTAAACTAAACACTTCAAAAGGCACAAATTATAACCAAAATATTTTCTAGCATAAGTTGGCATCAATATGGCAACGATGTTAGAGCTTACCCAACGCTTGGTAGGTCAATATCTGCAGATGGTGCCTTGATATCGACTGAAGGGTCTGCATCCGCTCCAAGTCCTATTCCACCAGAAATACCTCCACTTGGTAGATCAATATCTGATGATGGTGCTTTAACATCAATTGAAGGGTCAACATCTACTGACGGAAGATCCACATCACCTCCCAGTCCTATCCCACCAGAAATACCTCCACTTGGTAGATCAATATTTGCTGATGGTGCTTTAACATCGACTGAAGGGTCAACATCTACTGATGGAAGATCTACATCACCTCCGAGTCCTACTCCACCAGAAATACTTCCACTTGGTAGATCAATATCTGGCTTCGCGATATCAACATTTGGTCCTTTCACATCAACATCGGCCTTAGGTACCTTAACCTTTGTCTTACCTTTGCCACCAAACTTGGGAAGCTTGATACCTGTAATAAGTTAAAAGAGTGCCGCGTGAATTTGAGAATAAAACTGTCCACAAATAAAGAGGCTTGATTGGGTCTGTTAATATAGTAGGCTAACAGTCTGGGCTAGCTTACCAAATCCACCTTTCTTCTTTTTCTTATCTTTCTTTTCATCATCACTAGAACTTGAAGATGAAGAGCTACTAGAAGAACTACTACCACTTCTGGATCGGGATCCCAACTTCAATCCTCCACCAATACTGCAATAATTACACGGAAATGTAATTTATTTAGGCAATGGAATCCTAATTATAGCAAAGAGGTTATAAATGCTCTCGAGTGGAAGGCCAGCTGACAGGAAATAATCTTTTACAAAGTAAATATTAATAGTGTTTAGAACGCACCCACTACTTGGTAGATCAATATCAGCTGACGGTGCTTTAACATCAACTGAAGGATCAACATCTACTGACGGAAGATCCACATCACCTCCCAGTCCTATTCCACCAGAAATCCCTCCACTTGGCAGATCAATATCTGCTGACGGGGCTTTAACATCGACTGAAGGATCAACATCTACTGACGGAAGATCTACATCACCTCCCAGTCCTATTCCACCAGAAATACCTCCACTTGGTAGATCAATATCTGCTGATGGTGCTTTAACATCAGCTGATGGAATATCTACCTCGCCACCAACTCCAGCTGAAAGACCTCCACTGGGCAAATCGGTATCAATACTCACATCTGGTGCCTTTACATCCAAATCAGCTTTAGGGGCTTTGACCTTTGTTTTTCCTTTGCCTCCAATCTTAGGCAGCTTGAACCCTATTGAAATTCGCCATTTAACAATTGAATACTCCCACTAAATTATGCAAAGAAGAATTATTAGATTATTACACCAAACAAAAAATGTGGGTATAGTTTCTGGCAGTGTTTGAAATCAGATATATTGCCTGATGACATCAAAAACTGAAAAAACCAAATTCTGTCATGCATATGTACATACATATATATTCATGGACGAATCTATGCCCCTGATATGCCAGCAAGACTATATTCCACATAGGCTTTTCTCTCAATATCATTGGTTACAATGCAATGGTTGGGTAAAAAAACGGGAGAATCTCAAATTTCAATCCGTACCGAAGGAAAACAAAGAGAAATTACGCTGTATATCTAGATACACATTGACCAATATTCATAGCATCAAAACAACATACATTGTAGATGTATATGTGAGCATATGTGATTTAAAAACGTTCAAGGTGTCATTCAAATCTAACACCAGTCTATGATAGTCATTTATCCAACACTACTACACAATGAGCATAATACTAATCCACCATTATGACTCAGTAAACAAAATGGCTTTTTGAAACACTTTAGTTATGCTGTTTCAACACTGCATATCCACACGATTTATGAGTACAGTCATTTAAAGTCAAACGGCATGAGTAATCTATTACATGCACATTGAGACTAAATCAATACGATGCAGTCATAAGCAGGCCAAGAAGCAGAAATCCAAGGTAATGATTGATAACTCACCAAAACCACTCTTTCTCTTTTTCTTCTTCTTGTCCGTCTTCTCATCATCACTAGAGCTTGAGGACGAGCTGCTGGATGAACTGCTGCCACTTCTGGATCGCGATCTTAGCTTCAATCCTCCACTGATCCTATGAATACAACAGAAAATAGTGGGGCAAGCAAAATTTATATTATGTAGTAGGAGCTTACAGTACCATTCATTACTTTAAACTTGAACTTCCATGATACACAGACACAGTTACAACACGGAGTATATACAATAGCGACATTTACCACTATTATAAACAAGACTTCTTAAATTAAATTGTGAGACAGACATACCAACATAAACTGGACAATAACACTTACCCTCCGCCAGGTAGATCAATCCCACCTTTTCCACCTGATATGTCTGCAGCCACTCCAATAGGCTTGATTGGTGATCCATCAACACCTGTTAATTCAAATGGCAGGATGTTAGTAGCTGGTTAGCCATAAGCAGCATGACTGTACATGGCCAGCAGCAGTAGGTAGCGTTTGGCATGTATCCATTAAATAGTTGTACATGTATATTGACATACCATGATCATACATACTTAAATTAGTTATTACATAATTACACATGTATATTAGTCTAAATCACATAAACATTTGCGACAATGTCATTCAGCATACAGCAGTATTAGCAGCAGCAATAACCACATGCATAGCTGTTGGACCAAAAATTGAATAAGGGGACAAAATGTCAATGCTTTGTGATAGGAAAACAAACCCACAATTACTGAACGTACCTGAATCCCAATCTGTTGATGGCAGCTTCCCTTTTCCATCTACGTTAAGCTCTGGTGACAGACTAATATCAGCTTCAGGTAAATCACCTAACAAGAAAAAACCATGAAGTTACTGATTGTCCGAAATGTCTACGCTCCAGACAAATGCAAGCCTAAAAGCCTATTTCTACAAAGCTATAACAATGTAGAGCTGGGTAATAGGGAAAAGAAAGAAGAAGCAAAGCATGTCAGAAAAATGTAATAGTGGAACATATATATAGCGGGTTTAACTGTTTAAATAATAGAAGAATCAGAAAAGCAGTGTTATTGTAACACATACCACCACCACTAGTTTTCTTAATCAGAGTGCCAGAGCGACTGGCGTTGGGAGACAAGTCAGCATCGAGTCCAATATGGCTGCCAGGAGGTAGCAAATCAATAGTACCCTCCACCGATGGCAATCTGAAACCTTTCGGCTTACCCTTAATCTCAGGACTACCAACATCTGCAGAAAGATCTAGACCAGCATCTGGACTTAGACTAGCGCCAGGAAGTGTTTCATCACCTTCCGGTCCTAACGATGGAATTACAATAGCTTTATACCAGATTGACAGGCAACAGTGCTGCTAACACAGAAGCGGACAACAACGGAGGCAGTCAAGAGAATTGGGTTTACAAGAGCGATGGGAAGGTGCAAACATTGAAGACAAGAAAACGTATTCTCAAACCAAGTACAGCTACATGTGGATATGGAACACTTGCATGTGCATTTCGCTGGCCACACAGTCACAAATTTGTCGAAGCCAGTATATTAGGGTCACATGACTTTACCACCAATAAGGATACATTCACTTGCACCCTCGTACGTTAAGCAACACCTCACCAGACTTCAACAGATCATTGTCATAATTGCATTTCAAAAAGAAACAACATACACTGTACTTATAGTCAAGGTTAACGTCAACCACTGATAACGGTATAGAAAGAGTTGAGTAGTATAATTGGAAAAGGAAGCACACCTTTAACATCAATAGTGGGTGGAGCTGATTCAAGGGTAGGTATAGCACTAGCAACAACAATTTCAGGTTCTTCTATTGATATATCTAAATCTGCACCTGCATAATAAGACATGCGCATGCATAAAGTGAACAACACACAGGTAATTGAAAACCAAAATAAGTCATACGACAAAGGGAAGCTAATTGACAAGCATATAGGAAATAACACAGATCGTTGGCACAAACAACCACTTTAGACAAACTATATGGAAGAAATTTGGAGCAACAACCAACAATTGTCTGATACACAGGCAATAAATTCATTGCCTTACCTTTGAGCCCAGCATCCAGTTGTGGCCCAGATAAATCAGCTTTAGCTTTGCTCTTACCCTTGAGGCTTGGGAATTTAACCTTGGGGAGCTTAAAACCACCTTTGGTCTTCAACTTGGGGCTATCGATATCAACAGCAGCTGATGGTAACTTGACATCTACATCTGCTTCAGCTTTAGGAAGGTCGACATCAACATCTCCGGATGGTAATTGAACATCAATGTCCCCTTCAGCTTTGGGCAGGTCCACATCGACCTCCGGTTCTTGAACATCAACATCTGGGGCATCAATATCGACTCCACCTTTAACTTTGCCTTTACCACCAAACTTGGGTAGATGGAAATCAGGCATATTGAATCCAAAACCACCTTTCTTCTTGCCACCTTTAATCTTTAGATCGGCATCAGGGCCCTCAACATCCACATTAGGCATATCGATATCTACATCAGCTGATGGTAACTTGACATCCACATCTGCTTCGGCTTTAGGAAGGTCAACATCTATGTCTCCAGATGGTAGTTTCACATCGATGTCCCCTTCAGCTTTGGGCAGGTCTACATCGACCTCTGGTGCTTTAACATCAACATCTGGTGAATCAATATCTACTCCACCTTTCACTTTGCCCTTCCCGCCAAACTTGGGTAAATGGAAATCAGGCATATTGAATCCAAAGCCACCTTTCTTCTTTCCACCTTTAATTTTCAGATCAGCATCAGGACCCTCTATATCCACATCAGGCATATCAACATCCACATCAGGCATATCAACATCCACATCAGCTGATGGTAACTTGACATCTACATCTGCTTCAGCTTTAGGTAGGTCAACATCTATGTCTCCAGATGGCAGCTTAACATCAATATCCCCTTCAGCTTTGGGCAGGTCCACATCGACCTCTGGTGCTTTAACATCAACATCTGGTGAATCAATATCTACTCCACCCTTCACTTTGCCCTTCCCACCAAACTTGGGTAGATGGAAATCAGGCATATTGAATCCAAAGCCACCTTTCTTCTTGCCACCTTCAATCTTCAGATCGGCATCAGGACCCTCCACATCAGGCATATCAACATCTACATCAGCTGATGGTAGCTTCACATCTACATCTGCTTCAGCTTTAGGAAGGTCAACATCTATGTCTCCAGATGGCAGCTTAACATCAATGTCTCCTTCAGCTTTGGGCAAGTCTATGTCAACATCTGGTGAATCAATATCCACTCCACCCTTTGCTTTGCCTTTTCCACCAAACTTGGGTAGGTGGAAATCGGGCATATTAAATCCGAAACCACCTTTCTTCTTGCCACCTTTAATCTTCAGATCAGCATCAGGACCCTCCACATCCACATCAGGCATATCAACATCTACATCAGCTGATGGTAGCTTCACATCTACATCTGCTTCAGCTTTAGGAAGGTCAACATCTATGTCTCCAGATGGCAGCTTAACATCAATGTCTCCTTCAGCTTTGGGCAAGTCTATGTCAACATCTGGTGAATCAATATCCACTCCACCCTTTGCTTTGCCTTTTCCACCAAACTTGGGTAGATGGAAATCGGGCATATTAAATCCAAAACCACCTTTCTTCTTGCCACCTTTAATCTTCAGATCAGCATCAGGACCCTCCACATCCACATCAGGCATATTAACATCTACATCAGCTGATGGTAACTTGACATCTACATCTGCTTCAGCTTTAGGTAGGTCAACATCTATGTCTCCAGATGGCAGCTTAACATCAATATCCCCTTCAGCTTTGGGCAGGTCCACATCGACCTCTGGTGCTTTAACATCAACATCTGGTGAATCAATATCTACTCCACCCTTCACTTTGCCCTTCCCGCCAAACTTGGGTAAATGGAAATCAGGCATATTGAACCCAAAACCACCTTTCTTCTTTCCACCTTTCATCTTCAGATCAGCATCAGGACCCTCAACATCTACATCAGGCATATCAACATCTACATCAGCTGATGATAACTTGATATCTACATCTGCTTCAGCCTTAGGTAGGTCAACATCTATGTCTCCAGATGGCAGCTTAACATCAATGTCCCCTTCAGCTTTGGGCAAGTCTATGTCAACATCTGGTGAATCAATATCCACTCCACCCTTTGCTTTGCCTTTTCCACCAAACTTGGGTAGATGGAAATCGGGCATATTGAATCCAAAGCCACCTTTCTTCTTGCCACCTTTAATCTTCAGATCAGCATCAGGACCCTCTACATCCACATCGGGCATATCAACATCCACATCAGCTGATGGTAACTTGACATCCACATCTGCTTCGGCTTTAGGAAGGTCAACATCTATGTTTCCAGATGGCAGCTTAACATCAATATCCCCTTCAGCTTTGGGCAAGTCCACATCGACCTCTGGTGCTGAAACATCAACATGAGGCGCATCAATATCGACCCCACCTTCCACTTTGCCCTTACCACCAAACTTGGGTAGATGGAAATCTGGCATGTTAAGCCCAAAGCCACCTTTCTTCTTGCCGCCTTTGATCTTAAGATCTGCATCGGGACCCTCCACATCAGGCATATCAGTATCCACATTAGCTGATGGTAACTTGACATCTACATCTGCTTCGGCTTTAGGTAGGTCAACATCTATGCCTCCAGATGGTAGTTTGACATCAATCTCCCCTTCAGCTTTGGGCAGGTCCACACCTGCCTCTGGTGCTTTAACATCGACTTCTGGAGCATCAATATCGACTCCACCTTTCATTTTACCTTTGCCACCAAATTTAGGTAGATGGAAATCTGGTTTACTGAATGAGAATCCACCTTTCTTCTTCTTCTTCCCACTGACTTTCATATCTGCATCAGGGCTGTCAAGAGAGACATCTGCGTCTGGCACATTTATATCAATTTCACCCTCAGTCTTTGGTAGGTCTACATTCGCAGATGGTAATTTCACATCAATATCTGCTCCAACCTTTGGAAGGTCAGCATCGACACTTGGACGGTTAACTTCAACACCTGGTGCACCAACATTCATACTGCCTTTTGCCTTTCCTTTCCCTCCAAATTTTGGTAAATGAAAATCTGGTAAGTGAAAGGAAAATCCACCTTTTTTCTTCTTGCCTCGGCTTTTTGAAGTTCCATCTGGTCCATCAAATGAAGCATCGACATCTGGAAGGTCGACATCCAATTCTCCCGAGGGCAATTGAAGATCTTCAGCTTTTGGAAGATCAACACCAACACCTCCAGATGGCAGGTTTACATCCGTGTCTCCTTCTAGATTGACATCTGGAGCGTCTACATCAACATCTGGAGCATCAACATCAACCCCACCCTTCACCTTGCCCCTACCACCAAATTTCGGCAGATTAATATCTGGCATGTTGAATCCAAAGCCACCTTTCTTCTTGCTACCTTTGATATTCAGGTCAGCATCAGGGCCCTCGACATCCACCTCAGGCATATCGACATCTACATTCGCTGATGGCAACTTGACATTCACATCAGCTTCAGCTTTAGGAAAATCAACATCTGCTTCTCCAGATGGCAGGTTTACATCAATGTCTCCTTTAGCTTTGGGCACCTCTATATCAAAATCTGGAGCCTTTAGATCAACACCTGGAGCATCAACATCAATTCCTCCCTTTACCTTGCCCTTACCACCAAATTTCGGCAGATTTATATCTGGCATATTGAATCCAAAACCACTTTTCTTCTTTCCACCTTTAATTTTCAGATCAGCATCAGGACCCTCTACATCCACATCAGGCATATCAACATCCACATCAGCTGATGGTAACCTGACATCTACATCTGCTTCAGCTTTAGGTATGTCAACATCTATGTCTCCAGATGGCAGTTTCACATCAATGTCCCCTTCAGGTTTGGGCAAGTCCACATCGACCTCCGGTGCATCAATATCGACTCCACCTTTCACCTTGCCCTTACCACCAAATTTAGGTAAATGGAAATCAGGCATATTGAATCCAAAGCCACCTTTCTTCTTTCCACCTTTAATCTTCAGATCGGCATCAGGACCCTCAACATCCACATCAGGCATATCAACATCTACATCAGCTGATGGTAACTTCACATCCAAATCTGCTTCAGCTTTAGGAAGGTCAACATCTATGTTTCCAGATGGCAGCTTAACATCGATGTCTCCTTGTCCTTGGGGTAGATCTATATCAACATCTGGAGAGTTTACATCTACATCCGGAGCATCAACATCAATTCCTCCCTTCACTTTGCCCTTACCACCAAACTTAGGCAGGTTAATATCTGGCATGTTAAATCCAAAGCCACCTTTCTTTTTACCTCCTTTTATTTTCAGATCGGCATCAGGACCCTCTAAATCCACATCAGGCCTGTCCACATCAATATCAGCTGATGGTAAATTGACATCTACACCTGCTTCAGCCTTTGGAAGGTCAACATCAACACCTCCAGATGGCAGCTTAACATCGATATCTCCTTCAGCTTTGGGCAAGTCCACATCGACCTCAGGTGCTTTAACATCGATTTCTGGTGAGTCAATATCGACTCCACCCTTCACCTTTCCCTTACCACCAAACTTGGGTAGATGAAAGTCGGGCATATTTATTGAAAACCCACCTTTCTTCTTCTTGCCATGAAGTTTCAAGTCTGTATCGGGGTCTTCTACTGACAAGTCAGCACTACCTGATGGTATGTTAATGTCCAAGTCCCCATCAGCTTTAGGTAGATTTACATCTATACCTGGAACATTAAGATCCACCTTGCCTTCACCACCAGCATGCGGCAAACTTGCATCCAATTCACCATTTACTCCAATGCCACCTTTCACATCTGCATCCAGTTCTGTGTCAATGTTCCCCACAGTTAAGTCAGTGCCACCGGATTTAATGTCTAAAATGTGTCAGAAAACGCGCATGCATTTCAACCAAACATTAAGTAAATAGATTGAATATAAACATGACTTGTATCAAGTCAGTATATCATTAGTATATTAGGAATTTAAATAAAGATGTCAGAAAATAGTTATTTGTTGTAACTTCCAAAACAACTAGAACTTTACAAGATTTACCAACCTATTTTAGGCTTCTTATCACGCCTGTTGAAAGACGGGAATTTAAATCCACCTTTTCCCTTCGTCTTTAAACTGCCAGATAACTCGGGGCCTTTGACATCAGCGTCACCAGAAACATCTAGTTTACCGGATGGAAGGGTCACACTTCCATCTACATTTCCAAAAAACAATAAAAGCTAAAACCAATGAAATTCAAAATAATAACCTATGTGCTTACCAAGTTGGTTACAAACATGTATGTACACACATGCATAATATTGCGCTAACAGACGTTTGCTAAATGCAAACTATGTTATGTGTATGTGCTACACATGTATATCATACTTTTTATATGTCATACAGCATTGAAAATGTGTTATTTTCAGCACAAGTAGTACTTAGTTTCATGCATACAGTTTACAAGAGATAAAGTGAGAGAACAAATGTACTCAAATGGTCTAAAAACCATTTAACAGCAGTTTTTACGTACCAGCTGGAGGTTTGCGTCCAAGTGATAGGTTAGCATCTAGTTCAGTGCCTGCTCCTGGCTGTCCAACTTCAATAGCCCCACTCACAGGGAATTTACCCTTCTTTTTAGTACCTACAGTGTACATGTAGCATAATAAATTGCCAATGGAAGTCAGTCCAAAGTGAGCTTTTTTAAAAACAGAACTGAAAGTTAGCGCATAACACATTATTTTACAGCGAAGCAATATCTTTCAAGTACGTATACAATATTGTACATACAGTTAATTTAACCAATATTTATCTTCCACGTGTGACATATGTACATATAAATGTATACAAGTACAATAGTTTGGTGCATACAGAACATTTTTCAGATCAGAACTTGGAATGAATTAAGGGTTATTTATACAGTCACTGTGCTTATGGCTATGCAGCAGGCAAAATTCAATGTAATCCACTTTAACCAAGAAAACTGGGAAAGAGGGAATTGTGCAAAGGCAAAGGTCTCCCATCTCACTGTGACCCACACCGACTCACCAGTGCCCTTCCAAGATCCTTGCATGTTGGGAATATCAGTATCAAGGTCTAATTCAGTGGTAGGCACCAAACTAACATCAGCGTCTAGCGACATTGAATCATTAACAGAAGTTGCAGCCTTACCCTTGCCTGTTAGCATGCGAGAAAATCACAGAAGCATGTGAGTGGCAGTGAAAGTTAGATGTCAAATGATTTAAGTAGGGAACCAGGACACTATAGGATCGCTTTAACAACTTTACTGTTGATAGGAATAATAACAGATGATAACAATTTGGCAATCTTACAGCGTCCAAGTACCTAACTTTAGTAGACTGTCGACCACCTGTTTGGATGTGCACTAGTCACCCATATCCAGGTATACATGTAATTCCTCCCCATTGCAGACTCCACCACCAAGATAACATTTTAATCAAAGATCAAGACATTCAGAGTATGTACAGTAAACCTTAACCAGAGACTAATAATGGACGTTTACACTTGATGGCTCCTCTCATACTCCAATCCCAACAGAACATTCACAAACTAGGATGCAGTGAAATGATCAGGTTTTTAACTAATCCAATCACAAAATGACACTTGTTTTCTGCTGCTCACAGATGCATTAAAAATCTCCCCAGCATCTTCTATTAATGCTGATCATTGAACGGAAAATAGCATGCATTTTGTTACAGAACCTTGGCAGCTTTGGGTTGGGATGATTCTATCAATGACAAATACCATTTCGCAACTTCAAATATTTTCATTATCAAAGAATAATTTATCATCAGTCGGCAATATGCATGCCAAAAACGCACCCAGTGTAAATTCCCGTTAATAGCTAAGGATATTGTCATCAAATCACACATGAAACAACCATTGCACATTTTTACTACCTGTAGGTAGGAATGAAAGAACCACTAATGTGTACAAATGTCAATAAACATATAACAGTTTAAGCATGTGGCTGTGTTAACCAAAGCAGAGCAGAGTGAGTGCAAAACAACGGGGAATGCGAGCATTGACATACCAAAACAGTTGAGGCCACCATCAGGGCTGTCT